>JAYKQN010000004.1:15680000-16372500 GCA_036785175.1 Eupleurogrammus muticus | reverse complement strand
GGTGGTTGGGTGCCACGGAGACTGGCGCAGCAGACAGTCTGTGGTGTCTTCGGGTAGCTTGGCGTGCCGGGAAATGGCCGCCAGCTGGGGGTTCAGGGGGAAGCTGTAGCGGTAGAGGCAGTACGGGCCGGCAGTGTCTGAGAGATGGGGGAAGAGAGAGGACGCGGGCCCCTGAGGGCCGAGGGAGCCGTGGAGGGGGATCAGGCACGGGGAGCTCCCCAGGGACCCGTGAACACACGGGTCTCTGCAGTGGGGGGCCGGTTTCTTCCCCTGCAGCGTGGAGAGGAACGGGAGGTCTGTGAGCGGGGACAGCGGGGGCAGGCCCCTCAGTCTGTCCGCGCCCAGCGAGGAGAAGGCTCTGCTGGGCAGCGGGGAGGCCGCCGACGTCTTCCCGTAGAGAGGGAGAGCCAGCGTGTTCAGGCCGGCGTCCTGGCAAGAAAGCGCGGAGAACGGGTGGAGGGCCGAGGAAGACGAGACAGGGAGAAGACTCTTCAGAGGGGACGCGCTACCACCCGGGGACCCTGAGCTCCCTGTCAGGAAAAAAAAAGTCAGAAACGTAAATCACAAAGATAAAAAAAAAAAAAAAACAGCCTGGATCAGAGCAGTAATGAGAGCTGCAGCATAGTGTACCTTGGAACTGTATGGTAAACGGCTTGAAGTCCAAGCTGAGAGGGCCTCTCCAGGGATACGACTCCAGCAGGCCATCCAACACCCCTCTATACACACACACACACACAAACATACACACACGTACACTGTAAAAGCACGAAAAATGTTATTCCAGGTATTTAAATATTGGTTCTGAGAGGTGTGAAATTCTGCACTACACAATTCAACTTCATTTGAAGGGTTTATGTGGGATCAAATTTCAGCGGTTAAACTTTAAATCTCTCCTGGGTGCTCCAGCCGAGTACTTTCCACAGCTAAAACAAGTGTTGATGTTAGGTGAGGTTTGCTTGTACCTATTCCTGCCTGGATCCCTGAAGCCCTTGGCGAATGGGTTCCTGTCAATCTTCAGTTTTGTAATCTTGCCCGGAAGAGAGGAGCAGACATGGGTTAGAGTGGATGTGTGAAGCGGGTGACGTGTAAAGCCAACAATGAGCTCAGTTTTACAACAGCACGGCGAGTGGCAGAGCTCCCCCCTTCGGGAGAAGCAGCACCAAGGGCGATCAGCCATGTCAAACAGGGCTCTTGGCGAAAAGGGGTTCAGGGTCGTACAGTTTTATTTGGTGCTTTTAATGGGCTGCGGACTCCAGCAGTCAGTCCAGTCACAGCTCGTTACTGAGTTTCTGTAATAACACGTTCGCTGATCGTAAGATGAACCCTGATGAAAAGAGCTGGCAGTCCCCGCGGACGGCTCCGTTACTGGAGGAATGGTAGCCAACAGCGGGGTCAGCCCTGCTGCACAGGAACGCACACACACACACACACACACACACGCTCGCTCACTCGCTGAGCAACGGGCGCCACAGACAATCAGGACAGCGCAATTTACGATTTCGCCGAGACCACAGGGAAGCGGGCCTCATCACCTCCATGATGTTGAGATTAAAACATTTCTACGTGAGGTCAAACAGGCCCGAGCTGTTGACTGGATCTCCATAACAATCGCCGTGCCGACGACAGAGAGTGGACATCTGCTTTTTGGATATTTCTGGCACAAAGCACGAAGGCTGCAAATGAGTCATTTCATGTGGGATGATTCCGTTGTAGTTGTTTTAGAGAGCAAATAAGCAAACATTTTGAATTAATCTGAAGGGCGGCCGTTGCCCAAAATTGTATGTAATCATTGCGCAAAAGTGTTTTACCATGCACGCGGATCCAGTGAGCGTTACCTGCTGATTCTGATAGGCTGTGACGGTGGTGAACTCGGTTTCTGGGAAGGAGAAGCTGTGCACTCCTTCAGCAGGCAGCGACTGGATCTGGGACAAGTCCATGCGTGGGTCGTGCCGGATGACGTGCACCCGAGGCCTGTATTTATGCATCGACTGAAGAATAATCTGCACGAACAGATGAAAATGATATTGCACATCCATTACAGGTTTGTTACAGCTTTATCTTCAGGTCGAGCTGCAGCTCAAACAAACACACAGAGTCACAGGTACTGACGTTGCTATTAAGAATGACTCGGTTATTTTGTTTATTGATTTCTTTTTTCTAAAAAAATAGCCAATTAATCATTTTGTCGATTAATTTGTCCTTAAAGCTCAAGATGATCTGCAACCTTAAGTTGTCTGTTTTGTCTGAGTAACTATCACATAAGACAAAGAGAAGAACTTAAATAATATGAATCAATTGTCAAAATAGTTGCTGATTTTTCATTTGTCGACTGACTAGTTGATTACTTGACTGATTATTTTTGGATGCTTTATTAATCATTTTAAAGATTAACACCAATTAAGGCACATTATGTATGTAGGTTTTGCGATGATATAACAAAATGTAATTGACAAGACTGTCGCAACATCAAAATCTATATAAAATCAGAATAAAAACACTGTTACCTATAAACTATTATGTGCTATATAAATATCACACCATATATTAATTTACTAACTTTATATGGAAATGATTTCATTTGTATTTGACAGCTTTTTAAAAGCTGTGGGGGGAAAAAAAGATTTGCCAAAGTTATATTTGGCATTTTATTTTTTACTTTTTCAATTTTGCAAATGTGTCAATTATTTTGTCAAATTAAATAGTAAATCTGTCAACTGCAATCCAGACTTTTTTCACGGTTTTATTTTTTTTTGTCTTAAAATAAAAAATATAAGGTTTCACGCTTAAAAGTTGTTGTTTTTTTTTTCAGCTAGTGTGGCTGTTTTTATGACTCACTCTCCGTTCCATCCACGTTCCTTTAACTGTAGTATATCTAGTGGTTCTCAGCTTCAAACAATAATCAGACAATTAACACTCATATATGAGTTTTTAAAGCCCAAATGCACCACATAAAGGACTTTCAGACTCCAGGCTGATTGTAAAGTTGTGAAAGCATCTGCAGACAGATCAAGGATTACGAGGCTGTTTTATAGTAGCAGGGTTCAGCTCTGTAGTCCAAACACTGTCTCCACATTCCTTCATGGTGTTCTTATACACACGGAATAATGAATCCCCTGTACGCCCAAATCTGAGATGAATTTTATAAACACGGGGATCAAGTCGAAAGCCTCCTATAGCCTCCCTAGTCACCACATCTGTCACATCTGTACATCTCTGAACCTTTATAGAGAGTTTCTGGGGCTGAGGAGGATTTCCACTTCCCCATACAGGCTTTCCTCCTTGAAGAATCATCCAATATTAGACCAGACATGGATCAGGATGTGTATCACTGTAATCCAAGGAGCAATGAAGCTGTCAATGCAGTTAAAAGACTGGTATTAATACTCACTACCTCTGAGGAAATAATTAACACAGTGAGATCAGTCAAATAGCAATTAAATCTGGATGAACTTCTTTTTTTATTGTGAGGTCTGGTTAACTAGGGCCCCACTGGGACAGAAAATAAATAATTAAAGAGGCTCTAATTGAAATACCCTCTCTTCAGCGGAGTTGTTAAAATGCAAATTTGGCACATCTTAATAAATCACTCAATCTGCCTCCCGGAGGCCTCCTGCAGGTCCAGGCTGCGCGCGGCATGGAGAGGAGGAGGAGGCGGCTCCAGCTCGGCTTCGGTTACCTACATGTCCCTTGTCGTCCATCTCGTTGTTGGTGAGCTTGACCCGGTCGAAGCTGATGACCTGACGCATCCACGTCTCCCCGGCGCACGGGGAGTCCGGGTGCACGTAGAGTCTGGGCGAGATGCAGGAGTGGTCCGTGTTTCCAGCCACCATCCACTGCGAGCTGTGGTAAACGTATCTGTGTGTGGGGGGGGGGGGGGGAGGGGGGGGAGGGGGGTAAACATTTAGGCATGCAAATAAAACAACAAAAACAGTATGTTCAGAGGTTGAATAATTTCAAAAAACATTCACCTGTAGCGTTTGGAGTCCACCGGCATCACGTCCATCGCGATGTAATACTGCTGGCACGGCTCCAGATTGCGCACTTTTACGCGCACGGAGGGAAACATTCTCCTGGAGGGAAAAGGCGCACGAGTGAGGGCACGTACTATCACTAGCGACACGTAAATGTGAAACGTTTCTAACTCTGCAAACGTGTGTATGGTACTTTTTTTTCCAATTAAAAAAAAGGAAAGAAAAAGAAGCTCGACAGGGACAAAAAAAAAGTTCGAGCAAGAAAGTTTCCCTCATGCCGCGGCCAAGTTCAGAGGAAAGTTCAGGGACCTCAAGGGGCCGTGAGGGCATCTCCGCTGCCGAGATTTATAGCGTGTGTTCTCTCGGTAATTGAATAAACGGAACCTACATTTCAGCAAGTAGTTATATCCCAATAACTCATTTCTGGAGGAGGAAAAAAAACCCAAACAAAACAAAACAGAAATGGACACGTATGGCTACCTATCAAACCATAAATGAATTTATATGAGACTGATGATAAAGTTAATTTAATCGACAGAAATATCTCTGTGTGTCACAAGGTTTCGTGTCCTGGATAAACACAGGTCTTCTTTTGATTTCTAGTGGGCTGAAAAATAGAACTCAGTTTAGAGCAAATGTAATAAACTTATGCTTCTGCCACTGTCACCACCGCATTTGCATTTATAATATGGCATGTGCCGCTTTTCTAACTAATTTTCAGCTCTCCCAAAAAGCACAATCGTAGGTCCTGTGCATTTATATTTCTATAAACAGCCCTGTAGGACGAGGTTTCACTTCAGCGTGCAGACATTTAGTAAACCAGTGTTCATTTAACTGGTGACTTCCAAGTTGATCTGCCTGTTTCTTTTCTTTTTTCTTGCTGCTGTTGTTGTCGGCCCTGATTGGCTGCGGCGCATTCTGAGCCGCGTTCCACCTGTTAAACGTCGCCTGTGACCTGTGACCGCAAAACACGAACGCGTCCATGTCAGCAACAGTTACCAGCAAGTCCTGTTTTTCACAACACACGCTCCTGGGCGTAAACGGCCATTTATAATTCAAAAGGAAGGACCAATAAAATAGATATACGTTTCTTTTTCCAATTAAAACAAAGTTCTGGACTATGATTGTTTTTATGTGAATAATCTGAGTTTACTTTATGCTTAATAGTTTCTTTATAATTATAGAAAGGGTCAATTATTTTCAAAAGAGAACTTCATCCAAATGACTTTTGCATTTGCTCTGATGTGACAATTCAAAAACATTTAATTATAGCCTATGTAATATAGTGGCACGTGCGCATTTTCGCCTATCTTTCCCCAAGGCACTAGTGTTTTATTTGTCACTAACGGAAAATAAAGCCCCATTTTTGATGCGTAGGTTTTTATACCTGCCAGCTTTAGTGATGATCATCTCGGTGCCGATCTCGTAGAATCTCTTCCACAGCTCGGAGCCCTGCAGCTCCACCCGGACCTCTCTGTCCGGCCGGCAGTCGCTGTCCTTCGGCGGCTTGTTGTCCTCCCCGCCCGGGTCCGGCTCCTCGGCTCCGGCTCCGACGCCTCGTCTCTCCGGGGCGCAGGGAGGCTCCTCCGGCCTCCGCGGGCTTGAACCTGCTTTCTTCATCTGGCTGACTGGATACTCGCTTAGGCCTGCAAAGCAAAGTGAGAAAGGAGTGGGGTGATTGAGATGTTGGGGAGGCACAAGAGAGAGGAAGCGTTTTTTTTTTTTTAAATTCATTTACACAATTGAAACTTAGACACTTTTTGGATTTGATGAAGCGTTAAATTCCAAAATATCCTCGTATAATAAAATGTGCTCGTTTCTAATTTTATCCGGTAAAGATTCAGGTTTTAACTGAGTAAACATATATTCATTTTAGACTTCGGCCTGAAACACTGCAATAAGCAATTTCTGGGGTGGGTTTTTCTTTCCTGTCCCATCTCGTGCGTAACAGGTCAGCGATATTCTCGAAAAAAAAAATCCAACAACGATTCCCCGATGTCTCACCGGTAAAGATGCTGGTGTCACTGCCGGTGTCCCCGGCTGAATTTGACTCGTGTCCCTCCGAAACTTTCATCCTCTTGCAGGGTTTCCCGACCAGCGCCTCCACCGAGAACGCGTGAGCCCGCGAGCTCAGACCCTGCATCTTGGCGAAAAGAATTTCTGCGAACTCGCGTATCCGTCTGAACTTTGACTTTATTCCCGTAAGCGCTCGGCGTCCCGGCTCATTCGGGACAGGACGGAGGCAGAAGAAGCAGCAGCAGCAGCAGCAGCAGCAGCAGCAGCCTCAGGACCTCAGGGAGCCCCTCTTCTCTCTCGGCGGCACCGTGACGCTGCGTAATTGATCCGGTGCGTTCCCATGTGTTCTCCGAGACGCGCGCCTTCATCCAAATCCTTGATTATTGGCACGCCTCTCTCCACTCACAACAATATTTCCCTCTCTCTCTCATTTCAGTGTCTCCCCTTTGCTCTGGCGCACAGAGGGCTTGTTCCATGGTTCCCCTGTGCGCGTCACAGAGCGAGTGAGAGGGAGGGAGGGAGGTGCGCAGCGCGCATTCCTCTATATGGGCCTGCAGTGCAAAAAAATGTACATCTTAACATCACAGTTTTAAACACCCAGATTTACAAAAGAACAAATGAGAACTGATTCTATTGCAAAATGAACAATTTTCTCTCTAAATTAAGTTTATTCCTTCTGCGTGAACTCGAGGCGGATCCGTTTATTGGACTCAACAGGTGACATCCGATTTAGGACAAGTTGATTTACGGGGAGACGGGTTGGATTGTAAAATCAGCTGCCAGTTTGATCCACCGGTGGAAAGAAAGTGCAGACTTCAAAAAAAAAAGATAGATATTTTTTGCAGCGTTCAATTAGTCACAGAGGTCTTTGAGCATCCAGGTCATCCAGCTGCAGCACCGACATGTGCCAATATCAGGCTTTTTATCCCTTTTTAGGTTGGTGTAGTTTTGTTATAACAGGGATCCAGCAGATTCTAAAAATAAAATATGCTATAGGCCGCAATATTAAAAAAAATACAAGATAACCGTACATCTTGTGAAGTAATTTATTATATAAAACACCAATGTTCTCTCTAGTCAATTTTTTTGTTTGCATAAGTGAGTCTTTTGTTTGACCTGCGTGTTTTCCACGTTGCTTCCTTCCATTTAGACAGCGGATAGATAAATAGAATTAACATTTTAGAGCATTAGAGGGGGAGCCCATGCACAAATATTTAAGTCAGTTAATTCAGACCATCTGGAAAGTAAAATATCTCCATGAAGCTCTTTACATTTCTGTAGAAGCTAACATTTCCTATATTAATTTGAAGGCTTTCCTTAAAGCGCTCTCTTGTCTCCCGTTTCTCCGGTAGAGAAGTGGGATTTTTTTCTTTTGCGGTGCCCGGTGAGGGTGTGCGCCAGTCTGGTTCTCATAAGTGCGGAGATCAGATGGAGTTTGGCGCAGATGGAGAAACTGGGCCGTAATGACAGCTCGGGATTATTACATTACTGCTCGACATGAAATAGATCCGCTTTACACAAATAAAAGTCAGCGAAGGCTCTATTTAAAATGTTTTTTAATCACATGATATAATTGCGCGGAGGAGAAAACAAATGAGGGCTGTGTTTACGGCATGGTTGGTTTGGTTGGTGATGGAAATCTCTGACAACAGCCGGGAAATGGAGAACTATGACCAACCGGAATCACATGTTCTCTTGTCATCATAACCTGTTTCAGGACCGCGTCCTGGATTTATGTTTATTCTTTCCCCAACTTGTCGTTTTTCCTTCAATACTGTAACAAAGTGCATCCCCAAACGCGTCCTTGCTTTGTGGCGAAAAAAGGCGCAAAGAAATAACTCCCCTCTCCTGTGCGCATTAAAGGCCGATATATATGTGTGTATGTACCAAACCAAAGTCCGTGTAGTTTAGTATATAGACTTCGGCAGTCACCTCATAAATCTCCTTCCTGAGATTATGGGATGGCAGCAGAGCGATGGCGGGTGCGCAGGTAAATTGTAGGGCTCAGTGAAAACACAACAGGAAGCTCCTTCTTCGTGTTTTATGATTCCTAATCCAGCGCAAATCTGCGTTTGTCCCGTTCGGGACACATGTTTCCTCTTATTAAGCACAATACGCACGCCCGGCGGAAACAAGAGACTCAAATCCAATTTAGCACGCGCCTCGGGTTTCCATTAATGCGGAAGTTCGATGACCAGCTGCAATTAGCCCTTCCGATCACTTTTGCGCCTTCGGGCCCTTCAGCGCGTCGTTGGTTTGCTTATCCGTGGCCCAATCAATAATCATTGGCGGGTAATTGGTTGGCGGTAGATTCAGCTGACTAAAGGCACATTCTGATCAAATATGAACTATGATTGCTATCAATTGCATTGGCATCTTCATCCTTATATTGATACAAATGTTTTAAGTCACTGTTTAGTGTGTTTTTGTCCTGACTTGATGACTGACACTACAGGCTAAGTGTTTGTGCATGTGCGTGTGTGCATATGTGGATATTCATATGTGTGTGTGTGTATGCATGTGTGTGTGTGGCTGCAGGCCAGTGCCCAAAGAGTAATCACGACCAGTCCTGCACCCATGGTAGGCGTCTGACTTTACTGTAAGTGTGCACATGGTCCCAAATTAATGTTTGTATTCGTGTGTGCATGTGTGTGTGCGCTCGTGTGTGTGTGCATGCATGTGTGTGTGTGTGTGTTTATAAACAGGGCTGTCTGTCTGTTGCTCAGTGCTGAGTGAATGTGACGGGGCCCCCTGATGGTTTGTTTTAAGTTGGATCCTGATGCTGAGCAGTTAGCGTGCGTGCATGTGAGCGTGTGTGTGTGTGACTGTGTGTGTGTGTGTGTGTGTAAGGGTTATTCTGGGCATGGGCTGCAGCAGCGGATGCCCACTCGCTGCCAAACGTCAAACTTCCACCACCCGTCCGCCGTGACATATGTAGAGTGTTTGAATATAGAACGCTGTGCACACTTAGTGTGCTGCAGCACTAACAGGATGTGAGTCCTCCGAATTGGACGCGAGCGAGGGCTCACTTGGAACACACACCCCACAGTGCGCCGAGACAATGATGTGCTAATTGTTTCCAAATGAAAGACGATCCACCCAACGTCTTTTCGGCCGAGGATTTTCAAGTAGCGTGAGCTGTTTGTTATTTACTGCACGTTGACTCGCTTCTGCCATTCCTGCTGTAAATAGACAGCGCCGAGACGTCCGGGGAGAGCGCGTGAAGGGAACAAAAACAGAGCGAAGGCGAGCACTCCAAAGGATTTTTACAGCATGAGCTATTACAGAGTGACAAATTCCTTTGACCCTGACATGTCATCGGCTGCATTGCGCGTGTTTGTGTGTGTAATGTCACATCTGCTCCTCATAACCTCCCGTCTTGTCCCTCTCTCCGGGGGGTACAGATGTCTGAGGTCCAGAGTGTCTCTCAGACTGTCGAGTCCCCTGCAGGGGAACGGGGTCTCTCCATTGCGGCTGCAGCTTTAAAGCAGCCCTAATGGGAGAGTCGACGAGACGCCGATCACACCCCCCCCCCTCTCCCGCCTGTAGGGGTTAATCGACTGTGTCTGCCAACACGCTTGTAGCATGCCCCTTGATTTGCTGCTGAAAAGCATCCAAATCCGCTCCTTACTAAACATCGCTCACTGAGAGGAATCGGTTTAATCTGATTTGGCTGCTGCCACGAAGTCTGGACGAGAGGGAGGAAAATCTCACCTGCTTCAACGTGATGAACCATGGAGCGGAGATCAAGCTGCTGCTGTGTTTTTTTATGTCACAAACGGCAAATATTTAGCCTCTGCAAGTCTGCTCCATCACACGTCTCCTCCTCAGTCATGGCGCCACATTAGTGCAGATTAAAGGTTGATTTTTGATATTTACAGTTGTTATAGACTGCAACATGATAGGAGAGTAGTGCATGCACATATGGGTTTGAAATGTGAATGAAGTGATACAAGTGAAACAAAACTAATAAATATTAGAGCAAACACACACAGCGCACTCGGAGAAGTTCAAAAGCTGCGTGTTCAAAGATGTCAGAGCTTTTCACACATTTTCCTCAGGAGGCTTTACCGTCTGCAACAGTACAGTATCACCTGTCCTTAGACCCTGAAGTCAAATAAGGAAACAACTTTCTAAAAAGAAATAATAATATTAAAAAAATGGGGGAGAAAAACGGAAAAAAGTACAGGAAAAGCATCAGAAGGATTTATCTTTCAGGATGGATGTTGTGTGTACAGAATAGAACAAAAATCCCAGAATGCAACATTGTACAGGAAGACAACCTTTTAATGGATTTATGTAAGGAATAAAATATTGAAAATAGCGATGTCAGGATCACACTCACTTCTTATTCTTTAAAATATATGTGATTAGGCTTAAATTCTGACTAAATAGTTGTGCTCTAATTATTTCTGACTCTCTTTTTGTGTTTACATATTTATATATTTTTTATTTTTTAAATGAAATATTAGGATTTGCACATTTTTAAACTCAATGTCCCGACCCACTGTGTGATCCCAGGACACTTATTGCAATGTGTAGGGCTTCTAAGTTCCCAACATGGCTTTGTCCATCTGGCCACCTAATCATTCCTCCAGTGGAACTGGCTCCATGATTCCCTCCTCCCTTCCTTTCCTCCCTCTCTACCTCAAGCTGATATGTGTGAGAGTTTTTGGCGTAACATAGGTTTTGTTGATTGGGGCTATTTTATGAGGTGCATTGGGTATCTAGATAAAGCCATATATACTGTGGATGTCAGTCAGTCATTTTCTATACCCGCCTACTCCTCACTGTGGCCAATCCAAGACAGGTCACCAGACTATCGTGTGGAACACACACACACACACACACACACACACACACACACACATACACACACACACACACCATTCACTCACACACTCAAACCTACAGGCAATATACTGTAAATGTAATGTAATGAATTATTATTATCATTAGGACTATCAGGTTGATAAAATTATTTCAGTTCATGCTAAGGTGCTAGGTTATAAGATGCTCTCATGTCTCATGTCTTTTATCTTCTCCCTTTTTATAAATGTTCTTTCCGGTGACCATGTGGACATGTCTGTTCTCCTGTGGATGCTACTGTGCGTGTGTGAAAGGTGGACTCCAGAGACTAATATAAACAGAGCTACTGCGGGTCTGGTCTGCAGCGTCCGCAGCTGTCCTGCGTACACGTCTGTTTGGGATTATATTCAGGCTTTAGAGAAGCCGAAATGCGGCCACATCCCCGAATTGTAAAAGAATGTGTGTGCACCCAGCACCTCACCTGCAGCCGGCCATGTCTTTACTTTACGACTGGAAACTGCTGGAAACAGGTCGGTTGTGGGTTGTGGAAGGAGGGAGGGAAAATTTTGTGATTCATTTCTCATCCCATCGACGTTAATCATGTATTTGTAGCAATATTTAACTGTCTAGTGAAGTATCATTACGTTTACTTTCCATCAGTTAGTTAGACTCAGCCTGTGAAACGGGTTTTCAGTGTACAAGGCAAATCTGGAGAGTGGATGTGTGGAGATCGGAAGACATGGGGAATGAAGCTGCTTATATTTCAGAATTGTGAATGAGTGATAGATTGCAATATAACTTAAATAATGAGATTCTCCCCAACTAACTCTGTTGGTCCTAACAGTCTCACTGTTTCTTATGTGAAGGAGAGGTAACTGCATTACTGTGATTATCTGATGAATGTGATGTTTTTGTTTTCATGCAATTTCAAACATTCAGGCAGACAGGAATGCTGCCAATTTACTATGCACTTTATTATGTGCGATAATATCAAAGGGACAGTATTATTTCTACCAACAATTTGTTTTGTGACTATCTGCAATATGACTTGACACTTTATTTCCTGCAGTAAGCATTTTTTTACCCATAAACTTGTACTCTGTTGATTGATCAATCTTCCTGACTTAACGTCCATTGTTCTGTTTGTAAGGGATAAGTATTGTATAATTTGCCACTTTAAATATTTTGTTATGTGTCCATGTTTTTTTAATGTTTCCACTGTCACTGTGGCTAGAGACACTTGTTGCCTTTTGTGTCTATGAAAATGTCTCCGATTGGAACGCTTGTAGTTGTTCATGTTAATATTGCAATGAAGCAACCTCCCTTGTCAGTATTGTGAATTGTGCCAACATGATAACAAAAAAAACATTTGAGAAATGAGAACTACTGCATTATGGAAAGTGTGGGTTTAATTTTGACCTTAATGGAATGAAAAAAAAAAGAAAAAATCTCAGCCTCTGCTGCTTCAAATTTTTCAAATCAGTGTCTCCTATCAGTTCCTCATCTTCATGGTAGAGTAGCGCTAATTCTTTCAGATGGGCTCCCTGCATGCTCTCTTCCTGAATCAAGCGCAGCTTTTTTTTTTTTTTTCTTGGGGTGTGGACCAGATAAGATAGAATTACAATAGCCAACCCTGCTTGTTATCCACAACCTCCGCGCTCCGCTGCCTGGGTCTCTGGGCCTGGCAGCGTCTGCGGGGCCTGGGCATGAGGCCTGGTACTACCGCCTCCTCCCTGCCCACAGTGTAGGAAGATTTAATGGCTCATGTGCCACGGCATCCAGCCTTCACTGGCTCCCTCCGCCTCGGCCGGGCCAGACGGGTAACAAGGGATGTTGTGTGTGTGTCTCTCACCACAAGTGTGTTGTGAATTATCTTCCGCCTCTCTCCCTCCCTCTTTGTCTCCTTCTTTCCCCCTAAGCCTTTGGTTATCCTTCGCTACTCACCCTCTTCCCATTAAACACATATATGCAGATCTTCATCTGTCCACAACGCTTTCATGAGGCCCTCTGTGAATCCGCCTGCATGGCACATTCAACTCACTTGTTTGGATAACTAATTCTTTTTGATGAAAATTGCCTTCTCTCTCTCTCTCTCTCTCCCTTCTCTCACTCCCTGACTGCCAGTAACTGTGTGGTTAATGGTTGCGGTAAAAAGAAACAAAAACAGGCATAATTGATAATGAGAGTCAGACTGTGCATGTGAGGATCTCTGCCGAGCGCCTTTTCTCTCCTCTCGTCTCGTCGGCTCATCGGAGTGACGGCCCAGACGGCCGGGCCTGCCAAGCGGGACTCTGATTGAACGGGGCACCGGGATCCACGAGGGCTTTGGGGAGTCGGGATTTGGGAATCTCTCGGAAAAGAGAATAGCTATTCCCAGAAGGGGAAGGCCTGGCAAGCTAATTCGCGGGGTGTTAGAGTGCAATTTCCTAATACCATAATGTGTAACTTGCGCATTACATTGGGCTGTTCGGATAAAAAACGGTGCATAAAGGTGAACAATGCCACGCTCCAACACAAACACACTTTCCAGTTGTTAGCCGTCTTAAGCGGGAGGTGTTGTTAACATGCATGGTGGTGGGAAGTAGTAATTATTTAGGGGAAATCCACTTTTTTTTCTGGTGTGCATGCGTGTGGTGGGAGGTCATCGAGGAACCTCACACGTCTTTATCTGTTTTTGTCCCTCTGAGCGCAATCATTCTGAACACAAATATTTTTTATCAAAGCCTCTCCACAGCGCCGGGGGATTATTTTTAGATTGCCCTGATAAATGAGGGGTTTCATATATCTGGATGTGGTCGGGGGGCGGAGGGGAGCGAAAATTTTTCAGAGAAAAGAGTTGAAAAAAGAATTCTGGCAGAGCCACAAAAGCTTTTAAAACAACATGTGAAAAATCAGCAGTTCTTTAACAGTTTGCTTGTCATTTTTATTTGCCTCTTCAGATGGTGGCAGCGGTCGTCTTTCAGGCCGTGCCAGCTGGGATTGGCTGCTGGCTGGAAGGCGCAGGCCTGGCCCCGGTTAGCACTCTTATTATCATCACCACACACTGTAATTCACATGTCAATCACGGCTCCGAGCAGCGCAGAGCCGAGGGGAGAGGAGCTGGTTAGAAAGGGGCCGCCGACTGGGGTGATGGGCCGGGAGGGGCGGGGGCCGCACGCTGAATACTTCCAGCAGGCTCTAATCGGACCTTTCATTTCTGCAGAAGGGGATGGGGCTATGATTGGCTGTGTGAGGCTGGCCTGAGCTGGAGCGGGAGGCTGCTGCTGTGAGGAGAGGAGTGACCTCTCAGGAAGGCTGAACTGTCAGAACTCGGCTGCTCTTGGCCTGTCTTGTGTTAGGCTGTAGCTGGGGTACACAGGGTGGACTGAGAAAGAATAAGAGGGTTAGGGCTAGGGTTAGGGTTAGGGTTAGGGTTAGGGCTAGGGTTAGGGTTAGGGTTAGGGCTAGGGCTAGGGTTAGGGCTAGGGTTAGGGTTACAAAATTGAAAATGCAGAACAGTTGTCATATTGTACATGTTTGGTGGTGGGCAACATGCTTTTAGATGAGGGCCAGGTATACACTGGAAAACACATTTTTTATTGAAACGCTGTTTGTTTTGTATTAGATGTCCTTGAAAATGTGTTCCAGTGTTTTGTCTCCATGGAAACCTTGCGACCGTATAACTGTAAAATATAATTTCGGTGTTCACAAATTTTAAAATGCATGAACGTAAACTGGTTTTCAACCTGCAGTAAATCTTTTCTTGTTGGCCACGTTAAGCAGAAAAAAAACGATATTGTGAACGCAACGCTGTAAGTTATACGTTTATATGACAAACCCATTGCCTCATTCGCACATTGTCCAGAAGTTTCCATCCACCTGGTGGATGTAAATAAAATATTTACTCTCTTCTGTTGTGTTTTTGCTCTCTACCAACTCCTGAGCGGCTTACTGCATATGTTCTGTTTGGTGCTAATAATGCACATATCAAACGCTTTCTGAATAAATAACAACTGCCTCCTGTGAACAATTCGATGAGAGTGGTGAAGCAAAACAGTAAAATTGCAGTGCAAAAACAAATGGCACAAAAGGCAAATAGCAAAGAGTGGATGGTCTAACCATCATTTATGTCACGTGACCACTCGATCGTAACTGGACTAGCTGGATGCCTGATCTGTTTGATGTAGAATTGATTGCTTTATTCTTGGTATCCAAGGGTATCCAAATGTTAATCTTAACTAATATTTGTGGATTCAAATTCAGAGGCTTGAATTTCACAAAAAAAGCATAATTTAAATGGAAAAACAGTGCTAGAAAAACAATAGCATTTCGTTTTCAAAATCTGGTGAGATAGATTTACTTCCATTTCCAAACCAAGGTTAATATTTTTGTTACATTGTGTTTGATGTGGTTAATTTTGGATTCACATTGCAATCATGCGTGTGCACTAAAGAACTTTTACGTGATATAGACATAGCTATGTCCTATCATCATCACCCACATGGGCTGCGTGTCTATAACCAACTAGACAGGGTGAACACAGGGTTACCAGTGCTAATAATTAAGGTTCCATTCTGGACCAATAGAGTCAGGGTGCTGTGATTGTGCATGATGGCTCAGTGGAAAGGCTCCAAAACACTTTATCACTGATATAGTATCATATAGTATTTGGATCACTATCAGTGGTAACATCTGTCTTTGCAAAACATACAAAGTAGTACCCACATTTACAAAGGACTGGAAGTTAACTTTAATATAAAAAATGATATGTGGACTTTTGCATATGTGTGTTTGATTGGAGAGAATTACAGATGTTTCCAAGCAATCGACTTAGAAGGAAGGAATTTACACACAACCCTAGAAGTTGATTCACAAATAGATGATGTAACGGAGTCCAGTTCTTTTGCAATTCCGCCGAAATCATCAGTGAGACAGTCTGACACAACACCTGTGTGCAGGACAAACTGCACACATGTTCATGTTTTAACTTTTGATTTAGAACCTGTAGGAGCTAATTAATGCTGCTTCTGTCCCACTGTGGAAGAGAAAGAAAACAAGATTTTTTCTCACATCCATATTGTCCTCGCATGTATAGAAAAGCTTCTTTTTTTCTCTTTTCTGACTCAGTTCCCCACCACAAGAGACTTTCTGCAGCCCCGTAGAGACACTATAATTTAAACGCTGCTGAAACGGGAACTCAAAAGACAACATGCTATTTCAATCAAAAGCACAGTTCTAGCCCCATCATCCTGCCTGCCAAAGCGTGGTGTAACCCACACACACACAAACACACACAAACACACATGCAGAGAGCTCGCCTGCCAGCGTGTGGTTTGCATTCACGATGCCTTAATGCCTTGTGGTTAGTGCTCTATCAGGGCCATGAGAAATGATTTATTAGTGGCTCCCGCCTGTATTTATAGATAATGAGCCTCCGTCAGTGTTAATAAAGAGATCCATTCTCAGTCTGGAAACACAGCATCTCTTTAAGGGATTACTGTCACTGCTAAACAATAGCTCATCCTCCAAAGATAGCCCCGAGCCTGTGTGTTCTACAGTGTAAAGTGAATCCATGTTTGTTGTGGGAAAATAGTGACAGGCTGGAGCAGCAGGCAGCAATCCCTTTATCCTTTAAAGGAAGAATTCACCGCAGACACATATTTATTTGCACACAAGTTCATGCACAATAACTTTCTAATTACTGTTGTATCCAAACTTTTTTCAAGTCAAAGCTTTTCAGGCTCTTTTATAGAAGCGGGTGCAAGGACAATTACTCATTTGCTGCAGCTCAGACGCAGGAAAAGAGCAAAAGGGCATGAATAAGTGTTCCCCTCTTAGGACTCCTTCTACACTTTTATCTGTCTATATGTCAGTCACATGCACAAGCCTTTGTGTGTGTGTGTGTGTGTGTGTGCAGTGATGATCAGGATGAAAGGGAGACAAGGAGACACATGAGCGCTCTGGCAGTGAAGTGTGTTTGTGTGACATCATTCTGTCTCCCTCTGGTTCCAATCAGCCCATCCTCCCACGTTAATGACACCTGATAGATTAATGACTGATCAAGTTTGTGTGTGTGTGTGTGTGTGTGTGTGTGTGTGTGTGTGTGTGTGTGTGTGTGTGTGTGTGTGTGTTGTGCTGGTAGGGGCCCACAGAAAGCCTGCAATCAGACAGCTCTCAAATTAGTGCTCCATAACTACATCCTGACCAGGGCTTTGGACTTCTGAAGCACAGGAAAGTCCTTCCAGACAATCAGACACACACACACATGCACGTGCATGAAAGCGCATGCACACGCACACTCTCACACAAACACATGTGTGGACACACACACACCCACACAGGCTATCACTTTCATCCACAGTATATCGCATCACATTTGTCTTCCTTCTTGCATGGTGAACTTTGACACCGTAAGGAACATGGGTGGTGTTGGGGATGTCATCAATTTTAGCAGCTTACTCCTATATCCTCTGACCCTCCCCCACGGTCACGCATATGCACTGCACACACACACACACACACACACACACACACACACACACACACACACACACACACAGCATTGCTATAACTACAAACAATGGTTCTTTCGGGTGTCCTGGTGTATATGAAATCATGCAGCACTGTAAAAGCCCACACATTTTACCTTCCACAGCTTAATGTTATGTTCTTTAAAGATCCTTTGATATTTGAAAAAGTTTAATTATTTATCCTAATATTAATGATCACAAACATAAGCATAATCACAATCATTAATTAATGATTAATTAATCGGTGATTAATCTGAACAGTGCCAAAGGGTTCTATAAAAGAAAGAGACATTACAAGGTAAAGTGTAAAGTCGTAAAGACAAAGACAAACAACCTAACAACAGCAATAATCAATAAGGAACACACACAGAAACATACACATGGCAACAGATTAGTGAGCCAGAAAGGACAGTGGACAAATGGTGCATTTATACTGGTTTCAATAAATGGCTATGGAAGGAGCACATCTAATATCTAACATACAAACACAGAAAAGCAAACTTCCAAGTCACCTCTTAATTTTAGTGACAACAAGAGAGATCCAAGAAATCTAGGCAATGAGTTCCGGTGAATTTGTTATGAGACCTCATCACTAAGAAAGTAATGAGCAAGGTCATGATTTAATTCTAAAATGAAATGGGAGCCAATGAAGGAAAGCGAGGACTTGGGAAACATGTTTACTCCTGTTAGTACCTGTCAACATCCATGCAGCAACATTTAGGACCATCTGTAATTAACTTATTTAGGAATTAGACAGGCCTAAACATAGGGATTTTATTAGTCCAGTCTTGATATATGGCATAAATGTTTTTTTCCATATCACGGAAAAGGCAAAATTGGCTAGTTTTTAACTGATATTAACTATTTCTGACAAAATAACTAATTTGTTTGTCAAGACAGAACTTTGTTTTGTTTTTGACTCTATTCAATAGCCATCAATGTCCTTAAAACGGTTCAGAGGATGCTGTATGGAAAACCTAGATTTTATTGTGAAGGAATGCTTCGGACGATCAGTTTGGACATGATAGGAGATGTGGTATTTTTTTTAACAATATTTCCAAGAGGAATCATCTACAGGCAGAATATAACTGGCATCAGAATGGATCCCTGTGTAGTTTCCTGTATAGGGGTTTGAAGTGAGTGTGGGTATGCTCAATCTAGTAATAAATCCTATGAACCAATCATAACTCTATGTCAGTCGTCCGAGCAAAACCTCTCTTCTGCATACAAGCATGCAAGCACATATATCTGGATACACCAGACCACTTAACGCCACAGTTGGTGTTGACATTCTTTCACTTGGATGGTGTTTAGCTTTTGCTCTGCCATTTTCAACATCACAAAGTTCTCAATTTTCAGCTAAACGGTCACTAAAATATGTTTTAAAGTCATTTGAGGCAAGAAATAAGTGATGCAGTAAGAGAATCTTGATTCATATTTGATTTACACTGCAAAGATTGATGCTTTAATACAAAACTGCATTAAAAAATGAAATTTAACACAATGATTAGAAATGGATAGCTTGTTTGGCTGTCATTTAATTAACATCTTTACTGAAATAAATCAAACAAGACCTGTTTGAAGATTCACCATTAACCAAGCTGCTCAATTTTTTCTTGTCATATTGTCATTTTGTATCATTCAGTTAATTATATATGTTTCTGTGCTGTGACAAAACAGCAGATATTTATTATCACGTTACACAGACTTTAATACCAACTTACTGTTTAAGATGTGTCAAAGTATGTGATGATCCAGTGTTGAAGATCTAGAAAGGCTGCTTTTCACACCACCACCACCACCATCCATGGCAAATTAGAAATTGTTAATTGATAATTAGCAATTTATACATTTAACATCAAGATACTGCTTCTTAAAAACACGCAGAGGGAACATTAAGAATAAGAATAAGAATAAGAATAAGAATAAGAATAAGAATAAGAATCATCATAGAGGGGGGTAGTGGGCTTCATATTCATGACTATAAACAAGACATTTTAACTGGTTGAAAATGGTTTAAATTTTCTTAGTGAAAAACTTCAGAAACTTTGAGAACATAAATTATCGAGAATATGTACTGATTATCTCTGCCTTTCCTGCTGCTATTTGGAAATATATATTTTTTTTAATATTTCAAATGAGACGAAGAGGTGATCTTTTTTCCATCTCCACTTAACTTTCCGACAGAACGGGTTGAATCATCCAACCGCTGATGGGATTTAAGTTCAGGATGTCTACATTTGAGGAGGGCTACAGAGTCCAGAATAACTGTGCAGGAGGAATGGAATTAATTTATCTGGGCTTGAAATGAGCTCAAGAAATAGAGGTTGAGTTTTTTCATCAAACTGATTTATTATTTGACTTTATTATATTTATAACAGGAACAGTAACCATGGATTTTGGCAGCACAGAGAGGAATATGTAAGGCGACATTTAATACATGCATCTTCAGTACTAATAGTATCAATAGAAAGCCCATTAGATATAATAAGGGCAAAAGTATGTTATTGCTCTAGTACATAAATTTATAATTGTAAGAAGGCCAAAACAATTCAGGACATGTATGAGACTGTTTGCCCTAGGTTACTCAGCAACATACTGTACGTCCTGCAGTGGAACCGTACAAGACAAGAAGTGGGACAATTCTGTGTTTATCTGACTCTGTGACACAGAGAGAGTGAGTCACAGATTCAGTTTTTTTCAGTCTGTAGCTCCAGAAAGAGAGTGTCATTTAAAGTGATTCTTGAAACCATAGCCCCCTGCCAACATAAATAATGGGAGGTGAAAATGTCATTTTCTTTTCTTAATAAACACAGACATAGCGTTACCCAGGGCCATTTTCGCCTTACGGGGAACATCCAGTTGTCCCTGACTGTTGAGCACTCACACCCCTCCGATTTGGATGTGCAGAGCAATCACGTTAGGACGGACAGATCTCAGGTCCCATTCTGTGCAAAGGGAAGATCTCTCCAACCTACTGTTGTGGGTGGAAGTCTGTTCCCAAGGATATGAGAAGAAAGCGCCCTCTTCTTTCCTGATGTTTTCTTCCTCATGACATACACACAAACACACAAACAGCAGATTGGTAGGGTTCTGTATTTGCTGTAGTAATTGTCAATTATAGGTCAGTATACAGAAGAGGTTCCCAACAAGTGAACCCTCACAAGGTTTTGTGAAAAAATGGAAATAAAAAAAAAAACAGTTTAGGAATTCAAAAAAAAATTATAATAAAATCCTGACACCAATACATTGACCTTCAAGACAGGTGTTTTCTGTATATGTTGCATTTAGGTCGGTAATCAATATTTGATTGCTATCATTAAAATAAAAAATGCTCTGAGAACACAGGTTTTCTGTACAGTTTACGGGGTCAAATGCGGGCTGTGAACATTTTGGAGATTTTCTAGTGTACCATTTGTAAAAAATTGGGAACTGGTTGTGGGTCACTGGCGATTTATGTTTGACAAGATGAGAAAATCATCAGGTCACTCAAAATGTACAATTTATGTTCAATGATAATTAATGATACCATATGTATTTAATCCACCTAGAATATAAAACTAGTTCATAACATGAATTGTTATTTTTTAAAACCTGTGTAAGAGAGTTAAATTATCTGGTACCAAGTTTTAAGGTTGCACCATATGACAGTTTTGGAAGTGTCACTTCTACAGAGCATGAGGGACAATATGAGAATCACAAGCAGAGCACCGGTGGAAAAGATAGGAGCTTCAGGGGCTAAAGGTTAGAGAGCGAGCCCATGACCAGAAGGGTTTCGGTTCAATGAGGTTAATTCTAGGTAGAGAAAGTGAAAGAGCAGCACTTGCTTGCACCCTAACCCTCCCTTATTACCACCACTGAGGTTTCATTGAGCGAGACCTTTAACCATGCTCACAGGAAGCAGGTCCAGCTCCAGTTGTCCTGGGACAATTCCAGGTGTGAATGTACATACCTGTTTAAATGTGACCAAGGCATTCCTGCAATAAACAGAAAAAAAGTCTTTCACTGAGTGAAACTGAAAAAAAGGTGCTGACAGGGCCGGCGTCAGGCCAACAGACACACTGGCGCCATCTTGCTACGTCACTGTGTTGAGGCCAGTCAAGATGTGGGCCTAATATTTTCATTGAAAAATGTCTTTGGCCAATAAGCTATTTAAATGTTGTCAGGAACGGATTCACAAGGATACGCATCCATGTCCCTGCTCACTACAGCCACAGCTCTCTATTGAAGGTCATCAGGGCGTTTGGCAGTCAAGTGCATTGCACTAGTGCACCTCAACAGTAGTTGCCTGGAGAAAAGTCGCTTTCCCCGTATTCTCCCTCATCCTGGGATATGAACCAACGACCTGCCTGCTGCTTCTCTAACATGTGTTAGCTACCAAAATCTTAATAGGACATTCAGAGGGAGGAACGCAGCCTTGTGGCGTTCAGCCATAAGAGCTTAAGTCTGTCAGTCCTCTGCTTCACCACACTGGATGATGTGAGGACAGTTTCTCTCTGAGTTCAATAAAGGAGCTGGAATTAAAAAGCCTTGAAATGACCTCTGTGTCATAACTGAGGAAAAAAATACAGATCAGTGTTTCGCTCTCCTGTGGAAAGGTGCTCTGTGTGTGTCTGTGTGTGTGTGTGTGGGTGTGTGTGTGCTTTCTGCTCCTCCTGTGAACCTGACAGAGGTGACGTCACCTAATCTGGAAGTGATTCGACCAGGCTGTGATGCCATTGGCTACGATTCAGCAAAGGGTGTGTGTGTGTGTGTGTGTGTGTGTGTGTGTGTGTGTGCATGCACGTACTCTAAGTCAACATGGCCGAAGCGTAGCACTCTGAGACTGATGATGAGGTAATTTCCCCAGAGTTTAACCCTCAGGAACATAACAGACATCCGTCCGTTTCCATCCGTCCATCCTTCTCTGAGCGCTTTCATCCTTTTTTCACCTCTCCCTCTCTACCTGTGCCATTGGTTTACCTTGAGTTGCCCTTCATCACTATATCGTACATGCATGACCCTCTCCTTCACTCCTACGCTCATTCAGTTCTTTGAGCCCAGCGTCTTCTTTTCTTTCTTTTTTTTAGTCTTTTCACCACTTCTTTGCAAGAGGAAGAGCCAGATGGCAGCATTAGGTCACCAATCTAGTAAAAAGACTCATTCCTCTTGAATGTGGTCATATAAATCTTGTGCAAAAACATATATTATTCTAGCTTCAATAAATGTCTCAGACAAACATGTGTTTAAATGTGCCTTTACCGAGTGAAAGAAAGTGTTGTGTCAGGCCAGCCCGTCCCTGATAGGCCTCAGAGTGTTATGGGCCACGGAGGTCGCGGTGCTGCCAAATGTGGGCATGCAAACTCTGCACCTTTTGGCAAATGTGCCACAATCCAAAATAGGTGACCTATGTGATTATGGAATAGCTCTGTGCGTAGGCGGTGGACGAGAGAGTGTGTGGCAAATGCTGGCGACCGTTGGCAGTATAACTGTGAATTTGTAGCCTCGCTGTGTGAAACGTTTAAGCTATTATGTCGATGAATAATATGCTGTACTTTCTCAAGACCTGAGCCAAGTTCCCATGTCTTTGCGTGATGATTAAATTGAAGACGATTAGCCTCATCGACAACTTCAGTGAAGCAGTTAACCAAAAGTGTCCCCTGTGCCTCTACGAGTCAAATCTGGGTCACTGCCCGTAATAGTTATTTATTTTCCTACATTTATTGTAGTTAGTTTTAATAAACAAAGACACGTTTAATTCATGTTTAAAATGGCATCCTAACAGTTTCATACTGTAGAACATGAGATTTCAATTGCTTTTTTGATGATAAGGAAGTAGACCTTTCTTGATTGGTATATAAATACTCAAGCCACAGAGAAAGGCACACAGCCTATATTCAGAAACTGTAAAAATAAATAAATAAATAAATAAAACATCAGGACTTCCATAAATGTAATAATAATAACAATAGTAATGTCAAAACTCTATAGTCACCATCTTCCATTCAAATGAGCCACTCAGACAAGATGATTATTAATACTATGAGACAAAAAGACAATGTATCAAAATATCAAACAGTGTGTTTAAATTGGATTTCGATTGGACAGATGTTGCTACAGATGTCCCCTGGCAGCTATAGCTCTGTAAAGTCCTGACCATGAGGAGATCTTCTGTGTTAATGCAACACAATATGAATGCAACCTGAAACTAGTTGGAAAGTTAAAACTTTACCCACAAACTCACAGTCAGCTGGTTCAAACTAATCCTGAGTTTCGCTTTGACGTCCCTCCTCTTCCACCAGCTCCAGATCTCCTTCAGTCCCTCAGCATGAACTTATTACATTTCCCCGAGGCGAGCCAAGCGGAGAGGATGAAGAGTAAGAGACAGGCAGACAAGCGGTGCTATAGGAGAGCGAAGGTAGCTTTAGAAGCTGATACTCACAGGAAAGACTCATTTGTCACCCTTGTCTCGAAGCCATATGTGATTGCCAGAAGTGTGTGTGTGGTGGGGCAAGGATCATGAGAGTGTGATGCATGCTGATTTTTTTTTTTTGGCAGGGAGGGGGGTGATGAGGGTCTGAAATGGCTTTGAAGTAGCATCACTGTTCTCAACCACATGTGTCTCTCTCCCATTTTCTCTTTCTTTTAGTCTCTCTCTCTTTCTCTCCCTGTCTGACCGCTAAATATTCTCCACTCGAGGCACATGGTGATTATGGTGGGTCCACATGAAGACATGTCAGTGACGTTATGAAGCACTGAGCAGTGTCTAACTTTTTGGGTTCAGCGCAAATCTGTGGCCAGCTGTTACCATAGCAGCTTTTTGGGTTAGTGTGTGTGTGTGTGTGTGTTTATGTGTGTGTGTGTGTGTTTATGTGTGTGTGTGGGTGTGCTGTATGTATGTATGTCTTGGGAGAAGCGAAAGGGACAAAGTCATTTGTCACTTGCGGCTTCACATGTCTGGTATTGAAATTGATGACAAATCTCTGTGTGTGTGTGTGTGTGTGTGTGTGTGTTCACATTTTGTTGGCTTGCAAGCCAGTGATGTCATGCATGAGAGCTTCTTTTTTTTCTCACACTTTATGAAGCCAGCTATATGCCCCTGCAGGCTTCCACAGTCTGCTGAATGAGCAGGCAAAAAAAAAGGAAGGGGAAGGGGGGCTGCTGTGTGTTTGTGTACACATGTGCGTAAATTGTGTGTAGCCTGTGTGTGTGTGTGTGTGTGTGTGTGTGTGTGCTTTTTATTGCTTTTACTGGACGATTGTCTGCAGACCACATGGGAAACACTAGCATTCAGACTCAATCACACACACACATACACACACACTGCCTGCCATCCACCATTAGGTCGCCGGCCTTGCCCCCTTGTGTGTGTGCACCGGCAACGCGAACGTCCGTTTGCTTACGTTACGTTTTGCTTACGCTTCCACCCGGAGAGGCCTAGAAACCCTAACCTAGCAGGCGTGTTAGGAGGTTTGAGACGTAAACGGCATGGATGGCGAGTTTAATCTGCTGTTAATCAGCTCCTCGGAAAACTCACTCAAGCATCAGACACTGCAGATTGCTCTGCCCCCCCCCCCCCCCATAACCCTCTCTCCAGTTCTCTCCCAGTGTTTTTTCCTAGTCATCACTTTACTCCCCCCACCTGCCCAATCATCCCATGTTTCCCTCTGCGGCCACTGCCTCATTCCCCTCTTTTTTTTCTTCCCCTTCTTCTGTTGTGTGTGATGCTGAGAAGCCCCTCAGGATTAAATCTAAGTCTTTTGTTTATCATCTCGGCTATTACCGCTAATGCCGTCTCCCTCTCTCTATTTCTCTCCCCCCCCTTCTCTCTCTCTCTTTAACTGCATGTGTGTGTGTGTGTGTCCACGCATGCATGTGTGGGCAAGCTCTCAGATCAAACACGGCGTAAGACGAGCCCATAAACAAGCCTTCAGGACCACTTAGGGCTTCTCTGGGAGATTTCGGGCTGGGGGGGCGCGCGGAGGGGGAGTTAGGTACAGAAATCAGCTGCTCTGTTTATGTGCCTTTCAGTGGTGATTACCGGTCCAATCTGTCTGTTTAACCGAGGAAACATCATAGCCCCGCAGTGTGTGCGTGCATGCGTGCGTGTGTGTGTGTTTGGAGATGCATATGGCCCGGTTGCAGCGCGGAAGGCTTGGAGAGATGCCACAGATTTGCGTTGAAGTAGAGCGCCGGTGCAGCAGTAAGTGTTTATTTACTTGTACGTACGAGCCTAACCGAGTCAGGAGAGTGAAAGCAGAGGAAGCAGGAGACCACCGCAGACCAGAGGCTTGGGGATATGTGTCAGACATACTGTACGGCCTTGGCACAGGCCTGTGTTTCCACACAGCGCAGCGAAGCTTGAGTGTGCGCGTGCGTGTGTGTGTGAATGCGAGTGGGCACACATGTTGGCAGGTAGTGCCCAGCCCGTAGGAGGGAATAGTTTACAGAGTGGAATATTCATATAAGAGATGAATAGGCCACATTATGCACTACAACATATTATTTCCAAGTCATTACAGAGCAGTCGGTGCAGGTTTCACTCGTTTTTTTATGTCATGTACTGAACAGAACGGAACGAGTAAAGCGTAACTAAGAGTGTAAATAGCTCGAGTCGCATGCTATTAGGTTCAGTCTGGCGGGTGGAAGCTGATTTTTCCTGATGGGAAGGCAGTTTTTTTTTTTAGGAAAGGGAAATAGGGCGGTTTTGTTCAGCCCGCGGCCACAAGATGGCGCCAAAGCGCCGCTAATGAGCTCCCAGCGAGAGGGCGACCGAGCAAAAGGCGATAAATCTGTCCGTGCGTGGCCACAGCCGTCACGGTGAAACCAGCGGACCCCCCTCCTCCTCCTCCTCCTCCTCCTCCCCGCATGTAGCCAGGTGGTTGCGGGTTACGCGTGTCGCGTTAGCTTCGAAGGTCACGTGCAGCTTCAGCCGCTCGCGCGAGGCGGGTAATCCCTGTCCAGCCACCGGAAGCGCTGTTAAAGCCGAGGTTGCAAAGTGCGTCACACAGCGCGGAGCCTTACAGTAACGGCGCCGACCGTCTCCGCCGTTTGTTTTTCCTGTCCGCCGCACGCCGACCGCGCGAACCCCGACGTCTCCTCGTCGCCAGCATGGTGAAAATCGCTTTTAACTCGGCCCTGGCGCAGAAGGCGCTGGGGAAAGAGGCGCCAGCCGCGGAGAAGGTGAGTTTTTTCTAATTTAACGGGCTCGCCCGGTTCCCCCGGTGTGCGCGTGTGTGTGGGCTCGCCGGGCTGTTAGCAGGCCTCGTGCAGCGGCGTCGTCCCTTCAGAGTGCCTCACGAGCGCAAACCCGATATTTAGCAGCTTGCTGCGTTTGTCCGCTTATCCGCGTATCGTTGCACCTGATGCGGTAACGCTGCGGTGGCGGGGGCCGCCCATCCGAGGCACAGCTGTTTCTGCAGAGGCCAAACAGAAACATTAGAGGACAAAAGCTGTTTATAATGTTGTCGAGTTTCAGTGCATTCAATGTAATTATTCATTGTGTTTGTTTGTGTGTGTGTGTGTGTGTTTGCGCGTTTTGGACGTGTCTGTGCGCGTGCGTGTGCAGGATCCTGAGCTGGCCTCTGCTCCAGCGGGCACAGAGGGATCCACAGGTCGCTGCCTGCTCACCCTGCTGGGCATCGCCTTCATCCTCAGCGGCCTCATCGTGGGGGGAGCGTGTCTCTACCGATACTTCACCCCCAAGGTGCGCGCGCGTGCGTGGGCGCGCGCGCAGTAACTTCAAAACCTTTATTATGAGTGGTATTACCATTGTTATAAGCAGGGTTTGATTTTAGCTTTGGTTATGTTATGATTATACTTAATATTTATTATTATTATTATTAATAATAATACATTAGCATTGATTGTGGTCAAATTACAAACTCCAGCTCTGTCTGGCCTTTCTGTGGCCGACATTTTCCTTTTTGCTAATTGCTGTTTACTGGTAAACGTTTTTGATATGCACTCCAAATATCACACATATTTTTCTCCAAAACATAGAAAGATCCATGAACCATGGGTGCCAAGTAATGTTTTAAAATGGTGGAGCAAGCCTGGAAACATGTCCTGCAGAAAAAACATTTTTTGAAGTGGGGGTTGGGTAGTCTGGTGATCATGCACTATAAAAAAAATTGTAATTTGAAATATATACTGAATTTGTATACCACCTGGCCGCTTGAATTAATTAAAGAAACAGACCAATACACCAGTCTAGTTTAGATTAAAAGAAAAAGAATCATGAAAAACAAGAATGCTTCAGGAGAAGTAGATACTTATTATTATTATTATTACTACCAGAAGAATGGCTATTTCATGTTTCTGAAATTATACGGATAAAAACATTATTTAGATTAAAATGGTAGTAGGGTGCAGTCTACTAGTCCATCTTCACAATTAGGAAAGAAACACTTTATATAATTGAAACAGCCTCACATGGATAAACCTGGTTAAACAATGCTGAACCTAATAATCTAATAGTTGCAACAAAGTAGAAACGATTTGGATTTGAATAAGATGGTGCTGAACCTAAAACCAGGAAGGAAAATCAGCAGAGAGCGAGGCCTCTTTTTCATGATGCAACCTTATCAGTTACGAAATTGTAGTGTCTAAAAATGGTAAATGGGCACACAGAGGATGTGATGTCGTCCAGTACATGATTTCAACAACGATATAAGCAACAGCTATGGCTGAACAGCGTTCTATGGTTGGTGTCATTAAACTAAAACAAACTGCTTAGAAATCTATAAACCGCATCTTGTCCTGCATCCTAATACAAGTTAAAGTTATTTAGGTTAATGCAGAAGGTTCCTCATTGTATCTTTACCCTCACTGTCTACTAGGCTAAACACACAAAAAAAACAATCCTTAAAAAATGCCTTTTTAAGAAGGTAAGAAATCCTTTTAATATAGTTGGGCAGTTGGATTTGAATCTATATAAAATACTCTCCTTTTAATTGTATTGTGTGTTCAATTTTTTCTTTTGTCTTTTTTTTCCGCAAAAATGTTAAATTATTCTTAAATCTTTAGTTATTCCCTCATTTAAAAAACATCCTGAATCTGTAAATATGCAAATGTATTTAATTTTAGAAGTTTACTAACTGGACACAAGAGGTCTCCCACCTCACTGTGAAATACATTCTCAGTGCTTTTGCAATGCAAGTTTTGAGTTTCTACATCACGCTTGTGAAAGTTATTGAATAGTGGTCCAGGTTTGGCTTCCACACTATTCATAATCACAAATCATGCTTGAAATGGTAAAATATAATTTTAATAGAGGGAAAATTGCATTGCAATTATCAAATCCAATGCATCAAATCAATGATCAATTATTAATTACCATTGCACATCCATCATTAAACATGAAACAAGAAAGATGTTCACAGAACAGTTAAACTAGGTAGGACTATTAGTTGACCTTATGAAATGCTACCACTTGCCAGAATACACATATAACACACACACACACACACACACACACACACACACACACACACATATATATATATATATACAAATACAGAACATACATATAGAATGTTTACTGCCTATATATGTATATATTCTTTAAATACTGCCAGAGATATGCAGTAGTGGAGGGGGTAGGGGTGTGGGGCGGTTATGGTTATTTGTGTTTAAACAAACACTAGTTAAGGCTGCCTGTGACTGCTGATGCACACTTTTGCTTTGCCTCAGTGGGAAATGAGAGTGCTAACCTTTAGCTCACTTCCGTCTTATGAAAAAAGGTGCAGATTCCACCCATGAATTGTGATGTGTTGTCGTTGGGAGGGTTTCACTTTCAATATCAAGCCTCTGTATTCTCTGTACTTTTTCCTCTCATACAGATGAAACGGAGCCAAAAAACATCTTAATAATCTGTAATTACAGTATATATTTCATGCGAAAACCCGCTGTTTTGAGTAGAATTATCCTACAAGCATGTGGTGATTTAAAGGCTCAGCCTGTTCTTGGCTTAGTGGATTGGATTCTGCAAAAAGCAGTCAACCATTTTGACATGTATGTTTATACAGAGAATAGTGAAAATAAACACCGGTTGCTCTTAATGCATCATTTTGGTTTGGCCTCCCTCACAGGCTGCCGTCACTGGACAAGTAGCGAGACAATCGGATCCCCATGACGCCCTGTTTCTGTAGGCGGCGTGAATGATATCAGTTTCCCTAGATCATGAGTTAGTCTAGTTTGTTGGTATAAATAAGATTATATATACAACTAACACATTATTTATTTTATCTGTGCAGCGTTGTTCATACAGAAATGCAGTTTAAAACAGTAAAAATGTTTTACATAAAAAGCCAAAAAACACTGATAATCAGACAAACTGTTTATATATAAAAATAAAATGAGAACCAAGAGTGTTTTTTTCTCTCTAGCTTTATGTGGGCAGTTTCTCCTCTGTCTTTGTTACGTGCTTTAATCTGCTCGTCTGTCCTTCAGAGGCTGTATCACGGCGCGATGCAGTTCAGCGACGTGTCGTCTGGAGCGGAGAACGAGCCCTACTACCTGCCGCGGGTGGAGGAGGAGGTGGAGATCTCCGACAGCATGGCCGTCATCAGCGTGCCCCCTCCCCGCTTCAGGCCCGGGGACCCTGCTTACATCCTCCATGACTTCAACAGGGTGAGATAGTTTACAAACCCAACGCCCTCACATACACTGCTGTAGTAGTCCGTTCCTGATTGCTTCTCGTGTGTGTGTGAGAGTAGAAGCTGACGGCGTATCTGGACCTGACCCTGAGGACCTGCTTCGTGATTCCCCTGAACACCTCGGTGGTGCTCCCCCCTCAGGACCTCATCGACCTCTTCTCACAGCTGATGGTGAGTAGTAGACACTCAGCCGGTGTCCTGCAGACCTGAAGACGCAGGCGTGTTGCTCTGAAACTGTACTGACACTCAGTCAAACGCAGGGATAACCCCTAATATGAAGGACTAAATATTACCTGGGACATAAACAGATTAACAACTGTCTGCTTTAATCCTTCACAAATCTTTAAAAAAAAAAAAAAAATACTTCCTATTTCGGATGAAGCTGAGTTTTTGGAATATGAGTGACTCATCTTCACCAGAATTGATACTGGCACTTCTTTTAAGATATGAAAAATAATGTCAGTAGGACCAATAGTGGCAGAAGGTTTTTTTAATACATTTTTAGCAGAGGTGTCTTTATAGTTTTCTGTATCAAAGTTTTTAATCATGCACAATTGTTTCATAGCAGTAACCAAGCTATTTTACTCTCATACTCTCATTTTTCCCACCATAGTATTTATTATTTATATAAAAAATGTGTCGTGCCAACTCCTTTCAGAGTTTAATGGTACATAAGAAAGTTTTTGAAGAACAGTTTGTTCTGTTATTCTGCTCTGTAAGTTTAGTGGAAGTGCAGTGTGGTCAGCATGCACCGTTTAACGGGCGGTGGTTGGTGGTACAGTCATAATTTCATCATCCAGTGCAGAAGTTTGGAAAGATTCATAAGTTCCTCCTCCCACTTCCAGCTCGTAGTTTTCACGCTGGGCTGCGGTCATATTAACTGAGTTTTTTAAAATTTTATTCCCCTGTGAATCCACTCTTTCTGTCCCAGTCGGGCTCATACCGCAGCTACCTGGTGCACGAGGACCTGGTGGTGACGGAGCGCATCGACGACATCAAACCTCTTGGCTTCTACATCCGCCGGCTGTGTGACGGCAAAGAAACCTACAGAATGCAACGTCGCGCCAGCCTGCCAGGTGTGGATGTGTAAAAAAAAAAATGCATGCTTGTTTAATCATATACTCATATCGTTTTGGTCTTTTTGATGCCACTTTTCAAAAATGTGCCTCTGTTTTACAGTCAAACTGATATTTGGTTCTCCTCTTTGTGTAAGGAAAAGTTAGCTCTCTTTGAGACAGCAACTGTTCTTTTTTTCCACTTTTCAAAAGAGGATAAAACCATTTTTGGACACATTTGTGGAAATGGCTTTAAAGCTGCGTTGGCACTTCACATGGCAGTAGAGCCGCAAAGTGGGCGCCGCCGCTGCATTTGACTGTTTTAAATTCACATTATAGTTGTAGTTAATGTCTGTCCCAAACTTTTTATGTATGTGCTGAGGTTCATGCTGATCCAATCTGTATAAAAGCTCCAACTGTGAGTCATTTAATGTTGGCTGTGGAGAAAATCAACAGGACTTTTACTTGCAGAACCAGGAAAGGCCCAAATGGCTTCTCGCAGTCCTACCGTGACTTAAAAGTGAGAGCTGGCGTCACCCTGTAAAGCCACGCAAACACCTATAAAAGGTGTTTAATGCCCCCTTTTCTAATAAGCCCTGAAAGCTTATGTCATCTCTTACTAACATTCAACATTAAGGAAGATCTGTTGTACTGGAGGCGACGGTAGGAGGCCTAGCTTGTGAACTCTACTGCTGGTTTCCACTCAATATTTATTTTTTTTAATTAGTTATATCAATGCACTTCACCACACTCTGTGCTGTGTTTCCCTGTATTATAGAATAGATAGCAGTCTAGCTACTCTATCTTCCTGGCATTTATTATCTAGTTGTGGTGATGCCAAACAACCTAAATTTTAAACAACAGGCCGTCCTGCAACCAAAGCGTTAAAGATTTGAATCATGACATGAAGGAACTCTCAGAAGCGTGATCATCACTTATTGTAAAAAGGAATTCAACTAAAATTTGTTCTTTTGAGTAATTAGAAATGCTCACAGGTGAGAACAAAGACACATGTAAATACTGATTTCTCAGGAAAGGTGAATTAATATATTAATTTGACTTTAAAAGGAAACTTGTCACAAGACTAAATATGTGTGTATCTTTGTGTCCGTCAGGTGGAGGCATCCAGAAGCGCTCTGCAGCTGATTGCTTCACTTTCCACCACTTTGAAAACAAGTTTGTCACGGAGACCCAGATCTGCAAGGCTTGATAGGAGTGCATGAGCAATAGTTCAGAGAGAGAGAAAGAGAGAGAGAAAGGAGAGAGAAAGATAGAGAGAGAGTGTGTCGGTGGGAAAAGGCGAAGGAGGGAACAACTTTCAGCAGAAAGTAAACTTTTGTATAAAACTTTAACACCCTCCCCTGCTTCTAGCCCCCTCCCTGCCCCAGTGATTCGTGAGTTTAAGTTACAGCGCTCTAGCCTAACCCTTCCTCCGCTGTATCCCTCTCAACCTGCGTAGCTAGTCTCGTACCAATAACCTGCATCAGCCTGTTAACTAAGGATCTACTAAGTCTAATTTCTTATATTATTATTATTATTATTATTATTTGTTTTTGTTCCGTTACTGTAGCTTCCCGCAGACTGATCTCATCGTTGTTACTGTGTTTAAAACATCCCGTAACCTCCGGACGAGAGAGTCGTTAGTCATTCTACTGAATATCCTAGTGATGCTGAGACGTCATTCATATCAGACCTGTCTGTGTGCCAGCCTGCTGTTCCCACTATTAACAGACATGAAAAGGGTTTTGTCTCCTGCTGAGCAGATATACTATATGTTACAGTAGGATATAGCACTAATCACCCTGGAAATGTATGGTACAGTTACAGTATGTAACATGATTGTCATCATCTTTTATGGATGATACCAGAGATGCACAAGCCCTGAGCTTTCAGTCAACACTGTAGATATTTACTGGAGTGCCCTGCTGCTCCCAGAGGCCTCTGCTGTCCCGCTGTGTGATGATTGGTGTGATTAATGGTGTCAAACCTGACGGTGAACAGTCTAGCTCTATATGACCCGTGTTTGTGTTTGTGTAGAACCCTCATTTGTGACAATAAACTTGAAGGACGGTCGATGAAGGAAAAGGAGTCTAGTATAAGCTAAAGGGAAACTTCACCAAATTTGACCTTTTGAAATACCTGTCCTTTCCGCCAGATACTTTTTTGATTTGATTTGTAGTTGTGTAATGAAATTATCTTTACCGCTGTAGGTTCAGTGTCTATGCGATTTTTGCAAAATCCAAGATATTTTAAATTGTCACAGGAACATATTTGTAAAAAAGAAAGAAAAGAAAGGAGAAAAAAAAAGTTGGAAAAAGAGTGTGGAAAACGGCCTTTTGCCGAAATGACCTCCAAATAATTTAGAAACAATTTCCCGCTTGATGCCTGCACAGAAAGACAATCAGACAGGATGTGAGCAGGTCAAAATGTGTTTCTGTCTCAGCTTTTTAACAGAATACTAGAAGATTAGATGAAAAACATTGTTGTGTACAGCTATTGAACCGATTCTCACTTTGTTGTTGAATAAAGTTGCATTTCTTTACCTACTGAATATTTGCTTAGTTTCCTTTTTTTATCTCACTGCATTGAGATGAGTAGTGAAACTGTTTTCGGGCGTTCTTCTGTATTTCCTGATGCTGAAATTGTCACCAGGTCCATGCAAGACTAGAAAGGACAGACACGCCTTTATTGAAAAAATAAATAGAGGGAAATTCACATTTCGAAACTCACAAACTATTTTGCATTTAAATGACATTTTTTAGTTTATAAGAATGCATGGAGTTCATTTTAGAGTTTAGGGGAGTTTCTAGCGAACGACTTTAGTCTAATCCTCTGGTAAGTCCTCTCCTCCGGGCATGCAGGACAGGCGCCTGGTAAAGATCATGCCCTCTGGTATTTCTGGCTTGCTCAGTCGCCGCCAGAACTCGTCAGTTGTGAAATAATACATGAGCGGGTCCAGGCTGCAGTTCAGGCTGGCCAGGCAGAGCGTGACGGGGTGACATCGCAGGATCGTGTCCCTGAAGGCGCAGCTGCTCAGGGCGTTGGCCTTGGCCAGGAAGTCCAGGGGCATTGTGATGTGGTAGGGCGCGAAGCACACCAGGAACACCACGGCGCAGCTCAGCACCATCCTCAGCGCCCTCTGCTTCTCCCCTCGATCAGGGATGGCCCCCGCTGCTGGCTTCTGGAGGCTCCCGGCCGTCAGGACGGTGCAGGCCACCACCAGGACGAGCGGGATGATGAAGCCCAGCAGCTCGGCGATGATCAGCAGGGCCCAGGCCGCCGGGGGGCTGACGGCCCTCATGGGCAGCTCAGAGAAACACACCAGTTCGTACGCGGCGGGGGAGGAGGAACGCAGAGCGTCGCTGGTGTTCAGGGTGGTTTTATAGCTGGGGTTCCTCAGCAGGGGGAACGGCAGACAGCCCAGGCAGACCAGCAGCCAGCCCAGGGCGCAGATCAACATGTCTCCTTTTCTCTTGGACGACTTGTAACGCAGAGGCCGCATGATGAGCTCGCAGCGGCGCACGCTGACGCACACCAGGAAGTAGATGGAGGCGTACATGTTGACGTACTTCAGGTAGAAGCAAATCATGCAGAGGTGATGACCAAAGGGCCAGGTGTTGTTCAGGTAATAGTAGATCCGCAAAGGCAGAGAGAGCACCTGGGAGCAGCAGAGAGACATTAATTATAACACTTTTTCCAGAAAAAAGAGGTGGACAATAATTTGTTTTAAAGGATTGGTTCACATTGTCCTACTGAAATGGTGTCATTAGATACACACTTCATCTGAGTAACTGAGCCTCGTGGTAGCTTCCACTGAACGTTGAAATGCATTTTTGGCAGAGCTTCTCAAATGTTTCATTTAATGACCTTACGCAGTTTGTTGGACAAAACAAGCAACAAGCAGCCAAAACATTTGCGAACTTGGAATACATCATCCAGAATTGTTTAAATGTTTGAGGTTAAAACTTCATTTTTATTTCCTCATATTGTAAAGTATACAATTATAGTATGTTTATTATTTCCAACATACTATTATAAAGTAGTTGCAAGGTAAGGACATAATAGATTTTGGGGTTTTAAGCAGCAAAAATAATATAGTGCTATAATAGTGCATCATATATAAAAAGAGGCAGAGAGGCTCCTACCTGCAGCAGGTCGGCCACAGCCAGATTCATCATGAATACGATGGCTTTCTTGGTTTCTTTGACATAAGCCCTGAAAACCCACAGTGCCAGCACATTACCCACCAGGCCCGGTGCCAGGATCACGCTGTACACCACTGCGTACACGTGGTGCTGGTATGTTCGCAAGTCGTCACTGCTTTTACAGCTCTGGTTCATCTTAGGCTGTTGACTATTTTATTTTTTAAATTTTTTTTGCGGACAAGCTGCCCTGTAAACCAACAGGAAGCCTGTATCAGGGGAGCTGTTTAAAGTCTGGTGATGGGTGAGCGTCTGTGTCGTCCATCACGATGAGGGGGAGGTCATGCCGTTCCACTAATTCTCTGCAGCATCCCGCCGAGATAAAAAACAAACAAAAAAAAAGTCTTAAAGTGGTATCCGGTTGAAGTTGGAGGTAAACATTCAGCGTTTCATTCCCAGGAGCGATTCATCCTGGTAGGGAAGAGAAAGACGATTCTAGTAAGATGTGTAAAAACTGTGTTCACACACACACACACACACGAGCGGTCCATCTGCTCGTCTGTCACCTCACAGCATGAAGGCCTGTGGGTTTTCTCTCACTCAGCCATAAACAATGTATGGGGGGGTATTTTAATTGCATTCCACTAGAGATTACTGAACGCATGCTAACAATGTAATTTGTGAAAAATCATGGCAAGATAAAAAGGTAAAATAAATAAATACACTCTAAAGAAACATTTAATGTACACATCATGTTTTCTTGTTTTAGGTTAGGTTCCTTGTCATTTAATAGGTAACTAGTTTACTTTTCTTTCTTTTTTTTGCAAAAGTCATGATTTTGTGCAATCTTTTGACACAAAATGTCACAAAAATAACAGAAAAAAAGAATTACACCAGATAAGAGTTTTGACTCTGTCTCAAGTAATGTTACTTCAAGTGATTTGGAATAGTGTAAAACCTGAAAACATAAAGCACGATTGTAGCAAATAAGAATGAATAATATTTTATAATAAAATAGAGGAGCGACTGTTTGATTAGTCATTTTGTAGGTAAATACAATATATATATATATATATATATATATATATATATATATATATATATATATATATATATATATATATTTCACTAAAGTATGACTACTATCACCAATCATTAAACACGTTACTATTATCTTCCAGTCCTGTTGTGACATCACAACTAGAGCTATTTCTGTCTTCACACAAACACTCAGACAAAGTTACTCATATAAAGGAAACTCAGGTCTCATGATCAAACTAAATTCGCAGATCATTCATCCCGACAGCAATAAGACTTTATAACATAACATAAACATAAACCTCACTATAGTCACTCTGTCACTTTTTCACTGGTCACTTTTTCTCTTCACACACACCCTGCACCTTAAGTGTGCATTAGCTATGTATGTGTACATGTGGGTATGTGCGTGTATGTAGGTATGTACGTGCATGTATGTATGTATATGTTCTCTCCATTCTATGTCCATAATGCATACTGTGTATGCGGATCAACAAATGTGAATTTGTACATTGTGTTGTGCGTTTTTTTATTTTTATTTTTTATTTTTTATTTATTTATTTATTTTTTTAATAGTTTTTTATCTTCTTCAGCTTTGTTTTCTTCTCTTTATCTGTAACGCTGCAGTAACACACAAATTTCCCCGTTGTGGGATCAATAAAGTTTTATCTTATCTTATCTTATCTTAAATTTTAAATAGAACACATAAATATTCAGATTCCTTTTTCCCAACTCCTGTCTTGGAGGAAACAGGAACCCTAACTTTATCATGTGAAATAAATGTGGTAGTCTGGTTGTTAGAAACGTGACTGTCAAGACTTTTTGATATACTGTAAATTAGCCACTAATTTTTTTGCATGTTGCCCAGATAACTCTCAGATAATGAGAAAGAGCTTGATAGGACAGAGGCGACATTGTTCGGCTCAAAGCGTACACCTTTGTACACATGCAAACACACTCAAACCTGACAGGCACGTTTTCAACCCGTAACATAATAGATTATGTGTGTGATCACACTATTTCCGGCATGATTTACAGTAAATATGAAAACCAACAGACACCTGAGTCTGTGAAAAAGCATCAGCGAAACAAATGTGGTGAACTTGCCAGCGCTCGCTCTGGTTCGATATGAGGAACAACCCACGCCGTCGTGAATCCACCATTTCAATGAAAGTCACACGTGTAAACGGCTATTTGACGCTTCAGCACAAAATGAAAGTCGCCTGAAACCATCAACTACCACTTCTGTTCACATTAGTGCATCTGTGCTTATGCTGTGTCGGTGTCTTCAGTTTGTGCTACAACGAAATGTTAAAAGCACTGACAACAAATTAGTTTGATTATTAATTAATCTGTTGATTAATTGATTAATTACTTTCTCTATGGTACAAACTGTCAAAACAGGATAAAAAGTGGCAGCCGCTGTTTTCCAGAGCCCAACATGCAAAGAAAAATGTCCAAAAATGTCAACTTATCATGGAAGAAGAATAAATAGTCATATTTAAGAAGCTATAACCTGACAATGAAGGCATAACAACTTCATTTTAATTTTGATTACCTGCTGCAGTGTGAAGATTCACGTATTGTGATGCATTCTTCTCTGTGATCCTAGAGCGATTAGGAGCAGTTTTTGTTTGCAGCGCTCTGGTCTTTGACACACATGTTTTACATCCTGATGGCATTAAAAACCCAGCAGGACTGTTTGTCAACACTTATTTTTGAGGACAGTCTATGTGGGGTAGGGGTCAGGGGTTTCGTGCTCCATTCCGGAAAACAGCTTGGAAATGAGTAAAACTATTCGGAATATCATTCCACACAGAGGACTGACCACCAATAAGGACTACACAGGTAGTCAGTTTATCTGAACATGAAACAAACAGTATGAGTGTGTTCCTGTTTAACCTCTGCGAGAGAATTTACTCACATTAGTATTTTTATTTTCCAGTAATACTTCAAGATTATGAATAAAAGTGGCCCCTGATACATTTTCAGGTTATTTATACTGCGGTGTGTCAAACTCATTTTGACATTCCGCTGGTGACCTTTATATACCATTAGGTAGCTTCGTGCAGTTTTCCAAAACAATGGGTCACATCTGTTGTAGTGTTGAGGTGATAGAAGGCAAAAATACGGCTGAAAAGATGAAGAGCCGCCGCGCGCTTAGGCTCTGATGTTCTTATTTATTGTAAACTATATTTCCAATGCTTCAGCAGCAGGCCGCCTCCATCAGGGTTGGTGTCGTCCCAACTATTTTTTTTTTTTTTGGGTTGTCCGAACATACAACATAGATCCCAGCTCAGTAAGGGGAAAAGGAAGCACATCTGTTTTTTCCTGTGCCTATTGAGCTGGGACGGAACATAAAAAGAGATCCCGGACATGTCTGTTGTTTTAAAAGCTCCCATGGCCGATTCAATGGAAGTTGGAATCATTATGAGATCAGACTCACCCCTCTCTAATGATTGGCACTAATTGGCCATTTATTCAACCTTCAACCCAGAAGGTGGGAAGGGTTATACATCCCAACCAGGTAATTAAAAAAAGAAACAGGAACAGTCTTCCCCCTCCAGGCATTCTGGAGGCGTCAGGTCACTGCGACCTTGACCTTTGATGAAGTTGCTCAACACTCCGACAATCCATTACACCGCTCCTCTTAGGACATCACAGTTTTATCACGTCTAGCCCACATGGACTCATGGACTCATGGATGAACCGAACAGAATTTAATAGGATAACAATGAAGATCTCTAGTGCCTTAAAAAAAAAGTGCAACAATTCATATGCTAATGATAATTGAAGCCGACAAGTGCAAAGCGGAATTTCCAGTTTGTCAGGAGTCACAAAGTGAAAGAGATCATTATATTTCTGAATAGTCACTAGTAGTTGTAGCTGTATAGTAATTGTAGCATATTAAGAAGTGTGATACTTATGTCAGAAATGTGTTGGAATATAATTAGAAGTAGCAACACAATACAATTGTGCTTATGTACATATGTACGTATGCACATGATTACAATTATGTGGTAGAGAACGTCCCAGCACTGCTTCCCAGCATGGACATTAACAAACAGTCGATTTCTTGGATGAGTACAGAGGGAATTTTGGACACTGCAGGGCTCGGCTTTGAATTCCTCCGCAGCACTCTGGCCTGCGGTCTGTCTTTTTTCCTGCTTCAGAGCACTCCCAAAAGGCTCCCAATGGACCGCTCAATCCCCAGTATCCCTTTAGTTCACTGACCTTTGGCCGCTGTGAGGTTTTTTTGTTATTCTCACATTACTCTCGCACGTACAGTACGCTTCTGTCAGAGCCCGTCTATATGATCCCAAAGGACGTGATGATGGTTTCCCTCATGCTGAGTGTGTCAGTACACTTACCGGTTGATGCTGTCCAGAAGCCACATAAGCATCTTATTATAAGATCAGTCTCTTTTCCTATCTTTCAGCGTTCAGAGAGAGGAGCTGAGGAGTTAGTGTGGGGAGTTGGAGTTTAGAGCTTTACCTTGGGATGGAGCAGCTTCAGTCTTCAAGTCTTGCCAATGGAAACACATTCTTTTATCCGCCGTGAATCATCTCTCTGTGGGATGTTGGCACGTCGCAGCGCTCCCACTCAGACACTACATCCTCCGTGCTTCAGCACCCAAAAATGTTGGCGGTGCTCACCTGGTTTCCCTCCACGTGCACTGGTTCCGACACACAAAACATGTCACCGTCCATGTCACAGAAACAACAGGCCGACGCGGCGCAGGAGTCAGAGCCGAGGAGAGCGGCGCGAGCGGCCGCAGGCCTGTACACACACACCCTCAACATAACACACATTCCTCACACTGGAGAAACATACGAGATCCCCCATGAGGCGCGAGCCCACACCTCAAGCATCACAGCCACAGTCGCTCACACAAAAGCTCAGTGTTCGAAAAAGAAAAGGCCGTAAAAACCTCACCCCCGCTGTCAACCTTGAAGCTGCATTGCATGACAATCAAAAAAAAAAAAAAGCAGAAGGGTTAAGCATCAGGCAGCACTGCTGCCATCCCCTCCTTCCTCCTCCTCCCTCTATACTCACTCACCCTGTTCCACCTACCCTCCCTCCCTCTGTCACACACTTTTTTTTCTTCTTTTTTCAGCTCTAGTGTGCAGTTATTTCCTGTTATGATTGTCTTACCGTGTTCTCTTTATCTCTTTTCTGTCTTTCCCGCTCCCCTCTCAGAGGCACTCTGCTGTACTGGGGGATTTTAGCGCACGCACAGGCTTCCTGTGAGTGTGGGGGTGTGGTTACCAGTGAATTTTTAACGCCATGGCTTCCGCTATTTTTCACAAGGCCAGTTTTTTTTTTTTATGTTTTTGGGTATGTGCCCTCTTGATGAGAGAATGTAAAAGTTTCTAGCATACCAGGACTAAGAACAAATTCCAAAAACTAAAAAGATTACATCTTTAAAAACCTTGCAGCCCTTTTGTTGCTTTGCTGTCATATTTTACATCAACGTGGTAGATACTGTAACCAAATACAGTAAATGCTATTTGATGTAGGTCACGCTCTGCATGACTTGAGGGGGAGGCTACATTCTGGTGGGTGATTCAGATACTCCTGAGGTGGGCTGCATGAATGTGTCTGTGTAGGCAGGAGTTATTCTCCCATTTGGCTCAGACTCAGGTTCAGCAGATGCAGGGGGGCCGCGAGCCCCATGTTCGGTTCAAGGGCCGACCTCAGAGTCTGACAGTTTACTGGTTTTGAGAGCGTCTAACGCTTCTGTCAACCGCCTTCACCGCACTGCATGGCGGGTGGAAGCGTGGCGAAGGATGAGCTGGCACCTGTTTTTAATTCGCTGTCATTTAAAGAGAAAAACCTCATGTGAAGGAACAACACAAAAAGCACAGACTCGCTTTTTATTCACAGCACATTTGTACACGTTCACATACAGCTTTAACATTTACATTATAGCTTATTTAAAGTTTCTTCTGAGCATTTCTACTGAGGCTTGCTTTAAGAGTAGGAGACATATAATAGAGACAATAAACACAGCAGGTATCCTGTGTCCATGCACTGTGAAACAGGCAACAGGAAGACACCATTTCAGCTGCTGATCCGCTCTGAAACTGTCCTTAACTGACACATTAAGGTCAAAGGTCAAGTGCTGGACTGTGCTTGACATCGTCCCGATGTTCAGTTCGGATCTTGTCAGTCTGCCTCGTTCACCGAATACTGTCTGTGATGCTACTCCCTGTCCGAGCAGCTGCTCTCCATGCTCTTCACCCTGTGCATGGACGGGCGCTGCAGCGGCGAGCTGACGGGAGAGGACAGCAGCGCCGAGGAGAAGGAGGAGGTCCGCTTGGCCAGGTGCAGCCTGAACTCGGCCGTCAGGAAGTAGTAGAGCAGCGGGTTGAGGCAGCAGCTCATGCTGGCCAGGCACAGCGACAGGGGGTGGAACCTACGCACGGCCTGCCTGGTGGCGCAGTCCGACACCACGCCCTGCGACACCATCAGGTACAGCAGGAAGTTGAGGTGGTAGGGGGCGAAGCAGAGGAGGAAGAGGGCGGTGCAGCTCAGCACCATCCGCAGGGCGCGCGGCTTCTCGCTGTTGGGCTGCTTCTCCGGGCACCGGTCGGCAGAGGTCACCGACTGGGTGCGAGAGCGGGCCGAGGAGCCCCGCCGGGCCCGGTCCTTGCTTCGGTTGAGGGAGCGGGCGATGCGGAGGGAGCTGTAGCAGATGCAGGCCAGAGGGATGAGGAAGCCAAAGAGCTCGGCGAGGGCCATCATGGTGACCGCCAGCGAGAGCGGCAGGCGACGCATGGGCAGGTCCTTAAAGCAGCCGTTGTTAGCGGGGCCGGGACCCGAGGCCTCTCTGATTCTGCTGCGGCTGCTGCTCAACAGGTTGGTGTAAGCGGTGGGGGGCTGGCCGGGCGTGGTGCCTAGGGGAAAGCTCATGTTGAGGATGTCTTGTTCGCCAACACTGGTGCCACCGCTGCTGTTGCTGCTCCGCATCAGGATGAAAGGCGAACAGCACAGGCCGACGACCACCCACACGACGGCGCTGATCAGCAGGTCGTAGCGGCGCCTCCAGCGGCGGGCGGAGAACGGGTCGAGCAGGAAGACGCACCTCTGCACACTGATGCACACCTGGAGGCAGGGGAAACGTAGGGATGAGCCATGTCCCAGCTGGAAAATATTCTGGGAACGTTTAATGAACATTCCTGCATGATGGCAATTTTTTTCAATGTAGAACCAACATTATTGTTACATTCCAGGGACATTTGAGGAAGATTATATCAAATACCAACATTTTAATTACATTTAGAGAACATTGGGAGGTTGTACCAACAGGGAACCTCTGGAGAACATTCTAAAAACCAACCACCCAACAAATGTTACTTCATTTGGTTATTAGAATGTTTTGGGAATGTTATAATAAACAAAAACATTTACACATTACACATTGTTTGAACATTTTGGGAGGGTTATCAAACAGAATCCTGAAAAGGAACATTCTGGGAATGTTATTTGCTAGCTGTGCAAACTCTCATGTGACTTCCTGTTATTCACAAAGCAACAATTTTATAATTTTTTTTTGCACGTTTTTAAATGGAGGATGATCGGCAACATATTCCGGAACTGTTTTTACCGCCTGCTTACCAGGAACGCTATGGCAGCGTACATGTTCAGGTACTTGAGGTAGAAGCAGAACAGGCAGAGGCTGCGCCCGAAGGGCCACGTGTGAGTAAAGTAATAATAGATCCTAAGGGGCAGGGAGAGGATGTGGGCCAGGTCTGCAAACGCCAGGTTTATCATGAAGATCACCGTCTTGGTTTTCTTACTGTGGAACGGAAAACAAGAGTTACTGATAAATACGTCCATCACGTCTTATAGGTTTCACCTGTGTATGTGTGTGCACCTAATGTGTCTGCAGAGCACCCAGAGGGCCGTGGTGTTGAGCAGCAGGCCGGGGATAAAGAGCCCCAGGTAGAAGTAGGTGTACATCTTGTCCATGTCCTGCTCCCAGCCGCTCATGTTGTAGCTGCATTGTGAGGAGGAGGAGTTCAGCAGGGGTGCCTCCAACGATCCTGACGCGTTCAAAGCCATTCCCTCTGCTGCACGGGCACTGGGCGCACGATTCAGTTATCCATTGTCTTTCTGCTCAGACACCTGCAAGATAAGGGGTGGTGGGGGGTGTTACAGATAATGGAACTGATACTCCAAACATGAACTACATCTTCTCATAACATACTCATACACGTTTATATATAGTTGTTATGTCCGGTTGTGGCAAATTATTGAGCTGATGCCTATTTCCCTGCAGCCACTTGATAGATTTTTTTAAGCATGTATCTATTTATCTGACTGTCCTTATGTCCATATCTCCAGACATGAGGGTTTACATTAAAAAAAACCTGCATTTGTCAACCTCAAATACATTCTACGAAATGATTAATATTATATGTGACACAAACACGTATAAACTCACTTCCATAAACTGGGTTATTAGAACAGCAATACAAAGTGTAATAAATCAGTATGTCTGGGCAAAGATTTTTATCAGGAAATGTCTAAAATAAAGACTAAGCATTTTTTTCAGTTTAGCATCGCCTTTCCTTCTGCCATTAAGACAAAGCTACACCCTTCTTGTGCTGACTTTAGAGTATGATGAGAGAAGTAGAGACGGTTTCTTTTTTTTTTCGATTTAGTGCAAATGTCTGAGTGTTTGAGTGAGTTTTGAGTGTGACTTGTGTGTGTAAAGAAGAAAAAAAATGACCCAAGGCCGACATTTAAAGAAATGATGATCATCAAATGTTGTATTTCAAAACTTTTATCTGAATCTGTCAAAAATCCCTGAAAACATTATAAAGTAACTGCATGAAACAGAGCTGAAATAATATGATTTAACCTGCACAACAACAAAACACAACAAACAATCCAATAATAATCAATATTTTAGACGTCATTCCCCTTGAATAATATTGCCTGTAATATGAAACTTGTGATATGTTGCACGCCGATTGATCTGGACGTGTAAAAAAGGATTTAAACACAAACCCCTTGTGATCGGCGAAATGTGGAGCATGGCCGTGAGCTCAGATGTTCAGACAAAGCAAGAAAAAACTCACTACCAACTGTTTGCTGAGCGTTACCTTGTGCTCCTGCAGTCTTCTCCCTCAAAAAGATCAGCACGGGTGAAGAGATGAGGTCAGACCGAGGAGTGACCACCACATGCTCCAGCAGCTTCCTCTGTAGGCAGCACACACACTTACAGAAACACAGTGTTCTCCAGGGGTATCGCAGAAAAAGCGGGTCAGCGGGCGAAACCTTTGTGGCGCACTTTGACGCAGCCTGAGGAGCGACCTGTCAGCGTGTGCCTGTTAAGCAATGGCCCAGCAGATGTGGTTTAGATTTGAATGTGTAGTTGCATAAGGTGTTGGCGTCTCATGCACCCAGGTCTTAACCTCTCACTTTTGGATAGAAAGCGGTGAGGGGAAGGAAGCTCTCCTCTCATGCTTGTGAGTGTTTTTTTTTCCCCTGTTTGCTATGTCACAGGGTAACTAGCATCTCATACAAAACACATCCTCCCACCGTATTGAGATTGTGTGTGGGTGAGAATAAAAAAAAGGAAGAAGAGAAGACGGGCAGGCAGATGCCAGCTCCTCTTACCTGTCAGATGTTCAGGATTTGTAAAAGCAGGTGATCTGGTCAGTGGACACAGCAGAGACAAGGGCTGATAACTGATAATGAGAAAATGGTCAAAGTATCTCACATGTTGCATCCTGCAGCTTTTGGAGTTGTTGTAAGCATTCATCCGCTTCCCCTATCAGATGCTACACTTCCTTTTTTCTCTTTTTTTAAAGAAACTGTCATTCACAGCAAAGAACAGATGTATGATAGATTTGTGTGTTAATGTCTGGATTTTTTATCTGAGCTTTATAAAAAGGCTGGCTTTTCTTTTTCTTCCCTTTTTCTGTGGCTGCTGATACAGATGAGGTGGCTATTTCCCCCCGTGGCATTCGGTTTCAGTTGGGTGGCATTATAACGGAAAAAAAAAAAAAGTGTTTTCATGTGCTTCTGAAAATAAAAACCACAGTTCAGCAAGATAACAGCGCTTTCATTTACCCAGTTAGTTTCACATGACCTGGTACATGAAGTCACGTGCATGAGAGAGAAGGAAGGCGGCGCCGGGCACCTGCATGAGGTTTGCATGTTTCCTGTAATGCTGCAAGTCGAGTTTCCTGTCAACACCCGGATCAATATACAGCAAGAAAAAAAAAGGCATTTGGTCAACAAACACGTAGCACAGAATTCAACACAAGGTTATTGATGGTCAGTAAAGAGGTGGAGGTCACGTGCAGCGTTTCCACAAAGCTTGAGGTTTTTGTTCCTCACGGCCACTAGAGGTCAGAGCAGACCAAGACTCAGTTTACCAACAGACTTGTTTTTTTTCCCCCCTCCTCGATCAGTGGAGCATGTTGCGCCTTTAAAGGAGACGTTGGGAATAAAAAAAAAAAGCTGTTGCAATTTTCCTGCCAAATTCTTGACATGATCCACTCAGGGAGTAGAAGCCAGTTGTTGCGTGTTTTTCTTCGCTCCCACTCTTCTTGTTTCCTGCACCTCTATCCACTCAGGGAGGGGGGGGCGGGTAGTGACCCTCGTCTCAGCGAGATTTGACCCACAAACATCCACTGTCTCTGCTGCTGGATGCATATGGTCACATCACTCACACTAGAGAGGCCTACTCGGATTCCTACATTTTTGCTCCCCTCTCTCCTCCTTTGTACATACCGCTGCAACAGGTACAGCGAGCTGAAATATTTTCACCCAATGAGACGTTATTTTCAGAAAAAAAAAATACAAACGGCAATTAATGCAAAGGGATAAATATTTTTTTGATCACATTCATATATCACATATATGACGTTTGCTGATTTAAGAGCTAATTTTACAAGTAAGTCACAGCTTGTTGTACAACTGTTTAAGTACAAGACTGTGCAAATTATTATTATAAATATATATATTATTATTAAAAATATGATATCATGTTTACGGAATGCCAGTGTGTTCCATGCAGGTATTTAGTCACAACAGCAACATTGCTTGTTCCTTCTTTCACTTCCTGACTCATCAAAGGACCAGGAGCCACTGGATAAAACGCAAAACTGCTGAGAACTTCACGATTTCTATTTTTATTATTTGACTCTTTTACATTATATAAAATAACAAACATCTTATGTATAATTTACGGCACAATTCAAATGGGACAAAAACCTTATTCGCCTCTTGCTGTCAGTCAGGCACCGCATACATATGTTCCTTTTTGGAGTAACAACTACTTCCTCTCTTTCACACTGGGAATTAGTTCAGCAAAGCCTAATTGTGTTATTGAATTATGTAAAATAAATATGAGAAAAATAATTTAGGGTCTGTGTGAAGGAATAATTAAATATTAAATTTTTCTGTCACTTTCCTGTCTGGTTGTTTACTACATATTTTTCCTGAAAAAAGGTCCCATGGGGTGAAACTGGAGGGGGAGGGACTTAGGCTGTTTATAGAGAACTATTACCGTGTTCTGTGAACCTGTAAATCTGCTTGGCTCTGAATGAATGGATCAACAACTTGTACACACTTCTTGTATAATGTTCCAGACAGAAATCCCTTCCCTTTCCAGGCAGGAGCTTTTCAGGTAGAATCATAGCGGACCCTGTTGCTAAATTTTATATGTCGCCTGCATGTAACCGGTGATAGTATAGAAATGTAATAATCCATTACAAGTAAAATTCCTGCATGAAAAAATGCTACTTACATAAAACTATAGAGGTATTTGCAGCTGATCATAGTTGTAAAAGCATTGATTTGCTCCTCTGACTGATATATAATATTATAAATCTGTTACTACTGTTGTAGCTGCTGGAAGCGGATCTACTCTGAACTACTTTATATGCAGTTTAGGTAGTTTAGTCCCAAACCTAGGGGAAGGGGCCCCTCCAAAGGGTCACCAGATAAATCTGAGCTGTCATGAGATGAGTAATGTAAGAGGAACAAAGAAAAAGTAACATTTGAAACAAAAGTCTTTTTTCAGTTTTTTTGACTTCATAAAGTAGCACTAAATGGAAATAATAGTCACAATAGCCTCTAGAGCTTCTTCCTAATTTCTTTTGTGCTGTTCCCTTCCCACTACTCTTTTGTTCTCACAACTGTACATCATTGTATTCATATAGGAGTTTTTGCAGGGGGGGGTCTCAATTCAAGTTCACACAGACACAGGAAAGTGCATATTTGGAAACACCAGGAGGATTTGCATAAATATGAAAGGTGAAAGCTGATAAGCTGTGATCGCTACCTCCATGTTTGACAATGGAGCTTCCTCAAAATGTTCACAATTCTAAGATGGTTTGGTATTGTCAACGATGAAAACACACACACACACACACACACACACACACACACACACACACATACACACAGTGCATCCGAACTGAACATGATGCGTAACATTCACCCTGAAATAAAAATATTTTGATGAGGACTCAATTAATGTTACCCTTGCAAATACAAGTATGACCACGCCCTTATTCTCAGTGGCATCCATCATGATAGAAGTTAATGGCATACTCAAAGATAAAAGTATTTCTTAAAAAAACACCAAAAACATGCACTCATATTCAGTAATGCTGAGTTTCAACTCCCAGAGCCGCTGACTATATTGGTCTTCATGTAGTGTAACACAATGATTTTGAGCGAGTATTTAGTCAACAGTGTTCACCTGTACTTTGGAGTGTGTGTGTGTGTGTGTGTGTGTGTGTGTGTGTGTGTGCATTGCAGTGTGTAATAGACTTTGAGCAGATCTGCAGACTAAGGCCAGATTAAGACAGAGAGACCTCATTCAGGAGCAAACAATGGACCATTGCTCCAGTCATAATAAGCATTTGGCCTGTGACACAGCATATAGGCCAAGCTCCCCGGCTGGATCAGAGCTGCCCTCTGCACCCACAACAAGATCATACTGGCTGCTTGGTGAAAACAAAGAGGCTGAGTAGAACAACTCCTCTATGAGTTCAGATGAACAATCATGCTGACAGCGGCTGGTCCAGAGACGGTTTGATCGGACCAAACAGGCACAAGGCGGGAGACAGAAATAACAAATGCAGCCATGAAACCAATTCAAAACAGTCATTTAATGGCCTCAAACTCCAACATGAGACACGTTTAACTCAGCAGGCCGGCGCGCTGCTGGGTTACAACAACAAAGAGTTTCGCCGTCTAATGTCTAAAAATGATATACTGCATTGTGAAAGCTTGAACTTTATAACAATAAAACGTAAGGGCTCAGTGTGTTACAAAAGTACTTAACAGCATATGTTCAACAACGTGGACGGAAATCTCCATTTTATCCACAATCCAGTGCATGGTGTGTGTGTGTGTGTGTGTGTGTGTGTGTGTGTGTGTGTGTGTGTGTGTGTGTGTGTGTGTGTGTGTGTGTGTGTGTGTGTGTGTTACGCCTGAGTGGTGGGGTCTTCGAGTCTCTCTCAGAGGCTCTGGGTGTCCTTGGACTATCACGACTGTCCCGTTATGACTGGGTCTCTGGTCCCCGTAGTGTTTGCTCCTATTAAACAGATACATTCCTTTGCTTTCCAGTGGTGGATTAATCCATAAAGCCCGGGCCATACTTCAGGACTTACCTCAGGACTTAACTAATCTGCTGAGTTATGCCTTTGTCATTTCCAGGACCAAACAGCTGATTGATTTATTTTTCAAATTCAGTGCTCCTGTCTTTCAACCCGTCCTTCTTTACCTTCCATTTTTTTTTCTTCGTGGGGTCAAAACTGACTCTCAGACATCTTTGTCTCTTTTCCATTGCTGGCTAGAGCGTGTGTGTCTCTGGGGCTGGTGTTCGCCGTGTCCTGAGTCTCGGTGTCACTGCGAGGGATACTCTCGGGCCGGGAACCGGATCCTTTGCCTCCCAAGGTCAAGCTTTTCTGGAAGCTCTCTGAGGTGAAGTAGTAGACCACCGGGTCCAGGCAGCAGTTGAGGCAGGCCAGACAGAGAGTGATGGGGTAAAGAGTCCGGGCAAAGCGCTCCACAGTGCAGTTAGCCAGGGCCTGGGTCCGCACCATGGCGTACACGAACAGGATAGAGTTATAAGGCACGAAGCAAATGATAAAGATGGCAAGATGGACCAGGATCATCCTCAGGACGCGTCTCTTGCTGTCACAGCCATGACCAACAGTCACCGGGCGACGCAGCGTTCGTAGAACCAGCGACGAACATACCAAATTGGCCAAGAGGGGGAGAAGAAATCCCACAATCTGGAAAGACAGTAAGAAAAAAACAAAATTACATTATGTTTCTGGGTTAGCTGAATAATCGTGATAAAATGATATAAATTAGACCCTTTACCTCGATGAAGATGGTGATTTTGGACAGGTAGGTCCTCCACGTGTTCTTGGAGAAGCCCTCAAAGCAGGTCGTGGCTCTGTTCGTGCTGTTGATGGTAGAGAAGAAGGTCACCGATATCCCTCCTCCTACGATGGTCAGCCACACGGCGGCGCACACCAGCGCGGCGTTCCTGCGCGTGCGAATGGAGCGCGAGCGGAAAGGGTAGACTATCGCCAGGAAGCGGTCCACGCTGATGCAGGTGAGGAAGAGCATGCTGCCGTAGATGTTGGTGATGAAGGCCGTTCCTGATACCTTACACAGCGAGTCTCCAAACGGCCAGTGGCGGTTCACGTTGTAGAAGACCTTGAACGGCAGCGTGAAAACGAAGACCAAATCGGATAACGCTAAATTAGTCATGAACATCGTGGTCTCGTTGCGCATCTTCATCCGAAAGCAGAATACGAAGAGCGCAGCACAGTTGGTGATCAGGCCCAACACGAAGACCACGCTGTAGACCACCGAGTACAAGTTGTACTTGAAGGAGTCGTCGATGCCACAGTCCTCCATTCCGGTCTCGTTGATCACCAGGCTGGCCATGACGGGAGCTTAGAGGCGAAGTCTTCTCCGCAGCAAGAGGTTACAGCAGAAGTCGGCAGGAAAGGGCGGAGTCAGCGTGGATGTCTGGGGATCGGAGGTGTCAGCAGGGGATCCACCAGTCAAGCCGCCTCCAAGCCATCGTGGACATTCAGACACACAAACGAAGGCCGAGGCAGTCAGGATGTACGTCTGCGGGGCTGCTCGGTCCTGTGGAGAGAGAAAAGGAAAAAGACCACAGTCACTTCCTCGCAATAAAAATTAAACACCAAGACGCAAACAACTCCAACTCCAACACATTAGTATGACTGCTTCATAACATGAGCTATAATGATGCAGTGCTACTGTATAAGTATATGTATGTATTTACCTTTAAACAAAATACTTATTGAGTTCAATATTTGAATGTCATTGTATATATGAAGCAGAAATGTATTCTAGGTTACTTCAACTTAGATTTTATATCTCAGTCTTCTATAAAAAAAATTACCAATATAGGAGCCAATATTGTAGGAATCTTTCCAAAAACACACCAAAAAGTCATTGTTTTTCCTTACATGAGGTATTTTTAATTCAACTCCCTACTATTTATATAAACAAAACCAATTAACATTATTCTCTTGATACTGAGAAGCATTTACTACACAATAAATTCTGTTTCAGTATCATAATTCTAATGGATAATGGTTTATTGCCATAGTCTGCATGCTCGTCAGTGTCAGTGTGTGGTTTGTCTCTGAATAAAAGTCTCATCTGGTCAGAGGGCTTGAGTTCTCATGTCAGTGTGGCATGCAGCACTCAGGCTGCCATCACAAGTATGAGAGGCAAATAGCTGCCGGAGACACGAGCTGGTACTGTGGAGTAGGAGGTTAAACAATCACCTTTTTATGTTTGTAACACAATCAATTCTTCATTACTCAAATCATCAGATCCATACCTTCCTAATCTATTAACTATTTGCTTGCAAATGTTGAGTTTGGAGCGAATGTACTACCTGAACCTTTCTGCTTTAAAATAAATTTGACAGCCCGTCTAAAAGGTGTAAATTAGTCTCTGTCACTATACTATATGTCACTGTGATAGTAATAATAATTTTTTTAAATCAAAATTGAGTCAGTCAAACTCAGTTTTAATGTTATTTTAGTCAATATTTCAGTCATAATTTTCTCAGTTTCACAATACTGTACCAGATGTCTCCTGGCTGTAAAACATTCCAAAAAGAAGCAAGCAGACATAGCTTGTACTATGCGTTTATTCAGCTCGTGTTACTGACTTACCATATTTATGTCATAAAAATTGTATAAAGTTTGCCAGTAAAAGGGGAATTTTTAATTGAGTTTTAGTTCCTTACATGGACATTATATTTATTAAAGTCACATTTTATATTTCACATATTTATTTATTTATTTTGCTTTGTTTCAGTCATTGTTGCAATTTAATCATGAAATAAAATTATGTTGATGAATAGTTATATTCTACAAAATTAACACTGACATCAGGAAACACATTATGTTGGTGTTTTTTTATGATAATTGCTTTTTCTTTTCTTGCTTTTCTTCTTATTCTGATGGCACAACTGTGGTGGGAAAAAATGTTATCTTGGCTGAGTCAGAAACATTCATATGTTTAATATACATGAGCATTAAGAAACTACAATAAAGCTCTGTTTAGTTTGGAAGCCACACTTGATCTTATCACATTGCCTGTATAGATATACAAACATTTTCATAAATACTAAATTGGATGTAATGCATATTATATGGTCAGTAGCTTTTCCAAGAAACTAAATATTATTCAAATTCCAAAACAAACAGCGATGTGCCAAACATAATATACAGTATTGGAATATATCACTGACTATTTAAATGGCTCTCAGCCAAAAACAGAAGTTGCATTTCAGCAGTTAAAAGAACAAAGTGATGCTTTTTGTTCTCTAACTTCACCTCAGGATTTAAAAGGGAAACTACACCGATTTTGCTGGCCAAAAGGAGAAATAAATGGCATGTGAAAACAGCTGAATCAGCTCTTCTGTGAGGTTATCATTAAGTTTCCAACATTTTCAAAATGTGAAAAAAAATCCTCCCTCATTATGTCACAACGTGACATGTGGCATGAGCTTGGAGACTGCAACATGTTTATGAGAAGGCAGCTTTGGAGTTTCAAAGGTGCCCCAAACTTTCAAATGAAAATTTAAAATCACCTGAGTACTTTAGTTTTAACGAGTAAGACTGGCCTTATGTTGTGTTACGCAACAGAGCAAAAACGCCAGCAGTGACGTGGTTGGTTTCTGGCATTACGTGCAAAAATCCTGCGTCTGGACAAGATTCACTCTATCTCTCTTTTCACTACACACATAAAGACAAAGCTGTGTGTGTGTGTGTGTGTGTGTGTGTGTAAGCAGTCCATCAGATCTATCCTGTGCCAGCTGCAGTGTGACATCTTTACTGCCTTTTCACACGCCTCCCAGAAAGCCCTTACAATGCCCTCACTGTACCCCTCTGCACCAAATACACACTCACACATGCACAAACCTCCACATGCATGTAGCAGTGCTCACACACGCATACACACACAGATGCACATGCTTCACACACATGCACTTGTGTAACTTTTTAAGAGTGGAACTCCTGGTGGTTACACATTCACTAAAAGACTCGCAAATACACAAGTCTCCACATGCATGTGCCAGTCCTCTCTTTCTCACACACACACACACACACATGCGCGTGCATGCACACAAATACACACTGTAGGATTCTGTGTACTGTGGCCGGGTCCCAGGACCCCTGACAGTGCTGGCTTCATATTCAGCTGATGTTGTTTATCCGGCCAGTTGAGCCTATAGAACATTGAATTTGGCTGCTATACAGTTTGACTCTGAAAGAAACAAGAACTGCTCCAACTTCAGACCTGCAGGCACATTTAAGCATGTTGCGGATTACTAGAAGTCCTGCCGTGGGATTTCAGTCCCGTGTGTGTGTTTGGATTTCATGTACAAGTCATGGACAGCTGCACAGTTCCAGGGTCCCCCCCCTTCCTAACTTTTATAGTTGGCTGCAGCAGTGACAGAAACAGGCCTCTGGGACCCGCTGATCTGACCGGATCAAGTTCTGGCTCAGCTCATGTCCAGCTGTTCCCTTCTCTCACTTGCTAGGAGGAAGAAAGTGGGGAGTGTTGTTAGGTGGAGGGCAACCAGGCGCAGTGTTGTGTACGAGAGGATATGTTCACACAACACAACACGGTGCTTTTTTAATCTGTTAAGATGCTCTCGTTTGAACTGAACTCCTGCCTCAAATTACATCCGATCACAGGACAGCCCTCCAAACAGGACTTTAAGAACATTCAGTTTTTATAAGCTCTTAAAAGAAAATCAGTTGATTCATTGATTGATCACATATCCTTGAGTTAAAAAACAGGCCATTGTAGACATTAACGGGCAAATATTAAAAAAAATAATTTCCCACATATCACACAATTACCTGTTTAATAAAGGAAATGGTTCATACATATTTTATGCTGATGTTGCAGTGAACTGAATTGGCTCATGTAACAGGTGTTTGTACTGTTTTCTACTTACAAAATCTATAAGACGGCTAAAATGTATTAAAATTCTATGAATACAAGTCAGTGAACACCTGCCTTAACTGGTGTGCATATTGCATAAGCTCACAGTAAAATGTGTTAAGTAGCTTGAGTCAATCTAACATTTACAGCCTGGAGATGCATTTATTTGCCTTTATTTCTCCAGCATGGTAGATGACAGCTGCTCTAGTTATATATATTTTCTTGTTTTCAAGGATTCTCCTTCTCAGAGGTGATTTTTTTTCTTTAAAAACTAAAGACAAAAGCAGGCTATTGCCTTGATTCCAGAGCGGAGCAGACTTACCAGCAGCTGAATGGATGTTGACAGCTCACCTCGCGTCCACTGATGTTTGGCAGCCTGGCAGCAGAGCAGCTGTCAGCAGATCAGAGGATGAACTTCATGTTAAATCCTGCTGCTCCTGTGCTGCTGCTGCTGCTGCTGCTGCTGATCTGTAAACTGGCCGCTCAGCCTCAAACAGGAGCCCGAAGATGCTTCGTTCCTACACGAAGCGAAACAGAAAAGTCCCCCCCCCCCTTTCACTCTCTCCCGGTGTGTGAGTTCTTCAATTAATCCTTCCAGGCTGCTCGCTGCGGCCGCTGGAAATGAGGAGAGGGGAGGGGAGGGGGGGGGCTGGTCGCATCGCCACCGCGCATGCGCGCAAACGCGTGTCCGAGGAGCGCAGCCCGCACGGCCACAGGAAGCGAGACAATAGCACTTCGAGAAGGAGGAGGATGAGGAGGATGAGGAGGAGGAGGAGAGAGTGAGGTGGTGTGATGTAATCAGCTGGACAGCTCACACTTTATAAAGACCAGACACACACACTTATTGTGTTTGGCTGCTTTTATTAACTTTACTGGAAACATCGCGGTTGTCTATGAAAGTAGCAACAAGCTGAGACATGTCTGCCCATGTCTGCATTTAGGAATAATCAGTAAAAGGTGTCACGTTGTTCACGTTTCCTGCTTTCTGTGTGAAGTTTTGATTTAGGCATCAGAAAGCAGCTTTACATCTCCTCTGTCAAGCTTCTCTCTGCTGCTTTAGAAAGAACAGGTGGTTTGTGGGAAAATATCAAAAGGTTTGAAAAAACTCTTATATTCTAGGTGAATGAATTACTTAAAATTATCATGATTTTTGAATGATGACTTTTGATCATGACTTTTAAAAATCTACATTTTGAGCATCCTGATGAAAGCTTCTTAAATCTGTCCTTTATTTTTTTTTTACCTTTGTGTCTGTCTTATTAATATTAATGAGCCTTTTTCTAAATGGATGGGAGGTGGTTGGTGACGGTACACTAGTTGTGACATCACAACTGGATGTAAGCTGTGATGGCTTGTTCTAACGTCCACCTGAAAAAAGGTTTTTAGAGGATTTCACTTTTTCTTCATCATGCTGTATTAGGTTGGGTGAAACATGGGGGTTGATTTTGATGGACCATTGAAAAGTGGGCGAGGCCGTGCATGTGCAGGTGAAATGTGATTTGATTTTGATTTAGAAATTTAAATGATTTTTTTAATGATATTCTGGCTAATATATAATGAAAAAACTAGAGGAACAATACAAACAAGAGTGTGATCTAAAAGGATTCAAAATACACTTTTCATTCAGAAGTACTTTAGGCAAAGTTTCTGAATCCAGGCTATGTACATTTCTTACGAACATCTGAGAGTTTATAATAATAAAAATAGGAAAGAAAATCTTACTTTCAATGACATGGGGCTCATACACATACTATATTCTTACTGAGTATTTTACATGCTTAATACATACATTTAGCGGTTAATTCTCTACTTAGGTTTCTTTTTAAATTCAGATATGACATCATGAAGAACTAAGTACCGTATGGTGCATTGTTATAAATGTACACATTAATGTATCTACAATAATAACTATGAAATACTACAAACAATATAATAATGTAACAATGGGATTTATTTTTGTGCACATTCAGAGCCTTGAAGACCTCACTCTGACTCTTTGCCGAGGCTGATCTCAGGACAACTTTACCTGAAAAGTACAAACCTGGAAGTTTGGAAGATCACCATGAGGTGACATCCGTAATCTGTAGAAGCTCTGCCAATGTTGCATCAGGCAACATCTGTGATGTGATGCCTCAGAATAACAGCGTAGGGCTATTTCAGCTGATCAAAGTCCTGCCTCACCATTGTTACTATACAATCATCATGTCTGAACCCACCACCAGGGTTATTTTTAGCCAGGTGACAGGGCGGTGTTGGACAGGTTCCCATTGTGTTCAGGCTGGCATGTGGCCTGTGCGTGTGTGTGTGTATGTGTGTATACGTGTGTGTGTGTGTGTGTGAGTGTGTTTGACACAGAGAGAAAGAGGGACACTTGACAAAGGGGAAGTGGTCTTTGGGGGTAGCGTCTGGCAGGCTGACCACTCCACAATAGCAGCAGGGAGGACAGGACATCCTGCTTACTGCATAGGCTGAACTCAGTCCACACACACACACACACACACACACACATGCAGTGCATAGTTCATTACAGTCAGCAGACAAGTTTAGCCTCTTGATTGTTTTTAAGTGAGCGTGCCGTTAAAGACGATATGAGTCACACACTGTGATAAAAACATGTTTCCTTTGTGACATTTCATGGCATCTTTCCAAGGTTTTCTTTCATTTAGACAGTTGGCACTGTTTTTAGTATTTCAAATCTTCATGAAGAGTTTATTAAACTGTGAGCAGCAGTGACAATTATAGCGGAGCTATAAATGGAGCTTTTGGTAAGAAGTTCTAAAGTACAGACTAATTTTGCAGGATTGTGTTTATAAAGCAAAGAAGGCAAATTACAATTTTTATATGATGATGGATGAATATCCAGCCAAAAAACATCATCATCAAAATCATTATTTCCAACCTCATATATATATATATTGAACGGTAGTGTGGATAGATAAACACAGTAACACATATCTAAATAATGGAGCTGAGAACTCTTATCACGTACAGACACATTTATAAAGATTTGTTGTCTAATTCAATAAAAGCATGAGGTAAAGGTCTGTTATGTGTAATTATTGGATTAGGCTGAACCATCTTGATATGAGGAATCCTTTCCTGTGACGCCTTCCATTAACTGAATCCTACCATACTTATTTTCATTGAAGTGTTATAAAAGTAGGAGAGACTGGGTCTAACCCCAGTTGTGTTTAATGGAACCTGTAAAACTGAAGAATATAGGCACTAAAATCTAATAAATGATCTGAGTCCTGGTTGTCCATTGCAAGTTTGTAAGGTCTATATTGTCCCATAAAGTTATGAATGTTCAGATAAAAAATACTAATAAAATATTAGAGGCACTAAAATCCAATAAAAAGTGATGGGTCCTAAATCTCCAATGTAGCAATAATATCTGGGGTAACAGAAAATGTATATTGTTTATTTATTATTCTTATTTCAATATAATGCAAGAAAAAACAGTCAGTCTGTGATGTCATAGCAGCCAATTATACCCATGAGACAACCCCCCCCCCCAAAGAGCAGTGAAAGCTGCACTGAAAACACATGATTGGGTGAGTCATAAGACGAGAGGTTTGATTGGTTCCCTGCAGCATCTATTAGTCCTTACGCACATCCCTCCTCTTTCTGTGTGTTTGGTAACGGTAACTAAGCTCTGCTCACCCAGCCAAGGCTTTGTGAGTCACACCAACCAGAACAAAGACCCTATTACTGCGCCCTCCACACCGCCCCCTCCCTCCCCCCGCCGCTTCTCCTCTCCGACCCCTCTGTCCTGCTCTCCTTTAACGCGGTGATGAGTGTATTGACTCTGCCTTCCTCCCATTGCCTCCGTCCATCCTCTCATTCATTGGCTCCAGGAGGGTTTAGGGGGCAGCCCCATCGTGCTATACATACCTCTGCCCTGACAACAGAGCCGGACAAAAGCGGCGAGGCGGTACAACACAGGAACTGTGGGCCTTACAGGCTTTATCGACTGATATTAACATGACAGCGGCGGGGCGTCCCGAGCGTGAATGTGTGTGTATGTGTGTGTGTGTGTGTTTGTAGAGCTGACCTTAGCCCCCTATGAGCGGTCGGTTCTGACCTGATTACAGGCAAGGCTCGTCCACGGCGCAGCGCAGCCTGGATCAATGCCCCCGGCTGGAACTGAGGCCACCGAGGGACCGTCTGCAGCTACAGCCCAGGATCGAGCGGGAGTTGTTTACCCCACAGCACTGATAGGCAGCATGAGCGGCCATGGATAGACCCTCACTCTCTCTGCCCCGGGAGGCGAGGCGGACAGGGCTGACCAGGCCGACCCCGGCTGCTTGTCTCTGTGATATAATGGGCCCGTGTAACTTTGCGTCAGGCCTACATAAAGTAAAAAGCCAGCTGTCACAGATTTGATCGGTCCATTTCCAAACATGGTCTTTAAATGGAGAAATTTGGCATGACTTGAAGGGATAGTTGAGTTCAGTTCGTATCTGCTTCACTGGAGTGATAAGTACAGATAAATGATCTATGTTAGAAGAAATACTACATCCTCCCCCTGTCTTTATTATTTATGTTTGTTTAGTTTGCTTATTTTTTTCTTTTCTTTTTTATTGAGTCATAGTGCAATTATATTTGGCTGCAAGTTGTAGTCTAACAAAGCCATTATTTAAAGGAAACTTCTCTGGAAGTCAACATCAGAAGAGTGAATTTGAATCAAAATATTATCGTCTTAGTTGTTCCTTAAATTAGTAGCTGATCAAATCATTATTTCCTGATAGAAAATGGTTTAGGAGACATTTTCAGGAAAAAAAACATTAATAATAATAATAATTATTCATTTAAATAATAATTTTTTGGACAGATTTTAACCACTACTTCAATATCATTATATATAAGGGCTCAAGCGATGAAATGAGTGAATGACAGTTCATCATTCATAAGTATATAAGTACAGTTCATTTTGACTGACATGACAAAAGCATAGTAATGTTTTCAAACTGCAGAGAACTGCATGAAAACATTTGATGCATGTCCAAAAGTTTTTGGGATTTGTTTGAAGGAAGAGAAGCTGCTGCTATGTTGTGCACAAATGAGTAAATGTCGTTGCAGGTTGACTGTTGTGCAATTATTAATTAATATTAGTGACATGAGAGATGCACCAAACGCTGAGAATAAATGCAAATGGTGCATCTCACCACACTGTAACACGGTCAACATGACACAGTCCAACGGGGGGAGCTAGAGCTGCATGTCACAGCAGGACGTGCTGTCAGTGTGCTGATTGGCCAAAAAATGTGCTGCAGTGTTTCCTTGATGAGGAACCAGAGCTGTAGATATACCATTACGGAAACTGAGGTCACATTTTCTGTGTTATTTCTGGGACTTTGAAACTTTTAGCAACCAGGAGGGGAGTTTTTATCCTACCATTAAAAAAAGAAACTTTGACATGGAGAGTATTTTACAGGCTGATTCCAACATGCTCAGACAACTTTCAGGCCAGTTTTAATCAGGGCTGCCAGGTATTGATATAAATATCAATAAGATACCTTGAAGTATCAGTGTTCTTTCTTTATTTCTATTTTAATTAGGAAACATATGATTTGAGAATAGACAAACATAACGCCTTCAGATACTTGACAGTTTATGATATCTACTACAACTAAAAGTAACTAAAAGACAAACAATAAAGATAATAATTGAATTTAGTGCAGTAAAACTGACTTGGATCTTAATATAAAGACATTTTTTTTACAGTGCATGTAACTATCTGGATTTGAACTACTTCTCATAATGTAGTGTCCTGAACCTTGAATGACAAACAGGATCTATTGATATTTTTAAAAGTCTGACCTCCCACATTGTTTACTCGTGACAGCTCCTGTGCCAAAGTACACTGTGCAGGGCTGCCGCCGTCACTGCTGCCAAGCAGAGTGCATCATGGGAAGGACTTTGCTCTGATTTTCCCCTTTTTGGCCCTAATTGATTAGTTCCAGGAACACTTGCAGCAGTTGTAGTACGCACACACACACACACACACACACACACACACACACACACACACACACACACACACACACACACACACACACACTCAAACAGGCTGGTGCAGTAACTGAGTCTTTTCAGTTGCTCTTTCACTTTGTTTTGAGCTCTTTTTGCACTCTGCTTCCCTCTGCTGGGGACATCCTGCACATAAACGATATTAAAGAATACTACTGAATTACTCTCATCAGTGTCATTGCGAACTTACAGTTACTGAGTCATTTGATGCATTTCCCAATATTACTGTCCACATTTGCACAACAGTCAATGCATTACTAAAAAAAATTAGTACAAACTGAAAAAAAACCTAGATGATAACCTGCAAGTGTGTCACTTGCTCAAAACGGAGAGTGCATTTCTGTAATGCAAATATACATGTCCATGAACTTGTCAGTGTCATCAAAATGAAAAGTTCTGACACCACTGATTAAGTTGGCCAAGTTAGTCAAATGGCTTAGTTATGTTTTTACAATTCAAATAGGTCAGATTGTGGTGATATTACCTGTAAACGCTCAAGGCCGCACTATTTAAAATGGACATTAGAAAACTGCATGTTGCACATTACTATAGTTAGTGGGGCAACAGAGTACAAGACACTGGATATGTATGTTTTGCATTTTTACTGCATACGCTCTTTGCAATTCTATTTTGTTCACAGCCTTGTGCAAAAGAAAGAAATGCACCTTTTTACTTTGCACAGAGCTATGCACAATTATATTGTTATATTGTTGTATATACTATTTGAACTGAACATACAACATACACAGTCCTGTAAATCACTCATACACATTCAACATCAACAGCTTCTCATCAAAGTTTAGTTTTACCTGAGAGAAAATGTCCAATTTAAGAGATATTTTCAGGAAAAAAAACATCTTTGAAAAACTAGTTCAGCATTTTTGTATATAATGGCTCAAGCAATGAAATGAGGACTATTAGTTTGATAGGGAATGAGTCAGTCAAAAGCATAGTTCAATTTGACTGACATAACATAAGCAAATGATAATGCTATCAAATGGCAGAAAGCTGTAGAAAAGCAATTCATGCATGTCCAAAAGCTTTTGGAATTTGTTTGAAGGAAGAGAAGCTGCTGCTATGATGAACACAAATAGGAGGTTGAACTAGTTGATGTAAGAAATGCACCAAAATGACTGAGAAAAGCTGTAGTAAAGTAAAAATCTTTATCTTTAGTGATAAAATTGTGTAATGCAATGATGCAAATGAGTGTTCGAGCTAAAGCCACAGGAAGACTGGGTCCCGTCCTCATGTGTAGAGCCCTGTGTTTGTGGCAGTGGTTTGAGGCTTGTCTGTTTGACTTATACAGAAAAAGCTGCAACAACAAGACGCAAGAAAATATACTTTATTGTCCCTGAGGGTGAATGTGATCAAATGAACACACAGACCTGTTGCACTCCCCTTTGTGTGGGTGCGCGTGTGCATATGTGCATTTGCACGTGCTTGTGTGTGTGTGTGTGTGTGTGTTTGTGTGTGTTGTCTGCACAGTAGCTGGCTGAGTAACTGGGTGGATGAAAGGCATTAAACAATTTATGCTGGAGTCATTTCCATCAATTAGAAAAAAAGGACCATCCCAGTTCGTGTCAGGCACTTGCTGCTGCGTTTGCACTGAAAAGCTGCAGAAAAATCTAAACAAGGACATTTATGAACTGCTGATCAGCGAGACACGATCTATAAACATATCACATCTGCTGAGAGATCAGAGGCTGTAAATTTTTACATGAAACACAACTTCTGCTGTTTAATATGAAAAAAAACATTTGTTGCCCATTCCAGCATATTCTCCTGGGCCGGGGCCAGATCAAACAGCAGCAAGACTGCAGGATGAGAGTGTGTTTACAGTATGAAACAGATCATAATCTCCTGCTGTTAAAATGTGACATTGGTTTAGTTTATAGCCGTCTCATGAACCGAGGAAACGTGGGCCTGCAAATCCCACGTTAAGCGGTGTTGAACCATATTCATTACACTTTGGCTTCTTACTTGGTTTTATAATCTTGTCATTTATGATTGTTTGTCACATGGTTTGTACCTCAGAACGGCCTCTTTATCAACACTGACATCACGTACAGTAACTGAAATGAAACATAATTTCCCTTTTGCAGAGGAAATAACTTACAAGCATTAAACACAAACACAACCTGTGTGTGACTCACATTTGAGACCACTGACTAATTTTGTCTGTTCTTGAGCTCCAGTCACACACATTTACTTTTTTTTTAAATAGTTTTATTACAAAAGTAAAAGTGCATAACAGTAAATATTGAATTTGTGAAATGTTTTCTTAAGGTATAAATGTTTTCTCTTTTAAATGGAAGCCCAAAGAGGGGATCATGTCAACATGTATTGAGTTAAAGGTTCCATATTGTTAAAAGAGATGTTTAATTGCTTTTTAATTATACTGAGGCCAAGTTTAATTTTTATTTTTAAAACTCTCAATCCACAGAGAGGGGGGCCGAGATGGGACAAGAGGGACAAGATATGGTAATATATATCTTGTCAGGAATATTTCAACTTCAAATAAAACCCTAAAGCAGTGTACATAGGACTTTCAATTTAATTTTTTTTTCCCCGAGATCTGAGATCTAAATGATCCCGTTATTGCCGTTAAACAATATTTGTTATTTGGAGATAATGCTATAAATAACTCAAGAGCTTGAGAAAACAAATTACATTAAGTCATTAGTAAATAGAATGCATGAATGTACAGCATGTCATGGCTTCTGTACTTTTTTAATTATATTAAATTTTTGTATATTCGATTAGTATATGTATTTTTAGGTTTGTATTACATTTTATGTAAAATAAAAGAGCAAAAGTAGACTTTTGTTGGTTGAATTGCCTACATGATCACTTGTAGTCAAAGTGTTCAATGAAAGGAGCTCTTTCTCTTTTGTGGTTTGCTATTGAGGATGGCATAATGCAGCCATAAATCCAGCAGCCATAACGTCCTTCTGAGATAGAAGGAGAATGTTGGTATAGAGGGAAGAGGCAGCGTAGCCTCCGGGGAACTCTGAGAGATCTGCAGTGTTGAGGAGTTTGTCTGTGGTTTGTGGTCCTGCAGGAGTTTTGAATTTAGCGAGAATGCGAGCTCCAGCAGCACGAGCATCCAGACCAAGCTGCAGCTGAGCTGAGCCCGCTGGGAAGTCCTGAATCTGCGCGTCTGCTGAGGCCAGCGGGACACCAGCGTGGCCTCCAGTCCCAGCAGCCCCAGCAGGAGCAGGGAGGCCAAGTGGTGAGTGTCCAGCAGCTGCTGACACAGCAAGCCCAGCGCCTCCCCCCAGCGGGTCTTCACTGGGTCCGTCTCGACCCCGCGGCCCGTCCGTATCCAGGAGACCAGCCGGAGGCCCCAGTGCAGCGGCACGAGGCCATCGGCAAGCGCCAGCTGGCCCAGCAGCACGGTGGAGGGCTTGGTGGAGATGTGGGGGGAGCGCAGCAGCACCACGGCCTGCAGGCTGAACCAGCAGCACACCAGCAGCGGGAGGCCTGCTCCGTGGGGGAGCAGCAGCGCCATCGTCAGCTTCAGCAGAAGGAAGCACCGCAGCCATCCCCTGGAGCCCGAGAGCCCCCCTTCTGTGGTCGAGCAGGGCCAGAACCAGAACCAGCAGCCCGCCGTGTCCCACGCTGACCAGAAAAGTTGGTTCAATCTGCAGAGTTCAGCACATGAGGTTAGCTCCATATGCAACAACACACACACACAACACACACACACACACACACACACACACACACACACACTTTATGGGACAGTATACACCTTCCATAACTGCAATGGACAACCAGGACACACCTAATTTAATAGATTTTAGTGCCTATATTCTTGTCTTAAAACCATTGGTGACAGATGTCTGTTGTCTGTGATGAGGCATTATCAAATAATATGGATTTGGAGGGGGGTGCACACACACACACACATACACACACACACACACACACACACACACATAGAGGCCCAGACAGGCAAACAGTCCAACAATAAATTCTTCAGTTTTACAGGTGCCATTAAACATGACTGAGGTTGTACCTTCTCTGTCCTTATACAACACTTCAGTGAGAGTAAGTACGGTAGAATTCAGTTAATGGAATGCAAACAGTCCCATGAAAGGATTCCTCATATCAAGATGTTTCAGCATAATCCAATATTTACACATAACAGAACTTTTCCTCATGTTTTATTGCATAAATCTGATTTAGATCTGTGTCTCTCCTAATATTTATAGCAATTTTCACATCAATAATAAGAAAACAGGAAACACTCATGCACCTCACTTTCCACCTGACTAGTGACCTACTAGCAGTGACCTACTAGTAGCCTCACTGTATCTATCTACAGGAGATTCTCAGTCTAATAGTTGATTCAAAACATGTTTAGATGCCTCCAAACAGAGAATTGAATAATATCTGTTAAGAACTCACCTGTGTATTAGCAGGAGGATAAGATTAAAAGTCACCATCCTGTGTCAGCTGGATGTGAGCTGGTAAATGTGATTTTCTTTTCCTGCCCGCCTCAAAGAGGCTGAAGCGGGAATACGGGTGACAGTCCTTTCTCCCTTCTTTTTATAAGTGTTGATTGCTTCATACCAGATGTCATCATGTCTTGTCTGGAAAAGGGGCAGAATCCATCTGAGTCATGTTTGGTGTGTGTGTGTGTGTGTGTGTGTGTGTGTGTGTGTGTGTGTGTGTGTGTGTGTGTGTGTGTTTTCCATTACACACAGAGTCAAAGAAAAAGCAACTCTCTTTGGCAGAGAGTGAGTTGCCAAGATGGGTCGCATTTCATAGAAAGACTTCAGCATTAGCCGAAAAAGTGGCCTAAGGGGCAAATATTTTTTAACTGTACCTCTGAATGCAGGGAAGATGTTTCCACATCTCCGTGTCTGTCACTAAATATTCTAGTTTCAGGCGTGGCGACGCAGCGCATGTGTTGACAGAATGCTGGCTGTGTTTGTTTTAGTGCAGGCAGGGCGGTGAGACACACAAGTATCCACAGCAAAGGGTGCGATCACTATGATACCAGGCCTTTGTTACCATTGCCAAACACTTAGAAGTCTCTCCTAACATGACTAATCGATTTTGACTCACTTGCTATAATTCACGTTGCGCAATTTATTTATCACTGCACGTCTCTGATGTTTGACTTGGAACACATGGGTTCAATTTGAGTTTAAAATGAACATTTTGTTGCCTTCGGGCTCCTTTTTCCCCCAATATAAAATAATCTAAAAAATATAACAGGAGTTTGAATATAACAGCTAAAATATACATTTTGCCCTTTAATGAGGTCAGTGCAACTTTTTTTTAATGGAAGTGAAAAGGATAAAGCAGGAAGTTTACATGGAATAGATTAATGGAGTTCACATTATCATATCAACAATAATGGAAGCTTCCTGAAGAGATAACTTACTTTTCCCTTTTCCACAATTGGGTGTATGCGCATGCAGTTAATGATAGTGACTTTATCCGTACTGATAAAGTATGGGACATTATCCAAACAAGGCCTGGATCTGTTGTCTACACTCGTCTATATATGCAGATGGGGATCTGAGGTCCTTATTCCTTGTTCCTATGTGTTATATGTAACATTTTTTTAACATGCTTACCGATGAACTCCTTTATCGTTTCTCTAGAACTGTAGGGAGCAGAGTTCCTGTTTACATAGACAGGTTGAAGGCTAAATATGAAAAGTGACGGTACCTTTTTATGTCCCTTCTGTCTCTCATAATTATAAATAAATTGCATTTGTTTGTTTTTTTAACCTATATAATAATCTATTTATGTATCACACATCTATGCATTTTACTAACTAGGCTACATACTCTACAGATCCCTGCACAAGTTTCTCGCGCTAAGAACACTTCCTAAGAAAACTGAGGAGATTTTAAATATTTACACTTACAACACCATTCCATTTCTGTTTGTTGGCAGGTCCTGAAGTGGGACATAAATTGAACAGGTTTCCCAGAAAATCAAATCTGGCTTATACTCATACAATACCCTTTCAAGGATAAATTATGAATTATTTCCCACACTGCACAGCGAGGCTACAGGATGCAGCTTTGTGTATGTACAAATTTGTATTGTCAGATATAACTGTCCTGAAGCATCTAGGAAGTATGAAACAGTATTTCTACACCAATCAACATATCATTATATCCTCCAGTATGTACAATGTCAGCATGTAGGAAGCCACAAACATTTTCAAATGTTCATGTACGTTTTCTTTCGGTGGTTTAGACAGGCTCCTATCTACTCAAACTGCTGAGATGAACTGAACTTTGGAGATAAGGTGACCTAGTTACAACATCCCCAACATACTAGACCGCAGGGCCCGTCTCTGTGAACGCAGAAAAAAAGGAAAGCACCTGAAATTAATTTGAATTACAGTTTTAGTCGAGCGAGTGATGTGCCTCTGCAGGTCTACAGCATAGACAATAACACATAGAATTTCATAGGACACTTTTAATCTCGCCATCATGTACAGTATGTTGTTATTTAGTACCAAGGTCTGATGGAAAGTGAACAAGGGGAATTGAAACAACTCAGTTCTAACTGGCACATCCCCTGAAGTTGGATTTCTGACTGTGAAAGTCAGAGAATCTCACTAACACAGAGTTTAAAATGGAAGATGGCCGCTCCAGGTCTAAACAGTGTGAAAGCTGCACTTATCTATATATTATATAAAATATGTTTTATCACCACTACTTTATATTATTATTTGTTCAGATAAAACTGTCCAACTTCTATCTGCGAATGTTTCAATGGTATTTTCAATCTGCAAAACAATACAATGTAACACATTGTGATGAATTAGTGTTGCTAATAGTGACTAACAGCTAATAGGAAAACTGTCATCTTGGGTGTGACCTAATTTTCAGCACCAACTTCCAACTCCTAAAGTTACTGCATGAATCAGGACAGCACTCGAAATGGACTTTTGTCGACTCATCGAAAAGACACCACAAAGAAACACCCGAGGCAGGAGGAAAAAATAGAATGTAAGAACATTGTTATTCCATATGTGGCAGGCCTGTCTGAGATATTCAGGATCATTTCCACAGGTACAAAATCTGTGTCAATTTTGAAACCAGGCCCTAAACTGGTGCACTTGCAAGACAGAACACTGAACCAAAAACTCAGTAATGATCTTTATGCATCCAATGCAGTGAGGAATGCTCAAACCTGTATATATGTGAAACCAAAAACAACCCCCCCCTGCATGACTCAACAGAGAAGAGCCACCTCATCGGCTGTATAGGGAAAAAGGTCATTCTTTTGAGGATTCCAATGTCCTGGTTTGAAAGATGGGGATGAAAGAAGCCATCAATGTCTAAATAGGGAAAACCTTCACTTAAGTTTCACTTCCTGCAGCTTACAAACCTGTATTGGACCCCCCCCCCAAAAAAAAAAAATTACTTGTTTACACCTGGAGGAAAGAGACACTTACAGACACTCCTCAGAGCATGTGACTCCTTTTCACATGAGCCAAGTCGATTCAGGTCAATTTTATTTGTGTAACCCAAAATCACAAATCATGAGTGATTCGCCTTGATGGGCTTTACATTTTGTACGAAAGCAACACAACATCCCTTTAGTGGGAAAAAAAAAAACAGAAGTATTCTCAAGGAAGTGAAACAGGGGAGGAACCCTCTTCCAGGATGAAAGAAACATTACATCCTAACAGGGAAGTAGCTGTGGTGCAAGTGGAGGATGACATGACCACTCTCCGGTCTCTGGGGTGTGGTCATGATAATTTGGTTTCACACGCGGAGCTTTAAGTTTCCTGGCATTAGATCCCGGAACTGGAGAAGCCTGTTGCATGAGAGGTAAAACATCTTTAACAAACTAAGAAGTTCAGTAGCTTTTCTCTACTCTACAAGGTTGAAATGACTTTGCTGACCACAAACACAGAGGTTAGTAGAATGTAGCACCAGCTACAATTTAACACTATAATTATAGGCAATGCATTGCTTTGTAATTCAAATTACATTTTACTTAAAGTAAACTTTAGTTTTAAAATATAAATAATGTTGTTGATCATAGACTAATAAACAAGCCCTGAGAGAGTCATCAATAATCAGATCCTGTCTGAGCATGCAGCTCAAGCTCTTGTTATATCATGCACTGAATAAACCTTTCTACTCTCAGCTGTCACAGGTATTTAAAACCTCTGCAGGAGTTCCAGAAAGCAGTGCCAAGTCTGGTCTTCCTCCAGCCCGAGGTGGCACATGCCATGTCATGTTCATAATCCTCCAATGGCTGGCTGCCCCGAATTCATAACCCAGACGCTCGCTTACAAAAGAACAACTGAACAATCTAACACCCACCTCTTCTCCACTTGAATGCTTTGATAGCTTTTGTATTGACATTTGCCAAATCTAAAAAGGGAAAAATCGTGTTTGGGGTCGGAATGAAAAGGAAATTAACTATTGTGGGAGGAACTGAAAGACACAAAATGCCAAATTTAGGCACGATGCAGCATTACAATGCTGGTCCTGTTATCATAACGATAATTAGAGATGTACGCCTGAAAGAGGCCATAATCATGGAGAAAATCTTGCAAATCACATCCATATCCAAAATCAGAAAAATGTCATGATTATGGGAAAATATCATATACATGCATGTAAATAAAAAAGGACATATACATATCGGGTACGATCGGTCACAAACCTCTACCTTTCCCATCTGCTCTGGTTCTGGCCCCTGGCTTCTGTTCTTGTCCTTTTAGATCCTGCTTCCCTGCCCTAAAGCCTTGTTCCGTTTTCCCTCCACACCAGGGTACCATTACCCTGGTAGTACCCTGTCTCTCTACAGGAATCTGCATTTACCTTGTTCTACCCATGTGCAACAATTACTGCTTGCATATTGACCTACTTTTGTCTACATAGTTGAATGTATAGCAATGCATCACAGTCTAATAGGATCATATGTTTGCAGCAGCTATAGTCTCCACCTCATGAGCTACTAGGACTCAATTCCCAGCTTATCTAAGGTTGTTTTATAGTTTATGTGAAAATGTGCCTTTTATTGAGGCTGAATGAATACTTTTTTATTAATACCAGTGTTCTAGGGTATCATTATTCCTATAGTAATGGTGATGTCCTGGGCCTTTCAACAAAATGTCAATGCCAGACGACGCCCACTTGATGACCTCATCATGTACTCATGTCTCCTCCTTTTCCCAACACTACTTAACCATCATTAATGTAAGAACTGGTTCTAATAGCCTAACAAAGTAACAAAAAAAAGAGAATGGAAATACAAAGATCAGAATACAGCTAATTTCAAAAAACACAGAAATCAGCTTCTATCTATGTCTGGCTAATGAGTGAGGATGCATTAAGACATATTAGAAATTAGTTGATTTCCAGCAACATTTCGCAGGAACAATGCTTCCACGAAGAGGTGCACAGGACTTCAGTCAATCTGGAGTTAAGTGCAGTCTGTTCAGAGAGTGCAAATGTTATAAGTCACAGATACATGTAAACACTCACAGGCAATGACCAAATTTTTACCCAATGAGTATAATAATTTACTCAACTAATAAGCAAACACTTCAGTTTAACACTTACCCCGACCTGTGTATAGTTATACTATTTTTGTGATTATAAACAGAAATGACACCAGACATGTAATGTTTTAAGCAGTGAATAACATCATAGGAATTCCTAGTTCATGCAGATAAGTGTAACAAAAGAAATAGTAGTCATAGACCCTCACTAAAAAGGTTCTGTTGTTGCTGTGGACGGTTGTGTTTACTGTAGCAACATATGGGGTCAAGGGGCATCATAGACTGCTTTCATTTGTATGTTTTCCTGATTGTAATTGTGATTGTAAAATTAAAATAATCATATATAATTAAAATAATTGTGCTATTTTGTCAGCTCAACTTTTCAACTTTTTGTTCAACATAAATATATAAAAATCATGGATGTCATTCATCAACTACAAAAATCACCCCTGATACCCTGATTAATGCGTTGAATGCATTTAGCTTATCATGTTTTTCAACGTCCACGTTATTGAATTAAGATCAGAGCAATTTATGATCCACAATTCAACCACAATTACCTATAAAAAGGCTCTGGTGCTGACCGATGTTAACAACTGGAGACGCAGACAGGTCCCTGATGATTTTACGGGGTTGGTATATGGTTTAGGTGGGATGTAATTGCACCTATGAGCGGCCAGACATAATAAATTAACTTTCAACTCTGTTAACTTGACGTTATGTATTCCATTTGTCGTCACTTTGAGTGTGTGTGCTAGTGTTATTCACTCTGACCAAGAAAAATAGACACAAATGAAAACAGGCTCTGACCATGACATTACTACGAAAGATACCATAACCTTGTTCGCAAGTTGCTTGAGTCCAATGAGCAAAATTGGGTTTTATGACGTTCATAATTTTCTAGAGAGGACCCTCATAAATCTTCTGTTTAGTTTCCCACATCTATTCAATCGTCCATGCGATATTTAATTATCCAATGATCATGTACTCTATTTGAATTATAAATTATATTAAATTATAAACTATATTTGAATTTGTGCTCACTTATAAGTAATTTCTGGAAAATGCTGATTAACTTCTTAATACATGATTGTCGTATGCACTATTAAGCACCCTGATGTGGAGAAAATCTCTTGCAAACAAAAGGGACTCAATAAGTGCACTCAATAAACAATCAAATCAGTAAAGTTATATAGAGTAAATGTCCAGTGTAGGGTAATAAAAGCATCGTGGCGTCAGCCTTGGATGACTTCTTTCTGAGACTTAAGTGCAAGTCTGAAACTACAATTGCATTTTCAGCCGCTCTCAGTGGGGTCGAAACACTTCCTCCAGCTTTCCGCAACTGCACTTAATCTTTGCATTGCACTCTACGCGCTATCGGGCTAACAAAGTAATGACCCTGATGATCTGCTCGTGTGTTACTGCTGTTGGTACGGAGCAGCTCCTGAGGGCAAGTAGGTCTGAATGTGTTCTTTGCTGGTGCCTTACCGCTAAATGAGTTACAGATGAATTATCCTGCCCTTCCACGGCGCAGGCCTTTCAACTGCGAAAATGAGTCTGCCCATTTCCACTCCAGTATCCGCACTCCATTTACTCAACCACATTCATTAGTAACACACAAAGGAAATGCTGTGGAATAAACAAAAGTCCTCCATCATCAGTCAAGAACAACGGCTTCAGTCGCCTCGTGTCTTTTTCATCTCTTTATATTATCACCTCACACCATCTGGCCTCAGAAAGTTCCACTTCAGCAGCACTTGTTTGTTCTGTTTGATATTCTGGCCCTGTGTTGAGTCTACGGTGTGAAATCATGTGCAACCAAATCAACCACCACCATTCTTCCTGCACAGTCCTGTAGAATTTCTTCTTTTTATCGATTGCTACTCCGCTTAAAAAACTCTCGCCTTCTCTACTCCTAACAGTTATTACTTCTAATCTTTTCCAGGAACTAGCCCTAACTCTAAGAAGCTATTCTTTGATAATATCATGATTCTAAGCATTTTTTGTACGTCATCCGGTTAAATTTGACCGAATGCGTCAAGCCCCACACGCTGTGTGTTTCGGAGAAGGGAAAATAAAGTATGAATATGAGTGAGGTGCTGATCATTGGAAGTAGGAAAAAAAGCAAAAAAAGTGTTGCACACTCTGGCTATGTATGAAAAAGATTTCCTTACTACCTTAGGCCCAAGGGCTAAAATCTTCAAATTCTTGTCTCCTACCATCCAAATAAATAACATAGTAGAAGATACTTTGTAGATTCTGGTATTTTCACACAGTACTAATCGAATCAAACAGGTTCTACAAGTAGACAAGCTCAGACAGATGTTTAAAATGCTAAAGTGAAACGCAAGAAGCAACATATTTCCTTATATAATAAGAAGTGAATTCAGGTGACAAGTGTTATTTGTATTTCTGATGTCAGGAGCAAAGGAATAACGATAGCCCCATCGATGCACTCAGTTATGCTTCATCTGCAGTTATCCGGAGACGTCAATGCTGCCTTCGTGCGGGTGTGATGCGCAGCTTAAGTGACGCCCTGCACTGAAAAAGCCTGAGACAAAAGCGAGGGTCTAAGGAGGCAGCCACCTGCTGCAGCGTCCTCCCACAGCCGCTGAGACATCTGGCACGCGAGCAGAGAGGCGGAGGAGACAGACGCAGGAAGTGCTGCCGTTCTGCACTGTGCATCTACGCCGAAGATCAACACACCGAAGAGTGTCAGCAACGTTCTCACCAGACAGGAATCGAGAGGTAGGGAGAGTTTTTAACTCTTTAAAAGTTTTACTTTTTTATTTTACAAAATTAGATATGGTGTAGTTCTATTAAAGGAGCATGTGAATTTTACAATAGATTCTACTATCCACTGTTTGAGCAATGTATAAAAGTGTATTCAGCAACATTTAGTTTTTTAGGTTGTTTTTTTAATATTTTCTAATTTTAATATTTTTTTTCTAATTTTTTATACTATTTGTTTCCCCTTTAATCTACTTCATTAATGTTATGATGATGCTGTTTTATGTAAAGCACACAAATACACTCGCCTTGCTTTGCCTAAATATTTCATGAGTTGTAAAGAGCTTTGCACTTTGAAAGTATTTCACAATAATGACTTTGTATCTCATAATTCAGACTTTTTCTCTCACAATTTTAACTTTCCATCTTAGAATTATGACTTTCCATTTGAATTTTTGGATTTTTTTTTTTATTGTTCTCTGGAAGGGTGAGAACAATGATAAATTAGGATCAGAATGTACTCCATCAATTTATCCATTCCAATGCAACTCTGTCTGCCATTATAAACTCCTGTCTTCTTAATATTTAAAGTTTGGGTCTCTGTATTGCAAACAATGCCAATGCTTCAATAAAAATATCATAGCATCTCACAAAAAATTACATCAAATATAAATGATGCATCTATTCTCATCTATCATTTCTCTGAGAGTGTGCACTGCAGTAGAAAACCTGCAGAAACTATATCCTGCTCTGCTGATCACTTTTTGTTCTTGCGGGTTTGTTTTGGGTTTTTCATATTGACACTTTTATGACATGAGTTCTCTCTGACTCAGCAGCCACACACGTGCCCACAAATGGAACAAGGCAACCTGACAGACATCGCAGGGAGCAACTCGACTCCCGTATGCCCCTCCATCGATGACTTCCGCAACCAGGTGTACTCCACGTCCTACTCCCTCATCACGGTGCTTGGGCTGATGGGCAACGGCATCGCCCTGGTGGTGCTGATCAAAACCAACCGAGATAAGTCCCCCTTCCATATCTACATGCTGAATCTGGCTGTGTCTGATGTGCTGTGCGTCAGCACGCTGCCGCTGCGAGTCCTCTACTATGTCAACAAGGGCCAGTGGAACCAGGGCGACTTCCTCTGTCGAATCAGCTCCTACGCCCTCTATGTAAACCTCTACTGCAGTATTTACTTCATGGCTGTCATGTCCGTCACGCGTTTCTTGGCCATTGTTTTCCCCGTGAAGAACATGCAGCTGGTGACGGAGGGTCGTGCGCGTCTGGTATGTGTGGGCGTCTGGGTTTTTATTTGCCTGTCCTCGTCCCCCTTCCTGATGTCCGGCCAGCATTTCGACTCCCACACCAATAAAACAAAGTGCTTCGAGCCTCCGCGGGGCCGGGGCATCCAGAAACTGCTCGTACTGAATTATGTGTCGCTGGTGCTGGGGTTTGTCCTGCCCTTCCTGGTCATCCTGCTGTGCTACGCCGGCATCGTCCACACCCTGCTGTCACGCACGCACGCCGCCAGACACCACCAGCGGGGCACGGGCACCAAGGCCATCCGCATGATCGTCATCGTGCTGCTGACCTTCCTCGTCAGCTTCATGCCGTACCACGTGCAGCGCACCATCCACCTCAACTTCCTGTCCCGCACCGACACCACCTGCTCCGAGAGGATCGCCATGCAGAAGTCGGTCGTGGTGACGCTGTGCCTGGCCGCCGCCAACTCCTGCTTCGACCCGCTGCTCTACTTTTTCTCCGGGGAGGGTTTCCGCAGCCGCCTGTCCTCCCTGCGCAAGTCGATGAGGTCCAGCACCCTGAGCCGCTCCAGCAGACTGAACCCCGTCAAAATCACGGAGTTGAGGGAGAACCACCAACCGAACGCCTGAGTGATGAAAAAGTACAGCAAAGGTAAAAGATTTACAATGAAAAGTGCACAAGTACAGGTGATACAAACGATAAAACACTTTAAAGTAAACTAACGCAGAACAGGGAATTAAATTAAATATATTTTATACAATTAATTTAACTTAATATTATGAACAATTAAAAATGAAGGCAGTTTAAAAGCTCAGCTAAAAAGGAACATTTGAATCGTGTGGAGTGTACTGTGTAGAGTAGACAGTGTAAAATATGTAGCATTGAAATAAAACAGTTTTGCTTGTCTAGTATCATCTGGGAGTTTATTCCTGGTCTGTATTGTGTGATGATGAAACACTGCTTTACCATATTTTATTCTGACAGGAAGGTCATTAAAAAACAGCTTGGCTTATGTCTGAAGAGCTCAGGATGTCTTGTGTTCTCATTACGAAGAAACGGGGGAACAAAGCTAAGGGGGAGATCAGAAAAGCACTTGATCAGGTTGAAAACCGGAACTAAAATTGTGAAGGCTGGTTTGCAAATGAATGGAGGATTCACAAATCTCAGGAGAATGTTTTCCCTTAAAAGTGAAATCATTTCTGTTGTTTTTTCAGTATTTCATTGATGTTGTCGTGTATTAACTTGTAAAAGTAATAGGTACTTTGTGCAAATTATATCTCAAACTGTCCAGTGACAAACTTATTTACACAATATCTAAATGTGTGAGCAGAAAATATTGTGATGTGTTCTTGTCTGGGTTGTACAAGAAGAACAAGCGCATGTATTGTGTAATTGATTGTATATAATGAAGGAATTAACTCTGTATTAAGTTATACCTTTATTGGTCTTGGGTAATAATGTTGTAATGATCATATATATATATATATATATATATATATATATATATATGTGTGTGTGTGTGTGTGTGTGTGTGTGTGTGTGTGTGTGTGTGTGTGTGTGTGCTTCATGTATATTGTTGTAAAGCTTTTTCCACCTTAAGGATCTACTGATTATCTGGGCTGTATTCACAAGTAACACAGGTTTTAAACTGGGGAGAAATGTTTAACTTATTGAGTACTGTAACACAATCGTGACATGTACTTTTACACCTGCTTTCGCATTCTTACTGTATGCCATGTCATGTATACATAAATAAAGCACCCCAATGTGTGTCAGTCATGGTCAGATTATAATGTTTCTGTTTCTGGCTCAGTGTGATGTTGTCCTCATTCTGAAATCCGCTGCATGATGAGCTGCAAACTCTGTCCACTGGGTGTCACGCCAGCACACGCATTGTTATTCCTCCTCTTGACGATGAGCGATTCTCTGCTGATCATCTTCCACTTTTACAACTCTATCATTCATTTCTATTCGTCACGGACGAGAAAATATAGAGATGATGCTTTTTTTTCTGTACGCTGCAGCATTAAATGAAGATCACATTGTAATTATATGAAGTTGTACTATATGTGAATGTCACAAACACTTCCTGTCTGTATGATTATCTGGGGCACAAACACATGTTGCATATCCAGAGGAAAAAAAAAAAAGGTAAATACATTCTTCCATAAGGTCACAATGTCCAGACATAAATCTAGCTTCCAGGTTAATTAGAAACACAAAACAAGGCTGAGACACCAGACTGCTGAGGCCGACCCTGCTGATTAGAACATAGAAGGCCACTGTATTACTACTTCATAAACAGATAATATCAAGCACATGATCTGCTCCCTCCTCCGTTTGCACAAAAAGATGTTTGTTTCAGCCGGCAACGCAGGGCTATCTCAGAGATGAGACTCTGTGGTTGCACTGTTAGTGTACCTCACAGCGGAGAACACTCCGTCTGATCGCCATACAGGAAACAAGGAAAGTCCCCGCTAAATTCCTACGCATTTGCTCCTAAAGAGGTTATGGATAACAGCGCACCCCTTTGCGTTGCAGGAAAAACACGATACGGTTTAATCTGTACCCTGGGTTCACTGATCTTTGAGTGATTTGGCCTCAGCATTGATTAGTTATTACGAAAGGTTGCCCTCGCTTGCTGGGTTTTGCAACATGTGCCACAGCCCTAAACTCTGCATACATTACATTCACGGCTGAGAAGATGGAATTATTAGATAGTGGATCATAGTTATGAGATAAAATCTCTGAATTTTTTTTTTCACTGAGTCCAGAAACAGTTTGTGTACTCATTGGTATTCAGTCTGTCTTTCGTGCTTTTAAGAATCACATCGACTTTGAGACCTGGGGCCATATTCACAAACATTCTGAGAATACTTTCAGAGAGCTCCAAAGATAGCCGAAAAATGTCTAGCAAGGAGTCTTACAGCAGCTTAGTTTTAGTGATTTAGGAGAGTTCTCAGAGCAAATCTGAGCGAAGAAAGGACATGACCTTTGACCTAAGTGAGGTGGTGTGTTAATTCCTTTGCTACTGTAAGCATGTAAGTACCTTTTCAAAGGTATGATTATTAAATATATATATAAAAAAATCCACTCTTAATTATACTGTAATGGGCTCATAATAGACAGTAAATGTAGTGTCTAATAATTAAAGATTTAATTATAAATTCTATGTTATGCAATTCAAATATCTACTGAAGAAATTCTACTTTAAATGTAGCAGAATGGTTTCAATCATACTTTTTTTGTTTGAGCCTATTATTTTATTAAGATAGTTGCTATGCTTATTTGTTTAGTTTACCATATAGCTACAGATAAATTAAATAATATATTAGATATATAGTGTTACAGCATTATTGTATACAGAGAAGTCTAAATGAATAGACATGAAACTTTATTGAAATGATGGCTGATGGGGTCTATTTGTGATCTCAGTGAGTTTGCATGCAGTAATCCTGTTGGGTTGTAAACTCACTTAAAAACTGGGACCCTCACAGGCTTTCTCGGTTGACTATGAAAGCCTGTGGTCTGATTTTTATGTGAAGGGCTCGGGTCAAAGAAAGTGCATGCTCCCATGTGCCGTGACCCTCAACTAATGACACATGGATCCACCACAGCAAACACAGGTTTATCTGACTAGAAACGCCGTGCAGATATAAGCTTTAAAATGCACAAATGCAACAAAACACAGCTGCAGTAATGAGTTGCCCAATCACACGCAGCTTAAGTATGATATTTTCTCAACAAGGGTGCAGAAAACAAACATCGGAGAGATAGCAGAACATAGTTTAACCCTCTTTGACCCCTCCTGACATGTGTCCAAAAGTGCAATCTGACACTTCACAACTCACGGTGCATATTGTTGTTTGTGAACGAAAGCAGTTGCATTTTGCAGAAACATGGTGCAAAAAAACAAGAAAAAAACACACACAAAAAAAACACACACACTGCTTTATGCACATTTTGCTATACAAAATTGCAATTTTTAAATGCACTGAACACAGTTCTCTGCATGAGATACAACAATCTAGGAGAATGTCACATTTGGCATTTTAGGACACTGTCAGTCAAAATGACTTAAATGGCCTATACTGTATATGAGCCACCACACCCATCAACTGTTAATTGTTATCACTTCAACCACCACCTTTTATTCTTGCCTCTATGTATTCTCTCTCTTTCTCTCTTTCTCTCTCTCTTTCCTCTCTCAAGCTATGCTCAAAATTTAATTTTTGCATCTAATCAGACTTCTGTCCTTCTCAGCTTACATGCAGCTGATAAAATCCAGTCATTGATGGGGTCACTGCCATGGAGGTGAGGACATCGATCTTAAGGTATAAATCAACGTTAAAACAGGCGAGGCAAATCGTTCTTAAAAGGGGGCAATTCTTTTCACAAACTGACCCCAGGTCGGAACGCATCATGACACTGGAGTCTCACGCTTGTCATTTTCTGAAACTTGGCAGCCCTGCAGGCAGGCATGGGTCAGCTTTCAGAAGCTGGACTGTTGTGGCCTCGTGAAATGAGCAATTGGCTACTAATGCACCAAATACAACAACAAAGAATCAGAATTATCTATTCTGAAGTTTCCAGAGAGGGAAAGCTAAAATAAAAAATAGGTGGATATTACAAGGGTATATGCTATATATATATATATAAACTTAGGTCCAAAATTATTCACATACAAATATAAGGAATTTATTGATCTTTTCACTCAAAAAATAGTATTTCACCTCAGTTTTTACTTAAATAGGACACAAAAGAAAGTTTTTCAACTATAAAGTGTGTGTATATATAAAGAAAGATTTCACTCACAAACATTTCTTGAAGAGAAGCTTTCTGTTTGTTGATCTGATTTTCTAGTGTTGTTATGTTAATATGTTCATCTGTGATTTACATGACAGTTTTAGAGCTATGAGGGCAGTAATGTGACAGGCAGAGCGATTGTATAATGAACAGCACACCTGCTGATCTAGAAGCACCTTTATCCAGCCTTTTTGCACATTGCATGTTCTGCACAGACATGAAACAAAACATCAAGTGAGCATGGAGTCGCACACACAGTCTGTGCCTAAGGCATACCACTTGTTGGTGCACTTGTTCTCAGCAGTGGCTAGAGATTTAGCACATGAACTGCTGCAGGGAAAGAATGGAAAAGAGATGGAGACGCTGCCCCATGCAGTAAAAAATGCATGTTAATATGCTATGAACAGACTAGTGTTTAAGGGGCCAGGTGATTGGAGACCACTGTGGTCAATGCTTCCACACACAAGCCAGAACATCCTTGGCTTCTGAAGTCATGGCTGCAAGAAAAGCTGCAAAGGCAAATGCAAAAAAAATAACTTAAAGTGTACAGCTCTGTATTCTTCCGAAGGAGACAGTGAAGAACAGGTTAAATGACAACAACAAATGACTAAACCTTGAAACTTGTGATTTCTAGACAAGCAATCAAATAAACTTGTTCCTGAAATAACTGTGCTTGGCAGATTCTTTTCTTTATAAACTATGTGTAATATCGCATACAGCCCAGAGATACCACCACCCAGACACTCAGACACCTTAGGTTCTACTTATGGGGAGTAAACGTGAACAATTACTCTCCTGTTGTTCAGAAAAGTGCCCACGTGACTTGGATTGGAGACAACGAATTCTTAATAAGAAGCCTCTGTTACAGACTGGGCACATGTAGTTGTCAGGAGGGTCTAAGACTTTATCAAGTGGCGTAGGATCCAGGCTTTTTGTGGCTTGACCTTAGAAGTCAGGAGGATATCTTGGCCTCTGCTGCAACGACTTCGAAATCCCTCAACTTTGTGAAAGTTGTGCAATATTGAATTACTGCTTCATGCATAGATCTCTATCTATCTATCTATCTATCTATCTATCTATCTATCTATCTATCTATCTATCTATCTATCTATCTATCTATCTATCTATCTATCTATCTATCTATCTATCTATCTATCTATCTATCTATCTATCTATCTATCTATCTATCTATCTATCTATCTATCTATCTATCACCATAGAGTAACATCTTATCCCCATATTGCTTTGCTTGATAAAATATGGATGTTTTCATTGTTGTTCATTAAACAGCAGATTAAAACACAGATGCAATGCAAAGTGATTTGCGGGTTTTAATTATTCTAAGGTCATGTTACATACGTTTTACTCCTCCACTTCCATGTGACAAATCAAATGATATTACATTGTTGCATTTATTTTGAGACTGTCCACTAATTCATCTATAATGGTCAAGAATGTTTTTTTTCTGGGGTTTTCCATAGGAAATAGTGTCTCTCTCTCTCTTGCTCATGACAGGGCCTTTCTTTCGATGCTCAGAGGGCTCTTTCTCACTAGAAGACATGTGCTTCAGAAACTAGTTACATGACCTTGTTTTGGTTTCTGAGAGACGGAGATTTGGGTCATTTTTTCCAATATCTGGATTCAATATGACCATGTATTTGTAAATGTAGTTTTTTTTTCTTTGAATGATTTTTATATCAAATTTTGCTATCAGAGTTTGAATTGTAGATAAAAACAGTAAGAGTAAACCAAACCAGAAAATGTATAGGCTATAAAACCAAACATCAACACCCTGTAGTGCTGATATACACTACTATATGAGCATCTCCAGCTCCTATTATACATGATAATATTGATATTATCTTGTTTTGTTTTTTAAATTGCTTTGGTTGTATTGCCTGTAAATCATATGGTTTACTTAGTGGGATATAGTACTCAGATCTTTTCCTTGAGGAAAATGTAGTAATAATGTAGTAATAATGTAGTAATATAAATATTATCATATAAAATACCTAATTAGAAGTAAATGTCCTAAACTCGAAATGTTACTTCACTAAAAGTAGAGACATATTGTCAGCAAAATGTACTCGACGTAGCAATACTAAAAATACTCACTATACAGACTGTGTTACATTATTATAGTACATTATACTACTGGTGTTCAGCACAAATACATGAGACCATTTTAATGTTCATCAATGTGAAGCCAATTCCAGTGACTTTAGTTAGATTAGTATCTGCATCACGTTTTATATATATATATGTATCACATGTTTGTTTAATAAATTTAATTAAAATAAGACAATTTAAACAATAATTAAAAAGAAAATAGTAATAGTATTTTATTTCAAACATGCATCTGAAATAAAATATATGGAGTGGAGTGCATAAAGTAGCGTCACATGGAAATACGTTAAATGTTACTAGCCAGAATAAAACTGGAGACATTGAAGTTTACATGCTATGCATTGTAACCTCTAGTCTAATGTAATTTCTCCAGGTAGTCTCATGATCTCAAATACCTCAGTTGATTCTTCTGAATTAAAAGTAAATCCCGCCCAAATAGAATTGGGGTGGTGGGACGGGAAATGTGCAGAAAAATTGTCCATCTATTCATGAGTGTCACAGTTCATGGCTGGCCTGCAGTTAAGCTCTGTTACAAACATGATATTTGGCGCAGCGAGACGTGATTTAGCACACAGCCTGGCAGCCCCCGCCATGGTGATGAGCACTGGAGGGAAGCAGCAAGCAGACAGAAACCCGGAGTGCCCAATGAGGCCTGAAACTATGCTGGTATGTGCGCTAAATCTAAACTGTCTGGCTCAACAGCAGGGATCCAGCGGAGCGAGAGCCAGAAAGAAGATCTCTTTATCTCCGTTTCATTTCGTGTCCTTAACTACATGTCAATCAGACGCTAGTCAAGTTAGAGTTGGTAAACATAACCCTGTATTGGCAGTTTACCGACTGTCACATCACATGTCTCCTGGTTACTGCAGTTCACATGGCCAATCCAAACATACCTCTAAAACATGATAAGTTACTCACACGCAAAGAAGATAAAGGACACAAGCCGGACACGTCTGTTTCTGATGAGTGCACACAAACTGTGTGTGCACATTAGTGTGTGTGTGCCCATAAATGTCTATTCAACCTACAACAAAGGCCACATGCAGATTTTGTTTACTCAGCGTGAGGTTAAAGGTCAACCTGAGGGATTATTGCCTTTCTTGAGTTCAGACTAGAGGAAAGTGAGGCAAACATACAGCTGACAGATAGATAATTGGCCGTCTGGGTCTGAAGAGCCATTGGAGCCGCGCTGTCAGGCGTTAGAAGTCTGTTAATCAGCTGTCCAGGACATATTAAAAATAGAAAAAAAACAACAAAACAGACTGCTTTGTCACATTCGGCGTTGCTGCACTAACATACCGCCTCCTTGTTTATCCCTAAACTCATCTGAAAGTCCCGTTCTTTTCTCACACAGTTTGCAATTGCTGTCTCAGGAAGCTTTGAACAGTGCAACAGTGTCCATGACAGCAATTGTGTGTCCCGCTGGAACTATTTTGGGCCATCAGTGTATTTTTGTCCGTGTACACACCAGAGAGGAAAAAGCCCCTCTATTTGCTTGACATTTAAAATATTATCATTACATCAAGCTCCAAATCATATAAAGCTCTCTGGCAAGTGCAAACATCTTTATGTCTCAGCAAACAAGTGAGCTTGTCTAGGGATTTCTAATGATTGCATTTATGGTTTTTAATACTATCATGTTACAAATTGGATTAATTGTTTTTGACAGATGCATTGAGATGTGCTGGAAGTGAAACATGTGCTTGTGCGATTCCATGTCACAATATAAAATATCTGCACTGAGAAAACTTTCTACAGCTTTCATAGAGCTCATGCGTATGTCAGGAGAAGAAAAATTTGGAAAATGTGTGAATGTTGTGGTGTGTAAAGGAAAGAAATTCCTGCAGTTCATCCAACCCTGCATACCTTATGTCATTTCTACACAACTTGATGTGATATCTCAAATAAATTAAAGCTGTTACTGTAATACATGTTCGCCTGTGGTCACAGAGCAGCTGTTCATAACGGCAGCCACAGAGTTGTTGTTGTTGAACATCCTGCCAGGGGCACAAATAACACATTTTTCTTTAAGTGAAATAAACAAGACTCCTCTGGAGAATTCAATTTAACCTTTCGTGGAAATTTATGTAGACAGCTGAAATTCTCATGCTCTCGCAAGCTTAAACCTTGTCATCCCTGTTTGAACACAAAGACTAAGGCCCTGTTCAGACTGCCAGCCCCAAATCCTGTGCGTGTCATATACAGATTGTATCAAGATCAATTTTCAGCAAAAAAAAAAAGAAAAGAAAAGAAAACAAAACATGAATTTTCATTTTTTTCTTTCAATTCACATCCAAATCACATTTGGAGTTGGGTTGAAACAGGGTGTTAAAGATGACTATCTGCCAGGGACTAGTACTGTATTATTACACCAGTGGAGGACTCCCGTGGTGGGAAGGCCCATCTAACCACACAGGGGAGTTATGTGTTATTCACAAACTGGTGTAAATATTAGTGTCGGTGGAGGACAATAGAGGGGGGCTGGCTCAGCAGATACTGTCCTGTGGTGAGACCACAATGGGAAGGAGGGGGGGGGGGGACACATGTGAGGATGACTGGGTCATGGACAGCGTACTGAATGTTAGCTGAAAGCATTTGGCCTGTTTGGATGAATCCCATCTTGTTTGAAGAGAGAACAATGAAGCCAGAACAAGTTAAAATTATCGAAAAAAGCTATGTGGAGATCTTTGCATGTATACTGGAAATTAATAGTAGTAGTAGTAGAAATTATGGATGGAACAGAATGGAAGAAAACCATCAGAACCGTTAAGTTTGGTTCCTATGTGTTTAGTTCAGTTCACAATCATGAGCTGCTCATTTTTCTTATTCTACCTTTTCCTCACAGGCAAAGCATCTGCCCTCCAAAGCAGCAGGTGGCGCTGCTGTGCCTAAAGACCCCCAGCCATATTAAGGAAAAAAGAAGAATGGAAGCGGTGTGTTCCTGGTGTAGCAAATAGTAGATGGACAGACAGCAAATAGTCAGTTGTTGTGGACACTTGTTAGAAGTTAAAGGGTGCACCAGCAGCACTTTATAGGTCTGCAGGAGCCACGATATAAAATCCCCTCCCAAAAACACTTCTGGTGATTCCTGCACTGTATGTAGGAGACATAATTCCAGACATAGGGACCTAAGTGTAGTGCTGATAGAGCCTATGGTTCTTTGTTAAGGATAACTTTGTTTGCCAAATAAATGAAATGCATGTTGGAACCATCAGTGTCTCCTCTCTTGCAGACAGAATCTCATTATTTTCAGACTGTAAGAAAATTCACTTTCAAGACATAATTGATTTTCCCAACAATCCACATATACCGAACTGAAAACTGTGGCAAAAAAAACGTAAAAACGGACTGAAGAGTGGGTTTTGTGAGGCGTCCCACCGCCTGGAAGAAAGTAAATAAAGGTCTATCCTGTGACAACAGGCGTGACAAAAATGCAGCATTTGATGCCGTGGGAATGACAACGGCACACGAGCAACAGTCATGTGGAAAGACACGCTTGCTTTCACTGCTACCGGAAGCTACCTCTTCGCCTTGGGAAAGCTGCATCACCAGCGAACTGACACCTACGTCGTTACCATAGCAACCCATGCAGATAGGTTGGGGACATCTGGATGCACAAATCCGGACTGGTCACCTACAATTAAAAAGTGAGATCTGATTTGATTTGAGATCCGATTTGAGGAACAAATCTGATTTGCCAGGAGTCTGAACCAGGTCTATGAGAGTCATTGACCTCCAGATGTTTCATGAAGAATGAACTCATCTTCTCTCGCCACGTTTAACTCATTTCCTACATAATTTTCCAGTCCAAGCAAAACAGAGTGCACAGCTGTTTATCTCTCCAGTTACTAGAGCCGCAGTAGGCGAGCGTTTAACGCCGCGACTGCAATACAAACAGCGGATGCTTTGGCAAAAACTTTCGGCTTTGTTCTGGGGTCAAAAGAATCAGTTTCTTCGCTGCTCGCGGTTTGAGTCTTTTCCTGATAACAGGGGCGGAAAACTTCTTTGTGAAGCAATGAGGTGTAAAAATGAGGATCTTAAGGTTAGTGAAGCAGCGAGCGTGGAAATTAGAAAGCAGGGAAGTTGTGATGCGGCATTCACTAATACGCTGTAGCACGTCCAGTAACGTGCAGGGAATCTGGGTCAGTTTGGTAATGCCCCGTGAGCTTTCTGACTCATTCCTTAGTGCTGTGGCGGGTTGAAGCCTCCTCTCTTGTCCCATGCTGAACTAGCTCAGGAGACGTACATATGGGCAGTCTTTCAATAAGCTGTCACAGTTTATCCAGACCAAATAGACCACTGTATACAAATATTGGCTCCCGGGGGAATAAAGCTGGGGTTTGGCTCGGAAAACGTCCAGCCACATGCTGGAAAATCAGTAAACATCTGGAAACTCAAGGTTCTCTTCATCTTGTCTCTATATTCATATTCCAATGCAGATTTCATATATTTCATGTTGTGATTCCCTTTAAATATTGTGAGCAACAAGTTACCATGAGGACCAATCAAAAAGGGATAAATTACTATACAGTATATAACTCTGTTTGCTCCAGTGCTTGTTTTCTGCTCATTTGTGAATTTGTAACAGAATTACTGTGCGACTCATTAGAAAACACAGTAATGGGGGTGCATCAGGGCGGGGCACTGTTGATGGAGGATGTTGAACAACACAACATTATCCGAGCTGATTTGAACCTTGCATTCCTATTTTCGTGTTTTTTTTTCTCCAGGGTTGGATTGTTCCTGCTTTTTATCTGCCAAAGCGGACTATTGAATATCAAAGTGAGCTGCAACCACAACAAGAACAAATTTCATGCTGGCTGCATTACAAATTAAATACATATTTGTTTAAATGTTCTCCACTTAACCTCATATCTCATGTTGTATCGCTTACAAGTTAAATATCTTTCTGAAACAAAAGTCTAGCAGAATAACCACTAAATGTTTTTTCATTTCCCCAAAGACCATCAAAAATGATGTAAGGATTTGGGATGCGGGGGCGAGGCGGCTGGGTTAACTCCAGTATAAAGCTGTAATATGAAGATTAATCTTTAAACTTCCCCATAAAAGTTACTAATGCACACTTTAATTCAATAAACTTCAGAGTTGGACAGAGCCGCGATGTCACCATCCACCGTAAAGACAAAGTGGAGGATAAAACATCCAGGCTGCAGGCAAAGAAAAAGCAGTTATCCCAAAATGTGCTTCTCCAAACTCTCCCTGACTGATCTCAAAATCCTTTTTGGTGTTTATTACCATGTGTCTTGTCCACTCTGTTTAATTCCGATCACCCCTACTTTACAAAATAAAAATGTCTGACTTCACATGCCTTAACATTCTTATTTTATGTTCTATTTTTATCCATCCATTGTACAACTGCTATCAGCTCTAATTATTTAGAAACAGCCTCCTGTTCCTTCATGTATTTCTATGAAGTTCTCTATGAAACCTTTATTTAATGCAGGATCTCTTACACTCCTTGTTATTATTTATTTATTCATTTAGTTTCAAATGAACAGTGTGAACAGTTGTTATGGATAAAGGAGTCGGCCATTTTTTCTCTCAAGGTGACTTACTGGCATGGTAGTGATATGAGGTCTGGCGTCTATATCTATCTATCTATCTATCTATCTATCTATCTATCTATCTATCTATCTATCTATCTATCTATCTATCTATCTATCTATCTATCTATCTATCTATATATATATATATTTTTTTTTTATTATAGAGTCATTTTTCATGAATAGGCATGCATGGAAGGTCACAGGTTCAAGGCCTTGTGTTGGGACCTTTCTCGGCTGCAGTCTGCATGCTCTCCCCTCGTCTGTGTGGATTTTATCCATGTTCTCTGGCTTAATCTAAACATTTAAACATGCTTCTTTATTAATTGGAGACACTAAATTGTCCATAGGTGTGAGTGTGTGGTGTGTGGTAGACTGGCGACCTTCTTCCCATCCAATGTTTGGCCCCATTAGACCCCCGTGACCCCAGTGAGGAACAAACAGGTATAGAAAATGGATGGATGGAAGTTCCATAAATACCATTCCACAGGGCCTATTGTTGATCTGCAGTGAAGCAGGAAATACATATGCAGCAGATTTGTGTATGTTTACAAAACCACTGGATGAACCACAGCTGGGAAAACGGCTGTTCCACGTTGCCACAGCAGAGAGGAGAAAGTGCCTTTCAAGGCACCTGGCGTGCCAGGGCCTGGGCTGGGTGCTTTGACCTGGGACGTGGTGTCTGAGATGGATCAGCCTGGTGATGGCACTGCATGAGTACCGATAATGCACATAAAAGTACTGCTAATGCACATAAAAGTATGACTAATGCATATAAAAACCCTTTATATATATGTTACAGGATTTGCGGAGTCTGAAATAAAACCCACCTATATGCTGTTTGTCTTGCATGTGGGCTTCATAAAGGAGGGGTAGGCTCTGAGTATTCTTTGTCCTTTTGTTATAACATTATGCTTTCTATCTGCAGAAATATGGAGGGTGAGTGAGGGCAGGGCTCATTAATTCAATTCTGTTAAATAAAAAAAATGAAAGTGTTTCACTGAAACAAGCGTCTACCCCTCCTTTAAACCCTTTCTTCAAGACAGTCACCCAAGTGTGGTGGACTAAAATGACAGGAAAAATAGAATCATTTATTTCCACATTTCAGGAAAAGAAAAAGGGGAAAAAAGAAAGAATTACAGAAATAAATTGGCCAAAGAAAAACCTCCCCTCCCCACTAGTTAGACACAGAGAGCAGTTGGTGGTTGAACATGAAAGTGAACGATAAGGGACCAGTGAAATGTGCTGTGAAACAGACATATACAATCATTTTTTTTGTTTGTTTTAATTCCTCCACAGGGATTATGTTCTAAAGCAAAGATAAAACGCCCAGACCTCTGCACCACACTGCTGCTCTGCAGAGAGTCTGGTCAAGCAGACACACCTACAGCCCTCAGGAAGTTCAGCGCTTTATAAAAAAATGGGAAAGGCAAGTATTGCAAACAAATGTACTATTTGTAATGCATAGCACCAAGAACAAGGCGATGCAAAAAAATGCTTCACACAAAACATTAAAAACATTAGGAAAAACAATAAAAAAAGAAAAGAAAGATGGAAGTAAACAACAACAAACCACAACATAAAAAGAAATACCAGGAAAAAAACAAAAAGTTACAGCATAAGTGTAAGAAGTTTGTTCCAGATATGCGGAGCATATAAACACACAGCGTTGTAACCTGGCCTGATTGTTTTTATGTGACCTAAACTTGTACAGTTATTGGCCAGGGGCCACACACACACACACACACACACACACACACACACACACACTGCCCAAAGGTGGATGCCAATGATGCCTTGGAGCAAAGCGGAGTCCCTGCAGATAGACACTCCACCACACACTGAGTCATAAGTGATGAGTGCGAGGGATTACATTTGTATGAGTCAAACCTTTTTTTCCCTCAGTCTTCCTTTAACAAATTTATGAATTAGACAAATCGTAAATTATGCTGTGTGTCTCTTACACTGAGCCATGAGTACGATGACTCTGTTAACAGAAACTCAAACTTTAAATCCAAGTCCTGGTTCGGTATGAAATGACGCAACAAGAGACATCTGGTAAATATCCATCTCATGGAATAAAAAACAGGGAGGTCGCCGTTTGAGAAGTTCACTCTTTGTTGGAAATCACAAGACTCGTATAAAGCTGGATTTAAAGGAAACAAACACTGGTGGCCCGGAGCCTTGTGACATCACACGGACGGACATGACAGGCCTCCTGTAGCGCCAAGCATGTGTGACTCCTTGTTTTTGTGGCGAAGGGTCACTGGATGCAGGGGAGGATCGCTACCAGCAAGGGTTAATGTTGTTTACTTTTTTCTCCTTCAAGTGGCCATTGTATTCGCTTCCACCCATCACATGACACCTGGTCACAGTCTCCTCATCAGGGCTGTCCTCGACCCTCCACTTCCACCATCACACACAATCACGCACTCAGACGCACACAATGGGCCGCTTGTTATCCCCACGGAGTTGCACAGGAAGCCTCCGCTTGGAGATGCGAGTTGACTGAGGAGGGAACGCATCATAATGTTGGCACGGCCCCGCATGGTCCCCGCTGACCCCGGATCATCACCGGGAGGCCGCGGCTCATCGATACGCCGCTCGTTTCCTCTTAATTAACCGGCGACACCGGCTTCCTGTTGCCGTTGTCATGCCGGGCAACACCGAAACAGAGATTATGGTCATACTGAATCAGCCGCTTTCGCTGCCCTTTTTATGTGTTAAATCCTGTATAATTAGTGATTAATATGTAGTTAGCTGTCAGTTAATGCTATAACGTGGAACAATAGCTCACACTATGGTTTTTACAGAGCTTGTAATCAGTAACATGCCATAAAAACAGATGACGAGGTTCTTAACAACAGACTGGCTTCTATCACTTCCTCGTATATATACATACATATATATATATATATATATATATATATATATATATATATATATATATATATATATATATATATATATATATATATATATATATATATATATATATTATAATTCAATTCTATTTTACCAAACAATTCAAATTAGGGGCAATTTGTTGTGTTTGCCAGATTTTTTATGGAGTTCTGGTGCAGGTTTATAAACAGCAGGAGTAAATATTACTTCCTGATGTACTTGTTGAAGGCTGGCGACAAACCGTCTGAGGATTTGCTGACAGTGCTCTCGCTGTTTTACAAAAAGTCGGTAGTTTCTTGTCCTTTTGCATGTCATATTTATTATACTTTTGCACTGTAACTTTCGTCTTGTTTTTTTGATCGACTGGTTTTAAATTGCTTCGTGCTGTAACTTTGTTCTTCTTCATGTTTAATTTTGTTTTATTTCATGTTTTATTTTGTTGATTAATTTAAGGTTCAACCTAAAGCACTTTGAATTACCTTGTTGAAATGTGCTGTACAAATGAACTTGCCTTGCTTATAATACTATCGTGAAATAGCTATATAAGCTTAGAACATCATGTTTTTGTCCTGCTGCACGTTTGACCAGGTTGAACTAGGCTCAGACCCAATGCATGAACATTTAGAGAAGTTTATACTAATCTCTCTAAAGTGTTTAAAGTAATTGTCATAAACTTCCGCTTTAGGGTCAGTGATAAATCGTGATTGGCAAGATAAGAAATTCAAAAAACTTTTTAAAATAAAGTTGTAAAAAGCATTCATTGTCTCTCTGTATTTTGTGTTCATGTTGGTTTCATACCATTTAAAGGTTCATTTGTATCATTTTTTCTTAAAAACAAAAATCACAATTTTGTGTGATTTTTTGACACAAAATGTCAAGTGGTGTAACTGAAAAAGAAGAATAAATTCAAAATATTTAATCCACATAGAATATAAAACTAGTTGATAGCATGTATCAACCTGCACTAGTTTTTTTCAAAGGTTACACTACATGACGTGTTTTTTTAGAATATTCAGACTATTCATCTTTTGGCATGTCTCATTATTTTCATGATGCATCTTTTTGTGCTTGGTTGATTAAGCAACCAGTTTTGAAATGAGTCAAACAGGCCCCTACATTCTGTCTCTGTGGGATTAAAATATAAAACATAAAATCAACATAAGCCACTGGTCTCCTATGTTGCTATTACTGATAATGTTGTGCAACGTTAGTTGATCCTGAGATTCTTTTATTTTACAGTGTCTCCTCAAAATTTGCTCTCGTTTCGATGCCAAATTAAAGTCACGTCTTTCTCTAGGAAGAAGAAGATGTGTGAAACAGTGGATGCAGGGGGATGAGCTGGGATCTTCTGCAGGAGACAGCTTCAAGTCTATGTCACAGCATCAGAGAACTAGGCGACAAATGAGCTATTTTACAGAAAAATGTCTAAGTTTAGTTCACGTACATTACTTTATTGTATGTTTTCACACTTGTGACAGTTTATATATAAACTCTAGACTTTATTTAGCATGAATGAAGCCAGGAAAGTCCCTATTGACATGGAATGGGACCTTCAAGTACTGGACAGTGACTTCAGTGTGGATTCTTTGAGGTGTTCTATGTGTTTTCTGTGTCGTTTGTTCACCTGTCTGGTACCTCACATTTAGTTTTTAGCAACATGCATTCCATGCATTTGATTCTGTCTGCTGTCCTCTTCTTGCATTTAGGTCCACCTGCTCCCCATGCCATAGTGGTACTAGTATTAAATATGTAGTTAGCTGTCAGTTAATGCTATAACGTGGAACAATAGCTCACACTATGGTTGTCACAGAGCTTGTAATCAGTAACATGGCATATATATATATATATATATATATATATATATATGAATTAAATTTATTGCAACAATCAATTCAAATTAGGAGCAATTTGTTGTGATTGCCAGATTTTTTATGGAGTTCTGGTGCAGGTTTATAAACAGCAGGAGTAAATATTACTTCCTGATGTACTTGTCGAAGGCTGGCGACAAACCGTCTGAGGATTTGCTGACGTTGCTCTCGCTGTTTTATAAAAAAGTCTGTGGTTTCGTATCCTTTTGCAATCAGTTCCTCTGATTAATGAGGACAGCGAGGAAGAGGCAGAAACGTCCGTGAGCAGGGAGCAGGTAATATGTCATATTTATTATACTTTTGCACTGTGACTTTCTTCCTGTTTTTTGTTTTAATTTTTGGATCGTTCCCCGTTTAATCCGCTGTTTTTAAATTGCTTCTTGATATGCATTCTTTCTTGTTCTTGTTTTATTTCAATGTATTCATTTCAATTTTTAAATTGTATTTATTATCAAGCATGTATTAACAAGTAGTACTTTTTAAGAGAGTTAAATTATCTGGTACCAGGTTTTTATGGTTACACCACATGTCATGTTCGGCTTTGTCCCTGTAGGCAAAGTCAAAGTCAAAGTAAACTTTTTTAGACTATTCATCCATTTTCTTTTAGATTTTTGGTTTAAAATAGTTTCCCATGTGCCTTGTTCTCTCTCGTCTATTATTTGTAATTAGTTGTATTGTATTTAAAGGTCCCATTTCATGCTATTTCCGGGTTTTACTTTAAGTTTATTTTTCATTCTTAATATGATAGATTTATGCTCTATAGTACAAAAAAATTAACCCAGTGTAGTTTTACAGTGCTCACTTAAGCCCCCAGCTGCAAAACAAATGCATTTGAATTTTTCTCAATATTTTCATGATTTAAGTTTGGTTGATGAAGCAATCAGTAGTGAAATGAGTCAAACATGCCGTTACATCCTGTTTCTCAAAATCCTCTGGGATTAAAATATAAAACATAAAATCAACATAAGCCACTGGTCTCCTATGTTGCTATTACTGAGAAGGTTGTGCAACGTCAGTTGATCCTGAGATTCTTTTATTTTACAGTGTCTCCTCAAAATTTGCTCTCGTTTCGATGCCAAATAAAAGTCACGTCTTTCTCTAGGAAGAAGAAAATGTGTGAAACAGTGGATGCAGGGGATGAGCTGGGATCTTCTGCAGGAGACAGCTTCAAGTCTACGTCACATCAGAGAACTAGGCGACAAATGAGCTGTTTTACAGGAAATTTAGCTAAATTTAGCTCATGTACATTAGTTTATTTTATTGTTTTCATGCTTGTGACAGTTTATATATAAACTCTAGACTTTATTTAGCATGAATGAAGCCAGGAAAGTCCCTATTTACATGAAATTGGACCTTCAAGTACTGGACAGTGACTTCAGTGTGGATTCTTTGAGTTGTTCTATGTGTTTTCTGTGTCTTCTGTTCACCTGTCTGGTACCTCACATTTAGTTTGTAGCAGCATCCTTTATTCCATGCATTTGATTCTGTCTGCTGTTCTCTTCTTGCATTTGGATCCACCTGCTCCCCATGCCATGACATTAGGCATATAATATTTGATAGCCAGCTGAGCAATAAAAAGAATCTTTTGAAATACTAACAAAATGTTCTAAACAAACATGTAAACCCTTCAGGTAACTTTATTACACAAGCAGCATTGCAGTATCTGCAAGGGATTGAAGGGTTTAAAGTTATTTAAATACATTAAAGAATAAAAAAAATGTAAAAAACTTAAATCTACGGTAAATATTTTGTTGAGTTGGGTACTTTCATTATCTCGAATACACAATTTTCAAACCCAGAGAAATTTGTAGTTTTAATTTTTAATTAATTTAATCAAGGAATGGTACATAGCTGCCTCTCAATGTCCCCTTTGTGCATGGGTCAGTGTTGTGGTTGTCCACCCGAAGCCATCATAAAATGCCTTTTCATCTTGTTTCAAGCAGAACTGGCCCAAGGCATAAGCGAACTAAGCAGCTGCTCGGGGCCCCTGAACCAAGGGGCCCCGAACCCATGCATCATTTTCTGATTTCACCGATCATGTGACCCGGTAAACCCTGTGTATCTACAGTGATTGGGTGCTTGTTGCTGATGATGTATTGTTAGCCAGAGGCACATTTTGTGAAAAGCAAGACAGGCTACTGCCTCCTGAGGGATAATAAACCGTCTTAAATCATGGGAAGCCCCCTTATCTGTGGTACCATTGCAGCAACATCCAGAATAAACCCCCCTCTAAGGGCCCCATGCCTGTGATGCATAGTTTGCTATACGTAGTTTGAGTTTTGTTTTAAGTGCATAAAAAAGTAATAGAAGAAAAGTTATCAGATGACTGGTGGATCACATTTATATTGAAATAAGTCCACATTTCCCTACAAACCAGGTGCCATAATAAAAAGTAGTTCCTTTACTTTAGGTTTAAAACATCTTCCGTGTTGCTTGTCCTGAGAAACCCTTTAAATAAGGCCTGTTTTAAATTCTGTATTTTTCAGTGTGGTATGAGCCAGCCTTCAGCAGACACACCTCCAGCTCCTAATGCACCACAGCATACTGATTATTGTGTTTGGGACTTTTTTTTTCAAATTTTGCTAAGGGAGAATATAACAAATATCTATGGTGAAACAGGAGCAAATTTGTATTACTATTACTTTATATTGACTTTAATTCATACTTTGATGGACCAAACTTGCTTGTTGTAAAGGAAATGGTATGCCAGTCATGTTTGTGAGTGATGAACAGCAGACTGTAATGAGTAAAAAAAATTAATAAAATTAAATTAATTGATAATTTTCCTGTTTCTTAAATAATGGATGTTATTGTGAATGTAAGATGGAGACATTTTATTACAATGCTTTGTGCTCTACAAATGAATCGATCAATTGATAATTTGACATTCTCACTATTGTTCATTAGACATGCATTTGCATTGCCTCCTTCGAACGACCCCCGTGATCCCACGCTAGTTCCTGGCTTTATCAATGCCATCTTTTGTTATTGATTTGATTGAGCGCCCCCGAGTGGCAGAAAAATATATATTGTTACAGACACAGAAAAAAAAACAGCTGAAAATGTAGTAAAGACAAGTTCTAGTAAAAGTGCATTTGGTCCAAAAGTTGCGTTCAGTCCTCTGTGACTATTATCACTGCAGGTATGTTCACTCATGTGTGTTCAGGAGTCTGATTTTCTTATGGGAAAAAGCCTTGTTTGAGTTTTCCTGTTCTGACCATGAAGCCGCTCTACCATCTGCTACGTGGCGGTAGCCTCAAGAGACAGCAGTGGGGGTGATGCGGTTCTCTGATCATCCTGTTTGCTTTCCCCACACACCCACTGGATGGTAGGCGTAGTGCAGCTAGCCATGTATCGCTCTGCCCACACCACCCTGTTGGGGCTGCAGTTCCCATAGCAAGGGGTGATTCAGCCTGTGAGGATGCTCTCTGTGGTCTAGGGTTTCCAATTCAATTTATTTGTATAGCCCAAAATCACAAATCGCAGATTTGCCCCAACAGGCTTTACAGTTTGTACAAAGGCAACACAACATCCCCTGTCCTTAGACCCTCACATCGTACAAGGTAAAACTCCCTGAAAACCCTTTAACAGGGAAAAACTCCAGCTGCCTGATGTGGTATAGACGCTGTTGTGCCTTTGTAAAGGCAAAGTCTTTGTGTGTGTTCCATTTGAGGTCTTTACTGATGTGTATTCCAAAGAATTTGAAGTTGTTGACTCTTCCCAAAGTGGTTCCATTGATGTAAACCGGCTGCGGCTCTCCCTCCTTCCTCCTGAAATCCATGATTATTTCTTTGGTTTTCCTGACACTGAGGCTGTTCTCCCAAGGCGAACGCACCATATGTTAGATACGTCTCCTGCAGGCCACTTTGTAGTCGTTCTTGATGAGGCCTACTCGCATCGTCTGCATAGTTTGCCACCTGTGGGGTCACGAGTGTAGGGGGAGTAGAGATGACGCAACCCTGTGGAGAGAGGGGGGCTCCTAAAGAAGAAAAGAAAAGTATGGAGGAGGGAGGAGCAGGTACTAGAACCAATCCAATTAGAGGTTCATGCATTATTGAATGTGTTTGTGTAACTGTGCAGTAAATCAGAGCACATTACAGACCATGACAGACTTAAGGGAAAATTCATGGCCTGCCTTTTGTTGCCGGTCCACCCCTGAGCCTGCAGAACACATTATGCATATAAATTGAGAAAAAGAAAAGAAAATTGTGTGAAAGAAGCATTCGAAAGGGAACCCCTTAACTCGAATACTTCCTTCCGAGTTACATGCCTCTCCTCCTCCTCCTCGTCTTCTGTCCTTGTTGATAGTCGTGATGCTGCATGCTGTTTTCAGAGGCCACTGGTTAGACAAGCAGAGGAATGAAAAATGTGAAGCAGATGTTCAGCTGGGTTTGCAAGAAGAGCCCGCTCCCCACCACAGCATCCATGTTGCGAATATAAATTATAATGGGATGTTGAGATCCGAGCCAAAAGAGGTTAGAGATTTCATATATACAACATTTTTCTTTTCTCCTGGCTTGGCTGACCTGAAATCCCATCAGGTCTCTTTGGGGGACCTACATACCTATGTGTACGCATAGTAAACGCATTCTGCACATTGAAATGCAGAAAAGTAGAATTGCAGTGGATATTTCGCACGCCTGGAGTCTCAACTTCAGCATTCAAAATCTGTTGTGTGCAAATATGGATGTTCTCCTGTCAAATCAAAATCTCATAACAAATTCTTGTATCGCCCCTGGGTGAATGTGAAATCATGTACAATGGAGTTTAAATTAAACTCAGCTGGAGCCCACAGATGTGCGTTTTTTTTTTTCCCCAGCCATATTCCTTTCTTCAAATGGATTTCCTCCTCTCGTCTACAAAAAACTTGTTCATTGTAGTAGGCTATAAAAGAATCAGTCACAGTGAAATATCTTTGCCACAGATGTACAACGTATACTTATCTGACTCAAAAAAAACAACTGGCAGCTTTGTGTCCCCAATTACGCCGTCTGCCAGTCGGTAATGGGACACATGAGAGCTTCATTAGGAGATGGACTGTGAACCCCTGCATAAATGACCAGGAGATTTGCATGCAAACACAAACACACTGCAAACACACACACACAAACACACACACACACAAGTGACAGAAGATGAACGACTTTTGGGTGGACACATATTTCACATTCCTCTGGGGGTGGCCCCACACACACACACACACACACACACACATTTACTCACATCAGGGTGGCCTGGTGTCTTTCAACTGAAGGACCCACAACATCTATCGTTCTCTGTAATCATCGGCGGAAATGTCCTTGAGCGAGTTCTCTGGACCCAGGCACTCTTATATTGCTGATTTCCTGCTGTGACCTTACTAGGGAGCTCACAAATCATACATCATAAAAGTTAAAAAAAAAAAAAAAAAAAGAAGGGTCAAAACAGAGTATATGGCTTGAATGCAACAGGACTTCAAATTATACATCAGATATGGTATGCATCATCATATACACATCATATACTTCTAGTAAAATATTTACTATTTAAAGCCAGTAGAAAACTCAATATGTCTGCTTAAAAAGTTTGTGAAATGCTACAAATGCATGGTACAAAATTGAATACTTTAGTATTCACCCTGAATTAGCTACTGAAGCTAACTGCGTAGGGATCTACGCCAACCAGCTGGCTAAGTTAACTGCACATACTGGGCTTGTTTACTTTCTTTAGCTTTAGGGGCAGAATATTCAGAGCTCGGTCAAATGGAAAAAGAAAGACGGAGAAACAACAAATCCCGATGCACCCATGCATCACTATAAACAACAAGAGTAAAAAACACCACTAGAAATTATGGCTTTTTAGGACATTTGTATCTGTAGGATCAAGCTATATATGACGCAATAACAGATAAATGTTTGTTAGTGTTGCAGATTAACTGATCGCCTGCAAAGTTGGCGAACTCACCGATAGCTGGCAGTTGTCCTGTAACTAAATCCTTATTTAATTCTACAATAGCTCAACCAGGGGGATCATTTTGTTTGAACTCTGACACAAGACCTCATATACAGTGTTGTCAGAATTGTGTTTCCTTAATCTCCACAATGGAGGTGGTGAATGCGATGCTAACATGATGACCCATTAGTCAGAATAAGACCCAGGTTTGAAAAATACCAGATGTTTCCCTTCAAATGAATGACTTTCAGTTCTACTGGAACGCGCATCGCAATGATTAGTTGCTGCACGCTTTTGGTTCAAACAGATGATGTTCATGGGCAATCCGTTAAAAAGTGCCTTAACCTCGTTACGCTCTGTGCATCGGCCTGTCAGGACATTGAAAAAAAAAAAACTGCACTTCCTTTCACTTAAAAGTCACAAATATTATGAAAAAGTAAAGATGAGAAGTTAGCGTGAGAAAACACGTCTCCCGTGCGTCTAACACGCTTAATGTGTGTGAGTTGGCAGCCATTATTGCTCCTAAAACCAGTGACACTGTGTGGGATTTATATGGCTATTTGGTCATTACCGCGTCGGAAATATCGAAGTAGGTCCTCTCAACAGGGTTCTCTGTTATAAAAAAAAAAAGTTTAAAAATTTTCAGGATGTCAGATTTTCCAGCACACATGCAAACCATGAAGAAACCCCAGAAGACGCTGTCAAAAGATGATAGATGGAGAAAAAAGAAAAAAAAGGCCCACTGGCAAATGCAGCATGCTGTTCACTGTCCATATTCTTTTTTTTTTTCATTGGAACAGTGGAATAACTCAGGCTGCAGTAAAAAAGCAGATTCAAATCCACAAACTCCACAATGATACAGGTACAGGTTGTAAAACTGATCTAAAGCTCATGTGCACTCTCAGGATCTTGTGCTTTCTCTTCAGCACAGTTGCAGATCAGCACGAAATCTTTGGGATCGCAGCCAAACCTGAAACAGGCAGAACTGCTCACAGAACCTGCAGCATGACCGGCTCACTGACTGCTCGCGGGAGTAGTACGAGTCTGACGACGCCAGACCAATCCGCAAATAAAATTGGTCATTGAGGTCATGTTTCATTCGCTCTGATTCATCTGGTTCCCAGGCTAAAGGAGCATGGGATGGCATGTTTCTGTTTCACTGCAAAGTTTTATCCATTTCCAGCATTTGTTTTTTTCCCTCCTTTGTCAGCAGCCACTGACCTTTGACTTACAGGGTGAGAGCTGAAGAATGGAAAGATGTGTCTGATAACAGCATCTTTATGGGAAAGACTTAAAGAAGTCAAGTCAGTTTTTTTTTTTTGTGTAGCCCAAAATCCCAAATCACAGATTGGGCTCAGGGGGCTTTGACGTATAGTTGGCTACACAACATACATAGATCTGCAACAGTGGAAGTAATGTATTGTGTGTACATCGAATATCCCTTTTAACCACTTAAGATGCACTCCATTTTCCAGTCCTATTTGCGTAAATGGTACTCAGATTTGTATATACACAGTTTCCATATGTTACATGTCATTTAAAAAGCCCTGACTATTGGCTATCAGAGTTGGAAGGTCTCATCATGGGAAATCTTCATTGGAATGCAAACCTTTGTATTTGATCTTTATTGGCTTTCAAGCTGGCTATCTCCCGACACCATGCTTCCATTGGCTCGTGCATAGCGTCCATCGATGTGATAGAAAGTAGTATTGCATTGCTTGTGTGTCTTCAGAGATTAAATACTAATTATCACATGCCCAGTGTGTAGGGATTCATAGGGTAAGTGTGAACTAAATTTATGTCCGTCACACCATCCATGTGGTTGTGTATCAGCCGTTTCCTGCACAGGGACAGGGAGGAGAGGAAGTACCCACCTATCCTGACTCTGACACTCTCTTTCTCTATTTTACTCAATGAGGTTGCTAAACAGGGGGGAAAAGACCCTTTGCCTTGACACTAACATTGTGTTTCTTGCAAATGTAGCTTGGCCAATAATAAACCGGATGTGTGCGGCAGGTTTCCCAGTTGTTGATGTCAGCTGGAAGTCACTGTTCCTGTTCTCAGGTTAGACTCGGGCAGGGTGGGTGGGAATTGTCACAGCGGTGAGGGGAAATAAGGAGTACGTGCGTATGTGTAAATAGTAAAGCTCATTTCCAGTGTTTGGATGTTTATCTTTGGGGTTATCATGAAGCCTGTCAAAAAAAGAGTGAGGTCACGTTCTCATTGCATCACTCTGCAACATCCATCAAACCTGAGGGGGACCTTTTACGAAATACCCTCAATAAGTTAGGAAAGAGCAGGATAGTGGGGTGGAAATGTCAGAATGAACTTTTCTTTTTTCAGGCCTGTCTTTCGTAACATCCCCTACAGAGTAACTTTTTTTATTATACTCTTGATTCTTCAGTGGTATCATGTAGCCAACAAAACTGCATGCTTCAGTTTTGTTGGCTACATAATGCACATAGACGCATTAGGGCACACACCTATACAGTAATATATTGCAGACTGAGCCAAAGGACAGATCGCTACCAGATGTCGCCTCAACTCGACGCTTGGAGATAATTTCCAACATTATTCAATTATCTTTGATGCAGTTTTCTGGTAAACATCTGGTGCATACTGTATGTCTCATTCTTCATCGAGTGTAGCATATTCATTACAAACTCATATCCATATCTTCTATCTTATCTCAGACCCGGGATAATTGAAATCATTCTTAGTTTGGCATGCATTCGATTTTGGTGTTTCCCCCTTTTGAAATGAGAAAAAAAAGCATACTATGTCAGTCACAGACCTGAATGCTCACATGTGTACATTCAACGTTAATTCCTAACAGTTCCAGGATTTGCACCTACCCAAACAATAGATGCACTCACGAAGCTATGTGCAAACGTTTACTCCAAAAAGACTCCCAAATGCTTTCCTGCCTACGGCAAAGTACAGAATGCACATTTTAGTTGTATAGTTTATAGTTATAGTTTTCTATAGGTTAACTGCAGAGATTTGAAGATGAACAAAATTAGCAATATGATGTCATTGCCATAAAGCCATGGGATGCTCGATGCGGAGGTCTGCACGTTTGGGCTTAGGTCCATTAATATATTGAAAGGGCAAGGTTGAGTGTGGCATTTCAATGAAAAACATTCACCTGTAGCCCATAAAAGCATATTCCCCTATAGAATTCCATTCAAATAAAAAAATCACTAGGTATAGTCAGGATTTCTTGAACTGTAAATGAATTAATGATTTCTCTTTTTAATATGAGAATGATTAATAGAGTTAACCATGACGGTTTAATAATTGTCAAACTGACACAAACTCATTCAGGTAATATTTATTGCAATTATATTCGAATGATGTGTAATGTGCAATGTGTATCTTTTTTGCACACACATATAGGCATGATTTACTCTTCTGTGTTTTTAAATGGGGAAGTTACAACTCTAAAGTGTAAAAAAAAAAAAAAAAACATAATGAGCTGGAGTGTGGAGTGGAGGCAACAGGAGGTGCAGGAATTGACACAGAGATTATTATTTTCAAGTGGAGGATTTTTCCCTTCCAGTAGAAACACACTTTACTTTTGAAATAATACTGTCTGAGTTTAACTTTATTTCAACATGAACACAGATTTTAGCTTCAGGGGCCAATACCATTGCTGTCTGCAGCACAGCAGCAGGTGTAACTTCCAGGATCCACATTAGTCAAGTGAATATAATAGTGTTTACACAGTATAATAGTGCTCATCTCATGGCACTGGGTGCAGCCAGGTAGTGAACAGTGCATTTTGGATCTAGCACTATGTATTCTATGCCATAGCCGTCTATAGGCACCAGGCGTCGAAGGAACAGTTCCTTTGAAATGAGAGAGAGTTGCTCCACTGCCGCATTGCAACACATCCATAAAAAAACACAATTCAACCCAACTCTGTTCCTCTCCCCTTTGTTTGCTTCCAAATAAAAAAAAAAAACATTGTTTGCTTCCATGAGTCTGTGTGATGCTGTGTCGAGTTGGCCTTAATAACCCATATATGGCTGGAAATCAATTCTCTGCTTTGAGGAACCATTGGAATTTCTTCAATAGCACCAACAGTCTAGGAGTGGAGATAATCTGAAAAAGGCTAATATATGGCATTCTCCAGTTCCTTGACATCAGAACAACTCAGCCAACCTGTGGAGCAGGTAGAGCATCACATTCACACGACTGACTGCAACACACATAGTGGAGCCAGCTGTCGTAAGCAAACGGAAATGTTAAAAAAAAAAAAAAATATATATATATATATATATATATATATATATATATATATATATATATATATATATATATATATATATATATATATATATATATATATATATATATATATATATATATATATATATATAAGTGGTCTGGTTTTTAGTAATATTATAAGGATGCTATCAATCTGAATAATGGTTGTACATTACAGTCATTCGGCTGCTTACAGAAATATGATTTTCGATTGTTGGACAGGTCAACAGAAAGTGGCAGCTGCTGTTACTATGGCAACTATGGTGCAGTTATGCAGGAGTCACAACAAGCCAAAAAATGGATGAAATAAATATTGTGGAAATTTCGTTAGTAGGATCCATCCTAAAATTTAACGGGTTCGTCCTTTACAGCCAATTCTGCACCCTAGCACCAGTCCCACAAGCAATGGCACAGTAGATGTCAGGAATTCACAGATAAATGAACAAGGCAACGGCAGCATGAACAATACTTCCTTGAAGAAGGTTAATAGTTGACTGAGTTCAGTAGGAAATTAATTAATTTTAATTTTAATTGATTCGTGAAATTCCTTGGGGCTGGTTGCGCAAAGCACATTTAAGTTGAGATTTTCCTCAAAATTCAGAGGTTTGATTTGAAACCATTACCAACAGTTGCAGAGTATTTCCCCCTCACAGCTGGTCTGAATCACATCTCTCTCAAGCATTTGCTGCTAATGGTTTCAAATCAAGCCCCCATACAGAGTTAGCAGCAAAAATGACCAGTGCCCAATGATGTGGCTTATCTTTTCTGATTGATGGGGTGCATATAATTAATACCACTGCCTACAACCAGCCAGATAGAGCTATGCTTTCTGGGTAATGACATGGGTAACAACATATTTCATGACTGAGGCCTGACGATGACATTTCTCCTCGTTACATACTGTGCCGGTCCAGCCATTTATGTTTGATTGATGAAGGCAAATGTTTGGGAACAAACTGCTATATTTTTCATATTAGCATTGTGAAAACTTCTGTTTCGCTGCGGTAAATCCAACTGTAGATTTTACTGGCACTTGCCCACTGCGATCCAGATGGGGAGCTGAGTTGTTTTTCGTTTGTTTCTTCTCCTCAGTCCCCTGTAGCTTCGCTTCATTTTGCAATGCTGGAGTACAACAACATTAGACTTTTTTCAATTTAGAACTGGGTTGTTAGGAATTCCAAGCTTTAGGTTCTGTTTTTGCTTTGAATGATTTTTTTTTTTTAGTTCAGATAAGGTACAAAGTCATTCTATTCAACTGTGGGAATCCAAGCTGAGGTAACCACATTGGAAATGTTAAGATGCTGCATTGTAGATAGAGCCCATCTTTTTGTGTAAAAAAAAAAATGGAAGAAACCAATGAATCTTCTATAAATTAAGTGCAGTTTGACATGAAGCTAATTGACTTATGCCCTTACTGGGTAAAATGGTTTAAAGGTGCAAGCAGTGAAAACAAGGTGTGTTTCAGAATATTTTCTTGATCTCATTTCGGACACGACCACATAATATGCACCACAGCTATTTGCATTCCAGACATAATGGAGAGCACATAGGATCATATTTACATCAAATAGCCTGGATTACATGTAGTCTGTGAATAATCTTATCGTGGGTCTCATGGGATTTGTTACAGCATGTCATTTTCTTTGCATTCAATAGAAATAATATAGTGGCACAAGCTAACCATTTCATTACACACGAGGAACAGCAGAGCAACCTAAATACGTGAAACCGCATTAAAACAAGATCACATCCAATCTGTCACAATAACATGAGAGGCATTTTATAAAAAACATACAGATGATGTAAAACGGAGTGTATGCGAGGTAATGAAGCTAAAATGGAAAAAATGTGTTTCTTTTCTTATTCCTCCAGTTGAATGTTTGAGCTTTACTGTGCAGCATGGATGCATGCGTATAGTTTCCCACTGGAAGGCTGTTTTCACAATAGGCAGATATCTGATAAGATGCTCATTTTGGTTTGAGAAAATGGTTTGAAAAATTCTAGTTGGTGGAATATTTGTGTGTAGATTATATAGTAAATCAAAACCAAAGTGTCCCTTTATTCTTTTTCACATGGTTTAAAAGGTTTTTGATGGAGAACGAGTGTTTAGTTCCTTAAACTTTAACGGTCTAGCAAATGTTCCTGTGTAACGTCCCCAGCAGCTTGGATTTGGATTTTTATGATTAAATTAGCTGGTTTAGGAGAAAAGCATCTAAATAAATAAGCAAAAAAATAAAATGTGTTGTAAATGAACAAAGGCAGAGCCCCCTTAGAAACAGAGCAGGCATAAAATCCAGAGAATTCGTCCTTTTCAAAACAAAACCATTTCTCACGTTCGCCACAAGCAGTCGACTTCAGATTATCTGATAACCCCACATGTACAAACCTGTTTCTCCCAGGATTTAATCCTTGAGAGGCTGTTCCTCACTGAGCACGATGCTCATCAGGCCATCTTATTGGAACAAAAGGTTAGCGCAGTGCCAGAAGCAGGTGAGTCCATGTGTACCATAGTGATATTGAGCTCAGGTGTTTGAATCTCTCCAGGAAAGTGAAGATTTGAGAGGGGAGCAGAAAGGAGACTGGAGCATGGAGTGCATGGGAAGACTCGACGCGTCAGCCCCGACACTGTGAAGACCTGGAATGTATGACCTCAGAGAATGGACAGACACAGACTCTCTGAGGCAAGACTACTTTCTCCGATGCCGTAAACCAATGCAGATTTCTCTCTCTTTCTTGCCCTTTCTAATTCCACCAAATCGAAACATTAGTGGTTATCCCTCCCACAGATTTTGCTTCTGCCACAACTTTGGTGTCTATTCGAGCATTGACAGACAGTCAGAATGCAACTGAAACCCCAACTCGAAAGTTTGTTCTGGATGTTTTCTGTAGCTAAAGAATCAAAATTGGCCTCTGTACGATTTATACATTTTGCGGGCACTTGAAAATATCTAGAATAAGTGGTGTTGTGGTAGTCTAGTATTTTAAATAGGAACCAAATACTCATATACCCCAGCCAGGAATCTCTGTTTCATGGTCTTCCCGTAGACTGTGAATCATGGTCTGCGAACTCTTGTTTTGAGCCTCACCCTAACCCTGGTACTTTCACGTTTTACAGACGTTTTACAATTTGAAGGTTTTTGGTATACAATTTCACTGAGTGTATGCTTTTATCCAATTCACATCTGTACGTCGAATATAGGCTTGTGATACCAGACATACTGACCTTCTGGGAAGATATAAATGCAAAATAGTTGTTTGGGCAGTGACAAAAATGTCTGCTAACAGACCTATCGAGGAGATGTCTTACTGGAAATGTTGCTCCCCCCTTTCCCCCCTCCCCTCCATAATAAAACAACTTTTGCATGTCAACCACCTTAAAGACTTTGGATTAGTCCTGCAATGCTTCTTTTTTTTAAACTCTCGACAGGACATCATAAGCACGGAAAATATTCAAACAGCTGCACGGTTGCAACACTGCGTGTGTGTGTGTGTGTGTGTGTGCTACAGTGTTGGGTGGGGCGGGAGGCGAGGGGGGCGTTGGATTGTGTCGGTTTGGGGAGTCACGGGACAGTTGAGGAGGATTCTTCCATGCTTTCACATAATGATTTTTTTTTCCTTCCCCCTGTTTGTTTTCGACTCCGCTGTGTGCTGTCTCTTGATGTGAAACTCAATGACGGACTAAGTCAGAGATTGAATTATCTTCTGTTGTGTTTCTGCATGCAAAACCTTGCATGAGACCACTGAATAAATTAGCTCTCTCCCCACCCCCCGCCCCCATGTGGATCTTTCAAGTATCCTGCAAGAAAAAAAAAAAAAACAGTCTTGAACCAATGTGAGTTGGTCACCCTCATTACCATTAAAGCTTTGCTTGCATAAATCTCTGACCTGACTTTTATGCTGATGTCATGTATGTTCTGATGCCTTCACGTGTGTGTTTTGATGCCTCGCTTTGGCAATCACAATGCAACAACCTTATAATCTACGCAGAGAGCTTCAAAATAATCAGAATTCCGTTTCAAGCAAACGTTACGGATCCCGTTTTTGATGGGTTGCAGGAAGAGTTTTTCGACATTGAGACATAAGCTTTAGATTTGCACCATAGGGAAACGTTGCCTTACACTTCTCTATGGTAGGAAACATCCAGTGCTGGTGCTAGCCAGCTTCAGTTGATTTATGTCAAAGGTTATGTTCAAGCTTTTGACACCTGATTTAGTATGGAGCTCTGGCCTATATTAGCAGATCACGTCGGGTGTGCCTTTTACGGGACTGCAGAATCGTTTGCTGGGATTGGTTTATAAATACATATCCATACAGTATATTCTTTTTCAAAGATTCTGACTAAGAAAAGCAGTCTTGTTATTAGCTTGATGTCCTTTGACCTTCTCCACTGGGTTTCAAAGGTTTTCTTAAGCCTCTTAAGAGTTCAGAGAATTTTTTGAACCCATGGATAACCATGTAATCCTTTATATGAGGAGAAAGCATGAAAATCAGAAAAATTTTATAAAAAGTGGTCTACTGTAATTAAATCTTGCTCCTAAACTCTGAATGACCCAGTAGTGAGGCAATTGTTAAAACACTTATGTTGTGTGACTATCAACTTTGTCCAAACCCACAGATATGTCTTTCAAATTCTGCTTAAGACTCCAAATTATGCAAAGATGCCGAGCGGAGAATGTGCATGATAGGATGCACATGCATTTGGTTTTTCTATTTGTTGTTATACTACAGCTATTGTGATAAGAGCATGTTTTTCCCCTGAATTCACCCTCCACTCAAAAAAATGTGTTTTGCTTCAGAGTTTGACACTCAAAGGCCGTTCTCATACTCCTCTGCTTACAGTGGAAAGTTTATCCGTGGTTGTCGAAAAATTTTAGTTTAGGACGTGTACATGTCGTGATTCATGACAGCACAAATAGTTTGGAGCTGATCCAGGTCCAGTATGCAACTGGTGTGAGTGCGATGTGGAAATTTCACGCCTCCAGCACAACAATTCACACGGTGAATACTTCAGTGAAGTAGTAAATATCTGCTGTCCATTAGTTGTATTTTTTTAATTAAAAATTTGCATATTTATAGATCTTCTCTTGATGGGATCTTTAAAGAAACTCAGTATTTCAAGAGGTCAAGCCATAATTAGAATATAAAGAAATGTCATTTTTAAAGCTGCAGTGTGTAACTTTTACATACTATAAATGAACATTTGCTTAACTCAAGACTGGATTAAACCTGTTTGTGCCTCCAAACGAGGGCAAAAGCAAAAGAATTTTAAAAAATATGGGTTTTCATGGGCTCTCTCAACTCAGGCCCTGGGTAGTTAGGCCAGTTTTACCCCTAATACCAATGCACACGGACAGCATCATTCCTGCGGGTCAGATAAATCCACGGGCACAGCGTGAGCACCTGAGATTTCTACGAGCCAAGCCGACTGACTTCCTGTTAGTTACCTTGAATGTTAATAAAGTAATTGCACGCCTCTTCTTGACCCCGTCAAAAATATCGGACAGAATGGGTCAAGTTGTTGTGTGACATTCGAAACAACCTTATCCACTGTTTTACAGCCACAATGACGGATGAGGTTACAGCCAAGCATCAACTGTGTTTTTGTAATTACATTAACTGCCAAAAAAAGAAGAACATTTCTGCACTATAGCTTTAAACGGTGTGGTTAAAAGAAGGGAATAGACCTTTTTCATGGCAGCCATAATGGAATGAAATTATCAAAGGTTCTGTTCAGGCCAAACAGTGACAGCCTGCTACTATTTCTCTGCTGCCCTAAATGGACCAGAATCTTAATTCAAATTACTAGATCATAAGTGTGTAAATGTGGTTGCTGTGAAAAAAAGGTCTCATCATGAACCAGTGGTAGTTTGTCATGTTTGTTACAACAAAATGTTGCTGTCATGAATCTGTGCATTCATAAAGAGTAAAGTTGGATGACATTTCAGTCTATACATTAAAGTGTAGTTGTAGGTTTTATGGCAAAATAAGGACCAAATGAGTCATAGCACAAGTTCCGTTAATGCAATATTTCTTTAAAATCATTCCCAGAAAGAATGGCTGGTGGGGGGAATGTAAGAAACAGAGATCCTTTAGAAGCCCAAGGATGACATCCCTTTACTCCAGGAGCCATGTGGTGCAGAATGAAGCGTCTACAAATCATAGTCACGTTCCTACCTCTGGCAATGGGCCTGAAGACGGAGCCCTGCCTGGTTCCTCAGCGATTAGATCAGTTGAAAGACATGAAGTGGGAATCCGACTCTCGTAGTTTGTCTGTCAGTCGGCCTTTTGTTGTTTTCTTTCCATCTGCGTCCCTGAATGCAAAGCTTCTTGGAGCTCAGACGCTATCACTGAAGAGTTCAAAGCAAACTTCTTTCCTGCGGAAAATGATGGAAGTGTTTACAGATCAGGAAGAGGTTTACAGTAACTGTCCCTCTGTCAAGGCCATATCGACTACAGAGGATAGGAACAACATCACATCCTTACGCACACACGCATATGCAGACGCATACGCACAAAAACACACGTACACAGGTGCAGGGCATTTCAGTACTGACTTGAGGAGAGATAATACTAACCCTATACCATGTGCATAATGGTGATAATGCCTGCTAATGATTTAATAATAAGTAACTGTGCTAATGACAATAATGACACTCCAGGAATAGTTTTCCTCCCAGAATAGAGCAGGGGATGGGTGTCATTAAACAGACTCCACAGAAAGGTCCTTTGTTTGGTGCATCGGTGTGAGTGTGTGTGTGTGTGTGTTTGTGTGCTCACCAGTCAAATGGCAGTGGTGATGGTGTGACGGCTAGGGACGTTTTATGAGCTCCTGTTTTTGGTGTATGTGTGGTGTCTTTGTTTGCACGTGTGCATTGGTGTTCCTTTGTGTCCATGAGCATTAACAGACAACATGTTGTGCGATGCAGTAATTACGGCAATATTGATGCACATGGTGAAACGGGTCCTGCAGGCCGATGGTGTCTCTAAATTATTATATAAGTATATAATGTAAGATTGGGATGATAAAATTTTAACTTGAGTTAATTGTAACAGTTTATTTCGAATGTCCTGCAAGTTAATGTGCAGAGAACCACTAAGAGACAGACAGTAATTAAAATAGGAAAACTTTATTTTTTGTCTTAAAAGTACTAAATGAAAAGAATAGTAACTTATAATTTAAAAAGTGGGCGACACGGTGGTGCGGTGGGTAGCACTGTTGCCTCACAGCAAGAAGGTCGCAGGTTCAAGACCGCCTTGGGCCTGGGTCTGGGGCCTTTCTGTGTGGAGTTTGCATGTTCTCCCCGTGTCTGCGTGGGTTTTCACCGGGTACTCCGGTTTCCTCCCACAATACAAAAAACATGCTCAGGTTAATTGGTAAACTCTAAATTGCCCATAGGTGTGAGTGTGAGAGTGAATGGTGTGTGAATGGTGTGTGTGCCCCACGATTGGCTGGCGACCATCTGGGGTGTATCCCTGCCTCTCGCCTTAACGCGCTGGGATAGGCTCCAGCAGACCCCTGCGACCCCGAAAGGGAATAAGCGGGATAGACAATGGATGGATGGATGGAATTTAAAAAGTAATAAAAAGAATGATAGTAGGTGTGAAGATGATGGTGATTTTATACCGGAGGAAGCAGATGTCAGGGAGTGTGTGTATCTTGTGTTTGAAGTAAGTTCCTGCAGGGGAGAAGCCTGGAGGCTGAGAGACTCCCATGACAGGTGCCCTCCTCTATTTAAGATTCATTGCAAAGGCAGGACTTTTGATTTTCCCTCTTTCATCACCACTGCGATTTTTGTTTTGTTTTTTTTGGAAGAGATCTGACAAAAAAAGCGCGTCCTGTGTGCATATATTTAGTTGCGTCCTGACAGCGGAGGAGGAAGGATGCTCCTGCCCGGGACGTGATTGGCTGCCCGTGCAGCCTCCCGGCGCGCAGCTATAAAAGCGTGGCGCAGTCCGTCCGCGCGTCAGAGCGCAGACTGCGGGGAGAGGAGCCTGACGCGCAGCCGGAGACGCGCTGGACACGGAGGGGAAAGAAAAAAAAAAACTTTCAGCACTGGATCGAATCTGAGAAACCGTAATTATTCCCGAAGCGTCAAGCCTATTGCCAAGCGGAACTCTGCTGCTGGAATATTGATCGGGAAACTTTGGCCCCATCTCTGAGCACGCAGCGCACGCCACGGCGTCACGGTCCGGTGAGTCTCGATGTCGCCTCATCAATTCATCCGCTAACGACGTTGATTCAATTAAACGTCGACTTTAAGTTAAATGGGTGGTTTGAAGTGCACTTAGTGGAGTAACCGCATCCACATGACTCCACTTACTGCGCTCCTGAGTTCTTATACCGACGAGAAAGGATATATACTTTATAGAGAGAAGAAAAAAAGAGGAGTCTTTATGAGCATCTAGCGTTTTTGCAATCTTTCTGTGAATTTATTATAGACTCAAATAAAGTTTGATGGTTTCATCCAGCGCGCCTGCGTATACATTTCACATTTGCAATAAATGCAGAACGACAACACATTGCATGTGAAATGCGTCTCGCTGTTTTGTTCATACACCGCAGAATTCCACATTTTCCGCTATTAAAACTCATTGACTCTCAGGTTCTGGCGTTTTTATAGTCGTTTTTGGTTTTATGGCGGTGGGCTTGAAGGGCTTCACGGATGCTCTCCCATGACAATATCCAACATTTGAGGCGGTTCGGTACTGCTTTGTTTTCAGCTCTTTAATCCCGGGCTGATAAGGGCTGATGTATCTGCACCAGTCACACAGTTTGCACACGTTTCGATTTCACGAGCTGCAGCTATATGTGCAGCTTGTGATGCAGCCGATAAACTATGGCACATGATGGAAACATATTGTTGCCGGTGTACATTATTTCACTCAAGTTGATGGGGTTAAAATTCCAAAACTAAACTACTAAAGCAAACATTTGTGTGAAAATCAACTCTTGGGGTGTCCAGGTGCAGATAACTGCAGATGTGCATTAACAAATTAGATTATAACCCGGAATAAACATTGCATAAATAATAAAGAATATCTAAATTAAGTGCATAGAACAAAATTATACTTAAAACCAATGGAAAATCAATCATGTCATTGTGTGTCCACATTCATAATAAGCACCAGGACTGAAAGGCCTGGGAACCTGAAAACTGGTGCCAAATATAAAAAACAAAAAGAGGTTACTCCTAACTGGTACAATATGTAACCATGTATGCAATACATTATATACTGCATGTGAGCACCGAAGTGACTTGAAGGGGGGAAAAATATCCCGAAGTGTGACATCAGCACATCTGCTTTAACATAAAAATTCCATAATAGAGGAAACCTTGCGGAGTAATACTCTGTGAACGGGCTGTTCCAGAAGGAGCTGATTTTAAAGGTTCCGGTTCAGTCTCGCTCACAGGCAGCAGATGCAGGTAGGCCAGTGTGGGGTTGTGGGCCAGTGTTTTATGCATGGAATGAGTTTAGTAGATCCTTGACACAAGCAAGATTCCAAGTTCAATTGTACTTTGTGACTTGTATTTTAATGATCAGAAGATCTGATGATGATCTGCTGAAATTGCTCAATGTCACTGGCATGTCATTTGGTGAAGGAGAGTTTTCACATATGGCAAATCAGCCACATACTGCATTGAACAGTTGTAACTTGTGCTGCAACAAAGTTCTTCATGGACCTAGAATCACAGCAAAAAGTTGCTCTTTTAATACTTGATGCCCATGATTTTTTTGAATGAATACATGTTGATGTGTTAAACAATATGCACATCTCCCCCCCTCTCTCATTACTTTCTATCTGGCTACTAAATAATAAAAGGATCTACGCCTAGAAAAAAATCTTTGACAAAAAAAATCCTATAGACATATCATAGCACTATCCTCAGCAGCACTTTAGTTACAGTGTAAAGCTCCTTATCACGGCTCCTCCTCATGTTGCAGTGCTTAAGTTACAATTCAAAACTCTGTTTTCCATTTCTTGCTGCACCAATCGTGCAGCCAATGTAACAAAAGCATTGTAACATCTCTCAAAAGCCGCACACTAAGACCTTAGCTGGTTTAGCTGCTACTTTATTCCTCACGTTAACAGTGAGTCCTTGTTTGTCAACAGTGAGAGGATGTTCATGCTAAATTCGCCAGTATATTGACACATACTTACTCTTACATGCTTACTCCTAATGTGCATATGCCTTGCCGTATGACATCAGTTTTCTCAGCCAAAGTGTTCTTGAACTATGGGTGAAGGATTATTGCAGCTATTAGTTCAGGGTCTTCCATCATCCCACCAAAGTGTTTTTTGGACACCCTCCTGAATGGCTCTGATGAGAAGCAGACACGTCTTGGAGGAGGTTCCCATTCTTCAGAGTTTTTCTTATAGCTGGAAGTCAAAAAGTATCCATTCCATGTGGGTGTTCGTCTTAGACTAAAGGATCTTTAAAGTCTTCACCACAGCCCTCAGGACAATACAACACTCGTTCATGGAGACAATTTCAGCCGAGCTGCCTCAATGTGAAATCACTTTCCTGAACAAGTATTGTATTCCCTAAATCCTGTGGTGAAGGCTTTAAACGTCGTTCAGTCTCAGATTAACAGACACATGGGACAGCTACTTCTTGTGATCTTCTAGCAAAAAGAAAAAATCTGAAGGCAGGGCAGATTTATTTATATAGTACAGTTTTCATTTCATACACAGGGTATCTCATTGTTCTTCCTGCTTTAGTTTGGTGTAGGTGAGTCTTAGCATGCAGAGTTTGTACGGTTTTAACTTGATCACACATTTTGGATGACCTGTCCAACTTGGTCTAAAAGGTTTTTAACATCATGGCATGGCTGCTAAATGGAGTTTGCAGAGTTGTTATTATCTCATCAGCAAGGATTTGCTAGCTACTATCCATCTCCATTGTTTTATTAGCTTAGTTTACTGACAGGTCAAAGAGAAATAGGTAAAACCCAATTTTTGTTGTGATAGATGACATTTCGAATTGAACTAACTAAACATTGAACTTGGTCAACTAAGGGGCTGTCTACATGAACAAAGGCATTGTGTATTTCTCTGCACAGTTAGACATTTCATCCACACTTAACCACAGTTGTTGGCTCCTGAACAAAAGTTCAAGCTCCTTCTTCTTCAGTGTTTTAAGGCAGCTAGCACCCTCTCCCACTTGACCCTATTTCTGAAATTCTTTTCAGGGATACCTCCTCCAAACCAATTTCTTACAACTGATCAACTCTTGTCTTTGGTAGAGATAATTTACTTAAAAAGTTAAACCTGTATCTGCATTTCTTGTAAACATTATTTGACGTCACACTGTGCAACAATAAACAGTAACTTTTATCAGTTGAGAGTTGTGGCCCGCTATCGCCTTGTGATTGGCTAACGTTGTCTTCCTGTTAGGACTGCCATTGCCACCTACTGGTTTGGTATTCACCTGACATTGTTTGAGGCAGAATTTGCAGCTTTATGTGGTTGCAGATATTTTTTATCACACCAGTAGTATAGATGGGAATTATTTTTTAACTGGGGGCCAACAAAAGTTTGGTTTTAAAAATATCTGTGTTCATGTGGACAAGGCCTAAGACTCCAGGGCTGCTGAGTCCTGCACCTGGAGAGCTACTGTCCTGAATGTTTGAAGAGTCTACCTAGTCGAACTCAACCAATTCTAATCATTAACTTGTTATCAAGCCATTGACACATTTCAGCTACTTGATAATGAGTTGGTCAAGTGTGTTTGAATGGGGAGATTGCTAAAATATGCAGGGCAGTAGCTCTCCAGGACCAGGACAGGGTAGCCCCAGATTAAAGGTTTGGTTGACTATCTATTAGAAGGCAACCCTCGTAAATACCACCTGTCACCAGTCAAAATCAGGTGATTTTTTTGCAGAATCCAGTAGAATAGAAACTACATTTATCATTTGATTTTAATGAGGCTAGTAAAAAAACAAACAAATACTGTAGACACCAGTAATATACCAATCTATTTATTATGCAGCTTGCACAAACAGCCCAGGTAAATAAAAATGAAAGGCATTGTTTCCTATTGATTTCACTATTTATCTTCCTTGTAGTTATCAAAGGACTCCTAACTTTTCACAGTCATTTCTGATTGCATCTTTCCACTCCTGTTGCAAGATGTGTAGGAATCTCTGTTGACCGGATTGAGCTGGAGCTCGGCTCATTTTCAACAGTTTCTGCAGTCATGTATAACCTGCCTGTGTAACACTGCTTTTCATTTTCTAAAGGCTACACACAATAGCCATTTGTACATATCATGCCTGGGCAGAAGCTGTTGTGGCAACTTTTCAACTAAACCTGAAAAGTTTGAACATGTCGCTTTGATTTCAGGACGGTGGTGCCAAATGTATCCTGGTAGTCTGTTTAGGACTATTAAAAAAAGAGTCTTGATTCAATACCGATTCCTCAGAATGGCCCTGATTACAAAACACACAACCAACTGGAAGCTTTAATAAAGTTTGAACCGCTGTTGGTTGTGGTTGTTAACAATTATCCTCTTATCTTGTACTGTAAGTGAATGTCATTAGTGGCACCTGCTAGACCATCAAAGGTGTAGGAACCCTCTCAACCTCTTGCAGATCTTCTTTCCAATGTTTCTTCATCTAACTAGTGAGCAGTGATGCCAACACAACGTCTGCCTGTGCAAACATTCAGCGGTCGCCAACATTGTATTAGTGCTGGCAACAGAGCGGATTCTACTAAGACTTAACATTAAATTTCCATTCATCTGGCAAGTGGCAGTTTGCTGTTTTTGGCGTAAAAAGTGCATTAAGGATTCAGTGCTGACAAAAATAGCTCTGAATACAGGGTCTTCTGCAATAAAAAATGTGTGAGGACCCTTGCATATAAAGTGACCATAAGCTTGTCCTCTGTCTGCTGTGGCACACGTCTGAAAGCACCGACTCCAACCACGTCACTTTGTTCGCTCGCTTGGGACATTTCCTGGTCCAGGTCTGTTTTCAGGGGTCGTTCCCATCCTGCTACAAGATCAATGTAAAACAAATTGATTCTTGGACATGAAATAAGCATATTGAATACACATGGCTTAATTTTCTAAAAAATGTACTTGTTTTGATTCAGAACCTTCAGTTACAACCTACTGGTATAAAATACTCCCATACATTGGCACACTGCTTTGGGTAGTTGATGTCAGAAATCTAAAATGCCATAAAGCATAGAGCAGCTGCCCCAAGCAGTGTGCTTTGAGCGTGTCTGACCAGTCAATGTGACAGATGCCTTGGAGCCACATCTCCCAGGATCCTCCCAGCGCCTTGCAGAGGGCGGGGCCTTGGTTCCTCAGCCTGCTGGACATACTCAACCATATGTGTTCCAATCTAAGACAGAAACAAAGAAAGATGGATTAAAAAAGAAAGTAAATGTTGTGTTGAAAGTGAATTGTAAGCAACGTGATAAATTACTGGTTTGGGGTATGTTAAAAGCAATAGAAACAATAATTTCAGAGCATTGCTGAACTTTCTTTCACTACTCTATCTTTCTGTCTAACAACTAAATGAAGCAAAAAAAAAATCCTCCACTTATACAATCCCAGACATTTTTAAACATTTAAGACCATGAATTTCAAGAACTAAAGTGAAAGCACTGTAAAGGAGGAATTATCTCTTGTTAATTTCTTCATTGCTCATGGGTCATCTGACGTGCTGTCATTTTCACATTAAGTGATTTAGGTTTTCATGTGTATTGTCCTTTTAAAAAAAATAGGAAATTACCCAAAGTAGCGATGGGCGATTGCCAGTTAACAATGTTCACAGGGAATCATCACGATGGACAATGATATCAAGAGTGGGTGCATGCTGAGAATGATAATATATCATCATAATAATTATATTATTATATATAACCCTCTGAATCCATCATCGTCTTGGATGACGGAATTACACACAGTTCATTTATGTTCGAATAACTTTTAAATTCCTGAAACATATGTCTCTTTCAAGGGATTTTGTGAAATAAATCCATGAGGCTAGATCCAATATAGACAGTTTAACTGTCCATATTTTATCAGTTATGGATCATATGTTGAATTTTGAATTGACATTAATAGTCATATTTGTCATAATTCACATCCCATCAGAACCTATTGACCAATCAGAGGCTTATCCAGCTGGCTATAACTCTTCTTCTCTTCTTCTTTTTACTGACCCGTGATTACTCTGCAGTTATTTGAAAGAGGGGGCATGGCATGACGATGGTGTCTCTCCATCTCCTCTGTGTCTCTATCCAATGTGTCTCAACATACAGGGGAATGGACCAATGAGGAAAAACCTCAAAAGAAAAGGAATCACAAGATCCTTGCTGTAGAACAAACAAAAAAACTTTGGCTTTAACGTTGAGTGAGGAGAGTTTTGACCAGTGCAAGTGAGGACCTAATCTATATATTTGGGCAGCCATGGCTTACACGACTTTGGTAACAAATAATAAATATCTGTAGGTATGCGATCTCCATTGCTGGGAGCAACTTTCTCGTTAAGGATCTTCCAGCTATCCATAGTGTTATTTTCCTGTCTCCATTTGACTCCATACAAGGCTGTCCAAGCTAATATAGTATAATTTATCTATATAAGATTTATATTTTTAAGCTCCACTATCTAAACATGTAATAGTCCATACCATTAAATGTGTTACAATTAACTAAAAATACCTCCCTTCAAGAAAAAAAAAAATTAGGTACCCAATCCTTAAACCTAGATTAGATAGCCCTATAAGCCAGAAATAAACCCCACACAAGCAACACAGAAAATAAGATAAAGAAATAACCCCAGAGCTTTTATCGCATAAAGAAAGCCATGAGTGTCTAATTGCATGATATGGGACCTTTAATTTGTCACTCCCGCCTGTACGGAGGCTGGGGGCTGGGCCAACCAACTAATAAATCCACATATCTGCCTTTAAATTAACTTACCGCTAAAAAAACGTAACGTTATAAAAGGAACGATTAGGTCTTATTAGAACGGTGAGCGCCAGCTTCTTATGCTCTGACAAAGCAAACCTCTATCAGGCCTCAGAGCATATAAACATAGCATTAACTGAGCCAGGATGGTAATGTCCTTGGTATGGATGGAGCTTAAACTACAGTTTAAGCTTAAATTAGCAAAACTAGTGATTAAACACTTGCTATGGCGACATTTGAAAGTCATTGGCTGCAGTTAATTCACTTTTACCTCACACAGGTTGGATGTAGAGTTGTTTTAAGTGGCTGGCAAATCAAAGTATAATGTCACCTTTCTAGGACATGAGTTTCAATTGACACTGAAAATATGGTGAAAGATTCCCTTCACAGTAAACTTCCGCCTCGGCTGATTGGGATTGGGATTCAGATTCATTTAGGTCTTGGTGTCTCCATTTTCTTGTTTGACTCTAGTTCCCTTCTGTGACATTTCATTTTGTCCGCATGGCATGATGTGAACAATTGACTTGCTGTCTTGGCGTAGTAGATCACCAAAAGGTCATTTCCTGGTCTGTAGTTAAGTAGACTCCTCTTTACTCCGTAACAGATGCACTTTAGGTTGTAGTAAAGGAAAATGATTGGTTTCGGTAACATTACTCCATCCATCACTGACAATAGGAATATTTAAATCCAATGTGTGACATCTGCACTCAGTCTTTTTGTCTTGCAGACATAATTTAAGAGCTCTTTTCATGGTATCGGCCCACTAAATTTTAGGGAACTGACAGAAAGAAACAATATATCACACATCAACAAAGAATCCAAAATGGAGCTTTAAACTAAATCTGCCACATCTATATATTTAGGTGCGGTAAAGCTTGAACTCAATTGTTTTTTTGTTCCCATCTATGGGGAAAAAAAAACATTGTGATGGCATGTATATAGGTGTTTGCACTTTAACTCCCATTGAGCACAACTGTTATGACCATGAGGTGTTCCTGTTATTCCAAACTGGACAAATGGAATGGAAATAACCGGAACACCTCACAACGTCAACACCGACAAAAACTACAGCCTTGAACGTGCTTCTGTGACTCGGCTTCAACAAAAAACACATTTTAGTTGTTTCAGAGCATCTTACATCAAATTTGATGTATTTTTCTGTTATATTGTCCTAGATCATGGTCTTCTTCCTAACATTTGCCATGCACTTTTAGAGATTGACTGGGTAAACATATGCTTTGAGTTAATTTTCTGAAATAAATCTGATATCTGAATTCTACTTTTAATTCAATTACTCCATCAAAATAACAAGCCAGCTCCAAAACATTCAGGATTATGCCCTTTTGAAATCTTATGTAAGACTTGTGGTTTTCTTGATCCTGCATAAAAGGCTTGTATTCCCTCAAAAAATGCATCCAAACAAAATAATGTACTGGATGTACAATCTCTTAACTTGAAAAAGCATAAATTTTATAAATCTGCAGGACTTTTACATGTCAGTTCTTCCTGTCATCTCTGTCCTGTAAACTGTCCTCCTTCTGCCTTCAGGTCATTCTCATGACTTCTGTGCTCTCAAGCATACCTCAACTCTCGCTCCTTCCCCTCCCCTGTCTTGGTCTTTCCTGTGACTTAGCCTTTCTTTCCTTTTCCTCCGATTGTTCCCCCAAACAGTACAGTAGATAAAACTGTCGTGCGTCTTACCTCTTATTCATCTTGACCTCTTTTATTGCCAATTTGTGCCAATTTCGTTCCTGTGCTTCTGTGTTTTTTTCACACTTTTTTTTTCAACATGCCACATTCTCTTCCCGGCGCTCCACTTCCCCCTTTCTTAGATCTGTAGCCAACAGAGTTAAAGGTCAGAGATGGTTTCAAAAGTGAAATCTATTAGATTAAGTGGATCAGCCCAATTAAAACTTGGCTTTCCAATTAGGTCAGACAATCCTGCTCTAACATAGCCTAATGAGCTACCATCTTGTGTAAGTGCAGGCCAGCACAAAGACATTATTGAGATGACAGAGGGTATGTATGGAAGATGGCCACGTTTCTCAAAACTGATTTTTTTTTCATATGTGAGTGAGTTCATCCATGTGATTTTGTCTTTGTGTGCATGAGCATAACGAGCCTCTGTGTTTTCGAGTCAAACGCAGCTATCAATGCCAGTTGTGTTTGAGAGGGAGAGCGGGAGAGGGAGAGGGAGACTGTGTGTGTGTGTGTGTGTGTATGTGTGTGTGTGTGTGTGGGTGTGGGTGTGGGTTTATGGCGTGTAAGTAGATCTGCATAGAAGTGTTTTAAATTATGAAATTGTCCACAAACTTTTGCCCTCCCAAACCATGTTCTACAAACCGCATCTGTTCATAGATGGAGAGATTGTGTGTTTCTGTGTGTGTGTGTGTGTGTGTGTGTGTGTGTGTGTGTGTGCCCTGATAGCATGTCTCTACAGATATTGTCGCCATTGTCAATCAGCTCATTTATCCTGAGATGCCTCAGGGCAGTCTGGGGGCTACACATGATTCTTGTGGGGTGCACAGCCAACCTTGCTTGAATGAAAACATCTCTGTGGGACACACACACACACACACACACACACACACAAACACACTGCAGCTCTGTTCCCTATCTAACATGCATAAAGTCAGTTATTGCTGTTTTATTTGTCTGTTTTATCTTTTACCACCATTCTTATCCTTTGTTTCTTTCACCCACTTTCTTTTACTTTATAATAGTTTTTCATCATACAACATTTTCATTCATTCAAATTTTTTTATTATCATTTAGTCTGTTGGTTGTTTTTTTTTTTTTTGGTTAATCAAATATGTGGGTTAATTGATTTAGCATATTCAAAGCAGTGAAAAAATGATGATTACAATGTCCCAAACAACAAACAAATTTGCTTTTTGTGGCCTACAGTCCCAAACAAATAAACTTAAATTTGCAATTTTATAATATATATATATATAAAAAAACGCATACACATTTAAGTCCCAGGAATAGCAGATTATAGGAAGCCTAAATTCATCTGTGCTGTGTAGATGTTTTTGCTCTTAATTCATCACCAAAAATAAAGCAGTTTATACTGTTTACACTATTAAATCAACTTTTTAGCCTCTTTTGTCCAATGAAGACATTAAATATTCACCAGTTCAATGCAAACCCTCAGTATGCATCTTGGAAACCCTGTTCTGCTCGTTTTTGCAGCTGCTCTCCTGTCTGTCTCCCACATGACAGTTATTCCACTCTCTTTGCAGGACGAACCAGTTCCGACGCAGACCCAGGGCCCACAGCGAGGCCCGGTGTGTGAATATGTGTGTGTGAGTGTGTCCTGAAAGACGTGCCGTGTGACTTTGCGTGACTGTGAGGATGAGGGCCGCCGCTCTGCTGTGTCTCCTGATGGTCGCGGAGGTCGGAGCCTTTCGGTTTATCCGCGACTCCCAGGGCGGGTCCGAGGCTTCTGAACCCTCCAAGACCAACGCCTCCGCCCCGGCCCCCCCGCCGCCGCCGCCGGCCCGGCCGCGCGGTATCTTCCCCCCCATGTGCATAAAGCCCACAGAGATCAAGCACGCCTTCAAGTATGTGAACACCATCGTGTCCTGCCTGATCTTCGTGGTGGGCATCATCGGCAACTCAACGCTGCTTAGGATCATTTACAAGAACAAGTGCATGAGGAACGGACCCAACGTCCTGATCGGCAGCCTGGCACTGGGGGACCTGCTTTATATCATCATCGCCATCCCCATCAACGTGTTCAAGGTAACGCCGTTCATCCCGTGTGCCTGTTTCCAGTTCTCGCTCTGACTAATGATCCCTGCCAGGTCTCAGAAGTCACAGAAGTTGCCACTGTTTCATAATGCTTATCATTTATGAAGCCATTAGATCAGAATTTCTCCGTTTGTTTGACATAAACTCATAAGATGCTTCATTTGCACACATTACAACATAACTGACTCAACAATTCAAAAACATAACTTCATATTACTCAAATTAATTCAATTTAATTGAGCATGACTTCAATCTAAAGCAATTTCCTTGCGCAGCTCTTTCGCATTCACGAGTTGTTTGCAACGCCTTTCTTGGAACATCCTGGGGTTAAGCTGTGGTTTATTTATGACCTTCTTGCTGCGGTTTATCTCTGTGTTCAGTGTGTTTTGTGTGGTTTTGTTTGTTTCCTTCTTTTCGGGCAGGACTTTTCCACCGCACTTCCATGGAATCGATCAAACTAAACGCTCAATAAAAGCAGAGCCAACAGAAAACGGATCTGTTGGGATGTTAGGAAAAGCGAAGGCTTTGATTTCTTCACTTGCCTTCGCGTGTGAAGCCAAATGTGCCATACTGTGACTGCAACCGTGTGCCAGTCACAGGTTCCAAAAAAACGAAAGCGAAGAATGCAACACTAAACGCCAAATAGGTTCTATTTTCCAAATTTGAAGGAATCCATTTTGATTGAATGAAGCTGTGATGCTGTGCTTCGTTATCAAGGAAAATCTGACTGTTATTCACTCTGATTTATGCCTTTATAGCTTTGAAGGTCCCGTATCTCCAGGATTTCTGTGCAAAGTTCTGTAATGTTAAACCTGAAGAGAGTGGCTGTGTTTTACGATGATAGGATTTGGCAAACTCAGTATGTGCTGAATTAATAACACGTGTGATGGTAAATGCTGGGAGGTGGATCTGCAGACTTGTACAACATATATTTGTAGTTAAAGACACTTCCCTGATGCTGAACTGATTTGCTACCCCCCCTCCTCCTCCTCCTCCTCCTCCTCCTCGTGAGAGAAGGGCTTTATTAGAGAGGAGGCACATTTGTTGGTTTTGGCTTCGACTGCTGTAAAAAAGGAGGACACAAAGAAGAAAGGCCTCCTAAAGTGCACTTCAAAAGTCCGTCCATGTGTTTTCACAGGTGACACTCCACAAATTTCTCCACTAATCTCTTTCCTCTCTTTGTGTCTCCCATATTTCTTTGTCTGCAGCTAATAGCCGAGGACTGGCCCTTTGGTGTGTACGTGTGCAAGCTGATGCCTTTCATACAGAAAGCGTCGGTGGGCATCACCGTCCTCAGCCTGTGCGCCCTCAGCATTGACCGGTGAGTGCACTCCCGCCCCACATGCATGCCCAACATCCCCCCCCCCATGCCAGAGCGTAACGCAGCTAAAGCGTGTGTTTGTGCACAGCTACCATGCAGTGACGTCGTGGAGCAGGGTGAAGGGGATGGGGATCCCTCTGTGGAAAGCGGTGGAGGTCACCCTGATCTGGCTGGTGGCCGTGATGCTGGCGGTCCCCGAGGCGCTGGCGTTCGACATGTTGGAGATGCCGTACAGAGGCAACAAGCTCCGCGTGTGTCTGCTGCATCCAGAGCAGAGCACCAGCTTCATGAAGGTAGGCACTGGGGTGGTTAGATTAGTGGAGATGGGTAAAATAATACTCCAATACAAGACTTTCATTCACAAGATCCCATGTTGTAGAAAGTGCGTTTTTAATATCTTTTTAATTATAGGCTCTTTGTGCTATATAAATACTGATATCATAAATGTCCCACGTTTCAAAATGCTCAATCCATACAGAAATGCATACGGCCCATATTTCGAGGGGCAATGCCAAAACTGTCATGTAACCCTTAAAACTTGCTACCAGATAGTAACTCTTTTAAAAGATTTTTTTTATGAAAAACAGTTGCTATCAACTAGTTTTATGTTCTAAGTGGATTATATATTCAAAATTGATAATTGTTTTTTGATTACACAGTTTGATTTTTCATGTCAAAAAAATCACACAAAATCATAATTTCTGTAAAAAAGAAAAAAATGACACAAATGGACTGTTGAATGATAAGAAACCATCATGAAGAAACTCACAACTATAGAGGCACTACTGTCCCCTTGTTCACAGCCATTCCAATCAGCCAATCAGATGAGAGGCTCATTAATATTTATATTAATGAGTCAAATTCACCCCAACGTCTGGAGGGCAGCTGGAGAGAGGAGATGTAAAACTGTGTTGGGATTGGGTTTGTATACATTTGTATAAACTTCAAATGTAAAATAAATGTAGTGAAGTAAAGGTATTATATTTCCCTCTAAAATGTAGAAGAAGCACTAAACTACCAAAAGATTAAAAAACTTGAGTAAAGTACTTCAAAACCATATGTATTTCTCCTTTATAAGTGCATAGAGCTAGTCAATCTCTGATTTTCTGTGAACAAAAAATTACCAATTTAGTGTGAAATTTGATTTGCATAAATGGGTTAAACCACACAGACCAAAATCTGCATACATTTGGGACATCACAAGTGCTAATAACTCGGAAAAAAAAGCTCTGCACGCAGCCAGCTGCTCTATGCCAGCGGTGGTTTGACTGAAGTGCTCCACTGTCAGAAGTATCACTCTGACAATGTTAACATGTTGATGTTGGCGCAGGTTTACCATCTCCACGATCTTGGTCTAGGCTTTTAGACATGCTAAACCTTGATAATTGCTGAGACTGATGGAAATGTGATAAATTTTCTGCTATTGGGTCATAAACTAAAGTACTAGACAGAGAAATCCATCCTCTCGGGACCATACACACACTCTACAACATTTCACGCACTCCATCTTCTAGTTGCTGAGTTATTTCAGTTGTGTGAAATGTCAGAAGTGGCGGGCCAAGCACCATCGCCGTCCCTAGAGCCACAGTGCAAGAGAATAACAAATTATTCTTGACACCTTCTGGGCTCTGTTTATATGAAAATGACAACCTACGTTAAGGAAGAAAAATTGCATTTTGTTCACATGGAAAATATGTGAGAGCGTAACAGCTAAATGAATGTCTTTCACAACATAATAAACTCAAACAGCTGGATAATTTCATCTTCCTCAAAAGATCAAAATAACTTCAGCTCTGTAGAATGTAATGTTTGATAGGGATTGCGTGTTATCATTTCTCCACAGTCATTTGGTCAAAACATCCTGCACATTGATTTAGTTCTCTCTATTAAGGCTGACTTACAAAAAAAAAAAAACTTGGACATTGCTCAGCCTGCACCTGATGTTACTTTCAAGTACTGAAAGTACTGAGTCCTCAAAATGGTTCACTTCAAAGACACCGTGCCTGAGCCGCAACGTTTGTGTGCCTTAATCAAGGCTCCTTTTTTTCTTTTTCCATGCTCTGTCAACCAGAATTAGTGATTCCAAAAAATTTGATACAGTTCATGCACACTGCATGCAGATCATTTGAACTCTGACTGTTTCTCATAACGTTAATGGTATGTTTATAAAGCTACACATCATAATGCAAATGCATTTCCAGAGTTTATTCAAACCAGAAAGATACAATTGAGGACACAATGTGCAGTAAATATAAATATTATTCAGTGGAATGTAATTTCATTTCATTTATATTTAAAAGAAAGTCTACCAAATCTTTGCCTAATTAAATATTAATATTAACATACCTTAGGTCTGGACATTGTTAATTAAAGGTAGGTATTAAAGAAAATATATTAAAGGAAAAGTTTCTCATTTCCAACACTTTCAACTCATCCACCATAGTGTTTGGGAGTTGCTGGATTATATATTTGCTGAGTTTGATGAGAAACCAAAAAATACCATTAGCCGCATAGAAATAGCAGAGCATCTCATAGCCCTTAGGTAAAACCGTGCTGCTATAACAACCAGGATCATGACAATGAGCGAATTTTCAAAATTGTTGCACTATCCCTTTAAATTAAAATAATAACCAGCTGTGACAATATGTCTTTATAATGTTGCTTTAGAATAGGTAGTAATAAAACAAAAACTCTGACGAAACATCTACAAACCAATGGGTGACATCTGATTTGGGCTCAGAACGTCTATGAGTTCATGTCAGGGCTCTGACTGAGCCACCCACATCGATGTCCATAAGCCACCGTGTTATCTTAGCTGTGCTGAGGGTCATCGTCCTGCTGGCTACATCCCAGTCTAAGGTCCTGAGTGCTCTGGACCAGCTTTTCATTAAAGACATACTGTCCTTTTGTCCTTTTCAACTTTCCCTCAACCCCGACCATTCCCAGGGATGGAACTGTGCAGGTGATGAGCATTTATGGGAATTCAGGCCAAACAGTTCAATCTTGGTTTCATCAGATCAAGGAATTTTGTTTCTCACAGTCAGAGAGTCCTTCATGTACTTTTTTTTCGCAAGCTTCAAACAGGCTTTCCACTGCGTTTCACTGAGGCAATTCTTTTGTCTGCCCAATCCACCATGAAGGCCGGATCGGTGGAGTGTTGTAGTGATGGTTATCCATCTGGAAGTTCCTTCACTCTCCAAACAGGATCTCTTGGAGCTCGGCCAGAGTGGCAATGGGATTCTTAATCACCCTTCTCCTCTTGCTTGCTCAATTTGGCTGTGCAGCCTGGTTGTTTCATACTTTTTCCATTTAAGAATGATGGAGTCTCACTGTGCTCTTGGGGAGCCTTCAATGCGGCATCATATTTTAAGTAGCCTTCCCCAGATCCGTGCCTCGCCATAATCCTGTCCCTGAACTCTGCAGGCAGTTTAATTCAACTCATGCTTTGGTTTTTGCTCTGATACGTATTGTCAGCCGTGGGACCTCATAACAGCAGGTGTGTTTCTTTCCTCATCGTGCCCAGATGAATTTTAAGGGTCTGAATACTTATTTCATTGTGATATTTAATGTGAACTGAAATGATTTTAGCATATGGCTGCAGCATAAAATGGGTTTCAGTAAGACACATTTATGAGAAACATATGTAACTTAACATAAATTTATAATGCGGTATTTGATTTGTATACTGAATACTCTTTTTTTGGTGCATCTGGCCCAAAGTTGGCTGTGAGAACATAACTGTACAGTTCTGGTCTTTCTTTTTTTCCAGTTCTACCAGGATGTAAAGGATTGGTGGCTATTTGGCTTCTACTTCTGCTTCCCACTGGCCTGCACTGGAATCTTCTACACACTCATGTCCTGCGAGATGCTCAGTCGCAAAAAAGGCATGCGTATCGCACTCAACGACCACATGAAACAGGTACGCATGCACATCCAAAACCACTGTAACCACAAGCTGTAGACCCCCGAAGGCATATAGTAGCGTCAATATCTGCCTTTGTCTGTGTAGCGGAGGGAAGTCGCCAAGACGGTGTTCTGCCTCGTGTTGATTTTCGCTCTCTGCTGGCTGCCCCTTCATCTCAGCCGCATTCTGAAGAAAACTATCTACGACCAAAATGACCCCAACCGCTGTGAACTGCTCAGGTAAGCGCGCAGATAGTGACGCACGTACGCGGCACTTTTGTTTGAGCCAGATAACCCATTGTTGGCCTCTTCCCTGACAGCTTCCTGCTGGTGATGGATTACATCGGCATCAACATGGCCTCCCTAAACTCCTGCATCAACCCCATCGCCCTCTACTTTGTCAGCCAGAAGTTTAAAAACTGCTTCCAGGTAGGAAGTCACACACTGACACTAACATGTGTGTATAATTAGAAAACAAGAAGCCGTTAAATGTGACCTGCAAAATGCTCCCTGCGAGTCAAACGCAAATAATTTACCTCTACTTCCTCCTCGTGTCGACATTAGATTGTCCCTTCCAGTTTGTGGCTTAAACTTTTGTAGGTTGTTGAGGGGGTGGGCTATAAAAGACTGGAGCTAAAATGGACAATTTCAGACAGAAGTTGCATGCAAGAGACAGTATAAGATAAATAAGGTTCTTTTTTTAAGTTAAATCATGCAGTAAACCCCTAGAATACAAAATTGGGCGCTTAAAATGTGCACGATACATTCCGCTTTAATAACTGTGTTTGTGTGTGTGTGTGTGTGTGTGTGCTCTTGCCTTGCAGTCGTGCCTGTGCTGCTGGTGCTACAGAACGTCTCCTCTGGATGAAAGAGGTTCAGGCGGGCGGTGGAAGGGCTCTTGCCATGGGAACGGACTAGACCGCTCCAGCTCCCGCTCCAGCCAGAAATACACAAGCTCTACATAAACACAGACACACACACACACACCACACCACACACACACACACTCATTACACACACCTCTTTTGCCAAACCCGTCTTACCCAAACAGCGTTGTCACTGCCAACAGTCCAGCGTTCAGATCCTCACAGCAGACTGAAAGACTGTAACGAAAGGATCGACCCAAACTGATGAATGAAATAACAGGGCTGTACCTGTTCATGCTGTAGTAGGCTACTAACTGCAATAAAGTATGAGGCTACATGAATCTGTTCATGTTTAGCACAGAGGCATACAAGAGGATCAAAAGTTTCTCAGTGGGGCCACTTTGGTAAATACATTTACAGAGAATGTTTTTTTTAAGCCACGTGTAAAATTATGTACAGTGTTATTTACATGCAGATTTCAAGCCCTTTGATAATATCTAGCCTTAGTGATTCCTGTTTGAACAGCAGCACTGAAAAGTATTACCTGTTGAAGATTTAATACCTCACAGGGAAAAATAGAGGGGAAACGTGACCCTAAGCTATATACCAAAAAAAAAAAGCCTCAAAGGTGCATTGACACATCACATACAATATACACACAGTCGGTAGCTGATTAACTGGCAATCAACTGCATGTTGTCACCACTAAACACCCATGTGCCCCGGTGACATCATACCAGAGTAAAATGGTCTCCACTGTGTGTCTTACAGTCATGTGGAGGAAATCCTTTATCTGGAAATCATTGCTGCTGGCAGCTGTTGTCCAAGAACGCTGACAAATACCAGATGATTCCCATCAAGCTACACAGAGGAGGTCATTATTAGTATTATTGCATTATTCAAGCAGTTTTTTTTTTATTGGTCTCCATTTCCACTGTGTAAATGGTCTTTACTCATCTTAATGTAGCTTCTATTTTTCTAAGAAAATATCACAGAACACATGGAGCTTGTTTAACCTTCCACACAAGGTGATCATTTACTATTTTCAAATATTTCACCTCCATCAGTGTGTGGTCATGTTACAGATTCTCTTACTACCTAATGAGCATAGAAATTATGTAGATGTATTAGTTCTTTCCTTTTAATATAGATAAATGCAGGTAAATTTTATTCTTTATTTTTTCTGTTTAATCAACAATTGTAAAGGACAGATACAGGCTATAGAAGGATCTCATAATGAGAAGTTAATTATGTCGTTGGTGGAAGAGAAATGTGCTCCCAATACTTTATTATAACTTTAGAGTTAGGACAGATGTAGCTAGACTCATATACGCGTTTACACAAGTTTTAGTGGTGTATTTCCATGTGGGGAAACCTGCACATTACAGCTTATTGTCATCATAAAAAAGCTTTAAACTGTAAACTAATTAAAGTTTTTAAAACTGGCAGCAGTGAGTGCATACACGGATGTACAAGCACAAGATGAATCCATTTTATCTGGTGCTTTTTTTGCTCTCAGTACATCGTGACCAAGATATGGTGTTGGAAACCTCACATATTCTGTTTCCGCTACATCACGCTATTAATGCTCTACTCCTTTACAACCGCTACTCTACAAGTGTGCTCAACAATCACACAATGGGCCTCATGCAAGAACATTGTCATATTCTTATCCTAAAACAGATGTTTTCCAACTGTCTGAGCTTAAAATGCTTGTTTCAGTCCAATGAACATCACCTGTTCCTGAGCAGGTGCATGTTTCATAATCAATATTCCATATATAAAGCTCTGTGTCTTGCTACGTTTTCCCAAACACTAGTAAAACACGTTCAGAAATCATTTAAGAATGTCAGTAGTAGGAGACCCAAAAACAATTGTGAAAATATGAATCCGTCAGAACAACCTTGCATTGCGACAGACACAAAAAGGAGATTGCATTGACATGGAGTTAAATGCTAAAAAAACTCGTGCTTCTGAATTGGCGATGTGAAAAGGGCAAGGGTTGTGACATTCACAGAAATATCAGAGGAGAAAAATGATAGAGACAGCTGTTGGACTGAGAGAAGTTTCCAACAACTGCTGAAAGAGGTTGCTGCACATCATACGCAGCTATTGTAATTACAAGTCAAACAAGTGCTTTTCCCCTCATGAAGAAAGGCAGAGAGGATCTGTTTATGACACATCTGGAGGTGCTCGGAAATTGAGGTTCTTGCACCAGGCCCAACGTGTTCACACAGAACCATTTCATAATAGACTGTACTTATGTTGACAAGCTGAATGTTGCATTAAGCGTTTGCAACAGCAGACCAATCAGCTGATCATGCAGTATGTGACTCATTAACTTGTATCTATTCTCGCCATCTTCACCCTGTTTTTAGCTACATGTATAGGCGACTGTGTTCTGCAGGGTCTGAGCAGCTCTGCAAGTATAGGACCACTAAGCTAGACATTAAGAGGTAATATGAGGTTGGAGTAAAAAATGTAATGTGAATATTGGCCCTTTCATTTGTATTGTATGTATTTGTTTTGAGAGAATGCAGTAATAAATATTATTTTATAGCATCTGTGTTTGAGTTATTTATTGATTGATCACAGTATAATCCATTATTTGTGGGTCATTCCTGGTCTTCAGTGATATGACCTCACAATTACTCACACTACATTTCCATGTTACGCAATATGGTGGGGTGAGTTTGTGCCTTTAAAGGGTTCAGATATGTTTCATTCTAAAAGAAGGAATGGCTTCAGTTGTATTAATTTCATGAGAATAAAATTACACTCATAAATGCTTGAACATGCTTGACCTTCCCCTTCAAAATCAGAGTAGCCTGCATGTGTGTTGTGAGAAACCGGTGCACGCTTGACAGGAGTGAACATAAATAATCATTTTTGCTGGTGAGAGCCTGTCAAGAGCTAGCAATTGCATCACAGGCTATATGTTTCGAGGAAAGGTTGACATTTGGTTTCACAGGAAGCACATCAAATGAAAACATATCCAACGAGGTAGAAATGGCGGTGGTGGGTTTACAAAAGGCTTTTTTTTCCTGGTTTGGAATGATTGCTTTAGACAACTAGGAGGCCAGTTCCAAGAAGCAGATGTAGGCCACACATAGAAATGTTGATTAGGTCTGGTATATCAGCTCATGGTATAGATCTGAGACGGCATGTGTGTTTTTTCACTCAATAAAGCTGCTTCTTGGAAAAGCCTTGCTATTAATTATTCTCATTTCGCCTGTGAGCTACTCATCAAGGTTTTCCCTCTGTTTCCACATCCGTGTTGCAGAGAAGGAAAAAGAGGGTTTTCTTTCTTGGGGTTTTTCCTTCTCACGCACCACTCAGAACTGCCTGTAGTCAGTAACGTCATGACTGAATCTTTATACTTGAGGTCAAAAAAATGCACTTTTGCATCAATCGATAATCAGAGTAGAGGATGAGGGAAAAACAACTGTTTAACTTAGTCAGTAATTACGTCAACAACATTACAAGTACTGTAATAAAGATGCTGGCAGTTTGGTGTGCAGACAATAATGTGGCTCGTAACACAATCTTCTTATAAAGTAAGTTAAACTACCACTCAAAAGTTTGGGGTCACCCTGACAACTTTGTGTGTTCCATAAAAGGTCTCACTTATATTTATTAAACTGTAGTCAAGTCATTAATAAGGTCAAGAATGATTTTTTATTTACCATGAAGTTTGTGCTACCATAATTGAACAAGGGATTGTTTTCTAATCATCAAGTATTCTTCTATTGCAATTAGCAAAGACAATGTACCACTATCACTCTGGAGTTATGGTTGCTGGAAATGGGCCTCTATATACCTATAAATAGATATTGCATTGAAAAACAGCTTTTTAACAGTAGTTTATATCTCTTATAATACATCTGGAAATCATCATAGATTTCAGGAGGCAGAGAGAAAACCCTGCTCCGCTCCTCACACTCAAATTCCTGGGTATTCACATCTCAAAAGAGCTCTCCTGGTCCACCAGCACCAGGCTGAGGCTGCTCAGGAAGAACAATGGTGGTGCCATTCTACCGCACCATCATTGTAAGCATTCTGGCATATGGCATTAGTGTGGAATGCCGGGTGCTCAGCTGTGGCTCCAGAGAGCTCTCCAGACGGTCATAAACTCTGCCCCCCCCCCCAAAAAAAAAAAAAAATCATAGACTGCCCTGTGACCTCCCTGGAAGACATGTCCAACTCCAGCTCCATTAACAGAGCCAAAAAACATTATCTAAGACTCCTCTCACCCAGCACATTACCTGTTTGACCTGTTGCCCTCTGGCAGGCGCCACAGGTCCATCAGGGCTCACACCTCCAGACTCACAAACAGATGCATCCATTAGAACTTTAAACACCAGCAGACAGTCATCACACCACCCATATGTTTCATATGTGCAACAATCATATATATATATATATATATATATATATATATATATATATATATATATGCTATAGTCACATTTATATATTTTGCACTTATCATATATGCATAAATTATTATTTTTACACGAGCCTGCCTACACTATTTTATCAATGATGTATAGTAATGGACTGTGAGTGTGATTTGTGTACTTAGGAGACGAATGTCTGTTGTAGTTAACAATGAAGAATTTTATTCTAAAACAATCAAAAGAGAAACAAAAAAAGTGTATTGATGCTCAGTTTAGAGGAATTTGGTGGTGGTGGTGAACTAAATATACACTGAGATCAGCATAGTATGCTTCAAATTAAACTCAGTATGAGCTGGAATGTACTTCATCCCTTACGTACTAAATCTGAGCTTCATGACAGAGTGACATTTTGAACAAAACCACAAAGCATGGTGCAACACTTACTGCTTGTGGAATCATTCACGTCCACACCAGCAGTGCTGCAGCCTCCTAGTGTTGCTGTGTATAAATTATTCTCTGAGCAAACAATGTTTTAGGTCTTGTGCCCAATGCTTGATGTGGTTTTGGACAGCTGAAAAGTTTGGAGGAAATAAGCTTCTTCATGCCAGGAGTTGGCTGAGATGATGATCAACTCTGTCTGTGAAGTAAGAAGATTCAGACTCAGACTCTGTCAAAGTGGCTGGACTGTGTGCAGTCAATGTGGGAGGTATTCCTGCAGTGTGTGTTGACCAGCTGGTGTCGTTTACAGCTGATCGTTGCCTCGCTCTGCTTAATGTCTGAGCTGCAGCATATAAAGTTCACGATCCACGTCACGCTCATCTCGCAAAGGTAATTATTTAGTCATTAAATCCAAACACGCTTGTAACCGCTGTCCGCTGTAAAGATGAACAACTGTTTGTAGAGCGTGTTGTAGCCCGTCTGGATTTTAAAGTACTGGTCCCTATGGTTTCTGTATGAGGGAACCACACTACCTCTCAGACACTTAGTACAACAGAGCAAAGACTTCTTGGATGTGCTTGATTTTTATTGGTCTGCTGAGTGATTTCAAAATGGACCCTACCACCATAATGCAAACATTCTACCTGGTTTACAGTATAAGCCATGCAGCTTCCAGTTAAAGGTTTATTAGGGCTCCAGGGCAATCACACCAAGCCTATTTATGGATGTTTTCTTATTCCTCTTCCAGACAGACTTCTGTATCTAACTCATCCTACAGCTACCGGTACATCAAAACATGTGTCTTAATGTGGAATGGTGCACTATTATGACTACCATGATCATTAAAGAGACAATTTTGAGTTTATAATCAAACAGACAGGGACAGGATGTTGGTGCTTCACTCTTTTCTGTCTGCGTCTACCTGTAGTGTCGTCATTGGCAACATGCTTAAGTTGCCTTGGTAACCATTGAGGTTAAACACTGACCCACCCATATATACACATACACATATGATGTTTGAGAGTGACAGAATGCAGGACATTACATTTATCACCTTGCACACACACACACACACACACATACACACAATGAATTTACACAATAGGAATCTTATGAGAAGTCTGAAAAAAGTACATTAAAATGTCTAGGAAAATGTTTGTTGAGGGTACTTGTATAATATCATAAATACTGGAAATTTTCTATTATTGCATTGACAGCAGCTAGTTGTGAAAAAACGTCTGCACATCACCTTCCCATGAATGAAGGTCCATCTTGAAGGCTTGGAATTAAGGGTCTTGATGTTAGTTAATGTGCCACATACATTACCCGGTAACACATTAGCCATATTAATAGCACTGACAACTTTCTTTCATCTTTTTATATAAAGAAATAAATTACACATATTTACAGGATTAATTAACCTTCAATCTACATAACAGGAGAGATTTTATAAGATATAAATTATTCTATATTCATGCATTTCACTTTAAAATATTTACTAATGGAACAATATTTGCTTTTTTTCAAGCACCAGATGACGTTATCTCGTTCCTTTGCAAACCTTTTACAAAACAAAACTCTAAATATTTTATCCTTTGAGCCCTGACAAATGCTCAGTAACTTCACATTTGTGTGAAGAGAGAGGAACTGGTCTATAGTTTGTCACACTATGTCAAACTCTATGTCAAACCCGGGCCGTATGTTTGACATGCTCTGGTTTAGTGGCTGACTTGTGGGTCTGCTAATACGCTCTCCTAACTCTCTGCAAGATAGTTTTTCTTTTTTTTATAAAGGAAAGTAAACCATACTGTATTTACAATATAAACATGTTATTTTTGAATAGAGCCCCTTTGTTTCATTATTTGTCATTCATTTTTTTTTCAAACTATATTCCTTACTCAGAGAGACAGCAACCTGCACACATGACTGACAGAGGGATTCGATTAACCTTGAATAAACCCCATTATTTACACTTCTCTCCCCTCACTTTCCCTGTCTTCCTAGCACCGTATGCAGTCCCTCACACCACATTCCTCTGCTAATAAGGACATTCTATCTTTCATTTCTTCCTTTATTCGCCGAAAACACAGCTTCAAAGGACAGACGAGAACAATTTGGTGTCTCATCTCTCCAGGTCTGGACATCCATCAAACGGTGTTACACGAGCGGTTGTGAAAATAAAATTATACAACACAAATGTTATTCATACCCTGCAATAATTTAGTGGATTAAACAAAACACAACATGATTCATGTTGTAAGTTAATATCATAAAAAGTAGAATATGCAGGATTTCAATAAAACAGCATTTATTATTATAAACTCATACAAAACTAATGTCTTTCAATCCTCTCTTATGACCCTCTTATGTTGTATAGTTTAGTGTTTAGGTGATGTGTGTGTGTGTGTGTGTGTTTCTATCCACCAAGACTGCAGGGTGTCAGGTATCAGTGTGGTGGTCTGGTCCCTGCAAACTGAAGCAAAACACATTGTGTGGAGGAATGAAGAGACAAGGCCGTTTGTGTCTTTATTTCTAAAACACAACTGCTTTGGCAGATTTTCAGTCTTATTTTATTATTTTGGTTTCGCCTGGTCCCCCTTTCATTCATGGAGCCAGGGATATGGGGCCAACTTTGAATGCAACCAACCACCAAATACTACATGCTCTGCCTTTAAACATGTTGTGCATTTATCATTCCAACAGTTCAGGAATGACCGACAAAAGACTTAATAAAATTAAGTTATCATACATAACATATCAATTTGATCACAATACAAAAAAAACTGTACAAATGTTAGAAAGAAGTAAGGAACGTTTCATACCTGTAACTAATAAACATAGAGAAATATCAAGATAAATCATTTGCACATTTTGTTTAGAGACGCTGTGCATCTGACAGCTCTGTGGTTCCACGTATATGATGCTCTTTATTCCATGGGCTGCTCCTGCGTCTCTTTGAACTCGTTAACTCTTGCCTGGAACAAAATAAAAGGGAATGTAGTCAGAGTTGGAGTTAAGACAGCAGAGTGACTGCCACATTTAATCAATCCTGACAAGACTTTCCCTTCATTATGAATCAACCGGCCAGCCCCGTATCCCACATGAAAGTAATATTATTCCATGTGTGGAAATTGAGTTTTACTTCTTGCTCCCTTCCCTCAGAGCTCCCAGCCAGCTGCTGAACAGAAGCAGCGCAGTGGGTCGACAAGGGCCTATCTGCGAGTTGCTGACAGCTGGCACAGAAGAATGACTGATGGTCTCCTCGCCACAGTCCACAGGTCTGCCAGACCGCTACGGATCAGCGGGAATCCGACCGTGGCGGTGAGTCAACACAAGATGTGAACCTGCACATTATCTGTAAACCAATTGAAATTGCACTCCACTTCCTGTTACTTTCATGGAAATAAACCTGATACAGTGACTAGGGATGGGCTAAATTAAATAATAACAACAATTATCCCAATAGTGCTAGACTTTGCAGATCGCAGTACTGCACCTTATATGCGAGCTGCCATGCACCATTAAACAGAAGAAGTAGAATCATAAACTGGCAATCATGCCGCAGGTATGCATTGTGCAAAGTGCAAAATGAAAGGAGGGGGCAACCTCCAGGGCTGAAAACTGAAGCCAACGCAGAAGTGCCAAAAACTGCAGTTTCCTAAATATCCACTTGAAGCTGGCTCCTAAAGAGCGTAAATTCCCATAAACCCCCATATTAAACTAAACAGCAGAAATAAACAGGTTTAGAGGCTTGTACAATGTGTTTGAGCTGTACAGTTTATTGCCAAGCTCCTCCCCAGCTCTACACTCTTGTCCAAAAGTGGTCACTTCTGGCTCCAAAAAAAAAAAAAAAAAATCAAGACAGCAATGGTCAAAATGCCAAACTTGAAGCTTCAAAGCGGGAGTCCACAAATGAACTGGTGACATCACTGTGACTAAGTGTATTATTTATACAGTGCATGGATGAGAGGAAGGAATTATGTGGTATTTTTTAAAAAGGCACAGTGGCTGACAGGTTTGTAGTTGGAAAGGAACAGGACGAATGAGCCTAATGAGCTACACCAAAGCATCTACGACCAACTCAAAGGACGAAGCCACCGCCAACAAGAAATGTCACTGCACCTCAAGTTTGGACACTTTTTTAAGCCAATCAACGTGTGTGCTGTATCACACACTGAGGCAATTTTCACATATTTAAAAGATAATTTATACATTTTCTACTTTGGAATTATGAATGTTCTTAAGTTAGCCAGCGTTTGAACCATAAAGAGTTTAAAACAGAGTAAACTCCCTGCATTCTTCTACGTTCATTAAGGAAATAAATAAAATTTGTGAAAACCAGACGCGTCACCAAAATCCGCGGTTTGGTTTGCTTCATGGTTTTGTGCTGATATTGGTTTGGTTTGGTATATGTAGTGATCATTGGGAAATCAAACAATGTCTTAAAGACATGATTGACTTATGTGCTACATAGGCATACACTATATAGGCTATGTCAGAGTGAAAGCCTGCAATCTCAACTATGCAATACGGCCGCATATCCTTTGCTATGAAATATCCCACTCATTAAGCGATTCTTCTCTCTTTTCGCCCCGTCTGACTCATCGCTGAATGTCAGTTTAAATGGTGCAGGGAGTAGCAGTTGCCCTGGCAGATCTCTCCCACTCCTCCTCATGCTGCCAGTCATCTCACTGGGTTGATTATCTCTGCAGAGGAGCTGACATGTCGGTCCTGCTGCTGTTAGCATAAACCCGTGTTGCGCAATACTTGCACATTGTCACAATTTTTTTTTTTCAACAACTATCTTACCGCCGTCATCATAGGTCACTGTGAATTCAAAGTGATCCCACGCTGCAGACGTATAAAGTGCTGCTGGAGCATCTTCTAACTCTCTTTCTAGACTCTTTCCCACTCTCCAAACCTACACAAATGTCCACAACAACTGACTCTCTGTTGTCTGTCTATCTACTATCTATCTGCTTCCCTTCTTCTTCCTTTCCCTTACTACAGGCTTTAGGTGTACCAGCGCCACTGCAAATGCTTCCACTGTAAGAAAAAGCAGCATGAGGAGGAGGAGGAGCAGCTAATGCTTATGAACCAAAAGCCAAAGTGCGTGTTGCAATTCTACCCCCTTAGGCAGCGAGGCAGGTCCATGGCCAGGAGCAGTGTGGCTTCTGTTTTGATAGAAACATCGTTAGGGGCCTAACCGAGACACCATCATGAGGACTCAAAGAAGACAAATTCATGCTTTTCTAAATCAACTGAAGCAAAGAAAGAAATCAAGATAAGTCCATTGCCGTTTATTCTCAGAAAGATTAGCGATTGGTTTCCCACGCGGAGGACGTGCTCTACACAAAGGCTTACCTCAAAGGTGTTGAGAACATGCTGACAAACGTCACTGAGCTCGTTCAGGCCCCTCCGCAGAGGCTCCGTGGCTGGTGTGCCCCCTGAAAACACAAACATTTACCTCTGAAGAAAAAAGATCTTCACTGACTGTGTGATAACCATCTCTCAGTTTATGGGTGTTTGTCCTGTTACATAAAGAGCTGTCTACGCCCAGCGCCATTCACACTCATACTTTTTGTACATTTGGACAAGTTTTTCTTATTAAAATATAATATTGTGTGCTACCCATGCATGAACATGCAGGACAATCTTTGTAATCAAATGTTTTGCAAAGTAATCACAGCTTTCAAATAACTTTTGTGAAATGGGGCCAAAGTCTGGCCAAATATCAAAGTAAATGATTTAGTGATTTAGGGAAAATAAAGTACAAACAGATGAAAACAATTAAGCAAAGATACGATGCTTCTTTTTTCTTATCTTAGTATCTTCTATGACATGTCAAAACCACTTCAGACAAAATATAGCGAAGGCTGCTCAAGCTCATTTGTGTTGACGCAGCAGGTGAAGAGGAAATGAAAAAATTGCATTACAAATGCACAGTGGGGGTTTCCTTTATATTATAAATTGAATACTTTTACTTTGTTGGATGTTGATTGAATTAAGAACATTTTTAAACATCCTATTTTGCTTATAGTGACAATCTGGTTTTAGTGGTATGTAACGATTATGACATAAAAAATAAACGTGAAAGCAAAGCTAAATGCAAATTTGGGTTTTTTCCTGATGTCTGGGAGGTAATTGTCCTTCGCTGTGATTAGGTCACCCTCCAGGCATCTTGTAACTGATTTCAACAACAAAAACAAGCTGTAGTTTCCATCGTGCAGAGTCCTTTCATGTGATGAGTCTGCAATTATCTGATGGATTTTATGTGAAGCGGCTGACAGATCATTTATTCTTTGTGGTCCTCTGTGAATAAGGGGGTGGGGGGGGGGGGGGGGTACACGCCTGTTACTGGAAGTTACTTGTTCAGCTGAATGAACAACGTGAATGCACCAGCCCGCAATCAGCATGTTTACTCACGACTCACTCTGCAGCACAACCAGAATATTTAGTCTCCCCAGACTTGCTACGCATGTATACGCATGTGAACTAACCTAGACCGTAAGACGATAACAAATAGTCCTCCTTTAAGGGACGTCTCTCACCTCGTGTCTGAATTCGAAAGTTGATCTTGCTCTCGGATGGATGGGTGATGGTGTAGCCGCAGAAGTCCACTTCCCCACTGACGGAAAAAAGTGAAAGATTTGGGATCAATGGCATCATTTGTCTTAAAACGGAGGAGGTATCTTTGTATGATCAGGTTTTTCCACTATCAACTCATCATAGCTGATGTGGACTCAGTGGTGACAAAACAACGGAAACAAAGAGCGATCAGATAAATGATTGAAGCCCCTTTGGATAGGACAATTATTAATAGTCAAAACGATTTCTTTCAGTTGTTGGGGGAGTTCCCTCCAGCCGGACCCCAACCGCAAATGGCACGAATTAAGAATCAGTCATCTTTGTACTGCAATAAGCCGTAAGGGGAAGTTCAACGTTGCGAAGGCGAGAAAGAAAAGGGGTCAAACCCGTGACCAAGACATGTTGAGTTTAATGCAGAAGTTTGCAAAAAAAATTAAATAAATAGGCAAAAAAATACTGACGACTTCATGATCATGTATCTCAGAGAGTTTCCCAGCGTGTGGTCTTCATCGTGCAACACAAACGTCACACAGCCCTCATCACCGCCATCTGCCTGGACCTGAAACACAACACAAAAGGTTATTAGAACATCACACACCCAATTTCAAATGGAGATGGAGCTTAGCTAGAAGCAGAATCTGCCACACTGAAAGTAAACTATTATGCTTCGTGCCAGTACACGCAACAGTTATTATCTCATAGACACATGATGACTAAAATACTAAAAATCTTTAGGTACTTCATTTATTTCACTTACTTGTATTTCAGTGTGATTCTACTTTACACAATGACTTTTCACAGGGAAACATTTTCTGAATTAAAAAAAAAAAAGTTATATATTAATATTCTAACTCTGTATTTATTTTATCCACATGATGCACTTGTTATGAACATGTTTTTTTAAATTATTTTTTTATTATTATTATCATCATGATTAGGTGTTGGCTTGAGAGGCGACAAAAGGTGTGACAAAGGTATTCAAACTATCCCAAAAGTAAGATTTCCATTAATGTCAAAACATTACAGACACTCCTCTTTCCAATGAACTGATACAGAGATGCAAACTGGCATGGCAAATAGTTTCCCAGGAAAGAGTCAGGATTGAGACTGTTTAGTATTACTGCTGATGGTTCTGGGGAACTTTATTAGCCAGAGGTGTGACACATGTATTACGTTACCAAACATCCTCAAAGAATCTGACAGATGACATGTTCACTGCATCCAGTTGATTAGCCGCTTGATTTAATTCCACTACCAGTCTGCTGCCACAACCACATAAACATCACCTCCATTCAGTCCACTGCTGTGGTGTAATGTTATTGTGATGTTATCTGTTGCAGCAATTAGTGTGTCCTCCAGCAAGAAGCTATCACAGAAGGGTGCTTACTACTTGCATATACAAGTGAAAGTGAAATCATGAAGGAATAAAAAATAACTAGGTACTATATTAATCTAAAATTGACAACACGTGATGGACTATTGATTGTTGATAAAAACACTACCTGTCATAAACTATCAGTATACATATTCAGTACTTTTACTTTGGAGACGATTTACATTTTGAACATATTAATTGTATATGTAAAACAAAACATATATTTTTTTAAACTTCTACTGAAGTTAAGGGTCGGAATTCTTCTCCACTTCAAGTATCAGTGAAACTGGGCACGTTGTGGTCTGTGGAAGCACTGCCCCCTGGTGGGAAATCTATAAGTAAACTTTAGACTGACAGTCAGATGCTAGTTGAATCAAGTGGATCTAAATGATCTTAGATCTACTTCAGTGGCATTACGTTGTATTTTTCGACCTCTAAACTAGCATCCACGAAAACAAGTGAAAGAGAGGAGAGTTTATTCCAGACGAAATAACTGGTTTGACACTGCTAGCTTCTACGGCTATCCACGTGCGGGCTTTACACAGTGAAATGCTAACATTAGCTTCTTTTTGAACCCAATTGTTTCTACCGAACTTAGTTTGACTGCGACATGGACCTGTAGCTGTGTGGTGTGTAAAACAATGCTGCGTTTTCGCTCCTTACCATCTCCAGCACTGGTTTCTTTTCGCCTTCAGCAGCCATGCTTTTGCTTAGCACGTCCAACGGCGTGTCAATAGAAACAACGTGAGGTTTCTTCCCTCACCGCTGTCTGAAAGGCAAAGTTCCTACTGTCGTCATAAAAATACTTACTAAAAAAAGTTACAAGTCCTGAATTGAAATGTTTACCCAAGTAAAATTACAAAAGTATTGTCAGCTAAATGTAATAATAACATATAGAGTAAAAGCACTCATTATGCAGACCATTTTATATTTATTTATTAATTGTTTTTTATCACTAACATCATGTCATCATAAATCGTCACGTCATCTGCGTGAAGCCAATTTGAAATATTTTGAATAAGTTAATAGTAAGAGTACTGCAAAAAATAATAGCACTGCAACAAATAGCAATATAACAATTATTAAAATAAAGTATTTTAACGGATGAGTCCTGTAAGACACTACCGAGGGAGAATAGTTCTAATAATACCGAGTGTCGACATAACATGAAAACGTGTAACGATGACGTCACACACAAGGAAGCTAAAACGAATGTAGTTCAAAATTGAAACAATAGAGTTGGGCATACGGGGGTACGTAACGCGCAAAGAACTACATTACCCACTTAGAGTGCTAGTTCATTTCCGGTCTGGGTGATTTGGAAAGCAGAAGTCACTCGAAAAAGGATTAGCTAGCCTGCTAGCAGGTGAAATCTCTTTAGATGTTGGAATTTGCAGCAAACGAGCTACTTTAAACACCGTTAACACGCCAAGGTATTACGTTTATCATTCATTTGACTGTGAATTCCGTAGTTAGAGTCGGTATTTGGAGGTGAGTGAAACCCGCTAACGGCACCGTTAAGCCATAAACATGATTAGCTCACTTTAACTAGCACCCCTGTTGTTTTCCTGTCACCGCCTGTCTTGTTTTCGATTTCTACTCTTGTTAAAATTACATTATGGACAGAGTACCTTAACTCAGTGATCAGTGATTCTAGAATTTCTATGTGAAGTTGACGCTTATTTTATTTAACGTTTCTCAGTTAAGGAAACATGAATAAATAAAACAATGTAATTTAATATTATTAGTAATAATAATAATAATAATAAACCCATTTAAATACACCCATTTAAAACCTTCTCTTTCAAACATGGAATGAAACTCAAAATGCTTTAATAGACATTATTATATTACAACATGATAATAACAAAGTAAGATAATAATGATATTTAGCGGCTGATTCTCCGTTTTTTGGACAATTTCGCTAAAACCTTAACGCCGATTTTTGCTCATGAAAACAGAAAGCCAATATGACTACTCTCTTCCATCCTTATTAAAAATCACTATTCGATAGTAACAGAATCTAGTATCAAAAGCCAAATCGGAACCAATAATAAATCTGGTCTAATTGTGATATATTCTGGATGGAGCAATATATCAGTGACATTGCCCATTTTTTTCTCAAATAGAACAAAGGTTTTAAAAATTAAACTGTTGCGTTGATTCTAGAGCCTCTTGTTACACCCTTGTGTCTGTTGTCATGAACAAAATAAAGGTTTCACAAATTGAAACTGTGTTTGAACCGTGCTTAGGTTTTTCTAAGATGTCTTACGCTTGCACAAGAAAAGTTGTCGGAAAAACAGAATTGGCCGCTAAATATCATTATTTGTTTCCCATAACCTCAACCCGAATCGGAATGCTAAACTCAGTGTTGTCATGTACACACAATTTTCTCTGCCTCATCCCTCTATTATCTGTAACGTCACCCTCAATTTTTCAACAGAAGCATTTACTGTTGAGCAATGTGCTCTTTCCCAACCTCATTCAGCTAGCGGCCTGCTCAGGATCATCCAGTAACATCTCTCTGCTCTTGTTTGTGTTGTCAGTGAGCACCAGAGCTGACAGCCCAGCTGCTGCCATGGCAATCCTCTTTGCTGTGGTGGCTCGTGGAACCACTATCCTGGCCAAGCATGCATGGTGTGGCGGAAACTTTCTTGAAGTGACTGAACAAATTTTAGCCAAAATCCCCTCTGAGAACAACAAATTGACCTACAGCCATGGCAGGTAAGCCTCATAAGTGTGTGTGATTGTGTGTGTGTGTGAGCATCTTGCCAGCACACTGTCACACTCATCGGTACACCAACATCACACATAACTTCTTGTGTTTGCTCCAGTCTTGTGAGTCTTTTTCAGTCTATCTATGTATTCTCTTAGTATGTATCAGTTGTAGTCTGATAGATGCAAACAATACAGAAATAGAAAGTGCAAATTGGGTAAAAACAAGTGGCTTAAATAGAAAATGAAAATGTATGTTTCAGCCCTAGGCTTTTCTCAGTGTTTCTGAGATATACTCTAAGTTTGTGTGACCCGTTTTTAAAACAGCAAATGATTTGCAACAAATCATCATAACAAGAACAAACACAAGTAAGAAAAAATGTATAATTAATCTATTACAACAAAAAATGTTATAGCTAGAATAGTTAATAGGAAAAAATATATTATGTAAATGAAACAACCAAATAATTCATCAATTAAATTACACACAAGGAATAAGTAAATGCATGTACATACATATAAAAGTGCATCATGTGTAGAATTTGTATAGGAAAATACATTTGCATCAGTATTTTCCATCTGTTCATAAAAGACAAAACAGAAGCAATCTATTGTTCAGGCACCTAGCATACTCATCCTGTAAATAGTGTATCCAATAGGCCTTTCTTTGGAAAAGTTTCCTCTCCCAATCTCCTCCCCTCTACAGTGGCTTGACAACCTCAAATCCCATGAACTATAGCCTACAAACACTGCAGCCAGCAAAATAAAAGCGTCTGGCTACAGGAGACCTCTCTTCATTATTTCTGATGTTATGCTCAGTGATCCTGATTCTCAATTCCCCCTTTTGTCTTGCCCTCATAGCAAAACCCACATTTTCATAAGTAGCAACATGTGTGGTCCTACATGTGATTCTACCCCTAACTTTCTCTTTTCAGCCTGTGCAGGGAAGTAAAAGTTGGGCCTCTTTGATCATGGCATTACATCCCACACAGTTCAAACAAGGACAATTTGTTCAAAAATATGCCAGTTTCTTTTGATGATACTTTTAATAATATGAGAAACAGTTGAAAAGGTGCTAAAAACATCTCTTGTTTAGGACAAAGGAATATTTTTTAAGGGACCTCTTACAAATCTTTTGGTTATAGTTCCTTTCTTGGCAACAGACACAGGTGGTTATCCAGTCTCTCAAACTCTTCCTCAAAGCTACAATATCCTTTTATTCCTAGTCATCAAATAATAAATGTCAACTTCTTTTTAGACTGGATGGTGTGGATTCTTATACTTCTTTACTATTATTTCCAAATAGACGTAATCCCTGCTTGCCAACATTCTAAACTACATCTTAAAATTTCTGTGTGGGTTTTGTTATGTGGGCAAGACACAAAGTGGAATTCAGAATTAATATAACAATTGTAGAGCATAAGAATAACATCAGAAATAATGAAGAGAGGTCTCCTGTAGCCAGACACTTTAATTCTGCTGGCCATGTTGTTTGTAGGCTACGGTTAATGGGTATTAAGGCTGTCAGGCCACCATTCAGGGGAGGAGATAGGGAGAGGAAACTTCTCCATGGAGAAGCCTATTGGCTACACTATTTACAAACTACTCATCCCAGGGGCCTAAATGATGAATTCCACAATGGTTAAAAATAGTAGTAGACTAATTTCCACTGCTTTCTAAAATATCTTTGAACTAATAAAATGTACTTATAGCAAACTAGACTATATATTTTCATTTTATATTAATTTTTCTTGGATTATCCCGGCACGTGTCAATTTATATATATTCTTGAAAATACAATTGCATTTCAAGTAATCAGAATATTATGTAAATTTGGGGGTTTCATAATCAGTAATATATAAAGGTTTAGAATATTCCATGCTGTATGTAATGAATCAATATAATATCATTTTCTGAAATGATAGACAAATATATCGAGTATTTCACAATATTATAATTATTTGAGATTCTACTGTATTTTATCAGACAATATACATTGCATTCAACGTCCACTGTTGACATAATTTTAATATGTTCTGGATGGAGCAATATATCAATGACATTTCCCTTTTTGTTTTACACAAATGGAACAAAGGTTTCACAAATCTGAAACTGTACCAATAAGTCTCTGGAGCCTCCTTGTTAATCTAGTCCACATTTGACAAGCAAACATGTTGTTTTTAAAATAATCTGACCTGGTCTAGATGGTTTAAAAAGACACCCTTTTTTCTGTTTTCATGAACAAAATGAAGGTTTTGCAAATTTGAAACTGTGTTTAAACCGTGGTAAGGCATTTTTTAAGATGTCTAACACTTCCACAAGAAAAGTTGACCTCCACTGTTGACATAATTTAGTTATTTGTTGCATCTATCATATTTAATTTTTGCACTTGTCACCTGTTCATACACATAATGACTTTTTTCCCCACTGTCACTCAGGGCTGAGTAGCATCTATAACTTCATAACTTGACATTTCACCAGTGAATATAGTATATGATGGCATTTGTGAAAGAAAATAAGACAAAGGTCATTGTAGCATGTGATGCTAAAGCCCCTCATTCCTGGCTGCATCACTGGACTGCACAAGGAATTTCATTAGAGCCAGTTTCAGCAAGTGCTGGAGTTCAGTCTGAGGTCATTTGAATGTTTTGCAAGCATTCTCTCAGTTTCCCTGGAAATATATGGGGTCTGTCTGCAGAACAATTAGTCATGTCAGTAGACGGCTATGTAATGAAACCCAGGCTCAATACTGCATCTCTGTCTCAGTTGATTAAAAGAGGAGTGTCTTTATTTACAGGAATACTTTGTAGAGTTTGAGTCTACTGTCTATATTATTTATATATCTAAGTTTTATATCCTATTTCAAAAACAATTATTATTCCATTCTGTAAAAATCATTTCAAATGTTGATTTAAATTTAGTTCTACCTTGTTTATTTCATTATTATTAGTTTACTGTTGTTTCATTTTCATTCCTGCATTTTGTTATGTTCATGAAAGGAAACGCCAAAACAATGACTTTGCAAAAATGAACAGGCTATGCTTATCAGTTTGTTTGTGTTAAAACCCATGTTCAGATATACTCACTGCACACTTCACTTTCTACAAACTCTGCCATTATGCACAATAAACAACAATGTAGAATAATTTTTGTTCACACATTGTTGATTAACTTCAGAGGCCAGTTGGGTATTCGGAGCCATTCATAAGCGCCGGCTGCCAGCCAAACTTACACGCTCTAGATCACTAAAAACTCAGATACCAGAGAATGCAGGGAGGTGACTAGAGTGAAACACAGTCTGGAAGGAACAAGAGCGAAGTGTTCCTAGTCAAGTATCAAGTAGTATGTGGTAGTGAAGAGGCTCAAGGAGCGACACCAGTGTCATGTAGACTTGCAACCCATCTACAGCTGGTGACCTGTAGTTAATGTTTGCTTAGACACTTTGCACAGCATGCTATGTTCTGCAATATGAATTCAACTGTTTCCTACCAGCAGTGGTTCTGTCGTGACACTTTTTTTGTCTTTTCAGCTATCTCTTTCATTACATCTGCCATGACAGAATCATATACCTGGGTATCACTGACGATGTAAGTATAGGCCCCACTATCTGTGGCTACTAGGCCGTCTGTAAATGTTGAAATGGCTTTAAGAATGTAATGTACCACTGTTGTTTCATATGCTGCTGTATTATACAGGAAAGGGCGGGATTTAATATTCAAAATAGCTTTCTTTTAATTAAATATGAATATCTAAATATAAAGAACATTTGAGCAAATTTACAATGACACCAAATCCATATGAAGCCTACTTTGTTGGCCCAAATTTTCCTTTTTGACATAAGAATCAGCAGAACTCAGAGATTTCTATTTTTTTTCTTTTGTATATAATTGTAATCGTCATAACTCTTGTTTGCTAAAGGACTTTGAGAGATCACGCGCATTCAGCTTCCTGAGTGAGGTCAAGAAGCGCTTTCAGACAACCTATGGGTCTCGAGCGCAAACGGCGCTGCCATACGCCATGAATAGTGAGTTTTCCTCCACACTGGCAGCACAGATGGTGAGTATGGAAAAAGCTTGACTGTGTTGAGCTACATTTTTGTTGTGAGGGCTTTGTCATTGCTGTTTTCATCATGGAAGCCTTAACAATTTATACATACTTGATTTCTCTTACAATTCCTTAGGGTTTACATTACATTACATTATGACTATGGCTAAATGTAACACTGCCCACTAGTGGACATGTTATATTCTATAACTCCAATCTTTACAAGTGTAAAGAGTTGTTGTAGAGTTCAGAGAAGCATAATTGAAACTTTAATGATGACTAATGCCTCTTTATTTTATGTCTTATGTTCTTTTCTATTTAGAAACACCACTCAGACCCACGGGGATCAGATCGTCTTACTGAGACACAGATGCAAGTGGATGACCTGAAAGGCATTATGGTCCGCAACATAGGTGAGCTTCTCCTCACGTTTTTTCTATTTCTTGCTACACTACTACATTATAAAACAATCAGACAATTCCTGCGGCAATTGTGAGAGTTCAGGCTGGGCGTTGGGTGTCGGGACTCTGTTCTGTGGGCTTATACAGCAGTCTGACATGATAGGTGGCATCCTCGATACCCTCTAATCATTAATGCCAAGTTTGGTATGTGTCAAGCCTTTAGATCCAAAGTTATTGAGGAAAAACCGGCAGCCAATCAGCTTTCAGCCTGATGGAGTAAACAGCTCAGCCACCAAGCTGTGTTGTTTCTGTGGTGATTATGATATCAATTAAAGTATCTATTAACACAAATCATATGTGCTGCAGACTATCTCCACAGAAATGAATGGGGAATGAAGTTGCACCAAAACAGAACGGTGGTATTGTAAATTATGACAATAAAAATACTAATATAGGAGAGTATATTACTTTTGTTACTTTAAGTACACCTTAGTTCTGTACTTTTCCTGACAGACTATTTTTTAATTGTGGCCTTGCTACTTTTACTTAACTGCTATCAGTTGATATTTATCTGTCATATGTGAAAGACGGTGAAATACAACAAATAATATAAAAATATAAATAAAAAGATTTAAGTTACAAACATTACTCAAGGAGTTGATGTAATACTGGTGTTAACTACATCAACTTAATATTATTTGTACCTTTTTAATTGATTTAAAACTGCAGGTAAATGAAGTTGACATTCATTTATAATTTAGTTGTCACAAATTATTGTAATTTATTATTTATTTGTTTATAGCGACAACATGAACAAAAACAATAGGTGAAAACGGGAATCCGACCCTTGCACCAGAACATTCAAAATTTCTTTAAGCTCAGGGTCCTAGAAGCACTCAAGCTTCTCCACCACGTCGAGGTCACAGCACAGGGAGAAGGTTCGGTGTATATATATTCCATTCTGGGTTAGAATATATATATTTTTACTTAATTATGGTAAATGTTCAGGTAAGGGGTAAGCAGACAAGTACTTACTGTTACTCCATGGGACCCTGATTTTGAAAAATTCTTTATGGTGTTGAAGGGAGACAAAATAATTTTATTTAATCCTATTTTATTTGTCCTACATATGTATGTATATTTTTGAAAGTTCTGAAATCCGTAGTTCTGTACGTTGTTTCTGACCTTCTCCGTCTAGAGGTCGGCCAATCCTGCTAGAAATGTGTCATGAATGACATGTGCTGTTTAAAACTAGATAGATAGATAGATAGATAGATAGATAGATAGATAGATAGATAGATAGATATAAATAATATGATAGGCAAGAAAGATTAATAGTTGGCCTGGCTACACCAGCCCGAACTAATGAAATATCATTGTGCCTTTTTTGCAGACCTGGTAGCTCAGAGAGGGGAAAAGCTGGAGCTGTTGATTGACAAAACCGAAAATTTGGTTGATTCAGTGAGTTTTATTTTCCTCTTGTTTTTCTGGTGCATATTTAGTAGTTTATACTTTGATGATAATCTAGCATGCTATAGTACACTGAAATTTTCACTAATTGACTTTCTTGTCAATCTCCAGTCAGTTACATTTAAGACCACGAGTCGTAACCTGGCACGTGCCATGTGTATGAAGAACCTGAAGCTGACAGTTGTCATTGTGTTGGTGTGCTTGGTGAGTATAGGTACAGACTGTAATGGTAACTGGTGAGGGACAATGTAGTTCTAGTTTACATATGGATGTGGATGAAAATGTCCTTATTTGGACAACTCTTGAAACGTGTCAATTTGTCAATGCCAATTTTAAAATGGTATTTGTTCCCCAAATTGATTTCCAATTGGTTGTTCATATCACTTAGCTCTTAGTTTGAAGCTCAGCAATCCTGTAAAATTCTTATAAATTACTTCACAATGTTAAGTTACTTGAATACATTGCAGCATTGATTTTTCATTAGACTCTTCAGCAACTTGACAGCGATAGGGTGGGGGTGTGTGGATGGGGGTTTATCTGGTGTGTCTTTGTGACTGAACTTCCCACTATGTGATAATCATATGCATAGGAAGTGAACCTTGTCTCTCTGCTCTTTTCAGGTGATCCTTTACATAATCGTCTCTGCTGCCTGCGGAGGCCTCAGCTGGCCCTCTTGTGTAAAAAAACAATAAAGGAGTGGAGAGTGGTGATAGGAGCAAGAGATAAAGAAAAAAAGGAAGAGGGGGGAGAAGTGCCTGTTCAACTCTGCTTACCAGTGGATACAAAAGGAAATGCAACTTTCTTTGCTTTACTCCTCTAGCTTCAACATCCCTGGAAAACGCATGCCGCTGCTGGTCCTCCTGCCTCTTATTTTTGCCTCCTCCTTGATAGTGTGTACAATGACTTGCCTTCAGGACAGGGAGTCTCACCTCATGCCCACACCAATGGACAGCAGCCATGTGGCCAAAAACTGGTGTGGAACAATAATCTTGTTTTAAGCTAGTCTGGTAAATTCATCTTGTCTCATGCACTTAATATGTATCAGTTTGTGATACTGTCCTGCATCTATTTGTCTACTCAATCCATTTAGACTGGTATAACGAACCACAAAGATAGCAAGCAGAGACATATGGGACCTGCTCCCACAACACAGTGTCAGGTGTCTCCGTGACATCACTGAATGCAAATGTATGACGGAACTGATGCACTATGTCTGAAGTAACAAGTGTCTTTAACCCTATTGGTTAAGTCTCTAGAATAACAAACAGGTTGTGTGATTCACAAATTTATTTCTTTAATGTCCTCACCAAACATAGTAGTGTCTTCTACAGATTATGTTGTAAAATACAAGATATGAACATATAAATAAATAATGTAAATTTGATAGATATTACTAATTCAAAAAATGTACTGTACCTTGACTGGCTTTGGAGCAAATCTATTTCTTTCCTACGTTGAGGCTTTCCTGCCCCTTAGTATGTTAAGTGTGCCCATATGTTTTCTTTGTTAACACAATGCACTTTTTACATTGTACATACATTTTCATCCCTGCTTCATATGGTTTATAATCATGTAAGTATTTAATTATTGTACATCCAGAAAAAATTTAAATAATAAAATCTGATGCCATTGAATGATTGCTTTATTTTACCTTTTTAATGTGTATTTAAAAGGGACAGATCATGTTAATAAACGTAAAATTCAATTGTAAATAGGACTGGTGAATTACATCTGTAGTCCTTTGGAATGTCATAACAAATGTAACAATAAAAAAAAAATAATTCATATGACAAAAGTGTAAACTTCTCTGTGTAAAGAGCAAAATTTACACAACCATTTTCACATCCATTCAACAACGTGACTGAATTCTAATGTCTTATGATGTTTAGTTTTCCATGTTTCTGTCTGATTTTACTGCAGTTTCATGCATGAAAACAGTTCTATCATTAATTAACGAGCTGTACTAAATGTTTGCCAACTGATCACATGATGCGTCTCGTGGGTCGAAGTTCAAATCGACGCCACTGATTCATCATTCCTCAGGTCGATGAAACCGATCTTTGATACCGGTCCGCTCTTTTGATACCGAGCCTGTATTAATGAACCGGCTGGTTTCAGGAGCCTCTGAACCACCAGGTGAATAATTGGGGCTCGTCAGCGGCGCGTTCCCGTCGCCCCCGCGCGCGCTCCCGAGACAGGTGCGTGAACTTTAATCCGGTGTTTGTTTTACTTTTTTATAGAATAATGTCAAATCACGTTGCTTTGTGAAACTCTACCAATTGTCCTGATTGTTCGGAAGGTGGTAAGTTAGGGAATTATCTCTCTCTCTCTTCAACGACGCCAATTAACTACTTGAAACAAGTTACCGCCGGTGTTACTCCCTGTCAACCGACGTGAACCGGTGCTTTTACCCGGTAGCTTGTTAGCTAACGCTAACGTGTTAACGGTAATTTGTGTTTGAATTTCGACGGTTGAGACTCCCGGGAGAGACCTCCGCTAACTTTAACGAAGGTGGCAGTCTGTCAGAACCTCTACGAACATCCTGGCTCGGTCCCTTCGAGTCTTGTCTTTTGTAAATTATTATTTTTAAAGGGGCGTTCTGTAGTTATTATCAGCTTAAACCATGTATGGATTTGAAAGTATTTGTCTCGCTATTTTTAGCTGCATCCTATGTTTACGGCCGGTGTATTTATAACGTTAGACCGGACCGGCTGAGGAGACCCCACACGGGGATAATCCGTCAATCAGGTGCAAGGGTCAAAAAACATGTGGAACCAGTGACCTGGTGTGTGAGGAAGAATGAGCAGAACCTCTCATTCATTACGGGTTGTTGTGGACTCCTGCTGGGTGAGTGTGAGCTGTGTGCTGCTATGATCTGATTTAAGTTTTCCCTGTAAAACGAGACTATAGACTCCAGCCAGTGGCATGTGAAGTAATTACCTGAAAATAGACGTATCTTACCAGAAAATGAAGAATGTAAAGTCACGTATTATATTACTTGAGTAAAAAAAGAATCTATTGTTGTCCTTAAATATCCAAAGTATTTTTCTGATATTGTATGTACTTAAATTTTAAAAGTACAGCTAAATACTGTAATTTAAAAAGTCAGTTGTTTGAGAATGAATCAATGGTGGCTTCAGGTTTCCACATCACACTTGTGTAAATGGAGTATTGAACCAGAATTAGCTTCCAAACTATTTGATGTCACAAGTCATGGTTATATCAGGCTGTTTACTGCCTGTTTCCATAAATTTAGATTTTACTTAACTTTAATAACAATAATGCTTAGGAAAAAATGTAGTAAAATAAACGTGAAAGTTAATAGAAATGTATAGATACAATCTAAAAATATTTAGATACTCTAATGAAATATTGCATTACACCACAGGGTCTGTGGTACTAATGATCTTGTTTGAGAAGAGCCATTGAGGAATGAGATACTAATGCAGCAGGATTAATTCATGCTATTTTCTGTCTCCGGTTTGTAAATTAATTCAACTGTATGTATGGTGTATGGTTTTATTTTTAATGTATTATGAAGTGACATGACTTTACAAAACAGTATTACACAGTACATAGTGGTGGAAAGTAACCTTATGTAAAAAATGTGCTGTATAAATGAAGTTATCATTAAAAAAAGACTTGTATCATTCATTATGTATATATGATGCAGTATTATTAAAAGAATGTAATAATCGCCCTGTATGGATGCACTACAGCAATAACATATACATTTATTAATTAGTTAATGCTAAAAAAAACAGGCTATAATTTACCATAGTAATATAACACTCTAAAAGAATCTATATAAAGAGTATTTTTATTTTGAGACTATAATTACATTTTCCTGATAATATCTCTCTAGTCGTATTAAAGAATTTTGAATTTACAATTTTTTATAAAGGAGTATTTTTAGACTACAGTATTTCTAAGGATCTGAATACTTTTTCCACCACTGAAAGTACAACACTGTCCTCAAATAGTACATGGTTCAAAATATATTATTTTTAAATATTTTGGATGAAAAATTGATGTTTGCCCTCTTATGATACCTTTCAGTGTTCTGGCAACACAGTTTATCCTCGCATGCATCTGCTCTGCTGCCGACACTTCTGACGTGTCTCTTGTCTCTAAATGGCACAGGCCACTGCTTTGTCTTGGAACACTTTTTTGACATTTCTTACAAGGCAGCGGCGTTGAAAAGACAGTGCCATGCCATTGTAACCCGGCTGGTCGGTGTGGTTTTGTTGCCCCGTGCTGTACAGAGGGCGTCCTTGTTTCTATGGTATGCTGAATGTGGAATCTCCCGGCCTGACCTGCTGCCCCGCTGCAGCATGGGGCAGCGCTGTGCCTGCCTGAGGGTTTGATGGCTGTCCCTGCTACCCATAACAGCTCACTGTTTGATATGTCCAGTTACCCATGCAAAGGCAAGTAAAGGCCATTCCAGGCTGCTTGTATGGTGCCTGAGGGAATTTAGAAAAAGGCTGTCATTGTGCTGTTGGTCTTGCTCTGACTTTAAAATGTGTATTATACAACAGTGCAATTTTGAAGGTAAAAAGTTTTTGAGACCCGAATTTAAATACAAAAACATTTTTTTTTTTAAAATCTGCACCAAATACTTTTTTATTCTGTGATAAGCCTCAAAAGAATTGAGGGTGCGTATGAGTGTTAAAATAATTAAGTAATGATACAAAACTCACTGACTTGCACACTTTATACAATATAAAACCAGTCCTCCTCCATTCTGTTCTCCTCTCTGGACATAACATGCATACTCAACATTGTAATTTACATCTTTTCTCTAGTCAAGATTAGAGTATAGTTCCCAGGGTCAGGGACTTTGTATAGATTAAGCAGAAATAGCATGGGTCTTAGGATCTTAGACTCTGGTGTCACATCACTGCTGCAGTGTCTGGATCAAGTGTCAGGCTGTTTGTGTACACCATGAGTCCATGTCATCAGGCAGTGAGTGAAGTCATCAGTAAATGAATTTTGAGAACATTATTGTAATGTCTCATACCACGTTGGAGCAACCAAGCTTCTAATAAAATTCCAGTTGGTTTCTTTCAAACTGTCAAAGTGCAACATTCTCCACCTACTTAGTCCTCCCCTTATTCTACGGCCCTTTTTACTTATCCTTTAATAAAAAGCTGCCTGTGCCATTCCCGCATAGGAGAGCGACTTTAGCTGCTTAGCAACAGTGAAGGCCAACTAGGCCTGAGAGGCCACTCCCTCTGCACTTGTCTCGGCAGGGATAAGGTAACATGTAGATTTCTTATTCCTTTGCTCCTAGTAAACTTGGGGGTGGAACTTAGCACTCTTCGTAGCTGGACCTCGACGTGCCTGCACTCCTGAGCCAAGCTTATCCGCTGCTGCAGCAGTAAGCCTGCTGGATGAAGTCACATTAGCTCACTGAGAGGGGAGGAGAGAAAAAAGAGACGCTAACACCAGCACAGGGGGCACCCTCATTCAACCCCTCACTGAACACGAGGAGATAGTGGTGGGACGCGTGTTGTTGGGGCCTGGCTAAAACAGACATGCACACTACTGCTTGCTTGGTCGGCTGGATTTAGTGCTTTGAAAGGAAAGTATAATAGGATTGTCTCTGAGAGGGTAAAATGAGCAGAATGATTCTGCACAAAAAGAGTGATCATGGAGGCTTTTATTTTCTCAATGCTAATCACTGATTGGAGAAGACAATAGTGGATATATTTTTGTGAAAGGTAAGTGATGTTTTAAATTTGTATTTTTTTCTTCATCAGTGCTGGTTAGTCTAGTGTTTGTAGCTTGAACTCATGCTTGTATTTTTCCATAAACATTGTCAGTTCTTGTTTTTCTCAGGTGTAGGTGTACGTTGCATAACACACTGTACACAGTGACATTTCTGAAGAGAATATCTGCCTTTCATTATTTGATGAGGGAACATGCAGTACTTCAGCAGCCCTAGAGCAGCAGTTTCATTCTTGCCAAGGTTCAATGTGCACAGCAGTAAGCCAAGCCTATTTATTTTATTTCCCCAATTGCAGTAAGTTGCCATAAAGTAAGGTGTGTTGATTCTGTTGTTTAACAACATTATTCATCCAGATTTGGCGTGTTAGCCATCTTGCAAAAGCAGTTGGTTTAATAGAGTTGGTTTCATACATCTACTCTGTACTATTACTATTTATGTTTTTTTTAATGCCAGTCTTAATATTTATTCATGTTGTGTCTCAGGAAACAATCTTTTTCTGTGACTGTAATAGTTTTGTGGGGCTCGGGTTTGCACCTCGGTTCAGTACAGTCATGTCTATAGTGACTACAGGTGTCTTTGTGACCCGTTGAACTGTTTTGTCACATTCACTAGAGAGAGTAGAGCTTTGTTTGCTACTCTAGGGAAAGAAAATGGAAACAACTAGGAGATGATTGAGACAGATGAACTACAGTATTCCTAAGCATTATCCGAATGGCTTTTCCTTTTTCCATTCATTAATAATTTAAGAATCTAGCTACTGCTACAATGGTCAGTCGGTACAATGGTTTACTAGGGAAAGACCAAACTTTTTGGAGCCCTATGTATAATTTGACACCACCTTCCCCCTCCCTTATCACCGATGAAATTGTTCTATATATTGACAATTAATGTGAGATGATAATGACATTGGTAAACAAAACTTGATTAATTGTAATTAAACTTCAAATGTTGCTTACAATGCTTTCAGCATTCTGTGAAATGACAAGTATGTTGATATAGATGATGTTGCAAAATGGTTATAATAATTTAACCCTGTCCTCTTCTTCACAGATATTGATGCCTGATCAACCAATTTAATGGATTACAGTGCTAAAGGAATGTAAGGTTATTTACAACTACGGATGTAGGCAAACTCCTGTCAGAACTCTAAAATGTCTAATAAGGCATTCAACATGACTACGAAGAGCCACGTTGAGTCCACAGTTCCTCTGTCACACAGAGGCCTGCAGCTGAGCCTCTCTCCTGAGAGTCTCCACAGCGACTCGTCCCTGAGCCCGTCACCTGATTCATCCAGTAGTATTTCCATCAGAAGTGACAGAGAAGCTGACAGCTCCCCTGACATTAATATGTCTGTGTTTTGCCTCAACGATGGTTCTCCCGTTGATAATCCTACCAACGCCACCTTACTGCAGGATAATGTGTTGTGTGGTGTAAACATAAAGCTGGACCAAACTTTTATGGTCACACCTGTTAATGACAGTGTGAATTCTTGGAATGACAACTTGAGCCTGATGAGCAGTCAAGAGACCACATCAGAGAAGTGCCAGACATTTAATAAGAACACAGAGTGTGGGAGCGAAGCAACATCTCCAGACTCTGCTGGGAGGGACAGCCGACTGAGTTCATGTGAGATGTCCCGTAGAGGATCCAATGAGAATGACAGCTACTCCATGAGCTCTGGGGAAATGGTGATAAGGAGAAACAGTTTTTGTCTGGCGGACCAGTCACTCTCAATAGTCTCTTCCCTAGACAAGTCATCCAACTCTGTAGCCACAGGATATCAGGGGTCGCCTGCTGACTCGAACTTGTTGTCACCCACTCTGCTGAATGTGTGTGAAAAATTGACAGAAAGAAGTATGAAGGAGAATCCAGGCCATCCATCCATACATTTTGAGGAAGAAGATATGGAAACGGACAAGTTTCTTACACGGCTGCCGAGTGAGAATGAAGGGGGTTTGCTTAAGCCCTTTGTTTGTGGAACATATTCAGATGGCGAAAAAGATTCCACTGAGAGTGAAAACCAGTCTGTGAGCGCTGGGGAAATGGTGATAAGGAGCAACAGTTTTTGTCTGGCAGATCAGTCAATTTTGATAGTCTCTTCCCTGGATGAGTCGTCCAGCTCTCCAGCCACAGGACATCAGCCATTGCCTGCTGAATCTAACTTATTGTCACCCACTCTGCCGGATGTGTGTGAAAAATTGACTGACAGAGCTATTGAAGAGAATCCAGGCCATCCATGTCTTGGCGTGACTTTCATTCAGGAAGAAAATTGGGCGGTACCCCTTGAGGAAAATGATATAGAAACGGACAACTTTCTTATAGCGCTGCCAAGTGAGAATGAAGGGGGTCTGCAGATGACATTTGTCTGTGAAACATCTCCTACAGATGGTGGAAAGGAAGCACAGTTTGCTAGTGCTAAAGAGAAGGCCTTTGTGTCTGCTCTGTCAGGTATGCAAGACACTGATAAGAATATTCATACTTCCACACCAGTACAAATCATTGGGCACAAGATGGCCAGCCTCCCCTCCCTTTCATACTCCCCCTGCACTGAAAACACAGGCACCCCAGGGCTCCACCCTACTAAACGGCAACAAACCTCTGTCTCTACTAAACAGCCTTTGGCTGCAGGACTGCTGCCTTCAGCCAGCAACATGAAAAAAATTGAAATTAAGAAGTTCCCAAAGTCCGACTTTAGGAATGTGAAATCTAAAGTCGCGACAAGAGCTGTGTATCCAGTGGCTTCACAACACAATCCCTCATTTGGAAATGTTCACAGTAAACATACTGAAGCACAGAACAGAATCAGTCCTGATAAGGTGACAAGTACCACTACAGTTATTTCTGACAACTCTAATAAGGTCAATGATGCTTGGAGAGAAATAAAAACCGAGGCTGCTAACTTGTGTGAGACAGTGATACTGTCATCTGGTCATACTGCTGAGGACATACAGGACCAAAGTAGAGGTTCCCTACCTGGACATTCTTCAGCCAACCAATGCAGTATTGTTATTTCTGAAATGGAGCAGGCGACCCCAAGCCACCTAGTACAGCCTGCTGGTAATGAGACCTTCTGCTTCTCGTCTTTAGGAAAACCTCCTGATAGAGGTGGCCAAATGGATCTGAAACCAATTCAAAAGAAGGGTGAGTCAAACCAAATGGAACTCAGGGCAGGCTCAGCATTGGGTCAGGATAAACCCTCTGGACTCAAGATGCAGCTTCGTTGCTCATCTGACAGTTTGTCATCATCAAAATCAGATAAAAAAAACACTAAAACATTCTCAACTAGTTTTACAAATTCCAAAGATGTCATCCGTCTGGGCCAGACAAAACCAGGGAACCTGGCTTGCTCTCCCCAGAAGAAACGGGCCATACAGAGTAAGACCACAAAGGAACCCGCTCAAACCTCCAAGAGAGAGGTTAAGAAGATCAGCCTGTTGGTGAGTTTAGACATAAGAACTTAAAAAACATTTTTTTCCCTATGATATCTATGACTAGTATTCACGATTCACTTTTTTTTCTGGACTGACGAGCTTCTGGACTGACGAGCTCCCTCAGCAACAGACTAATCTTCTGGACTGACGAGCTCCCTCAGCAACAGACTAATCCATCCCAAGTGTCTGAGGGAGCGATATAGGAAGTCCTTCCTTCCTACAGCTGTCAGACTGTACAACAAGTACAGCTCGCAGTAACCCCCCCCCCCCCAACAGAAAAAATGGACAGTGCAAATACATTCTTAATTCATATTTATATATACCTGTATATACCAGTGCAATACTTTTTATTCATATTTATATATACCTGTATATATCTGTATATATTGTTTTTTAATTTAATTCTTTAATTTTTCTTTTCCTTTTTAAATTTTTAAAAAACATTTTTGTAACTTTTCTAACTGCTGATGTAGCACCGTAAATTTCCCCACTGTGGGACAATAAAGGAGCTATCTTATCTTATCTTATCTTATCTTCTTTACAGGCCGAGTCCAGCAAAGCAACAGTACCAGGAGCCTCCTGGGAGGAGGGTAAGAGTAGACTTCGAGTACAGCCGTCCCCTAGTAGAACAAGAGGAGCACCGCTTTCCCAACGTCCAGCTGCCAGTCCCAGAGCAGCGACTCTGTCAACCAGACAGAGAGCAACCTTGGGGAGGGATGAATGCAGGATAGCCAGAGCTGCAGGCACACCACAGGCCAAGCAAAAGAGCACTGCAGGTAAAACTAATGTAATGAACTTTGCTTGACAATGTTGAATATACACTATTTTTGGGTACATATACAGATAAAACTGTGCTGGTGATAGCATTCAGGATTTACCTGTAAATCTGCAAAAAAAAGGTTTCGCAAGTCCCAATTAATACACTCATAGCCTTTATGACATGCCTTTGACTAAGCAGAGGTCTGATAATCTCCCTACTGTTTCCTGTATTGTATAAACAGTTCAGTTTACCTGATGGTATAATGGAAACTAGGGCCAAACAGAAGTTGACACAAATTGTACTTGAAGGATCATTTGGGATTATTGTCAGGAGTATGTGGGCGTGAACGAATGGGGAATGTAAAATTTTTGTACAAATCTGTAGCTGATAGCTACAAAATCTTTCAAACCAATGTATTATTGTTATAGTATTGCTTTTTATATATAGACAAGCAATAGCAGAATACAAAAACATGATATTTGACATTTTTCAACAAGTTGAATTTTGTTGTGGAATTATTGAGGTTGTTATTTAGCAGATCATCCATCAGAGGGTGACATTTAGACGGATCCTATTAGATCTACATTCTTCCTGTTCAGCTCAGCCATGTTCACCAGAGTCAGTTTTGGATACAGATGTCACCTCCTGTTTTTTGTCCGGTTCTTGGGGATAAACAGCCAACTCCCTCCACCCTCTTGTTCATCATAGTAAGAGAAGTCCTGGGTAAAGGAAGGGGAGTCTTCCTCTGATGGGAAGCCATCTGTATCAGTGGAAAAAAAAACAGGGGAAGGAAAGGGAGGTTTGCTCTGACAATTACTAAGCTCCCTGAGCCCCCTAAAAGCAAAAGCAGTAACATTGTCATGCTCCTGACAACAGTCACGCTCCAGGAGGATATACCTTTCTGCTTAAACTGCAACATTTTAGTTTGTTTTAAATTTGACATGTTTTCTGTAGTGAGAAATATAGGTAAGTTTTGCATGATTCCTATGTTGAACATAGGTATATAGGGTTCTGTTTTTAATTTATTCTGCTTTTAAAAGTATTTTATTTTAACTTGATTGGCTCTTAAGAAAATGTCTCCAGAATATCCCATGTGAAAGACACCTTATTACTTTTTAAAATATATTACGTTTGATTTGGTTTATTATGCCTTGTGAGATGAGTATTTGTATAAATGGGCTCATCTCTGATGTTAATTTCTGCTTCACTGGATACTAGGCAGTCAGAAGGCTCATGCAACAGGAGAGTCATCCCTTGGAACTGCATCAACAGCAGCTATTAAGCCCCAATTGAACGGATCACGACCTCCCCAGACTCCCACTCGACCTTCTTCTATGGGCCCGCCCCCTACTACTACTTCTAGACTACCACGGAAGCCCCTGGGGCCATCCAGGAGCCTTAGTGGGACCAGTGGTCGCAGTGAGCAGAGTGAAGGTTGTGGGAGTACACAAGGTGAGCCAAACAGGCATGCATATATATATATATATATATATATATATATATATATATATATATATATATAAAATAGTCAGTGCAATTTCATAACCATACAAAATTAGTTTTATGCAGGGTTTTTCCCCTGGTTCAGGCCATGGTATTTATTTAGATTTTTAAGGACACATCTGGACACAGAGGGGAGGGGCTCCTGCTTTGAATGTTGACCCACATCAGGGCTAGGCCTGGATGAAAATTGCCCTGCTGGGCAAATCTCTCAGATTTAATACCATCACATCTGTCAAGATACAGGCATGTGGCCTCTTTAAAATTCCTGCAGTTTATGATTTTTCTGAAATAATTATTTAAATCTGAATGAAAGAGCTTTATTCCAAAAAATCCTCTGTGTTGCTGCTGAGCTTTGTAATGGTGTTCATTTTATGACTGGCATATTGTGCTAAAAGGAAGGAGCTCCTTTGCTGTCAGCATCTTGAACAGCACGCAGATCAGTAATTGGCTGAAAAGGACCTATTTTTTTCAAACTGGGGATTCCACCCAACCCGGGTGGTTGTCACAGCAACGTGTTCTGTTCCAGTCTAGTTCACACACAGCATTGCCTAGAGGAGTATTAGCAGACACGTATATTACAACTGATGTTGCATGAGGTGGATAAAGGGAACGGTTTCCTTTTTTTTATTATTAAAAAAAACAATGGCTGATTACATGGGACTTCGAAGCTGCACTTGGACTGAATTTCCAGCTCATGTTCTCACCAACTCCTCTCTAATGGCACGAGGCACTGCAGGATCTAACTTTGATCTCACACTTTTGACCTGCTTCCTCATTGGATCCTATCGCTTTTGTATCATCCCTTTGTTGGCTGCATTTAATGGGAAAGATAGAAAGCTTTGGAGAAGTAAGTGAGACTGGAATTTTATTCATGGTGAAGTGTAAAATTGGAAAAACCTCTCAATATTTTAATTGGCTCAGTGCAGGTTAGCTTTACATGCAGACATTGAGAGAGAATATATTTTTAGGTTTGAATATTTGTTATGATCCGGTTTACAACTTTTTAGTCTTATTTATTTATTTTTACATCAATTAAATATCCTATATACTAATATACTCTTTTAGCTATGATTCTTCCACCGCAGCTCACTGCGGAAATGCTGTCCAAGAAAGTACAAAGAGATAATTTGATGCTCAAAGGCAATTTTTTCCCCTATCAGAGCATGTTATACATGATGTTCTAATGGCCAATATACCAAAGAGCATTTGATACAGGAAAAAAAATATTTCTAGTGTTCTTATCTGACTATTGTTTTAGGATAGAAAAAAAATCGGGCCAATCTTTTTAACATGACCTAACAAATCATAAATGGTGACCAACTTCATGAGATCAGTGCTAATGACAGTATTGTATTGAAGGCAGAGACATCAAAAAGTAATTTTTTAATGTTTACAAAAACTATTTTGAATTTTTTAGCATACTTTGCACTTTGTTTTACCCAACAAATCTGTATTTTTCCAACAGTTTCTGGAGGAGGTGGGCATAAACCCACTTCATTCAAAACTACTGTACTGAAATCAAGATTCATCACATCAGGGAAAAACACTGGATCAAGTGAGATTACACTTCTACACGCTCCCACTCCATGTATATATGTGGTTATTTGTCATTAAGCCTGCTTTTGATTAGATTTCCTTTGTACTCACGTTTGTAGAGTAAATAAATGATGCCACAGTGAAGTTTGCATCTTTGATCATATCCTCACACTATGATAGGGAAAGAGTCCTGGTAATCTGACTAAAAGCAAACCTGATTAAACCTGCTCAGAACACTCAAAATGATGTGATTAGGTTGGTTTGATCTTGATTAAATAAATTGTGGGATCATTTGGGATATTTATGTTGGCCTGTTAAAGCATCTTTTATCAGCCTTCTTCATTTGGTTCTAACATTAAAGCTGTCTGCAGTTAAACATTTGTGGTCAGTTGCCAGTATTCCTGCTACAACATGGGCACAATTCATTCCAGCTGCTTGTCTTACCCAGTTTTCTGTTTCTGCAGCTTTGCCCCCAGTGTGCAAGCCTGCTGCCTCTACCAGTAAAGGATCTTTCAATTCTACAGTCAGTCCTCTGAAAAGGACAGCATCTGCGAGGCTCGTTCGTCTGACTTCGAGCGGACCTGGTAAGAACTTCCACTTTTTCATTGTTATCCGAACGGTTGATAAACTATGAAATGACTTTTATTCAGTGTGACATGGAAAAGTTTTAACATAAAGTCCCCCTTAACTCAAAAATAGATGTTTGAGCATTACTAAGCAGAATGATGTATGCATAGTTTGACACTACAAGGTTGTTTTCATATTAATCGGCTGAAAGTGGAATATTTCTGTGCTCACCTTATAGTAACCAGTTTAAAGTATATACTTATGCACATGATTTGTTAGATCACAGCTAGTTTGATGCCAATTATGGACCAGTATGCAACTTGTCTAACTGTGTTTATGTCCAGTGAACACAGAGAATGGACTTGAATTGAAAGATATTTTTTAATCCAGCAGTTGAAAATTGTATATTAAGACAAATTTGAAATGTGTCTGGAGAGGATCTCTAAGCAAATAAATGACCTTCATGCCTCTGGTATATGTGGTGTTTATTACTGACCAGTGTTTTTTCAGCCTCTGTCACGGTTTCCTGTAAAAAGTAATTAACCCAAAGCTGTATACAACCTCAGTTTTATTGGCCTATGGTGCTTTCTGCTGTCCACACATAATGCTGGATCATATCATTGTAATGTGTTAGATCCAGAATCTAAATGGGAAATTTTATAGCCAGCACATTGTTTTGAGTCTCACTCCTGGGCAAAGGGAGTGAAGGAGAGGAACCATGGGGGACTGGAAGAAATTCCCATTGGCTGCAGTGGTGCTGTTTGCTCCTCCCACGCCTCTCTCTCCCACCCCACCCCCTCTCCTCTTGTCCTAGCATCCTGGCTCTGCTACAGCACCGCCATCATCATGCTTGGAGATGCTGCATTGCTCTGCCGTTGAGGGATTTGAGTGTACGGTGAATGGTTGAAGCCTAGCTGTACGAAGAGGATTAAAGGATTTTTCCTTTTTTTTCTGCTCCCATCCTTCAGGCTGTGCCACAAAATAGTGGCCAGCCCTTAACCCTGTCTCTAGCTTTGAGTTGGGAGACCTGCCATGTTAAACTGGGTGCCTTCACTTTTTGTATGGCTGTTTCAGCAGTGTAACTCTTACTGTTTTTTATTGATTTATTTATTCTGCCAGTTTGTTTCACTACTGCTGTCACCTGAGGGATACTACTCTGAGAAACAGTATGGCAGATGGTTTGTAGCCAGAGTCAAACCTCTTCCCTTGGACACATTTTTTTTCCTTTTTTAATTAGTATTTGTTGGCTATAAAGTGGCTGCTCTGCTTGTCTTTTGAGAGATGTTATGGTCGCCGAAGCTCTCCCTGTCGTACATCCATGTGCGTCTGACCGCCAAGGGTTTGCTCAGAAACATTCAGCTGCTGTCAGGATGCAGGAAGAACACCGTGGTGTTCCAAGCAGGTCTGTCAGTTATTTCAGTGTTCAATATTTCTACTGATATTGTCCTTGATCTTTGTGCTATATTATTGAAACAAAACGTGTCCGTGTTTGCCTCCCTTGTAGACCTGTGCTGTTACTGTAGCTGCTTCTATTTTTAGTATGGCAATTTACTAGTCGAAGGTTCAGCTTTCATTTACCTACCTTGGTCACCAAAACGTGTGACCCTGCATTGTAGGGTATTTTACGATTTAAAAAAAAAAAAAAAATGGAATTATGAAACAATTTTATTTAAGCAAACATCCAAACTGTTTCAGAATCATATAAACCTTTCAAAATGACTTGCATGTGTCTTAAGGGACCACCTTTTTTGTTTGTCTGTGTCAAAACACACTTGGTCCTGCTTATTTGAAGAGCCGGGACTCCTGTTTCACCCTGAAGTGAACCAAGTTTATTTTGGTCCTTGGTCTCTAGGTTGAACCATGGGAACCTTGTTTGGATTTATGAACAGTACTGCATGAATATATTGGCTTCAAGTGGTTCCCATAACATTTAAAGCATTCCTCTCCTGGATTTGAAAGGTTGTGGTTAAATATGGTATCATAGTTTTACAGTCTCGAATGCTTTTTATAATCATCAGAATGGAATTTTCTGTTTAAAGAAAAGCATCATTAAATTATTTTAAAGATACTAGTCATGTAGTAAGTGTCCCATGCATCAGTTACTTACAGGACTTATTTATGTTAGTTGTCCAGTGAATGTTACACTGGGATTTTCCATTTGGTATTGTCAACAAAGTATTTGAACAAGTGCCTGATTGTGATGTCTCATCACCCATCATGCTTTGTGCTATGGTGTGACATCTCCTTACACCATAGCTGTGTATCAACATCATTCAGTATTGATGTAAGTGTTGTAGCTATATTGGTAAAAATAGTTTATCTACTTTGACAGGAGTCTGAAATGAGTAATGCAATACTACTGCTACAGTAGTATAACATACTACGAATAACTGACATAAAATACTGGCTACCTACTGTAATGTTCAGACAAATTGCTCAAAAAAGCTGTAGCTTCTCTGTTGCCATGGAACAGCTGAAATTCTTATAAAAGGAAATTAAATTGGAGAGTGCAGAGTTGTTTATGGAATCTACTATAGTAGACACACACTTAAAAATAAGATAGAATGTCTAGTTGTTTGCATATATCGGTTATATCCATATTATAATTACTCTGGGCAGCCATAACTGTAAATGAATAACTGGGTGACATAAATATCTCTATTGCTATTTTAATCACTGAAAAAGGCTTGGACATGGGCTTTGAAGCTGATACGGAGGTCTGACCCTCTTTAGACTATTTTGAATTATTTAAATGAAAGCATGAATTTTTAAAGTTCCGCAGAAATGCGTTACATAATGTCCACCCCCGGTCTTGGAGACAAGCACACAGGAACAGCTGTAGAAAAACAAATATGCAAAGATTTTTTCATCAGTGAATGCAGTCATGATTCCAAAAAAAATCTCTTCATGCTGCATGCCTTTAAAAGGACAAATAGTGGTAAATACATGTACATGTGTGTATAGTGAAAGAATGTAGAATGAACACACAGGATATATATTTAAACGCAAATTTATAATAAAGCCCATTAGGCCAAAATCCACAGTTAGTGCACATAAAACAAACCTTTCAAGCTACCAGAAATAATAACAAAAACTAGCCCTTTAAAGTGCAGCTAAATTTCCCAGCTTAGGCCGGACTCAGAGGAACCTTTTCCTTCAGCAACACATAGCCTAAGTTTGGTGTGTTCCCAACAAGCTATCATTACATGGTTGATACCAGTTCATGCCTTAGGTCATCTACTTTATGGTATCAGTATCTTGGAGTTTAACACTGGGCCTATTACAGCCTCTAGAAATCAGTAAACCTGGATATTGTTATTTTACTATATTAAATAATTAAAATGAATTGCAAAATTTAGATTTTGACAGCACTAAAAAAAGAGACAAAGAAAAACACACTACTTCACAAGCCTTTCTAAACAAAATACTATGTGCTTTACATTATTTCACACACATTTATTATTCCGCGTGTTAGACCTCCACTATGTCATGGAGCTGTAGTAAATGATGGCTTTGACATGTGAGATGGTGCCTCTTAGTGCTTTTTGCACCTGAGAGGGTGCAAAAAGCACTAAGAGCCAGCAGAGGGCATCCAAATTCAAAGAAACCCTTTCAACAGCTTAAGTGTGCTTTAATAATTAAATTTGTAATTTAAACAGACAGGCGAGGAATGTCACTCAAGACATATATGCGTGTGTATGTGTGGGTGCACCAAATAAAAGCATTAGTGGCAACAAAATAATTTTTATTCAAATCATATAGTTAATATTGTCTTATTTTGACTGTTGTACTTTCCATCCAGCTGCAGTATATTTGTCCTAAAGTTTCTTACTGGCTGTGTCTGTCTTTCCTCAAAAAGAAATAACCTTGGCAAAATTAATCCCGTGTGATCGGGCTTATTATCTTGTTCTCTCAAAGAAAGCGCTTTGATTCCACAGTTTGGTCTTTCACTTTTTTCTCTTGTAGTCGTCACAACAGTGTTCCTCTGTTGTCCGAGCCAGTCTGAAGTGTTATTCTCTCAGCAGTATTTTGACGCCATGATCCAAAGAGTACGCTCAGCAGCTCCACTAAACAACTCTAAATAGAGGACAGGGAAGACACCTCCTCTTTAACGAAGTATCCCAAGTAGATGTTGATTATTTTGCTAGGAAAGACAGCTACATATTATGGAAGGCATTAAAAATTTTCTTGCATAAGGTTCAAGTTGGAGTATTATATATTTTATATAGTATTTCCACTTTGCAAAATAAATACTAACCTTCCATCTGTTTGTTTTTTTTTTTTTAACCTAGTCTGGTATATTATGATCTCATCCCATAGTCTGCTTAGTATGTCTAAATTTGACTTGAATATGTGCCATGCTTTTTGTCTGGTCCATAAAGGATATGAACATAAACACTTCAAGGTCTGAAGGGACTCCTGCAAAGTAGGCAGTAGACAGCACTCTTGGGTATATTTGACTACTGCATCTTTCGGGTAACCTTATCTTCTGATTTTACTGGTATGAATTTACTATATCATTATTTGTTTCAATTTTAATTGGTGTGAGTCTTTTGGGTGATGCAAGTGTCTAATTTCAATAATACTTTTTTGTCATAAATCTGTTACCCGACAGTGAGTTTTGTCTTTTTATAATCTGACAGGTCATGAGTGGCAGTGTAACTTCATTAGTGAGATTGATGGTGGCTGTTATACAGGGGTGATGTATTTATAAAGTTGATACTAGAGTAGCACAGTCATGTTATAATAAGCTGTCCTTGGTGACCAGTGTCTGCAGAGCACAAGATTGAATTTGGATATGGGAACTAATTGCGTTCAGAGGATCCATTTTTGTGCCTGCACTGTCTGTGGAGCAGCACTGGGAATCATCAGTGTATCTGATTGGACAGAACATTTGTGGACTGCAGAACCAGCCAGGACTTTGACACCAGAGCTTGCTGCAATTGTGACCCTGACACGAGCTGTATGGGGTGGGTGCAGAGGTTCTGGACGGGGGTATGATGATGCTCAACGTTGTCACAACACTCAACACGTGTTCTTTCACAGTGGACAAGAACAAGCCCAAGGTCAGCTCCTGCCAGCAGCAACATCAGCAGCAGGCGTCACAAACCAACCAGAGCAGTGGACCTCCAGATGTGGTACCGTCGAGTGTCACTGAGAATGAAAGAAAGGACCAGAGCATCCAGCAGCTCAGGGGACTCCTGGCATCCACTAACCACAGATTTGAGGCAGTTGCCGTTGTCTTGCAGCATGCTCTGACTGAGGTATGAAAACTTAACTAAATTGAATATTTCAAAAACATTAACAAAGTTCTTTACAATTTCTGCAACACATTAATAAGAAATAATGAAACTTTTTGTGCAAATACATCAGACATTACTTTTAATAACAGACTTTCTATGTCGGTAATCGGGTATCGGGGTATGACGTCTGGCGTTATGCCACCATTTTGTGTATTGAACCACAAATTTATTTGCGGTGTTTACTTTATTATATGGCTGGGAATGTTGCCCCGTATGGCCCTAATAAAGGCTCATGGTACACATCTATATATGAGACAAACCTATGAGATACCACAATAACCTTCTCTTACAGATGTTACTGTATACAAATTTATATAGATTATAGAAAAATAAGATTTGACAGTGTGCAAGAAAATACCTGGTTTTGCTTTTAATGTGCAGCCATACTCACAAGAATATTGATGAGCAATTGAAAAATTCTCGAGTTATAAATATACAATTTGTGGTTCAGTGGACAAAGTCTGAACATATCTTACAATGATTATCTATTATCTACAAGTGTTACGCCATCAAATCCTGTGTTGATGCATGTACGAGGGGAAACAAAATGTTATTTCTATTTCAAGCAACAGCATGGCAAGTGATCGCAATGAGGGTGTTATACACACACACACACACACACACACAAATTACTTGGAGGTTGTCCAAGGCAGTGTTTTTAATCCACTGAACAAAAGTTCAGTGAGAATTACTTTCATCCCTGCGGTTTTAGACAATTGAAATGCTGAATCCTAAAAACATGACAGACGCTGTGATTGGCATGTCTAGAAACATGTCTTGTGAACGTGTTTAAACATAGGAGCTGAACTTCTTGTGACTCCTGTCTCACCACATGTCATAGACTCTTACATCAATCAGGTAGACAGGCATGTTTTTGATTGCTTTTTAAAAATGTATGTTGAACCTTGCTGCTTGTTTTGGATTTGTTTTAAGAGCAGTCTCATGTGATTGGCTTTCAGGAACTGGATGCCCTAAGGGATTATTCTTCCCACAGTGCATTAGAAACAGGCTTATCCTATCAGCTCCCCTCAAATCAACCCTGACCATCATACTCCCTCATTTTATTGTGGTCAAAACGAAATTAGGACGTACTGCTTGGACTACAGTGTCTTAACATTAGAAGGCCTACTGCGCAGCCCTATTAGTGACTCATGAAATTAAATTAGATTGGCTTAATGCACTCCATTTCCCCATAAACCCAGAGCAGCTCTGGGTTTCAGCATAACATGTCATAAGCTATTTCAGTCCCTCGGGTTAACTTTAGACTTGTCCTTGTGTAATATTCGCATGCCATGTGTTGTCATTGTAATGTGAAAAATCCAAATACCAATTTCTTTAACTCCAAGCAATAAACCATTCCCCAGGCCCTAGCTTCATGATTATAGCAGATGATGTGGAGTCACCCTTGTTGTAACTTTCTCTTCTAAGTTATATAAATATTGCATAGGTCCTCTTCTTTTTTTTTTTTTTTTTTTTTTTTTTTTTTTTTTTTTTTTTTTTTTTTTTTTTTTTTTTTTTTTTTTTTTTTGTTGTTGTTGAATATTTTCACCTGTTGCTTTAAGAAATGGCACAGGCTGTAAGGGCTTGTTTTGGAAAAGCAGACCTACTGTAAGAAGTTACACTCCACTGTTTTATGTCATAACATATACTTATAGTGGGTACAGTACTGTACATGAATATAGTTCGTGAATTAGCATTTAACCATGACAATGAGTTGGTGAAGACTATAATTAGGATTTAAAATGAATGGACATCCACATTATACTATACAATAAAACATCAGTAAAGGCCCCTGCTTCTCCAGTCATGGTTGCTAATTGCACCTTTTCTAAGAGTTTAATTTTTTTACATGCAGTATGTGTATATTATATCCATGTTAAGGGACTAGTGTTCAGGGGTTAGGGAGATCTATTTGCAGAAAATGAATATATAATAAAATCATGTTTTAATTAGTGTATGGTCACCTGTAATCAAGAATCATTGTAAGGTGTATTTATTTAAATACAGTAGTGTATATGCATACTCTATGTATTTAGCCACCAGACTGATTTTCATTCTCACTTGGGTGGTCAGTGAGTTATTAGTGTTTTCATTATCTTAAAATGACTCATATCTACAGAATAGATGGGGTTTCTTCCGTAGGACCATGTTTCTACAGGAGCCCAGAAAGGACAACAACAACTGGCTCTGGAGACCGCCATAATTTTTTTTTTTTTTTTTTTTTTTTTTAGGTTGTTTTTACCATTGTAGGATTTTATTTTTTTTTGCACAAAGGGAGGGTGCGGGCAGGGTAATTCAGTTGGTTGCGATTTGCAGTCTCACCACTAGATGCCAGTAAATCCTACAAACTCTCCTTTTACCGTAAAGAACTTGCCATTTTTTCTTTTGAAATGACTGCTCTGGTTTTATCTGAAATTGCTACCACCAAGACTCCTGACACACCAACAAAGAATGTAAAAGGCAAATCCATTATGTCTGTCCCCATGTACGGTGTAAGGCGTTTGCATTATCCTAGCAGAACTGCATGCAGTGTCCTCCTTCATATAGTTTAGTATCTCTGTATCCACCTGGGTGGTACAGGGAAAAGATGTGTTCCACCACAACCACAGCCTGAGTTTGTACCAGCCATAGCTCTGGTGCTTCTCTTTGGCCGGTCTGTTTCACACAAGTATCTGTCATATTGAAGTGTGTAAAGCTGGTACTGGCAAATAAAAATAAGTTGCTGTTTTGTGAGCACTGTACTACTGTAGGTATTACAGTAATCTGCCAAGAAGCAATTAGAGGATACGCTTAAGTACTAATGATATACAGGATTTTAGCATCACCCATGAAACATATAGCCAAGAAACAAGGGGAAGTTCTCTGACTAGAATTCAACACATGTTTAGGTGTTTGGGCACATGTGGTCCCTCCAGCTGAGAGCTATTTCAAAAGATCAAACCGCCACTTCTCTGCTGTAATAGTCACACATGTCCTTTTTCTTTCCTTTTGACCTAGATTACAGCAACTCACTTTACTCCTGCCTTACTCCAGAGTTTGACACCAGAGAGCGAGAGTAGCAGTGCTCTGCGTGGCTTCAGTTGGGACAGAGTTCATATCGGTCCAGTTTTACTATGCACCAGCTGTCTGTTAGGAATGAGGAATGGTGCCCAGGGGCGCCGCAGGTTAGGAAACTTTAAAGCAGTAATTTACTAAGTGACTGACCTGTTTTTGTTGTTTGCTCCTCAGATGTTTAGGACCAATCTTGGGCACATTTTTGTCTGTTTTATCTTAATTTATGGTGCAACAGCCAGAGAAGATGTCAAATTTATCAGATGTTGTTCTATGACCCATCATTGTGTGTGTGTTCTGTGATGATTGACTCATATCCCTCTGTTGGGATGACATGGTTGCGAAACTGAGTGCATCAGCAAATACTAAAACACAAGGTCTGTGTTAATCTGAGTGAAAAGCAGCTCCCTCAGTCTTTCTGACTTTTCTTAAAGTCAGAACTGAACAGATCTGTTTGCTGCTGCGTATCTGTTAATATTGTTTCTCACTGCACTGTAACATTGTTCTTCTTTTAATTTTAATGATTTTTTTCAATCAGCTATTTTTTTTTTATTCTAACTAGATGCTTATGTTTATGTAAAGCATGTTGAATTACTGTGTTGCTGAAATATGCTATATTAATAGATTTGCCTCACCTTGTTACCTTTTAAACACTACAAGCACTGCTTCCTTTTACACTTGTGGGAACTAATTCCTAAAGTATCTGTAACAGATATAGCCCAACATAAATTAATTTTGAAAAATCACACATTGTGTATCAGGTGTGTTAAAACAGGATGTGCATGTAGTGAACAATGGAATCTGTTGGTCACTCATGAGACTCAAGAATAGGAGGCAGGACCTTACCATCAAAGTGTGAGAATGTCTCAGCTGTTGACTTGATATCGCTTTGAACAGCAGCCAAACGCTAAGCGAGGACTGTTTCTTATCATCCGTTTGGACGGAATGTGTAAGCACTGGCCCTGGTGTGCTATACCTTCTCTGATAGAAAAAATGTTGCTCATCCAGTATAGGAATGCATTCCATGCAAGCCAAATAACTATAAAAAATAATTTACTATCTTGCTTTGCTTCACCCGCTTCCTGAAAATCCAAATATTCTCAAGAAACTGGAACCTGATCTGAAGCAGATACTCATCGATCTTAGTCCAACATCATGTGTTATTCTACACCTGGCACAGTATAGCGGTTCTATACGCTGGAGATGTTTGTGAGATCAAGTTAAATTATAGAAATCAGCATTGCTTCAAAAATGAGATGTGGTATTACAAGAGTCTACATTGTAAGATATGTGGGCCAATGATGAAGTTTTATAATTGTATAATTATAGGTGATAGAGTACAAAGGCTCTTTCCTCACATGGCCAAATAGGAGTTTATTCCTACTACACATATAAAAAACTTAAGACACTTAAAAAAAAAAAAAAAAAAAAAAAAAAAAAAAGATTGGAAAAAAAACTAATTTAATCCACTGTTTAGTGTTAATATTCCCTGATTACTTACTGTTTGTAATGCAGTCAGAGGAATAAATACAAAGGCAGGTGGGGATTAGTCAACAAATGACTTTTCATTTTCCCAAATTCTATACATTGACTTACCGTAAAGACTTGCATAGCAACAGGAAATTTGATCCGTCACAGCATTCTATCATCTAATGGAGGGGCTGTGGCCACAGCAGAAAGTAAGATAATGGTGCAGAGGGGTGAGGGGATGATTTAATGTAGGTTTGGAGGGGTGGGGGATGGTGGTAATGTGTATCCCCTGGGACGGTCGCTGCACAGCGCAAGTCCCGCTCCATCAGCCTGATGTCAAATAGCTCTGTACAGTTTGCGTGTGTTTGCTCCTCTCCGGCTGCCTTCAGTTCTGTCTTAAAGTGACCTCACCTCGGTGGTGAGGAGGCTGTTCTTATGCGCACTGTAGCCTGCCCCTCTTGTGTTTTTTTTTTTTTTTTAGGTGGAATATGGTAATGCACTCTGCAGCCACGCACCACAGCCAGTGAAGCGGCTTTTTCAGTCCTGCCTCACTCAGATGTAGTCAGAGCAGTTTGGGAGGCGGTGCGCGGTGGTGGCGCGTCCACCTGGACCACTGTTTGTCCTGGCGTACTGGGTCTCCACAGCTGGGGGGGGAGACGCCGGCACCCAAGCCCCAGGCTGAGGCTGGATCATGGGCTGTTCCAGCAGCAAATCGTGCCTTAGTGCTCCCTGCTCTGCAGAGAGGGTAACTGGCTTCTACATTGTTCTACTCTGCAGTGAGGAATAGATGCAGCTCTGATAGACAGGGGCAAATGTATTTTTTATTGTAAACTTATTATTAGTGAAGTGATGGTTGGCTTCTGCTCTGTTAATAGTGAATCAGAACTTGTTGTTTTTTGGTGGGGGGAAGGCTGCCGGTTTATAATTGTGCATGCTGTGTGATGTACTATGTAGTGAAGTTGGTTGTCTGTGACTCAGCATAGACAGAGAAAGGTAGTAGACAGAATGGCATGAGTAGACGCATAGACCAGCCACAGTTTGTGGATCATCTATGCGTCAGTTGGAAGTCTGGAAGAGCACTGCAGCTACAGTGCACCTCCTCCACTGCAAAACTGAGTCAGAAAGGGAGAAGTGAAGGAGTTCTGCCAACAAGAGGCATGTGCTAAGACTGAGAACATGAGTTGAATGTCACATTTTCCTGTAATCCCCCCTCCCCATATCCTTGGTAATGTTTTTTTTTTTTTAGTCATTGGCTGCTGCAGTGCTGTTTATATATTAGCTTTTGGCAGTCCCTACATGATATTCTAGAAGGAAAACTACTCAATTTGTTTTTCCAAACACGCACAACTTCTCTTGTTGTTGTGAACTTAACTGATGATATTGACTTGGCTGATTTTTAATTATTTTTTTTCCACTGTAAAAATAAATCCTGATGAGCAGGTGCATGACTGTTTACTTTTTTCTCGCCCGCAGCGTGATGAAGCCACGAGGCAGTGCAGGGAGCTGTCCCAGGAGCTGGTCAACCTTCGGGGAGAGCTGGGTAAGTTGGGTCACCTTAGTCTCACACTAGCTGTGTTTACAGTAGTTATCAGTAAAATACATGCTCCTGGTGCAGTTAAATTTTTCAGTTGACATGAAAGTCTGTAAACCTATTGGATTATGACTATATACTGTAGCTAAGGACTATATAGTTTTCCTTTATTGGTTATATGTTTTTCAATCAGTCATTGCTGTGTATATATGTTAAGTCCAGTAAAAATACACTCTTAATAATAAAATAGTCCACACAATAGAAGAGCAGCCCTGTGCTATGATGGATAACTTGCTTGGTGGACCTTGTCTCTAAATTGTCTCATGCATTAAATATGATCCTTTGTAAATGCGGGGAGGTTGTTTTGCTCTTGCCCACCACAGAGATAATCCTTTGGTTTTTTCCTTCACTCTTTAGTTGTGTTGTCATCTGCTGAAAATCAGGTCGCTTCTTGCCAAGCTCCCGTTTTGGGTAGAATGGTGTCAGCATGCACAGATGAATGCACGCTCAAACACGTGTCCACACACCAGCGATTATCTCTCTCGCTTGAGGCAACAGTAGTGCTGTGGCTCCTCCCCTCCCCACTTGTTTCCAGACGTGCCATGGCCTCGGGACTTCCTCATGACTGTTCTTATATGCTGAGCCATATTATAGCGGCGTTTGTACACATTCCTCAAAAGGACCGTGTGTAGAAAAATATATAAGAAGTCTGGAGGCAGTCCTATACGTTTCCCATTATGTTTCTACCTACTTCCACACTGATCTCATTCCTCGTGCAGCAATAAATTACAGACTTGAGCCCCAGCCAACTATGCGACGCCCCTGGGTATCATTCCTCATACGTAATGTTACTTCTAAGAGGGACCCGCCTGTTTCCACATCTGCAATATGTGTGACTTTCCAAAACCCTTGCTGCCTGTGAGAGAGAATGCAGCTAACTTTAGATCTGATATAAACTGGGTCCTCTGTCCCCCTATGAGCTGCTAGGTGTTTGCTTTGTGAGGTATATTTAGAGAGGGAAAGGCTCATGTGACCAGATCTATGTTACACATGGTTGAGGAATGCTGGCCTCCGTTCATTGGGCTCTAAGTGCTGAAAGCTGATAGATAGTCCCTGTGTTAGCTTGGCCTCTGTTCTTGGATCTTCTGCCATTATTCCACTCCGGGCAAGGTGAATCCTCATTTTCCTGCAGTGCATTCCTTCAGCATTCAGCCTTCATCTGTGCAAAAACAAGAGATTGCAGCAAGCAGCCATCATGTGCTAACCTGCTAAATGTGACTGGAGACTTTCTTGTTCTGCACAGCTGTATGCCATCACTGTGACTATCAACAGTGTTTGCACAGAGGCACGTACACTGGAACCAGCTTGTGGGGTTTGGTCTCTGTCACCCACTCCAGAGCAGATATAAACACAACGGCATGGAAACAGTTGGAACACAGTGGGACTGGTACACAGAAGAAATACTTGCACAGGCTAAAAATGGCAAATTACCAACTGTTGAAAGGGGAGGAGACCATGAAGCCTCATCTGTTACTCATGTTATTGATTTCAAGATATTGTGAAACAACTGACGCTGCTTAGCATTTCGTCATCCTCAAACAACTGGTACATGCCGTCAAGTACGGGCACTTCACTGTTAGAGATCCTGTGTTGTAAAAAGTGAGGTTTGAATTTCTTTTCTGTTGGAAGGAGGTCTAAGTGTTCTATAAATAATGATTTATGTCCCACAAAGTCAGTATATTCAGAAATTGTGCTTTAAAAGGAGCAGTCAAGACTTCTGTGACATTGTGATGTCACAACTATACAGTCGCCAATCACTCCCCATTAACAGCCCTTCAAATCAGCCAGTTACAGGATGAGGCTGATTAACTAGAGAGACACAAAACAACTTGTTCATTTAAGTGATATGATAAGCTTTAAATAAAAGCTAGATTGTTTTTTTATGGACCTATTTGAAGGCAGTGTCTCTTTTTACAGCGCATTTACCCACATATTTCTGAATCAACAGGGATATTTGCTAGACCGATTCCTCAGAGGACATATTGAATTATTTAATAAGCAAATCTCATTTTTCCTCTGACCCTTTTCTGTAATGAATATTACACAGATTACACAGCTCTACAGAGTCACTGAGTATCACCGTTTCACCATGATGAGAGACCGAAGGGTACACTAAATGCCGTTGTCATTTCCAGTTTCCTCCGTCCTTTCCTCTGAACGTCTGGAGAAGGAGAAGGAGGAGTTGCGGGTCACGCTGGAGAATGCGCTGCAGCAAGTGCAGACTCAGCACCAAAAAGACCTGGATGAGCTGGAGCATGGACTACAGGCCTTCTACCAGGCCGAGTGGGACAAGGTGCACATCACCTACCAGGAGGAGGCCGACAAGTGCAAGACTCTCATGCAACAGCAGGTTTGTCCGATGATATTACTAAATAATTCAGCTGGAGCTTTTTTTTTTGACGATGTCAATTTTCTGTCATGTGACAGTGTTTGAATTTTTTAAAACATTTTTTTGCTTTTGTTTTCTTTGAGGAAACACCTGTAACACATACTTATGCACTGTTGTTCCTGGTGATCTGTGCTGCTGTATTTAAATTAAAGTGTATCCTGTGTTGTTTTATTAATAGATGGGAGAGCTTCAGGCCAATCATGAAGCCATGAAGCTGGAACTCGAGAACAGCCATACAGAGCAGCTGCAAAGTGTTAAAGAGCAGTATGAAAAGTCACTGGAAGGTACTGGGCCATACTATTCAACATGTCCTTTTTCCTACATTAAAGTTTATTTTAGGCTGACTGCCTTTTGTTGTGAAGTCTTAAATAATGCATTTATGGAATATAGAAATGCAGTTAAATCTTTATGCTCTTAAAGAATTGTGATTAGACCTTATTTTTTTTTATTTACACATTTGAAGTTGTTTTACATATATACTGTATATATTTGAGTGATATAATACCTGTAAATTCTTCAGAGCTCAGGGAAATCCACAATCAGGAGCTGCAGTCTCTGAACAAAACATTGAAAGATGCAGAAGCCACTCTGTCTGTAAGTTTCACTTTCCCCCACACGCAAACAACCTGTCAGAGCGTGTAAAAGTTTGCTCATTTTGTTTTCTTGTGCCATGTGCATCGGCAGGGACGGATCCAGGAGTTGACTGTGGAGAACAATGCCCTAATTGAGAAGTTAACAACGGAGGAAAACAAGAGGAAAGAGCTGGCTGAAAAGAGTCAGGTATTCTTATCTGTGTGCTTATTATAGCAGGGCTCCACTTGGAAGCGTCGCATGACTGGTGTCTTTCTGCCCCTGAGCATAAATGGTGGGGAAACCGTGAACCCAGTGATAACCAGGAAGTTACATTAGCAACATAAAACAAAAGATGATGTGTTTTCTTAAAATCTATGCTTCATTAAATGTTCACTAAGTGCGCATCAGTAAATTAAGGACAGCTGCAACTAGTTCTTGATATTAGCGTGCTAACTTTAGCTTGCTAATATCATACCCAATCATTTTGAAGAATGAAATAAAAAAGTAATACAGAATATAGACATGTATGATATATTGCGTCTGGACTTCTAAAAATTTACCAAAAAATTCAGAAATTTTATGACGAACATTAGCCTGAATTCCCACATAACACACTTAGTATTACTATTGTTATTATTTCCCTCTCATTGTAAACTGCAGGAATATTAACAATTCTAAAAAAAAACATACCATATTTCTGTACATACAGATAAAATAAAACTGTTTGGAAGTGTTTATGCTTTTTTTATTGGATGCCACTGCAGTGGTTTCCTAGCAATTTATTTATACATCACTAAATGTGCTTTCTAGCTAGGATTTAATGGCATCTAGTAGTGGAAATTCAGAAGATGACCAACCTGATAATACCTTCCCTTCTAAGTTTTTGGAGAACTTCAGTGGCTGCAAAAGGCGAAAAGCCAGCTGGAGTCAGCAATTGGTTTGTCCGTTCCAGGCTTCTGTAGAAACATGGCAGTTCTCCCTCTGTAGATCTGAAGGTCTCATTCTAAGCTAATGAAAACACAACAATTTTTATTTGCAGGTGCATGAACACATACTTATAAACATTATATTACATTGCTACCAAGATTTGTGTTGCTTGATCCCCCTCATTCTTGCACACTGATCCTTTAGCGATTCATGAATCAGGTTTTATTAACTTAGTTGGAAAACTAGTAGTTAATAATACCTTAGGAAAGACTTGATGTTTAATAACTTAAGTGATAAATTAGCAAACGGCTTGTACAGCCTAGTCCATGTTCTATATTGGGTCCATTAACTATTCTTTAATATCTATGAGCTGGAGTGGGTTAAACTCTGCTACACTGCTCCTCTCTCTACCCAAAGTGTAATTTTCCCAGAGTACTGTGGTGCCGTGAGGCTGCCACTCTTTATCAGTGTTAAGTGGCTGCCTATGTGCTTAACAGTCTGCCCTGACACAGTGGAGCCATTTAGATAAGTGCTTCACATTACCCACCACTCCACGTCTGCTATAAATAGATCAGAAAATATAATAATAATAAAGCAGCGTTAGCAACAGATAAGTTTATCGGTTTGCATTTGACTTTACCTCCATTTCTGGCCCTGGATTTACAAGGCCGGCTGTAGTTCAGCCCTAATTTCTGAGGACTTAAACAGTCCCTGAACATCTTGGCACTACTTCTCTGTCCCTGCAGAAGGACTCCCGCACCCTATATCTGGAGCAGGAGCTGGACAGCCTCAAAGTGGTGCTGGATATCAAAAACAAACAGCTCCACCAGCAGGAAAAGAAGATGATGGAGATAGACAAACTGGTGAGACCCAGAGCACATTAAAGTGATAGCTGGGCATCTAGACAAAAAATAAAAGAGAGAACCCAACAAAAACATTTGAATCTTTAATCATACTATTTTTCTTTCTCGTTTTTTCCAGATAGAGAAAAATGTGAAGTTGGATGAGAACCTGAAGAGGGTCCAGCAGGAGAATGAGGACTTCAAAGCTCGCATGGAAAAACATGCTGCACTGTCAAGGTAAGCGTTCGCCCACTCTTCCTTTTTTTTTTTTTTTTTTCTTTCCTCTCACTCATATAAAATGATTGAAACCAGACTTTGAAGTATTTAACTACTTGTCGCTGATTTTGCCAAAGCTTTAGAATGAGAGGAAAACCGAGGCCCGTGCTCCAGAACAGGTCTAATGTGTCTGTCGCTGCATTTCAGGCAACTGTCCACAGAGCAGGTAGCACTGCAGCAATCCCTTCATAAGGAATCTAAGGTGAACAAGCGTTTGTCCATGGAGAACGAGGAGTTGCTGTGGAAGCTCCACAACGGGGACCTGAGTAGCCCCCATAAGGTGTCGCCCACCTCCGCCTCCCCTTCCCACTCCTTCAGCCTCCAATCACCTCGCAGCTCCGGCATCTTCTCCAGCCCTCCCGTCTCGCCCAGATAACAACGGGCCCCCTGCTTCCAGCAAGCAGACCCTCTCGTTTTTGAGTTGTCCCTCTGGAATAAAGAGCCATGTTTGTTTCCTGTTTGCTTAGCAACACAACAGCCCGGCCTTGGCTCCTTCATGATTGGATGAACTCTGACGACTTTCTGTACAGAGACACTTCATCAAACTGTAAAAAAAAAACAAAAAAAACGTGGTTGCACAGAAGCACTTAATAAGCAAGGCCACCTTGTTTTTTGCCTTTCACGTCTGATACTATGGATGGGGGGTGGGGAAAGGAAATCTCAGGACTTCTATGTAATGAAACACTATTTTTGTTAAGTGTAGTTGTTGGCAGAGGCTTATCGTTCCTGAAGCTCAGCACACATACAGTATATGCAGTTTAAAAAAAAAAAACACACAGGCATGCATATGTATACATGTGCAGATACAGCCCTGCAAATATGTTTTTGTTTTTTCACTTTTGTTTGTTCAACCAAGGGACCAAACCACGTCTTCGTGCATGTGTTGGAGTCCTGGCAATCACCCCCTTACCCAACCCTCCTAATGCAGCTTTAAAGTCGAGGAAGCCGGGGTCTTTACAAAGAGTTGATGGGAAGAAGCTTTGCCTGTACACATCAGAGACAGCAGCTTGGACATGTCTCAAAAAGAGTATTTGTGTGGAATTGATGTTATCGGTGTGTTGACCCTGTTTGAAATATGCAATTAATAAAATCTTGTATTAAACTCTTTGTATCAAAGTCAACATCTGTAAGTGATCTGCAGTGCGAGTTTCATTAACATACAGCAGATGATGGTTTAGTTGGGGGTATTTTATATGATAAGAATATGTATATATTGATGAACAGGCAAATTATCTGTAGTTTCCCTTGATTTTAGAGATCTTCATAGTTTCAGCTCATTGTTTAGTGGTCTGGCTTCAAGTTTACAGTTTTAGTTCACTCTCAGCATTGTTTTTGGCCACAGCATGCAGCTATTTTCAGAGAAAAAACTTTAAAAACCCACTGTACACTACTTGATCTGCACCAAATGGCTGAACTAGAATGGTTAGCAACTAGCTGTAATAACACTGTAGAGGAGCATTTAGCAGCTAAACAGATTTCCATCAGGAGTCTGTAGAGCTCATAAAAAGAGTTAAAGCAGAGTGAATCTGGGTGTTGCATTCACAATGAGGCCAGAAACGCACCTCCAAATGAGTTAAGAATATATTTGCATGCTTTTGGTTCCACTGCCCCTAAGTGGCTAAAATACAGACTATCATGCTTGAGTATGTATGTGTGTGTGTGTGTGTGTGTGTGTGTATATATATATATATATATATATATATATATATATATATATATATATATATATATACTAAATCACAATCTTTCTAAAATAAATAAAAAATCCTAATAACCAGCAACTATTGATTGAACAGCAAATGGGTGGTGAGAAAGCAAAGTGGAAAATGCAGCAAGTGTTGCCTTGGAAGAAAAATAACTTTCTGGGCCTGCAAATCACATTCCACATACGGAGTGCATTTGGACATCAGCCTGGTACATAGCTCAGCTTTGAACCAGTTTCTCCTCTTCGTGGCATGTTACAGTTCCATAAAGCCAGAGCGAGTCTGTTGGCTGTGATCCTCTTTTCCAGCATCATTATTTAACCTGACTGTAGTATTGAGGCTACAGTCAGTCGTCACAGATGCATGTGGCAGTGTTTACAGCAGGCAGGTGTTGCTTCTGTCATAATGAGGCCCAATATTAGATCATCCTGCCATAACTTTGTTTTGTGTCACTGTTCACTAGAATTTAGAAATGTATTATGAAACTGTGCTAAAACTTTAGTGTTTTTACAGTATTACGAGCATTTATGCCTTAATTTAAAAAAATGCGCTCTGACATAGACTTCATAACCTTTTGTAGATTTTGGATAATCTTTATTACATATCCTGCAAGAACACTTACAAAGCATGTAATACATTACATTCGACTGGTGGCTTTATGCCTTTTTTGCATTCAGTTTGGTACATTTGTACTAAAAAGTGATGATGAAAAATGATTTCGTAAAAAAAACTACACTTAGCAAAACTTTATTCATATATGACAATCTGTGATCTAACAACAGTTTTAAACATAACCATAATAGCTTACAGGCCATCATTCTGAGGCTATTTGGAGTTGATGTCCATTGCCACAATTGTCTCACCATGCTTATTCTTGGCTTTACACATGTAGTTCCCAAAGTCAATGGTCTCCATGTCCTCTACAGTCATGACACTCTGTGATATGCGGGTAGTATGACTCATACCTCTGTTGACCAGCCTCCAGGAGTTCTGGATGTGAACTGGACGTTGGCCCTACAGAGTAAAATAAAACAAATGTGACCTCGGTCTAACATTATGTGGTAGTTCCCTCTGACAGGCCTTTATTCAAAGTGGTTTGTTTTGTTGAATTTTTTAAGAGCAGCAATGTGAAGGTGTCGCTGTTTTTATGTCAATATGAGTATTACTGTATATCTGTTCAGGAATAACAAAAAAATCATTTTTATGTGAAAATATAAAAACCTTCCAAAGCACATAATTTAGATTCCATTGCAAGGATTTTAGAGATGCCACTTAAAATAAATAAAATATATAGAGTAAAGTTATAATTATTTAATTACAGCAGTTGCCTTTAAGTCACCTTTTATTTATTTAATGCATTCACACTTCAATGATACCATAATATACGTAACTAATGTTCCATTTGACAATATTTTTAGACACAATTTACAATTTAGTGGTGAGGTTGCAGATTGCTATAAGATGATTAACAAATTAACTACTGGCTACTCTAGAGCAGCATTTGAGTTGACCTTTCTGTGCATCTCTAGGAAAATTATTATTGTTATCAGTTTATTTTTATGAACCAATATGAAGTTTATGTAAACCGTGATATAATTTAATCATTACTGTATCTGTCCAGTCTGCTAAAAATTCATCTGGATGGCTACTAACCCTTGATTTTTAGCTCTTACCTGACCAGGATAAGACCAGGTGTAGCTCACTTCCTCCTCCGGCTCACCCAGCACTGTGCAGGTCACATTGATGTTGTCGCCTCCTCCCACCGTCTCTGAAGACACCTCAAGGCCCACAAACGGTGGCCCACTAGGAACTGTCAACAGAAAAAAAAAGCATTCATTGCAAATGTATTAAATGTAGAGGGTAGGATAAAAAGCTCAATCAGTTCTCTCCATCTCCTTTAAACAAGTCATGGCAACTGAAGTTTACCTAAACCGCACACAATTTCCATTTCATGAATTCATCTCTAATCCTGACAGAATGTTTCCATTTCAACTGGCAAGCATCCACAATAAACCGAACCCAGCAGCGAGGAGAAGGCTTTTGACAACTCTGAAATATAATCCTTCTCCTGGAAGATGATGAAGCAGAGAAACCAACACTGCTTCATGACTTGGTAAGAAAAGGCCCTCACCATGGTTCTTTGCACATTGAATCAATAAGTTAACATGGCGCTGTGTAAGGTTACAGTGTTAGTGCAGCATAGTAGACGTGTGTTGTGTTAATTGCGATCACACTCAGAGATTTCAGTGTCTTCACCCTCCACGTAGAGCAGCTGGTACTTTGTGGAGATCTGAGGGGTTCCCCTGGTCACAGCCTTGCAGTAGAAGACCCCCTGATGCTCAGGGCCGGGGCTCTGCAGGACGAATCCCTTGGTGGGGTCATAGGTCACGGTCCCGTTGGCGGGGATCTCCTCGGGCGGGACCTCCCGGTGCAGGGACACCTTGGCGTGCGGGTCGGTGATGCGGCAGGGCACCACAGCGGGTCTGTCCGGGCGCAGGTACACGATCTCGAAGTGGATGGCAGACGGGACGAAGAGGTTGTCGCTGTCTGATTAGTGGAGGAGACACAGTCGGGGTTTTCACCGGTTATAGAATCCTAGTGCGGATGTGTATCTTAGATATTAGATAGATCGGCAGTGGTGGAAGAAATACTAAGATCCATTTATTAAGTAGAAGTATCAATACCAGAACGTAAAAAATACTTTATTACAAGTAAAAGTCTTTTATGCACAATCCTACTTAAGTATAGAAGCTTTACCAACTAAATTATTTTTATATTGTATATTTTCCTGCATTTTAATGAATGTGGATGGTCAAGGTGGAGCTAGTTTGAGCTGCATTATAAGAGTCACAAGATGAATCTGAGAGGTCTGAGATGATTGCAGGTTAGAAATAAGAAAAAAGAGAACATTGATCCTAAACATGGCAACATGCTCATTACAGCTGCAGATGTTGATTTATCACTCTGGACAATACCTTTCAGATTACACATTAGATCATATTATTTATATTAATACCAATAATGTAAAACTTTCATTCGTGCAGCTTTCTCCATTATAGTGACTTATTGACCATTAAGCATTGATTAACATTGAGTAGATGACATAAGTCTGGTATTTCCTTATTGTTTAAGTCAGAAATGCACCTGAGAAATAGATGTATGAGGCATACACGTGCTCCATGTCCCTCTCACAGTCCCTGCCATCACACAGGATCACCCAGCAGCTGTAGGGCCCCGTGTCGGCAGCAGAGGGCGACGTCAGGATCAGCTGACTGTACTTGTCGCTCTGCTTAATGCTGGAGGTGGAAACAGAGATAGGGCGCTGTCACTGACTTTAAAAAAAAAAAAAAAGCATGAAAGGAAACGGCTCATGCGTCCGTTGAGCACCTGAGGCGTGAGTCGTTGAAGGTGTCCAGGTAGGCCGGGTACGACCACCCGATGTTGGAGCCTTTGCAGCGCAGCTCCAGGGTCCTCCCGGGGTTCAGGGTGGTGGTCTGGGCCAGGCGCAGGAAGCGGCCTTTATCCAGCACCTGGGTCAGCAGGGACGCGCCTTTCCCTCCCACGTCTTTGAGCTTGGGATGGCGCGTCTTCACCCGTTTCCCCCCTGGCCTGATGCGGTTCTCTCCCGCGTCTTTCCTTCGCTTCGATTGCTGGCAGGCACCTGGATTCCCAGGAGGCCGGAGAGGGGTGGGGGGGGATGAATAAAGACAACAAAGACAAGTCACAACATTACTTGTGTTAGTGCAGTATCAGTCCTGACAGTAACAGCAGAGGGGCAGGCCGCTGTTCGGTATGCTCATCTGGAGAGCTGCTCTCTGTGTTTCCCCGCAGCTGTAACAACAGTCGAACAGGAAGCGTAAAAATCCTTTGCACCGGCACAAAATGTCCAGAACAGCCTCTTTCTCAGCAGCCGCCTCATTTTTTCTTTCCCCCTCAGTAGGCACAGAACACATAAACCAAGAGCAAGAAAAAAAAGAGAGAGATTATCCTGTAGTGTGGATTTCGAGCACTCGTTGTTTCTTACTTCAGTGTAAAGTTAATGAGAGCTGCGAGGAAAGGTCACCACTAGAGGCCAGTTAATTAGAAACAGCCTGTTGCAGGGCTCAGATGCAGCTGGTTTGAGTTGATCTGTAGAGAAAAAAACACTGTGCAAAAACAAAATCGCATGCAACTCTTATGCAAAACACATTTGAAACTATACAATACAGAATGCAAATATCAAACCTGGGTGGAGGTGGACTGAACGCCGTCTTTGCCATTAGCGACTTGTCCTGTTCACCCATCACTAAGACTGCTGCCCCCCAGGGCAACATGTTTAAAACCTCAGATTGTCTAATCGGCCCACTGTGTGCAGGCTACATGTTCTCATGATAAAAGCCAGCCATACATCTGTTGAGGCAGATTTACTCACCATTCTGGAGCTCCGCCAAGAGCAATGCCAGGCAGAGCACAAGCCAGGGCTTCATGGCGTGCTGGCGGGATGCTCAGAGGGGGCGAGGGGGGGTCCGCAGGCCGCTTCAGAGAGGGACTCGGTGAACAAGCAGGTCAGACTCAGAGCTTCGCTGGAACTCTGCAGGCTCCAGCTGCCCTGTTTAGATTTCTAGCTCCATCCTCCTCTCTGACTGAGAGGAAAAGGGAAAAAATAACTTGAGAGCACGTATGTTTACTCCCTCTCCTCGGACCCACGGAGCGGAACCACGTAGTCTGGAGCCCTCTGCTGGATCTGAGTCTGCAATGGTCAGAAAACCTCTCCTCAAAGGTTCTTCTAACGAGGTTCCCCATGAGTCTAAGGCTTAGACTCTAAGCCTATAGCAGCATAAATAAGTTCTGGGACAGCCCTGACGTTTTTATGAAAAAGGAAACTTTTTAGCCTATTCTCAAACCTAGGGAAGGTATCTGCTATTGAAACAAGGATTTTGTTCCACATGTGAGGAGCCTGATTCCATTCTGGGAACCTCTAAGTTGCATTCCTCTGGGAGCACAGTGGAGGATTTTCAATATTATTATTGAATTTAATGGGTGCCAGTGGAGGGAAGCTAATACTGGTGAGATAGGATCTCTTTCTCCTTCTGGATCAGCTAACTAAGAATTATTAAAATCTGCTGGGGATAATCAGCCAATTGTCACATGGACAGGTGGGAGAAACATGGCCTCCTTTAGAATTAAATTGAGTTGAATTATGTTAAAACATATTTAATTGAAATAAATAAACACCATACATTGTGCTAGTGGAAAATACATTCATTTAATTTACTTTGCAATGAGAAACCAGGGGCACTATATCATAGTTACTGTACTTGTGTACTTTATCCTGTAATATCACTGGAAGAATCTAGTTGAATATCGACATACTAAACCTTTTCTACTATTCAGAGTTTATTTTGTTCCACATTCATTTACACGGCTGCACTGACAAATTTCTTAATCAAGTCAACCTCATGGATCAATTATCAACTGCCTACAGCCTCAATGCCTAAACTCTTGAAAAGAAAGATTAGAAAATAACATGTTTCTACTGTACAATAGAGCTCACTGAGCCTCACAATTCATCCCACAAGAAAGACACAGGCACACCGGTGTCCCCTAAAAGCCCAGAGGAAAGAAGAGAAGCTCTGAAACATTATGAAGCAGCACAAACTTTAATGTACTGAAGGTAGACACGAAGAACAAGAGGAAAAAATATAGACAATTTTGGGAAAAAGAAAGTCTATCGATGACAGACAGACCTTTCAAATACTTTAAAATTAAGTATTGTGCATTTTGTTAGGTGACATAGTACTGTGGTAATGGTTATAGTAACAACATATCTGTATCAAAATAGGACAAAATGTCAGATAAACAAAAAAAATAGCTAATGGAGTGACACAAGTCTTATTGAGCAGAGCTCTCTATCTAATAACAATCTCCATGTTCAGTTTTATTCAGTGATAAAACGCATCATACAAGAGAGAATTATTAAAAAAAGAAAAAAAAGAAAAAAGGCCGGTGCCGAATGACCCCTTACTCGGAGCTGCAGGGACCCGAGTGACCGTGAATTGTTGTGTAACGCTATTAGAAGTGGAATTTTCCACTAGCACTTGCCGTCCCCTCAGGTCTGTAACGTACAAACGGAGTCAGGTCATGACATGTAAAAGCCTTCTGCGACATTTGACACATGTGTAAATATGAAACACAAAATAGATCTAAAACACATTCAGACGTGTTGATTGACAGCAACTTTTAACCTAATGTCGGCCTTTTTTTTTTGTTTTGTACACATTAAAAAAAACAAGTGCTTTTCCCCATAAACTAATATTCTTTAAACTAAAGCACATCATTGATGCCTCAAATCCTAGATGGATAGCACACATTATACAGACTCTACATTAAAAAAAACACTGTAAAAACCTGCTTAAAGTGAAAAACTAACCCCCCTAAACACATAGTATATCCATAAAGAAACAGAAAAGCGCTGTCGCAGTCTTGCATCGACTACTTCAGTGTTTAGGGAAATGAACATCACTCTCCAGTGTGTTACCTGTCCTTTCATTTCTGCCCCCGGGCCTTCCACGGAGCACGATGTGACCTACGACCTGATGCGGAATACTGACACGGCAGAACACGCATTCTGACTGAGGCACGCGTGGTGAAGCTGTATATCCAGGGGAATTGAGGCATAGCTTGCTGTGCGCCTTTTAAATGCATCTGTCATTGGGGGGAGGGGGGGGCGTCGTGTCAACCTCACAGAGTCTGTAAAATGAGCTGGAAAACACTTTTTAACACTGGCTGGTTTTGTCCGGGCAGATGAATCGCTCCTGGTCCTTTCCCACCGCGCCCGGGCCGACCTGCTTGTCCCTGCTGCTCTTGTGTTCGTGGACGCCGCCGCCGCTGCTCCGCGGGGCCTGGAGCAGGCGCTGGCGCTCCACGCTGTGCCACATGCCGTAGCCAAAGTAGATGAGAAAGCCTGAGGGGAGGTGGCAGAATAGACGATAGGTATCAAAAACACAGACCGAGACGAGACATGCCTATAAAGCAATAATCAGGCATGTGGGGATTATATTTTGATTTCATGCTGATAGTTAGACTTAAATAAAAAAAAATGTGACACAGCTCTGGCTCCGGGCAAACCTAAGCAAACCTGCCTACCAGCACTTCTAAACTTCACAAATGAACATGTTCCATTTGGTTCATTTAATCCATCCAAAAAACTAGAATGTAAGCATGTCACGTTGAGGCGCAATGCCATGTTATATGACTATTTCCAGGCCTGGAGCAGTGAATTCTAGAAGTCTCCACTGGTTACCTGGCAACCTCACAGCAATGACAAGACTCCAAGACCACAGACTGCTTATGAATTCTAATTAGTTATGTACAGTTGGTGCTTTGGACGGAGTCTGGTTCACATTTTTTTCTCACCGACACCAGCTTCTTATTCATGAGTGTGAAATCAATAATCTCATCTATATTTCCCAAAAATGTCTATATATTTATTTAAATATTCCTTTTTATGGTCAGAGTCGCTTGTTTGGACATTCAGTAGAACGAGACTCACCTACAGCCATCCACACAGAGAACCGTACCCAGGTATCTCCACTCAGCTGAACCATGAGGTAAATATTAACAAATATGCTCAGGATGGGCAGACAAGGCAGGAGAGGGACCTGGAGCAGCGACAAACACATGAAAACAACCATTACTTGTGTTACGACGCTTTGGTCGACTGTTTGTGGGTGAAGTCCAGCTGCTACCCACCATGAAGGAGACCTTCTTGCTGGTCTGGGGCTGCCTGAAGATCATGTAGACGCAGCCGCTGAAGAGGAGCAGACACGCGGCCAGCGAGGCCAGGATCCACACCTCCAGGCCAAGGATGGAGCGGATGTGATATGTGGTGAGATAGCTGAGTATGCACACCAACAGCACTGTGGTTCGAGAACACACACACACTTGAGTCTTATAAATAGACAGTGGGATGCATCGAGGCTTTTAAAGAAATGCTCACACTTGAACCAGGGCCTTCTAAATGAAGGTCAACCAGGCCGTACAGTACCTAGCACGCAGATGGACATGTTGACCACCTTGGAGGACTGCTCAGAGGGTGAGGCGGGTGGGTGCAGGACGGTCTGCAGGGTGGAGTTTCCACCTTTCAGCATGTTGAGGTGGGATTCGGACTCTGTGAGGTCAGACTCGCCCTCCTCGGAGGACAGGTAGTCCTTGTCGCCGGGACCCGCCCGCCGGTCCATCGCGTCGTCTGGCTGGTACCTGAAAGCAGAAATCAGAGGTCAAAGGTCAGGAGTCACAGCATCCTGGAAATAAGTGTTTTCAGGTATATTTAGTTACTGTGCTATAGCTGCTGCCTGTTTCCAGTGTGGGACAAAGTCCTCAAACTTTAACATAAATAAAAGTAGAAATATTGTTGCCTAAAAATACTCAAATACGAGTAGAAGTTCTGAACTGAAATTGTAAAGATACAGAAGTTTTGAAGTTAACACTAAAACGACCACGGAGGGGTCAATTGACCTTTTTACCTAAAAAGCCCACAAGAGGGTCATTTGACCCTTTGGACCCCCTGTGGACACTCCTTTTGTTGTGGAAATGTGGCTGTTAGCGGCTCAGAGAAGTCACTTGAGTCACAGAGTCGCTTGAGCCTGTGTGGGGGAGGGGAACCCAAGGCAAGCTTTTAGTACTCAGGTAGGTTAGTGTGTTTTTGCATGTGTGTGTATGTGTGTGTGTGTGTGTGTGTGTGTGTATGTGTGTGTGTGTGTGTGTATGTGCCCATATGGTGGATTTATAAACATATGGTGGATTTTTATGCAGTAAATCATCAGGATGAACGAGAATTTGGGATCAAAACTCTTGACATTTATTGTTAAAAAAAATCAAAACAAAACATATTTACAATGAATAAAAAAGCAACTGTTTTCCCAGTTTTCACAGCGCACAGTTGCACGATTGTCCTTGCATTTGATTTTAGCCTGTTGGGGGACACGGAATTATTTCATGTGTCCAAAGTCTTATTTTTGTCTTTGTTTTTTTTCTGATTTCAAAGATTATTTACCCTCAAAAACATTTCTTACTGAAAGGTTAGGGTTATTGTTTGTTTAGATCTGATCACAATGTGTCCTGCTAGGATTCTTGTGATAGGATTTTGTTGCCAATCCACCACGTTAAAAAAAAAAAAAACTGACAGGATAAGGTTAGGAATTGTTTTGATCAAAGCACAACGTGAATTGCTTTAATTCATAATATTATATGTATTATATACAGTATACTGTATCAGTTACTATTTACCTGTGGTGATTTCAGAGGCTGACAGCCCTTCGTAAGAAGCTATCTGCCCCTGTTTTTCTTGGCTGTTACCTGTAAGGTGTGACCCCCTCACCCCACACACTGCCCCTAACAGCCTCATTACCATAACAAAATGAGTGATTAGTGTACTCGGCAAAAGCTGTGTGGGTCAAATGACCCCTCTCTGGTCCTTCTAGGTAGGCAGAAAAATTGTGGTCTTTCTAGTGTTAAAGTATCAAAAGTACTTGTAACACACACTGTGTTATATTGTTATAGAATATAATATTCTTTTTATCCCATTAAAGCAGCTTAATGTTGTAGTTCATCAATGTGGCCTATCTAATATACTTTGGTAGATTAATAGATAAAGTGCTGCATCACATCACACATTATATATAAATTAATATTAGTTTGTTTTATACATACTTTCTGTAACAACACAAAGTGTACAACACATAAAAAATATAACTTAAACAGCAAGAAAATCAAATTATATTTGTTTTTTCAGATCAACTGAAAAGTAACTAACTGTTGGATAAATGCAGTGGGCTGGATGTATAAAGTAGCAGAAGATAATAATACAAGTACCTCAAAACTATATTCAAGTCTATTATTGACTTAATGTAATTTATATTAACCTAAACCCTTCCTTTGCACAGACTGCTATATTTGTGCATCACTTTAAGGCGTTTCACTTTTGACCATGTTAAACAAATGAGGCTTATAAATAGGGTTGAAATCTTTAAACAAACAGTGGGTCTGTTTACTGCGGCCGTGGTGATGAGTCACCTTGGTGCGACCAACAGAACTCTACAGCAGTTCAGGAATTTGAGCAAACATCGACATTCACCGGGGCCGCTACTTCACGATCGTACAATGGCAGCATTCACAGCTCTTACATCATCGCCACTGTGATGCAACAGCGCGAGGTGCGCAGAACGTTACACAAACAGGGTAATGATACCTGTGGTGTTTGGGGCGGAGGCAGGGAAAAGTTATTAAGGGAGGTGTTTCACAATATCGCACACATAAGTATTATTTTTTCAGTTATATATAAATGTACCCACCTGATGATCAGCACACACATGGCGACCAGTGAGTAGGCCAGCAGGGTTCCAATGGACATCATGTCAACTAGCGCTTTGAGGTCAAACAGGAAGGCCATGATGGCTACAGCAAGTAAAGGAAGCAGAGAGTAGAGTTATACAAGAATGTAGGAAACATTGGTTTACAGTATTTATTCAGTAATTCCCTTGCAATCAAATATGAAAAAGCCATTTCCTTCAGATGCAAAACAAACAACAAATAAACACGTGCAAATTGCTGGATATTTCATGCAGCCATATGTTCATATGACGATGGTCTGAACAGGGTTTCAGGAATCTTTATGCACGCGGTGACGCAAAAGTGTGTGATGTGAGGTCAGAGTTCTTCACTTGAAGCGCCAAGAGCACTCCATGCATTTTCATCAACTTCTCCTTCCACAAAGTGGTCCCACTATCGACTGGTTCTCCCAGGTCTTGTCCAGAGTCGCCAAGCTTGGATACCGGTCTGTCTCTGATTTAATGATGCTCTCAGATTTGATACATCTCTCGGAGCAGAGTTTTGTGGATTTGGGCAGTGTTGGTGGAAACGCTACAATGGAACGTATTTAAGTTTTCCACTCTGGAAGGTGGTTCCAGTCCTTTACGTTTTTGAGCCCAAAAAAATGCAGTCACTGTCAAAACGAAAGGCCACTTCAGATAAAATATGCTGTGGCGTTCCTCGTGTAAACAGGGCCTGATACCACAGCTGTAATCATCGTCGTTTGATGTGAGACACACTGTGGTGCTGCCGTCCGTTTCCCCCCTTCTCCTCAGGTGTGGAGCTGATCTCGGCAGCAAGGTTCAAACACTGAGCGGCGGTATCACCACAACACGGTATGAAAACAAAAGAAAGCTCCGCTGACCAGTTCTACCAGTCACTCAGTACATAGCTTGTGCTCTCGGAAGGACTGGTGGACCCTCCAAGGGTTTCACATCTGCTCGCCCCCCCCATGTCCTGACACCACCACCGCCTGAGCACAGCGAGAAAGATGCAACCACGTACTGTACATCTGGGCCCTACCGAGCAGAAACGCTTTCATCATCTATGAGCACCGCACCGGATCTAACAGGGCCAAACTGGTCCAATTCTTTCTGTAATTTGTCATTAGAAGTCATCGAAAGAGTATAATTAAAGTATGATGGATTTTACTTGACATGGTATCTACTGCAGCAAGGTGGTCGCTGGAGGTGGTACGTTGGAGGAAATCACTTGTATTATTATTGCAGCACTTGAGTACAAATATAACAATTTTTTCATTACATTTGAAACAATGGACAGGCTAATTTAGCATCTATACATCCACTTTTGGATAGTTTGGTCAGGTTTTCGAAAACTCCAATCTTTTTCTTTCAAGGAAACTTTTCCTAGAGCTGACATAAGGAAAGAAGTTTTAAGAAAAACATGAATGGAAGCTCCTGGTTGTGTCTTAAAGCACGACTGCAGCTTACGCTGCTGTGACGTCTTTCTTTGGTAAGCCTTTGTTAATGTTTTTTTGTACATGCAGGTCACTTTGGGGACATGGCCAGTCAAATCTGGAATCTGATGTTTGTCACATTTAAAAAGTATTGCCAATATCAAAAAAAAATCAGATCTGATCTTTTAACCTAAGATTTGTGGCTCACTGTGCCAATATAGCCTAACTGTACTTGGTGCACACATGATTGGTATCCATCTTCCTTTGAAATTTCAGCAAGAAAATGTTAAACTACCCTTTAAAGTCATCAGAATGCAGGCAAATAAGTTGTTAGCTTTGATTTAGGAAAAAAACTAAACAAAAACGCTTGCGGAATGAAGTGATGAACACAGATCATTTAAAAAAATGTGAATATATCCAAGAACTTAACCACTCAAATAACGATGCATGTAAGGATTTCTCGCATGCTACTGGAAACACCATCACCACATTGAAACATGCAGTCACCACCACCACCTGACGATGTGTACAAAAAACAAAGAGGCCATGACACCGACCCATGATAAGCAAGTCCTCGTCTCGGGAGCTTACCCGCAGTGGAACCGGCTGCCATGGTGGCGGCCACAGGCGAATGGCGCTTACTCACTTTGGACATAAATTTGAACAGAATGCCATCTTGTGCCATGGCAAAGAGAATGCGCGGCAGAGGGAACATGGAACCCAACAGGCTACGGAGAAGAGGGTTCATGGTTAAGTTGAGGGCATTCTGGGAAAGAAAACATGTCACCCGCACAACTGTGAAAGAACGAGGTGGAGGAGAATAACTCCCTCTGACAAACTGGATCATTTAAAAGCAGAATGTGTGATGGGAAGATGAGCCAATTCAACAACGGCTGCAATTAGGATTCGTCTGCATCTGCAACACTGGTGTCTTTCACAGTCGATTGGTGGAGAAAGATTAGCAGGAGTGATCTCACTTGGACGCTCCCCGGCTCTCACCTGCTACTACACCGGAGGTCATAGTGGCAATAAGTGGGGTCTTCGTCTTAGGATTGATTCGGGCTAAGTCTTTGAAAAGCACCCCATCCGCTGCCATAGCATAGATTACACGAGGCATAGGGAAAATGGAGCCCAGCAGACTGCATGAGACAGCAGAGACATGCAGGACCAACACATTAGTCAAAAAGAGCCTCACACACACACACACACACACACACACATATATATATACATCATCATCATCATCATCAAAGCCTCACAGCATGATTACAGTCAGTGTCTTTCTTTCCTCTTGTTTCCAACTCTTTCCTTCGTTAACATGAATTTAAATGAATGGAATGGCAACGATTTTAAACAAATTTCAAATGCACATTACACTAATCATTCACAAAATGATTTTTAAATTAATAGATTTTTAAAAATACATTTTTTACATTTTAAAAATAGATTTGTGGGGTGATATGTGGATGTTTATTCAAAGGGGTTGCATTTTCTTGCAGTATTCAGTTCACACACATAAAGTGTTAATGCAATTAGTTGAAATTGTGAAACAAAACTGCTAAAGGTATGAACATTGATGGCAGGCACTGGCTTATCCAGCATTTTATTGCTTAAGTGAAATTTGATAATATGCACATGAATTTAGATCATGGGATAAGTCAGTGACATCCACCAGGGTTTATCAAAAGAAAACTGAAGGGGAACTAATCAATCTACTAATGGATCAAACCTTCAGGTAAGAAAGACAGAATTAAGTCACACCAATATAATATTTAAGAAACTGCAAAAAGTGCCCATCTGAAAAAGGACATATTATTTATGGTTCTTGATTGTTTGCATAATGTTTTGAAATCAGATGTCTATGTTCAATATGTTCACAATCCCCAAACTTGGGGTTAACATATGTAAAAAAAAATGTGAAAATATAACAAATATCAAATGCTCATTGCATTGCCAATGGACACACTGGCTGAAAGTCAAAAGTTACGCTTTATTGCTCAAAATCAGCATGGTAAGTTTTTTGGGATGTTCCAGGTTTGCAAGCTAGCTTCTGAAGCTGGCCAATCAGAACAGAGTGGGCTCCTCTGGAGGGGCCCTTAAAGAGACAGGAGCTAAAACAGCCTGTTTCAGACAGAGGCTGAAGCAGTGTAACTGTAGGTAGAGCCCATATGACAAAAATATAGACCTGTAAACGTAGATAATATGTCCTCTTTAAAATGTATTAACTGTGAATCACAAAGACATGCAGGGGTCTCACAAAGAAAAGAGTTATGCTGCGCCCACTAGTTCCCATTAAAGAATCAATCCAATACCAAGACACTGCAAGAGATAACTGGTCATAATTATTGACCACATCTCAGTCACCATTATCACCAATTTCCCAGCATGCAAATCAAACATTGTAAATCCTACTGACTCAAATACAGTATAGCCTGAATACGTTGATAAGTTCAATAACGATGTTACGTTTTCAGAAATCATATCCAGTGGTTACCTGGTAGAGAGTGCGCACAGTGACCCCACAGCGACCACATATTTGGCAGGACTCCAGCCCACATATTCGAAGGCCATGGGCAGTGGGCTCTTCTCGTCCAGCAGGTAGTAGGGCATCATCAGGGTGAGCGCAGCCGACACGCCGAAGTAAGCCAGGAAACACACGGTGAGTGACACCACGATGCCAATGGGAATGGCTCGCTGCGGGTTCCTCACCTCCTCACCTGTCATGTGCCGCCACGGGGATATTCAGCTTTAAATAAAGTGAATTGAACCAATTTGTCAAACAACCAATCGGGCAAAGGCCAAACCTGTCGTTGCGATGCAGTCGAACCCCACAAAAGCGTAGAAGCAGGTGGCAGCGCCGGCTAACGTCCCACTGAAGCCGTATGGCATAAATCCCCCGACTCCATAGTCGCTGCTCACATTGGACGTCACGGACAAGTTCCTAAAACAATGCATATGGATCAGTGATGATGCTCCTTTGGGGAAGCATGACTCTTAAAATCAATATCAAATAAATACACACCCAATTAGCATGGCTTTCATCTCAACTATGCATTTAGTTTCTACTACTGTGAATCTGATATATCAGTTTTGCTAAAGATCTATTTTTTCATAGTAGCCATATTGACAAATAAAGTTAGTTCTAGGAAAAGAAATACTAGGTAGACACTAGTGCAACTAATCACGTTGAACCTTCATTAGTATCATGAAATAAATGATTTACCTCGTAACTATTGTGACATTTATGAGGGATTCTTCAGTTATCTTCCAGTTGTGTGCGTCTCCTTTGACGAAGCCGGAGATGATGACAAACAGGAGCACGAGCACGTTGACCGCGGTGAAGACTTTATTGACCCAGGCTGACTCTTTCACCCCGAATGACAGGAGTCCTGGATGAGCCAACAACAAGGGAAGTCAGCTGTTATCGAACGGAAATGTCAGCACTGGCAGATGAAATAAAATCGCATAAATTGCAAAAAAAAAAAAAGCTAATAAAAGCTAATTTCTTTCAGCTTTCACAAAAACATGCATCGATTTAGATTTTGTGGAACAGATACATTTTTTAAGGTGCAACCTTTGCCAAAAGGCTCTTTTTGGTGTCATCTCATGACAATCATTAAAAAGAAAGTTCTATGGGGGGGGGGGGTCATAAAGGTAAAAAGTAACCTAATTTATTCAGTCCAGATTTACAGTCCTGTCCAAGTCACTCTCACTGATGATACTCAGCGATCAGCTGCCATGAATGTGTGTGACTGTGGGAAAGAGAAGCAGGGTGCTGCTGAAGAATGGATGAGCAGGGGGCTTTTTTATTTTAAAAGAATGAGTTGAATAAGAGTCTCCAGTGATCTTGCGCAACCTTGGCTTGTATGATGCGTGTGACCTAATACCAACTACTTACACAACATCCTGCCATCGTTTTATAGGATTATGGCAGCTGTGGCTCATTACAGATGGTTGTTTGGGAAAAAAAGCATATATTAATCTTTTCAGCTGTTGTTTGCTGCCTTACCAGAGAGCAGCAGTATCAGGCACACGGCAAAGAAGTCGGGATAGTGGGCCAAACCAGGTGATTTCATGCTGAAGTAGGTTTTACAGAATATCTCTATGTGTCCTCCTATCATTTCATCGAATGTGCCACTCCAAGCCCGAGCGACTGAGGAGGTGCCTGTGAGAAAACAAAAGAGGAAACAAATCAAGAAGTAGAATCTCCTTCAGTTGATTCAATGATGAGAGGAAGCTCACCGATCACATAAGAGAGAATGAGGTTCCAGCCGGTGATGAAGGCCCAGACCTCCCCTACAGTCACATAGCTGTAGAGGTAAGCGGAGCCCGTCTTGGGGACGCGCGCGCCAAACTCGGCGTAACACAGGCCGGCCATGACGGAGGCCAGGGCGGCGATCAGGAAGGAGATGACGATGCTGGGGCCCGAGTCGCCTTTGGCCACCTCTCCGGCCAGGACGTAGACGCCGGCGCCCAGCGTGCTGCCCACCCCCAGCGCGATGAGGTCCACGGTCCCCAGGCAGCGGCAGAGCTTGGAATCCTCCAGGTTGCTCATGTCCACCACTTTCCGGCGCACCAGGGAGCGACCGAACGACAGGATCTGCTCCAGCATGTTGACGCCTGCTGGGAGAAGGAACGAGAGAGAAGAAAAGGTTTTAAATTCCTGTTCAGCTGCCTGTAGGTGTGTGTTACGTTACTGTGTCATGCTGTCTGTCCCCATGTCCGTAGTGTCTTTAAAAAGAGAATTTTTTTCTTTGTTGTGTTACAGTAATTTGATTGGACAAAAAAATGAAGTCACAATGCAAGTAGGACAACAGCAATCAGTAAACCTCACCTGCTCGTTATTATTACTCTTTACATTAGCAATATTATCAAGATTTGCACTTCAGTTTTCAATAGAACGTGCAAGCATTGTGAAACCAAAGGTCTGCAAACACAGTTTGGTTCAGCTCCACCTGCTTTGCATTTTGAAAAGCTTTCACAGCTTGGCCTTTTGGAAAAAAAAAAAAAAAAAAAAGTACGCAGTTGCACACTGGGAGATGAGACGAAGGTAGGGTCAGGGGTACCGAGAGGGATATTAAGCCTACAAACTATAATGTGCATTTTGGGAATGTAGCCAAGTGCTATACTCTGGTTTACAGTAAGAGTCCGATTAAAAGTCTATTGTTTGGGGTTATGGTGCATAACTGCAAACTCAAAGAGCTGCATTCATAAGTGGACCATGAATGTACCAGTATGACACAATGAGGACATTCCAGAAACTCTCTTTACTAATTACAACCAAAAGACAGCAAAGAAAAGGAGAAACTGCCAGGGTCTTTTTTTCCACCACCCAAAAAAATAAATGTCTCATCTCATTGATATAACTGATAGGGATCCTAGAATAACTAGGAATACAATATATTGTAAAGAATAGTTTCAAGCTTGCTTTTAAAGTTGGGAGTCCTTTGAATCCAAACTTTTGATTATCTTGACTGTAAATGAACTCTGACAGCCGTTCACATATGCATTGATCTCCATTAAAGTGTGCATATTTAGATCAAGATAAAATGAATTTTGGATGTGACATCTCATTAACATGACAATGCAGTCTACCGCGTCTCTTACACACCGGAGGCTTTCTGAAGATTGTAAAGATTTTTTTTCAAAATTCTGTTTCAGAACTCAAAGCAAAAATTGCAGCAATCAAGCCTCTCAAGGTAAAGAGCTATACAAAAAAATATTTTTTTTGATTTGACAAGTATATTTTAGAACTACAGTAACATTCAACTCAAACTGGATGCTTACACGCACAGCTCCAGCATTAGAGTTTCTAAAGCTGCGCGCAAGCTCTGCAGCTTCATTAGAGACGTGCACCTACCTGTTAGAATTACACTGTGGATATGACGGCTCCCAAGTTCAGTGAAAAGACCCAGAAGTATGTAAGAAGGGTCTGTGTGTTTCTTCCAGCCTCTGCACGGAGATCAGCTGTACATTAAAGCACAGGTAAAAGTCTAATCACTGATCCCATGACCTGCAGCCTCAAACCTACAGTTTAGTGCCGTGCTGCACTCAGATTCACTATGCTGGCATGTTAACTGTGCAGAGCAGTACTTTCTACTCCTCCCCTCAGTGTTTCTTCATAGGATCTGCCCTCGCCTTGCCACTACACTCAGCCTCCAGTCCCGCCGCACCAGGGGAGTGACGTCCCCCGAGCCGAGAGGGGAGGCGAGATGGGAGGATGGGACCCCGGGGAATGCGGGGTGGGGTGTGTTCCACGTCCATGCTTGTGATTCTGGGGGGGGGGGACTCGGCAGGGGCAACGTTGCACCATAGGCTCCCATCTCAAATCACACAGCAGGACAAAGAAGAGAGAGGGGGGAAAAAAGGAAGAAAAAAAAAGCAGGAATCTTTACGGTAGACATTATGATTTCTAAAGCACACTCAGCAGTCAGGCCAAATAGATCCCAGCTGCCAAGATGCTTACTGACTACTGATAAATGGTTAGGCAACTAGCGATGACAAACATTGAGGCAGACACTTGTGTTTACCCAGTGCAGCCCACAGGAGTGCTGCTAAAAGCATGGTGCTGATTGGTCAATGAAGGGTGGACGAGCTACAGTACTGGGGGGTTAAGTCCTCCTAATGGAAGATGGGTATTGCTCAATGTTCTTTGAGGTATCGGACCCATGGACATCACAGAATCAACACGTCTCACTGTGGTACACCACCAAAGCACATGGCATCTCCACAGAAACTACAGTTACGAGTTAGGAGAAGAAAAAAAAAAATCCCTTTTTCTCCCCTCCCTCAAACGCTGCCTTTGAATTACGACTAAGCCAAGAGTTTGGAGGATGTTTTCCACCAGGACCAGCTCAAACCAGCTCAGGACCTCAGGCAGTGGGAAGGTGACAGCTGGCCCCAACCCACCGCCATCCAGCCCACAGACCACGCTCATGGTAGCCAGCTCTCAGCCGGTCCGACCGGCCAAGCTTCCAAATGTCATGCCCGATCACCCGCAAAACCGCAGCTTCTCGGGCGGATTATCTGGCCTGCATGCTGATGGGAAAAGACAAGACTGCTGACAACACCGTGGATGCCGTCTGTTTGACTTGAAACACCTATTTATCCACACAGTGGAGTGCAATGATTAGCCAGAATGAGAGATTACAGTGTGAACTATGAGGAGAGAAACGGAAAAGAAAATGTGAAAGTGGACATTTAAAATCAGGTTACAGTATTCATCCATTTAGTCAGAAAGGCTTCTGTGTGTTTAGTGTCAATATATAATAATTTGAAAGCAGACCTTTATGTTCTTCTTGTTTTGGCAGGGTCCTATGACCCTACTTTGCTTTTGGAGTTGTTAAGTTTCTTTACATGCAGGTTTCACTGTAACCATGGAAGGGATGGAAAAGATTCCCTGGCTCGTTCTATTTCATTGTTGACATGCACTAATTGTGTGAAGCCAATTGACTACATTTGCCCTCCAATGGCTGAGTGACCTAGCTTCAAAAACGTGGATATGGTCAACAGATTGAGTGGTGTTTGCCTTTGCAGACACCGGACTGCTCGCTCCAGTTAACACTGGTGTCACCAGGAAATGTTAGAGTGAACAATTACTGATAAGGCAGACAACAAGTCCTCCAGGTAGAACCAAGACAGCAAGAATGACCCCCCAGTTAAAAAAAAAAAAATCACTGTATGGGTCAAGTAGAAGGCTCAGTAATAAATGTATAAAAAATAACAATATGAAAGAGTTTATGTTGCTGTACCAAACTCAGACGAGAGAGCACATTAGTCTTGGTGCTCTGGACTGGTCTTTGGATTATTTGAAGTTTCTCTTCCTGATATAAAAACTCCTGACTGGGCACTCCAAAGTTATGGAACACATTACTCACATCAGATAAGCCATTTCAACAGATATAAAAAAAAAACACTTTAAAAAGCTAAACATACATATCTCTTTAATTGAGCATTGAGTTTATCTTAATGCACTCTGAGGTCTTTTAAATTTGCGGAGCTGCATTTCTGTAATAAAGGTGCTATGTCAGTCCGTCATTTTCTATACTCGCTTATTTCCCATTGGGGTTGTGGGGGTCTGCAGGGATACACCCCGGACAGAAGGTGCTATACAAATAAGGTTTATTTTTTACTAATTAATTACAAGATTGGCACATTGTCATAATGGCTGCCAGCAATTTTAATTTAACAAAGTTTTAATTTAACAGATCTTTGCCAATGAAAAAATTCTTGGTTGAACTTGCCTGTTTTACGAGAATAATATATTGTTTTTCTAGGTATCTTTTAAAATAAGTTTTCATGATAATTTTTTTTTTCACTGACGATGCATAAAGTTCTAGGATGAAACTATGCTCAGTGTTCTGATCTTTTGCCTGAGTCTTGCCTCTAGTTTGATTCAGCACCTGTTTTGTTGCTGTTTTTTAAGGATCCCCATTAGCTGGTGCATGTCAATCAGTTATAATTGTTTGAGTCTACACGTCAAATAATATGCATTATGAATATATTTAATTAATGTACATTAAAATACATCAATATCATCACCTAACATGAGGAAAAAATAATATATTATTAAATATATATTTATATAAAGTTTAGAGCCAGTCAACACTGCCTGTTTATTATACTTAAGTCATATTTTTTTTAAAAAGTGTACCTTTTGAGTTTTGTACAATGACACAAAGACCCCACATGTTACATTTTAAGGACTGTCTCAGGAAAAACAAGCCTCAAGACATTACCTGCTCTTAGTTTAACTTAATACTCTTTTTATTAGGTAGATTGAAGCATTATCTGTGGGTATATTCATCGTCACTGAGGGCTACTCCATGCTAAAAGTCATTTCCTGTCTATATCTGGGTCAGGGTTTGAGCTATGCATAGTGTTATAATAATGTACATAAATTATTCCATATTTACTCTTTTTTTTCTCACTTACACCCATTCATTCTTTGACCTGCATAACATGACTGTGTAGGTGTGTGTGTCCTGTTATGTATGAGTGAGTTGTGTTCAAAGAGGACAACATTTACCATGGAGATGTAGAGGAGGACCACTCATCCTAAGATGCATGCAGTGGTAGATGCATTTTAAGGACTATCGTGGCTTCAGAAACAACACTGGCCAAAAGTGCAAATGTGTGTCAACAGATCACAGTCACTGTTCTGACCAGAAGCTCCAGTCTCAGAGTAATATACTGTAGCAAGGTTCGACATTAACGGATGCCCGCTTGCCCGGGGCAAGTAAAAATAATAATTTTATTAAGATAGAATTCACGATGAAGATTTGAACAACACAAGCCAAAAAAAATAATAACGTCTTAGGTGGGGCAAGTAAGAATTTAAATGGGGCAAGTAGATTTAAGAAGTACTTGCCCGACAGGGCAGGTAGGAAAAAACCTTAACGTCGAACCCTGTGTAGGCCTCAATCTTTTTTTGGTTTGTGCTACATGTTTGGCAACAGTTACAGATTCCTTAAAATACTTGGCCCGTGGGTTAATTGTGGCCTCAAGCTGACTTTACTCCAAATCCCTCAGGATACACTGACTTCCAAAAATGAATTCCGTGGCTTGATGTTCAATCTGTGTGTTGTGGACCATAATATATAAACACAATCATCATGTTTGGAATGCAAGATTTTGTCCCTTTAAATTGAATTTATAAAGCTCTGAATTAGGTATTACAGTACAGTTAATCTACGTTAAAAACAAGATTGCAAGTGTGGACCACCGGTAGATTATAGGCTGCAAAATGATCTACAACATGTTTTTTTTTTAATTCAAATAGTAAGAATTAAACTAGGTCATATTCATCATCGAGCACCTTTAAATCATGGGTTACAATTAAACTGGCTCATATACGTGGGGGATTTTACAGGTTTACAACCCTAATAAAATATTCAGCTTCAGACCTTCCCTCTGCACTGTAATGATGATCAGTTCAGCCATCCAGTTTAGACTGTGATAATTACCAGATGCATATAATATGCTTGTGGATTGAAATATTGTCTTATTTGATATTATCAGAATTGAATAGTAGTTTATAATCATTGGACAATCAAGTCTTTTTTGGGGGTTCCTCATGCTCGATTGCAGAGCAGTAGGGGAAGGCGTGCTGAGCGGCAGCCAGGCGTCATTAAGTCAATCGCTTCTGCTTAGTTTAACTAACTACTTTTATTGTTTTTCTTCTCTCTACTGTCCTATAGCAGATGGCTACTGTGCCAAATGCTGCGCAAAATACTGCAGAACATGAACACATTTTAAATTTGGTGCGACTTGCCAAAATAATAAAGCTTTCAGAAGAACTTGAGAAACTAAAACAGTTCAGTGCAGAAGCAAAGGGTCCACCTGCCATTTGGAATTTCTTTACTATATTTGGCTACATATTTTATGTGTATTGATATGCCCTGTACTGTTATACTGAATTATAATATATTAATAAGTATAACTTATGTTTTTATATATGTAATTTAGACTAAATGACATTACAGCCTATACCCTTTATGATACTTACCTTATCACTCACTAGTAGAAATTGATTCAAGCATCATATTCAGAGCTTCTTCCGCTATCATGAAATTTTGTTAACTGCCCAAATCAAGGATTTTTTTTCCTGACGTGGGAAAAAGATATAATGGATTAAGATGCCCTCTTCATTTAGGCCATTGTCCTATAGAGTATAAAGAATATGATCTCAACTAAGGATTAAACATTTTTACCAGATGTGGCCAGCACCATCAAGAGATGATTTAGATTAAAAATTCACTTTCGTCAAAAAATGACATAGGCCATTATGTGAATTAGTGTTGGGTGTGTTATTTTGAAAAAGTAATTAGTTATAGTTACTAGTTACCCATAAAGTAACTGAGTTACACCACTATAAAAGTAACTAGTTATCTATTTCGTTATTTAAATAGGTTTTAAAATGTTTTGGGATTTTCAGAGGGTCTGTGAACGCATCTTAGAGTAAATCACTGCAGCAAGTTAAAAAAAGGAAAGATGCAGCACTCCTGAACTTTTCTTACTAAGTTTGTCAATAAATTATTTGTTTGGATGTCGACTACGGCCACAGTATCCGTGTTAAAGTAGCGGCTAAACCGGCTAAAGCTCACACCTTAACTCTACCTTTTCTCCGGTAAGTCGCTGCTTTTGCACTCTGACCCTGACCTGTTGCCAGGTGCTTGACGCCATGACAGTAACGGCCTCCTCCCTTTTCCTCTTAGCTGGGGAGCGGCCAGTAGCGGCGTGTTGGTAACGGTGTTTTAACGATAGTTAGATTTCCCCGCTACTAAAAAAAGTAACGACGTTTATTTCACAACAGTGTTAATCCCAACACAATTTTTTAATTCAATACAACTTCTGGAAATCAAGCTAGCTTTGGCGCGAGCCCCCTGTGGTAGCAGCTCACCTCTGGCCCTGAACGGGCCGGGCTTTAGGACCCAGCGGTGCAGCTCCGTTGACGCCAGCGCCCGCACTATAATGGCAGGATTTACCTGAGAGGCAACTAGCCGACAAATCTCAACCATACGATAAACCGCGCAGAAACCCGCGGAGCCGCCGTCCCCTCGTCGCACAGTGACCGGGAGGCAGCGAGACAGACTCGGTGGCGCAGGAAGCCGCGGCTCTCCTCTCAGCTGCTGATGGAGCACATCCGACTGCCGAAGGTAAACCGCGGACATGACTATTTCCGCACTGTACCTCCGGTAACATCTCAACACAAGCAGCCATGTGCACTCACAGTTCGGGTCAGATCATTAAGGAAACATATGGGCCTTAATATAAAGGGCGTGACGGCCACGTAGGCAGCAGGGTCCCCGTGTTAGTGTGCGCCTTGCCATCAGTGCACTTTACAGATGTGTACAGCTGTGTCAAAGCTTCCTGTTTCTTCCTGTTTGATCTTGTTTCCTCCCCCCCTTCCTCCTTCAGGTGGAGAATGTGAGGCTGCTGGACAGGGTCTCCCCCAGGAGAAGCAGGGTGGGCACCCTCTACCTGACAGCTACACACACCATCTTTGTAGAGAACGAGGCCGGAATGCGCAACGAGACCTGGGTGAGCACCATCTGGGTGCAGTGAAGCCAAATAATGTCAGATAGTTCCTACGGCAATGTGCTGGCATGCGGCACCGCAGCAAAAGGTGTCATTTACAGTCAGTGCAGGGCACACAAACACACAGTGTGTTTGCAAAGGGGAAAAAAAACATGCCATACAATCTTTATGTCTGCCTCCCTTATCAGGTGCTTCACAGCTTGGTTTACAGTGTGGAGAAGCAAGCCGCCACCACCCCTGGATGTCTGCTGATCATTCACTGCAAAAACTTCCAGGTTCTTCATTTTGTCATTCCTCAAGAGCGGGAGTGCCAGGATGTTCACCTGTCCCTGCAGCGGCTCTCCCAGCCAGGTGAACCCAGTTATGATGTCAGCTATGGACTGATGTGGCGATCATCATATTATTATTATTATGACATTGTGAGAAATATCACATTCCAGTATTGTTCAGACTTAATGCTTTTTCCTTTGGGTTTCTCTCAAATTGACACAAAATGTATGTGATGTGATTATAAAAACTTGGTACCAGAGAGTTTAAACAAATAAAAAGGTTTCTAAAAATTCTTTCAACTGGTTTTATATTTTAGGTGGATTAAACATTTAAAATGTATCATTCTTTTTAGGGTTACACCATTTCACATTTTGTGTCAAAATATTACACATTCTGTGTGATTTTTGTAAAAAAAAAACAACAACATGAACTCAAAATGTGCATTTTGAGATACCCAACAAATGCTTTAAAGTTGTCTTTTTAAACGTTTTTGACTTCCTCATCTTGCCAACAATTTTTTGGGTCAATGACAAATCATGTTGGCAAGCTGAGAATGTAAAAAAAATCTAGTTTAAATAAACGGTGTGTTCATGGTTGTTTTTTTTGTCAAGTCCTCAAAGTTTTTATATTTTACAAAAATTGTGATTCTCTGTCATGGGTTTGTAAAACATTTTTATGGAGTTAAACCATCTGATACTAAGTTATCAGGATGATACAACGTGGCAGTTCAGGCATTTTCCCATTTGTCACTGACCCAGATATTGTTCTTGAAGGTAACTGTATTGTGCTCTGCAGAGAGTTATGAGGAGCTGTATTGCTTCTCCTACAAGCCAAACGTGGATGATAAGGAGAGGCTGCAGGAATGGGAGTTCTTGGACGTCAAAGCTGACTACAGCAGAATGGGACTCCCAAACACCCTGTGGAAACTCTCCCCAGTCAACAGCCACTACAAAGTCAGTGAGCCGACATCGAAGACCAGTCACCTGACCTCAGCCTATTCTGGACATTGAGAATTGCTTATTCTTTTTGTTCTTATTCTCTCAAAGGTGAGCGACACCTACCCTGCAGACCTGTTTGTGCCTGACTCAGCCACCCCTCCTGTCATCGTGGGCAGCTCCAAATTCAGAAGCAGAGGCAGATTCCCTACTCTCTCCTACTACTCCAAAGAAAATCACGTGAGTCTAATAACAGCAGGAAATTGGGATAAGAAATAATTTATTGCGATGCATCTACATGGCCATACTTGTGCTTTTGCTTGTTTTTTCTTTGTTGCTGATTTAACTTATGTCATTTATTATCCTTGACATCACTTTCATCTTCAAGCAACAGACAGTTTTAAAAGCCTCAAATGCCCAAAGGAAACATTATCTTACTACTGTTGATTTATTGGTACTGCCCAAAGATATTATTTAGATTTGATCCTTATTTTAAGATATGATTACATGTTTTGCCTTTTAATGGAGAGCTGCTGGTGGAGTAGCCCATTGGGAATAAGAGGAGAGTGGGGCTGTCGTTTCATGTATTCCTAATCCATATCACTACTGGTTTGTACCTGATCAGCAGAGATTCATCAGCTCATAATGAGGATTAACAAGACAGCTAAGATTCTGAGTAGTATGTTTGTGTAGAGATAGAGCAAGATATGTGTAAGTTCTGTAATTGAATCAAAGCAAAATCATTAATACAAAAACAATGACCTCAAACAAGAACAAGCAATTTCAATGTAATTCACTTTGATTTTTATGAGAAGGGCTTCATTTTGAAAGTGAATCCTCCCCTCTGTAGTAACTCTGACATTTCATATGGTATCCAAAAAGACAGTAGAGTATATATGATAGTATATTTGTATATGTGGGGTTGAGATCAAAACCTTCTGGTGAGAATCCAAAAAAAGACATTGCAGGTTCTAATTTAATTTTTCATGTGCAAGATCGTGCAAACTTATTTAAAAATATATCCAGAAATGTGCAATCAAACAAAAACAAGCTTTTTGGGGCTCCATTTGTTGAGAAAATGGAGTGAAGTTGGTGCACTGTGACCTATGAAGTACATTTTTTGAACTGATTACAGGAAAAGTTGACAATGAAAATAACACTTCCTGGCTTGGTATTTATCCTATTAGTAGAATATTCACTATAATTACACTGATAACATGAGGAAACAATACAGTAAGAAATATGAGGATGTAATGATGATCTCAGTGCACAAATACAAACAAAGTCAATATAGTGTACAGTAAAATACTATGTTGAACTGCAAACATTTTTTTCTTCTACAAAAAAGAAAATAGAAATCCTCCTCTTGGTGTCTTGTTCTCCATGCTGCTCCATTTTTATCACCAGCACAGTAGAGGTCACCTGAGGTCATCTGAGGCTTCCTTTCAGCTCTGACACATGAAATATTTTGCCAAATGAGTTTGAACAGGTGAGACATGAGTGAAACCAATTAGTAATCGGGCTGTTACATTTTAAAAGCCATTACTGCTCAAATAAATCATGGTAATAATTTGTATATATAATTTTACAAATGTGTGATTTAGCATGATATTTGAGTGAGAACAGAGATATTTGTGCTGAGAGTTTAGGAGTCAATTAAACACATAGTTTAATTTATTGTGTCAAGTTAAGTAAAGTTAATTTTGACAAAAAGCAAAGAATAATCATTGTAGACAGCAATTCTGTGGTCCACTCCTGCCAATTCAACTCTAATAATTTCTTTGATTCCTAATCATTTTTCCTCTCTCGATAGGTAAAATGGGTCTGAGCAGCATCCATTAACAATAATCAGAGCCATTTGTGACTCATATTATTTGCACAAGATTGATAAATGTTTCCCTTGTTTAAATTTCCTCATTACACTGAGTAAGGATTTGTATTCTATCTTTTCAATTGGCATTCCTGCAGCTAATGAAACAGAAATAATATAGATAATACATACCATTGCTTAGAAGGGACTGTCTGTTTAAATAAATCCTGTTTGGTTGAGATTGATCAGGTTTGCAAGAAATTTCTCCAAAGTGGGAGCAATTAGCCTGTATTTTACAGTCTATGATCATCAGAATAATTCGTCTTTAAGAAGAATAGTTCTCTAATGGTTTGTTTTTTTGATTTATTAAAGACATGTGAGCCAGATTAAGGTTAGGAATTTGACAGGCGATAATTAACTCACAAAACAAATAGTTTAAAGTTTGCACTTGACAAATTGCTTGTAACCCCAAAAGAAGTCAGATTATGCTGCTTTTCCCCTTGTTAGTTCAGCTACAATTCTTATTTGTGAAGTTATACAGGCTGAACATTCGTCATGCAATCAATCTTTGACAGGACAGTTGGGAGTTCTTTATGTGTGTGGGGTCAGCTTCCCAGGGTTGAGGTTCCAGTGTTTGTGGAGCTTGGATCATACAAAGGGACTTTGTCAGTTTATCAGCCTAAGGGGGGGAAAACGCACAATCCCTGTCTCGATCCCTTATGGCTACTAAATGGAGATGTGAGAAAGTCTGTAGTTGATAGGTTTGAACATGCATGTCAAGGAAAAAAAAAAGAGCAGCTTCTGTGAATTTATATTGACCCAGCTTCTCTCATTTTGGTATTTCCGGAAAATCAAAAAAATCAATTTCCTGTAACTGTCAAAACGGGTAAACGTCTCCATATGAAGCCCGAGCTGCTCTTGCCTCCTCCCAGGCTGCCATCTGCCGTAGCAGCCAGCCGCTGTCAGGTTTCAGCGCTCGCTGCCTGGAGGACGAACAGATGCTGGAGGCCATCCTGAGGTCCAATCCCTGCAGCGACTTCATGTACGTTGTGGACACCAGGCCCAAGGTGAGCCCTCTGCGGCTAAGATCAGTGAAAATACAATCTTACTGTATTACACTGTATGTTCAGATGGTCTTTATTTATTTTGACTTACTCAGAGCAAAAGACTAGACAACATGCTGGTTCTGTGATGAATGATCAATATTATATAAGGACGATTTGTCTAAAACACTCTGTTCTGATACTTAATAAAACAACTTTCCCAGTTGAATGCAATTGCCAACCGAGCTGCAGGAAAAGGCTATGAAAACGAAGACAACTACTCCAACATTAAATTCCAGTTCATCGGCATCGAGAACATCCACGTCATGAGAAACAGCCAGCAGAAAATGCTAGAAGGTAATTATCCATCTTCCTGAAACGATTTCTCACACTGATTGCATTTGTTTACTGTAGGAGCAGCACATTCATCAGCATGTCAGAAATATTTCACCACATCAGTGTTTGTGGAACAAAACGTATATTTTCTGCCTTCTTCTGTTTAAACGTGCTGCTCCCTCGCATCACTAGAGCAGAGCGGGATGGCTTGCTGCCCCCGTGGCTTTCAAATACACTCATGCAGGCCAGACTGTGCTGCAATCAGGCCTCGAATAAGGCCACAGGAGAATTTCTGGGTATTGTGCAGGGGTGCTCCTTGGAAGACTTTGAATCCATCTGGATTTTATTTCTGAGCTATTTTGGTTTCCTGGAGTGGACAATCCGGGACTTTATCCCCCAAAGAGAGACTGAGGGCGTGAGAATGATGTGATTTTGACTCTGAAAACTTATAGCTTTTCTTTAGTTGTGATAACTCTTTGCCCTCTGGCAGCAAGGGGAAGTCTTATAAAGCTGGAGACAGCCTTGGTCCTGCAGACTGCCTGACTTTCTCCATCCTATTGCACACTTCAGTACAATTATAACCCCCCCAACCTGGCAGTATTAGCTCAAACATTTCTTTTAAATGTTATAAAAACCAAAGGTGGAATGAACTCATTCACCTGCTCACTGCTATCAGTAGCCACAGAGCACCTTTATACATATTTAGTGATATCGTGTCAATGAAAAGCACTTTGTCAGCTCTGTGAACACCTAAAAGGGGACTTTTAATGAATTTTCTGTTTCATAAGGTTACAACATCAGACATCCACAATGATGTACTGTATCTAGGTTAACGTCTTTTTTTTCTTCCCCAGCAGAGCAACATAAAAACATGCTTTTTGCTGTTGTGCTGGTCATCTGCAGCTCTTTATTGGACATTGCACGAAAAAAATGGCTCTATTATCCCCAGTTCTAGTTACTTAGTACTAGTACTTCAAATTAGGTGAATAACACAATTAATTTCCTGTAAGTTCTGCCTTAAAGTTACAGCCTGTGTGAGACAGAAACTGACCTGTGGTGCTGCATAAAAACTCAATTAGGAGTTTTGAACAGTGATTTATGCAAAGCTACTACAGCAGAGTTCCAGTTAGGTCTAAAAAGTCTGCACAAAACATCACTCCAATCTACCCCATCAAGGCATTTCACTCAAAACTATAAATATCAGCCTCATGGTGACACTATAGGAACAGTGGAGTCAAGTCTCTGAAATATAATTTTCTCTCGTCCTACATTTTCTCATGCCATGTGCTCATTCCTCATCCATATTGTGAAAGCGAAGGTAAGGTTTAATAAAGTCTAGTGATCAGGAATGCTCCATGTTTCCTGCCAGTGAGACAGCTGTGTTGTGGTTACAGTGTGCGAGCTGCGGTCCCCCTCCATGTCCGACTTCCTGGAGGGTCTGGAGAGCTCAGGCTGGCTGAGGCACATCAAAGCTGTTTTGGATGCAGGCATCTTCATTGCCAAGGTCAGTCTGGAGGTTAATGCCTGCTGTCTGCTGCACCACTGACTTAATATTATCTTAAATATCTGTATGCATGTTTGTGTGCATAGATAGATTGCATAGATAGTTCTATAGATACTGCCTGTCTGCATACTCTTGTCACTATAATAGGAATTACTTGGATGTAATTCCCATTCTATGAGTTCTGTGAGCCCTTTAGTAGACTTCACTATTGGTTAACCCTATCCCATCAGGAGGTCAAACCTCTGCAGCAGCCTCTGTTTATATGCTCGGAAGATTATGTATCTGATGTGTTTTTCCAACAGTTCGATTACCTTGTTGAAATCCCTTACCCTCAGTGAAAAATCCAGAATCTATAAATACATTAATCTTGTATTAGATATTTTTAATGCCCATTCTCACTGTGCATATAACATCAGTGTCTTGCACAGTAGTTGAATGTGAAAACAAAATTGCACATAAATCCTTCTGCACAGTGAAGCTCAAACATCCACCCGAAGGAACAAAAAGAGAAACACATTTCTGAGGGGATGGGGACGTTAGGGTTGGGAAGCGGCTGTCGTCAGGGTCAGTCGGTACAACAGACAGGGAGGGTTTGTATGCAGGGCACGCTGACTGGAAGTGCTGAATGCTTTTTTTGTTTTTTTAAGGTGCAAATGGAAGAGATTTCTCTGGTAACCAACAGTTTCCCCTTTTCGAAGCCACAGTTAAACAAAGAGCTTTTAATTACTGATAGCAGACTGAGTCTGATTTCTCTGACAGGGTTAGTACATTTCATTACCATGTAAACTGAACTGATAGGATATCTTTGTGGAACAAGTATGAAAAAACAAGAACTGGAGATTGTGTCATAATAGCCCTGTGTTTTTTAAAACTATTTAGCTAAGTAGGGTATGAAAAAATGACAATTATGCCATTAGAATGTACCATTTACCAAATATATCAATGTCTATATATTTTCTCTTTGGCTACAGTGTGTGTTTCTAAATACATTGAGCTATCCAGTATAGATTTATATTATGTTATATTGAATTAATCTGGTGATTGTTTTTTTTTTATATAATTTTTGATTGTCAATAAATAGAGAAAAATATATTATATAATTTCTTAGAGCCCAAGGTGACCTCTCCCTTTAAAGATTATAAATGATGATTCTACTACTATATAAGTTGCTGATAAATTTTCTGTCGACAGACTCATGCTTAATCTACTAATCTTGCAGATGTAATCCAACAGGTACCTGCTTTTGAAAATCCCTGAATGTGCTGTGCCACTGTACTGACTGTATCTGGTTTGTGCGGGTGTGTGCAGGCTGTTGCAGAGGAGGGTGTCAGTGTGCTGGTTCACTGCTCAGATGGATGGGACCGTACTGCTCAGGTGTGTTCGGTGGCCTGCGTGCTGCTGGATCCATACTACAGGACACTCAGAGGATTCATGGTAGATACTGAACCTTTTATCATACCATAACCTTTTTTTATACCATGGTGTATTATCACATCTGTGAGTATCACACATCTGTCTGCTCTGCTACACTCTGTATAATATATATATATATATATATATATATATATATATATATATATATATATATATATATATATATATATATATATATATATATTTATTATACAGAGTGTAGATATATATTATACAGAGTGTAGACATATATCCAGAAACATTCTGACTTCAGCTGATGGTAGTCTATGCTGGGCTCATAACGCTTGTTCCTTTAATGTGAAGCATTTGCTCAGGCTGAAGTAGAATCCTCCAAGAGCCACTGTGGAAAATAAATATTATAAAGAGGGCTGCTTTTGGGAATTGCCTGAAGTCAGAGGGAAATGAGAGGTTTGGATATTCTGCAGGGATTAACTTTGATTAACCATGCCTGAAGCTTTAATCACAAGTTAAAAATTCACAAAACTAAACCTCTGTTTTAGTGCATGAATGTCTTTTTCTGCACTCAGGTTCTCATCGAGAGAGACTGGGCCTCCTTTGGACACAAGTTCTCTCACAGGTTTGACCTTTAATTGTAACATTACTCTCGTAGCATCTATGGGTTTAGCGAATTTGTTTTTATCTAACTGTCCTCGCCTCTCCTCCAGATGCAATCACCTGGTTGGGGACCCTAAGGAGGGGTCTCCCGTCATTGACCAGTTCCTGGAGTGCGTCTGGCAGCTGATGGAGCAGTTCCCCTGTGCCTTTGAGTTCAACGAGAGGTTTCTCATCACAATTCACAGCCACATCTACTCCTGCCAGTACGGCAACTTTATTGGCAACAACCAGAGGGAGAGGATAGAGCTGGGGTGAGATTTACACCTGCACCCGCCATCAGTTTCCTTTTCCTTTTCACAGCACAGACATGTACGTCGCATCTCTAAGAGAGATTCAGAGTCAGTAGTATATTACATCAGTGGACTTCTGCAAGCAAAGAGAACTTTACACATAAAAAAAGTATTTTAGAACAGATTCTTTCACCAAAGGCCCATCTTTCTCTGTCTTTATGTCTTGCCACTATCAAACACAGATTACGTGAGAGGACTCACTCTCTGTGGCATTATCTGTGGATGAACCGCGAGGACTACATCAACCCTCTGTACAGACCAGACCACAGCCAGACACAGGGACTCCTCCGGCCAGCTACTGCCCCCTACTGTTTTAAGTACGTTCTTACAAGCGGCAACTGCATCATACAAGTGTTGGGCATGCTAGTTTGAAAAAGTAATAAACTATTGTTACTTTTTACTTCTCACAAAAAATAACTATTCTGTTACTTTTTTTAAGTTTACAAATGTCCTGGGATTTCCTGAGGGTCAGTGAACGCATCTTGGAGTAAGATGCTGCAGCATGTGTGAACTTTTCTTACTAAGTTTGCTGTTTTGGCGTTGGCTACAGCCAAAGTAGCCTGACTTAATGTGAGGAATAAAGTAGCAGCTAAACCAGCTCATAAAGGCTTTACACTCCTCTGACTCTGACCTGTTGCCAGGTGCTTGATGTCGTGATTGTAACAACCCCCCTTCCTCCTACTTTTAGCTGGGCATCAGCCCAGTAAGATATTTTAACGACATTTTAACAATAGGAAAAGTAATTAATTAGATCACCTGTTAATGAAAAGGGCTGTTTCTACCATTATTGTCTATCACACACAAACATTTCCTGAGTTATTTCTGTTTTGTAAAAAAAAATGTTGAGTTGAAATGTTTTTTTGCTTTGTGTAGATTTTGGAGAGGGCTGTACAACCGATTTGACCGCGGCATGCATCCTCGACAGTCTGTGGAGGATTACCTGAGGGCCATCCAGGAGGAGACGCAGCAGCTAGAGGAGCAGCTGGCCTCACACAAACAGGTAGGACAAGACTGAAGGAATGTTAATAGTGAAACAGGTGCTCTGAAGTAAGAGTCGTAATAACTCCTGCCATGTTGATGGCTGCAGTGTTAATGCTTTTACTTATTTTGCAATAGAAAATCGCTACGCTGGAGCAAGAGCAGGGATGGAGTGTCACCCAAAAAGCAGGCGCTTTTGATAAAAGCCCCACAGCGTGGGCTCTCATCGACGACCTGGATCTGGCCAACACCCCTCAGGACTACACCGGGGGTTTCATCACTAGCAGCCCCTGTCAGCCAAAAGCACCTGAGGGCAGCCTGATCCTCCTCCCCCAGGACTTGAACAAAACAGCTGACTCCAACCACTCCAACGGCAGTGACCCGGAGTCAGGGATCGCAGACCTGAGCTGCCGTTCGCCCCTTAGCGAGGACAGCTCCAGGGATCCGGACTCTGATGGGGCAGCGTACTCTGCTGCCTGAGCAAATGTAGCACGAGGAGGAATCTGCAGCAGCTCCAAGCTGACCCGCAGGCCTCTGACTAAACACTACCTTTACATGCGTCAAGTAACCCGTATAAAAGTGAAAAGCCTTGTCGAGGTTACACAACTGATTTGCACCTTTGTTTGCATGTAGAGTGGCTGACACTCCCAGTTACCGCATATACTAGTTAAAAGTCGTCTGCTGAAACTATAGGTTCTTACACACGTAAAAGGATTTGGGGTTCTTAAAGTCATTGAAGAGCTTGATTTGAATCACTGTCCCTGTTGTTGACAGTAAAATTAAAGCCCTGCTGAAATGTACCCTCCACCACAGTAACCATTTTAATATTGTGGTAACATTCTATTGATATTTAATTTGTATGAGTTAGCATTATCTCATTACACATTCTGAACAATTTAGGAACATTTTAACTCATATCAAATAATTTTGAGCCATTTAGTGTGTGTGCCGTCTATAGAAATCATTTAGTCATTATGCAATAAAAATTTCTATTTAAACACCTTCTAAACACCATCTACTATCACGGACATACACTGCTCACAAATCAATTATTATGAGTTCAATCCCTCCTCAAATTAGCAATAAAAGAACAGGAGCTTTTTGATGTGCCAGTGTTAAAGGCAACATGAGACGAACAGCAAGGCACCAAAGAGAAAAAATCAAATATACCATTTTTAGTCACATTCATACTGAGAGACAACAAACTTAATTAATAGAAGGGGAATTAGAACCCAAAAAACTGATCAAACAATGAATACAATAAAAGAGGCAGACAAACGTGAATTCAAACAAACTGAAGAAGCAAGAGACTGTGACTGTGGTAGTTTTGTCTAATATTGTTTTTAATGCCATCACACACAGGCAGTCTGGGTGCAGGACAGAATGTGGCCTGAAAGAGGAGCAGTAATCCAATTCAACCCCAATGGCAACATTATGATGATGTAAAATCTCCCAACACAGCAATCACCACTGGTTTTTGAACAACAATAACTGGTCGTTGTTTGGCACCATGTGGTCCACACAAAAAAATTTCAACTTATATACCAACACGAATGGTTTAAAAAAAATAAATAAATAAATAAATAAGCTTTGAAATTACACTGTAGACAAACAACCTTCATATATATTCACAATGTTATAACACCAGAATTTGTTGTGATCAAACGAATTCATACCAAATGGAATCTATGATCTGCTGGTATACATAACATGATTAACTGACTGGATGTACAGAAACGGCAAATAAGAGCGTGTGAACAAAAATATACGGTTGCTTAACCCAGGAAATTAATTTTTCAAATTAGGCGTACTATAATTTTGCGGACGAACAAAAGCACAGATTATCAAGTGAAGCATGTTAAGATATTTTTGTACAATTTTTTGACTACTGTAATCTTGCTTTATTTGCATGTTTTTATTTATATCAAAGCATCTATGTTGTATAAAAGAAAAGAAAGCAATTCACATTGCTGGATTTATTTGTTGTGAAGCAAGAGCGAAAATTATCAAACTTTACTAAATGCGAATTTGTGTATATTGTCATTTTCTCGTGAAATAAATAAATGAATGCACTACTGTTTGTGTGTAATTCTATTAACTCCTGTTTATATTTTTGATGTTTCGTAGCTGATTTTATTGGTCCAGTATTTTAGATCTACATTCTACAGAACCCAAAAGTAGTTTTGTTGAGTGTTTTGTGTATTATTACATGTCACTTTTTAATCTGAGCACCACGAATGAAAGGTCATCCGTCTCCATTCCACTGGGAGAAATCTCACAATATCACGATAATAATATATAGATATATATATATAGATAATAATAGTATAATCGCACAAACCCAGGGAATATAAAACCAAAGATAACCTGCCTGGCTACAGTCTGCTTGTCTGGAGTGGGACAATATGTTGTTTACCTAGTGTGCAGTAGTGAGCGAGGTCTAGCCTTTTCAAATATTTGTCATATCAAACTTTGATAAGTGAGCTGCACAGTCTGGCATCTTGAGAATGAGTCACCACACATTTTTGTCAAATTGGCAAGGTGTGACCCTCGCTGCACTGAAAAAGAGATAAAAACATGTCTAAACACTTGCCTAATGCAGAATGAGCTATGTTTATTTGTTAAAAACAAATTGCAGCAAGTTCTGGAGTGTTGACTGGTATAAGAATTAGTCAGTGAGAGCGAACATCTGCCCAGCTGTGAGGGCACCGCAAGCTTCTTATGAAGATTAAATTTATTATTGGCAATTTGTGTTGAACTTGAACCATGTATAACCATTTTTCTCTTCCAATGTAAAAAAAGTATTGACATTTATTTTTAAGTTAGAGACACATTATAGATACACTCATTCCAGGTATTTAATTGAAAATATAACCATAAAGCGAACAGTAATTACAGCAGAGAAAGATAATTTTAATAAGGAAAATTAACTTTTCTAAATAATTTCTATTTAATGACATATGTGTCATGTTTGTTACAAGATTCAATGAGATAAAATTTTATAAACATATTTATCTTTTTGGTAAGAAAATAAAAAAAAAAACAATTTAGAAATACTTTCATCGTAAAATACTCAATAACAGGGAAAAAAAGTCCTGAATTGTAAAGATCACTAGTAAAAGCATAAACATATTTTAATTTATCAACGTGGAGTAAGGCATGAGTCAATGTATGCGGGTCAAGTTAAAAGAATATAGATAGTGTAAAATCTAAGTTTATTAAATGTAAAATAAAATCTGTATTTCAAAGGTAAATAAAACTCTCTTTGAAAGTACACTATTGCCTCTAAATTTAAGTACAGTAATTGAGTAAATGTATGCGACTCAGTTACTTTCCACCACTCTTCGTAATCCAATTCCAACGAAGGTATTGAAATAGCAGCAGAGTGCAAATAGGACGTCGGTGCCCTACGTACGCACATGACGTTCCTGCTTTACGTGATGACGTCGTGTTGTAGGCTCGGCTATGATGGCAGCCGCAGGTTGACATCGATACAATATTGAATATAAACTATTTAAAAGTTAGCGGAAAAGCCCCCGACACAAAAGCGCAGGTCAAACTAACAGAGTTGAGATAGCACACGCTTAAAACACACCCGCCCGGTTTGGGGAACGGTAAGTTACCGGAGCTACACTGAGCTTTGCAGTGTGAAAGTGGCACAGAGAGAGAGGGAGACACACACATACAGAGAGAGGTAGTGTGTGGGTGTATATGTGTGTGTGCTGCTATGTCCTCGCCTCTTTCATGCTCTGCACACACTCCTGTGTCTCCGTGGGGGCAGCCTTTACCTGACAGGTGCGCTGACACCGAACACACCTGAGCTGGCCACATTAGCGGATGCTAAGTGTGCAGCGGCTAGCAGCTACAGCCCACCTAGCGGCTCGAGCTAGCAGCAGCTGGCCGAGCACGTCCTTCATATTATGAATTGGCAGCTGCCGCTCTCGGTGTGTTGTGTTCATACAAGTCGTCCATTTGGCTGTGGGAAGTGCACAAGTCCCGGCGCCAGATGCACACACGCAAAAAACACACACAGCACACACACATATGAACAGAAACGTGCGCATCTCACGCATTCTTCACGCCAGGCATACCGATACACGTTTCTGATGCAGATGGAATATAAGGTGAGAGATTGAGCCTTTTCATTGATAACCAGCTGCAATGATTGTGTTTATTTATATTTACACATATGTTTAATTGATTTAATGTTGAAATAATCTGTTTGTGTGATACACTGAATCATTTTTTAATTCACATAGCAGTCAACATCTGCAGGTAAGGTTCTTACATAGTTGGTCATTAGTTGTTTCATATCTATACTGGAAAATCTGGAGACAATCCTCTATCAAGATATGTAATATTTTATATCATGATAGAGTAATTATTCAAACAGATAACATTCTGACACAATAAGACAAAATAACTCTTATAATAACCATATTGCTAGATCTTTACTGGTAGACACATTTCTACCATTACATGATATATACCATCATGTCGCTCAGCCCTAGTCGCATCCTGTAGGGTTAGGTATAACTATAAGAGGTATAACTCTGGACAATGTATTGATATTGTGATATGAGACTAGATATCTGTCTATCTATATGATATTGTGTTGTGATGTTGCATACAATGTCTTTTCTCGGTTTTAAAGGCTGCATTACAGAAGTCATGTCCTGCACTTACCAGCACTTACTGCTGTAGTTTTGTTTCACTGAAATATCCACATTATTGATGAATATTTATCAAAAACCTAATTTTGTAAATATTAAATTAAAGCACCGCTGGTCAGATATTGTGATATTTGATTTCAGCCCCATGTAGATCTCACTGCTGACAGTTTACTGGTCCGCATGATGAAATGATGATATATGGAGGCTGAGGCTATATAGAGCGGCACGGTAATGCATAATGACAGCTGGTCGTGCTGCTGGAGAACATCGCAGGTGCAACACAATCTGTGACGCTGTACATCTTCTTCCTTACGTTTGTTCCATTGACAGTTAGACAGTCGGTTGCAATTTGGTATGAAAACAGCTGGTTAAGGCTGCTTCGTCGAGGATAATTGTAAAAGTATAAATGAGGTTTATTTCCACAATTACGGAGATTTTTAGGACAACCATACATACGCATGACTCTATATATACACACATACATAGGCCTATTCCTGCTGCTGTCTTTGTGTGCTCACACACAGTTTGAGTTTTATGCATGTGAACCCTGGTGTCGCTATGAGGTTCTCTGAGCTTCCCAGTGCTGAGATGACATTGAGATCTTTGTGATTTGATACCCAGATCAGTTTGTATGTGTCAGGATTTTTTGGATAACTTAGGGATCATGTGTTAAATGCCTTTGTCCGAACACGGGTCGGCTGTCAACCATCTGTTTTCTTGAAGGTACTCCTTCTTTCTTTCTTTTTGCATCTTTCTTTTTGCATGTTCAAGTGGCACTATGCCCGCAGCTACTGTGGATCACAGCCAAAGAATATGTGAGGTGTGGGCCAACAACCTGGAGGAGGAGCTGAAGAGGATACGACATGTCATCCGAAAATACAACTACATTGCTATGGTGGGTGACGCTCATAGAGACGCGGGGAAGGGAAAGAGACTGAGCTGTAATTTCCTTCGCGCGTGACGGGTTTTGTCTTTGCAGGACACAGAGTTTCCAGGCGTAGTAGCGAGACCGATCGGAGAGTTCAGGAGCAACGCTGACTATCAGTACCAGTTACTGCGCTGTAATGTGGACTTGCTCAAGATAATTCAGCTGGGCCTCACTTTTATGAATGAACAAGGGGAATACCCTCCTGGAACATCAACATGGCAGTTCAACTTCAAGTTTAACCTCACGTAAGAAGACTTTCCCCGTCTTTTGTTTTCTAACATGTCATTCCTGCAGCAGCATCCTGACATTATGTCTACTATTGAAGAAGAGAAGACTGCTTAAAGCATATGCAGAAGATACACATTTGGATATTAAAAATGATTGTCTGAGGGCAACATTTTCAACTACATAGACTGTTTTTCTAGACGTAGTTAAGAGGGGGGCAGTCGCTTGGCAGTGAAGTGTTGTGGAGAACCACACATCTGATCAACACTCCCCTGGGTCCTCAGCAATACTCCATCTAGTGTAAAGTCAGTTGAACTGTTATTAAGCTATGCAAAGAACAGTCATACAGAAACGGATAGAGGACTCATCCTTTGTAGTTAGATGCCGCTACAGCACCACCTTGTGGCCAAGTCAAAAAGGATTTTGCTTGGTCAGTCAGACATATCTACACAGGTCCACTAAATGCGGTTATATTAGCACAAAATGTTAAGTGTTAAGTCTTGTGTGGAATGTCATATTTTTTTCCTGCTTGGTCCAGAGAGTCCTGCACCAAATTTGTCAACATTTGCTAAAATTTGTAGAAAGAATATTGGATATAATTCAAATAAGCAAAAATGCATATTGGCATAAGTGGTCATGGCTTAGACAAAAAATGAGTCTAGACCCACAGGATATCTCAAAGTATACGCGATTCCTCACTTAATAATTATACAACCTTATTACAGATACTGTTCTGACTTCATTGTCTGTTGTGTTTTATAATGATGATGAGCTGTTGCTGCCATTCTTTCTCATCAGAGAGGATATGTATGCACAGGACTCCATTGAGCTCCTGACCACTTCAGGGATTCAGTTTAAAAAGCACGAGGACGAAGGCATCGAGACGCTGTACTTCGCCGAGCTGCTGATGACATCGGGAGTGGTGCTCTGTGACGGGGTGAAGTGGCTGTCGTTCCACAGGTATCAATGCTTTTGAATCATCGGTTATTTTTAAAGCAGCCAGCTACGCTTGATTCCGGGCTGCTGTCCGTCAGACGGCTGCGGAGCAGCATGAGTCATTCAGTAAATACTCCACATTGTTGAGGAAAGATGGAGAACTCTGTGAAAGTTTGTTCATTCATTTTGCTCAGTGCTTAACCAGTATTTTCTTTTTTTCTTCTTGTTTTTTGTGGTAAAGGTAATGAGAAACGCTGAGTTATAGATGTATCATCATAATGATACCTCAATAATTGTCACATTTTGAAATTTGAATCTTTCTGTATGACCTAGCATTTTTTTTATTTAAAGAAGCATGAATCACTGTCTATGAGCCATCCTGAGTTTTTTTAGAAAATGAGCTGATACCATTCCCTTCAGTTAGGTAGTAAAGAAGCCCTATCAAATTCAGATAAAAGGTGTTAAGGAATATGATTTCTCTTTAGACATCAGAGGATCACACGCACACAATCGACAGTGTTTCATTTAAAGTCTTTATAATGATAGTTTGCTGCCCCTCCATATCTTATGTTGAGATGTTACACAGAACAACATCATAATTCCATCATAAACGTTTTAAAACATGAACACATTCTGTTAAAATTTGTTTAAAAGTTTAGGTTCCAATGCATATTTATTGTGTTATTGGTCACTAGTAAATTACAAACTGCTGCATAACGTCTTCATTTCATACTCAGTTTCCCACTGTGTCTCCATGGCAAACTGAGGCTAAAGATAACCAGGCTTTGGATAATAAACAAAGCTTAGGTTTGAAACAGCACTATCGTCTCTTTCAGGTACTTCAAACTCACTTTTTCAAACAGGTTTTATCGTCATGTTGTGTTTGTTTTACATGTTCTTGTCCTTGTGGCTATTTTTTCATTGTTTGTTCTACTTTAAGTTTGAATCTCATCCACATCTGCTCGCATTCTTGTTGTTAATCAGTGGAGGTCGAGTGTGGTAAAATCTGTTCCACATCACTGAATCTTTTTGGGATGATGCAGTGACATTATTTGGCCTTGTGAGTGTGTGCAGCAGGGTTGTGTATCTTCTGATGGATGCAGGCATGAGATGAAGGAATCCTGTCATCCAGTCCTTGATTCTTGACAAAAATCACAAAAAATGTGAAAAATATCTCAAGAAGCCTGTTGCTGTGTGTGTGTGTCTGTGTGTGTGTCTGTGTGTGTGTGTGTGTCTGTGTGTGTGTGTTGCAGTGGCTATGACTTTGGATACCTGATCAAGATTCTGTCCAACGCTAACCTGCCTGAGGAGGAGGTGGACTTCTTTGAGATTCTCCGCTTGTACTTTCCGGTTATTTATGATGTCAAGTACCTCATGAAGAGCTGCAAAAACCTAAAGGTTTGTGTCACAGCAGGAGTTTAATATTTCTTTTCAACTGATTTGTGGCTCTCAGGCTGGACTTTCTCCTCAGGGAGCGGATGCTGAATGGATGGTGTTTTTTGATTTTTCTCAGGGCGGACTGCAGGAAGTAGCTGAACAGCTGGAGCTGGAGAGGATCGGCCCGCAGCACCAGGCCGGATCTGACTCTTTACTCACAGGCATGGCTTTCTTCAAGATGAGAGAGGTGGGCTACCTGTGTTGTATGAAACCGCCCGTATCGTCAGCCGGAAACATGTTTGCTCTTCCAGGCTAAGCCCGTGAATTATGTCTGCGATTTGTGTTTCCCACAGATGTTCTTCGAGGATCATATCGATGATGCAAAGTACTGTGGTCACTTGTACGGGCTCGGCTCCGGCTCCGCTTACGTCCAGAACGGAACAGGGAACGCTTACGAAGAGGAGGCTAACAAGCAGCAGTCGTGACACCACACTGGAACTCTCCCTTCCTGCGGTTCACATCCACAATCAGTGCGGCACTGAAGCCAAGCCCCGACGAGCGGATGATAACAATGGAAGAACATATAACATGCACACATCATTTAGCAAGCTGTTTCTCATAGGTTCTGCTCACTTAGACAACTGAATATAATGATGGTCAATAGGGGGAAAACATATCACAGCTGTCCTCGCACGTACCGCTGGTGCGCATGTGTGGGTTTAGTGTTTTATTCCTATGAAGCGGCGTAGACTGTCTGGTTGATTCAGTTAAATTGAACATGCTTGAAAAAGATGGGATTTTAGTTTTCCTAAAATGTTCTGTAGTGTGTTTTGCACTTTAAAGCTCTAACCTGATTTTATATGGAAAGCTGAAATGTTTCCGGTGTGTCTCTCCTCTTTGTTGCCTTCTCTACGTTCCCATTTCACATCGTGAACATGTAAATCTTTACTATCAGAGCGACCGCTCTCACCACGCTCAGCCTTATCTTTTAAACTTTTTAATTTATTGGGCTGGTTATCTGACACTGAATAGATGTCCCAGTCAACACTAAGTCTAACACATGTCGCAGTCTTCCCCAATCACTTTCATGTCCGATAATGAGGAAAAAAAGAAGTTTTCAGTGAGTTTCTGTTTAGTTTTTTTTTTTTCATATAAAGATGTTTATAATGTCCTAAATAAGCTCTAGAAGCCTTTAAGTAACAAGCCGCTTATAGATGGGGATGTAGACTTAAGTGAACACCATTTCCTCTGTTGTATTGGTTTTCCTATCTGCATTCATGATAATGCTCAGCATAGTTGCACACAAGCATATTTATAATATGTATCGATGCATAAAATGGAGGAATGTTTCAGCTAAAGTAAGCGTTTATTATTTGTACCTGAACGCCCTCATTGACTCAAGCACATATGAACACAGATGCGATGCATCACATCTATACACGGTCTTGCGCTGACTTCAACCAGGCACCAAATTCACCTTAAGGAACTATTAAAAAGAAATTATAAAAGCAATCATCTGCTGTGGGACAAGCTGAAGTTTCCCTGAACTACTCTGTTAAGAGTACATTTTCATTTTTTAAATTGAAATTAAGGATTTGTAGAGTTTTAGTGTTGTAATAAAAACAAACGAAACAAAACTTTTACTCATTGAGGAGAAAAAATTATTTTAACATGCATCTTTTTGTTCGGTGGAGTTCATTTGACTTGTGGTTCTGGCCTTTGAATGACATTTTTGTGCAATTTATTTATCTTGTATTGCTTTCCAGTTCATTCATGCTGCATTAGAAGAGCCGCATGTACTAAAATGTTTGAGTAAATGCTGTGTTGTTGAATAGTATCCAGAACTTCCATAGGTGTGTGTTGAAGTGTAGGTTCACGACTTATTAACCTCCCTCGGCGTCTGATACTGATAACTTGAAAAGTTTTTTCTTTCTGCAGCACATCTCTCAAACTGTAAAAGAGTTTAAAAAAAGAAGAAAAAAATATATGCAATATAAAAGAGGATTGTTTTTAGATTATTTTGTAAATAAAGGCTTGAAACTTTTCTACCATGAAAAGCTTTTGACTGGCTGTGTGAACAATAAACTACATGGGTGTCAAACATGCAATGTCCAATCAGGCCCCCTGGATGATGACTAATAGTCAAATCAGTAAGGGCTAAAGAGATCAAATATTTACAGTTTTGTGAATGGTTTGTAAGGCAGGAGATAACTTCACCTGCTGCTTAAAAAACTTCTTAGTGCACTGCAAAATAAATGAAAGGGTTAGGGTTGCAATTAGTACAATATTTAGTAGACTGGTAATGTTGCTTATGTTGATATATCCCGAAATACAAGGTCAAAAGTCAAACTAAGCTTATTAAAAAAAACAAGAGAATGTGATATTTAAAGATAATTCTACTCAGTATTAGACTTTGTATAGCAAAATCAATATATTTTGTTATGACTTAATTCATTTCAATATGGAATAACTTGGATATAAGTGTTGAAATGTTTTTTCTTATGTCATCCCTCTGGTTTTATAAATTTAAGGATAGTTAATTGTTTACATATTTATAATATTTTATCTACATAAAAAGGAAAAAATTGTAGTTATTTATATGTCAATTTTGAGTAGCCCGGCCCACTTGATATCAGATTGTGCTGAAAGTGTATGTTGATCCAGGTAATATGAAGCAGAGAACTGAATGAGAAGACAGAAGATGAGCTCATTTTATTCCTATAAGGCATTACAACTGTACAGTACATTGCCCCATACATCCATGAGTCGTACAGACAGAAGAATAGAAAAATATAGATTGACACAACTGTCACCATGAAGCTTTTTTTTTCTTTTTTTTCCTTTTTGAAACAAGCATACATTCTCAAATTATTACTTTTCTTTCATTGATGATTTATAATCTTTTCCAGCTCAAATGAGAAAAGACAGAATCCTCAGAAGGTGAAAATATACTGTACAAAGCAGCTGGAGCAGGCATCTCTTCTTTTGCACTGCATTACATCCACAACATCATATTTGTGAGCTTCAGAAGGGAAAAAAAACACTCAACAATCTGCTTCTTTTTTTTTGGATGGTGATCGGATGTGCAGCATCACACGGAGGCCCTCCGGAGACAAAACAGTCAGGAAGCTTTTGGCTGGCAGTATGACAGTTTTAGAGACTACCAGATGTTGCAGCAGCAGCAGCACCAGATTTCAGGTGTTTTTCGGTGTGTGGTGGCAACATCCCCAATCATGCTATAACGAGTCAGAAGAGCCCTTATTCCAATGTAATTACTATGTTACTACACGTTTTGTTGGTTCCAAGCAAAAGGGGAGGACATCTTGTGGTACAGGTCACTACAACAAGGTGTGTTTGTGTTGACATCCTCCTGAGACAAAGCATGCATAAAGTTCCACGACACTCAACATTGTGGGTGGAATGCCCCCCCCTCTCAAAAAAAAGAAAAAAAACCTTCACTAGAATAAAAAAAAAAATTAAATGGCTGCAAGGAATGTCTTTTACATCACATTAACACTGTTACTAGTCTATAGAATGTGCAAATGTTTGGCAAAATGATAGTAGCATTTACTCGTGTGCTAAGCTATGAAAAAAAAAAAACATAAAACAACTGTCATAGATCATTCTGAGAGTTTCTGTGATGTACAAAAGCAGCCCCGACTGACTTAAGTATACAAAGTGCAAAACATCTCCTCTTCCATCGCTGCTCTGTGCTTATTCATATACGAACAACAGAAGATCTGATTGCTGGAATGCAGTTTTGATGGGGACCCGCTTGTTCCGAGGCTCCCCATGCGTTCAGATAGCTGCAGACGACGCTGCGCACAACAGGAACAGTAACGCCGCTGGTAGTAATAACCCATTTCCTTTTTCTTCCCCTCTGGATTTGTACGCGATGTGTCATGTCATTTTCAGTAAAAAACCTCTCAGAAGCAGGGTGCATTATGGGAAACGACAAATACTGATGAAGTCACCACCACGTCACATTCTGATAGGCACGAAACACTGAGGAGGGAGCGGCGTAGACCTGTTAGATGGAAGGTGTGTGCTATCTCTGGTTATGCCTCATTTTCTATGGTCATCCCTGGGTTACTGGCACCTAAACACACACACACACACACACACACACACACACACACACACACACACACACACACACACACACACACACACACACACACACACACACACACACACACACACACACACACACACACACACACACACACACACAAATATAATCCATCAGCTACATCATAACATACTGGTTTATTCCTGTTTTGGGGTTGTGTAAGCAAGCAAAAAAAAAAAAGAAAGCATCATAGGAACAATGCAATTATCTTTACCCTTCTTGTCCTTGTCGACGGCACCGTCGCTCTCTGTCCAGGACGGGGTGCTGGTGAGCAGCCGACTCTGACTCTCCCTCAGCGGCTTGGAGGGGAACTGGCGGCCGTCTGCTGCACTGGAGACACACAGACACACATAAGCAGGAGAGTAGCCAGGATTTATACGGGCCCCCTGAAGAGTAATATTCCCAGCACCTCCTTGTTTAAATAAATTAGCCCTAAATCCTTTAATCCTGTTATCTAAATGCACAATATAAAACTGCAGGCAGCAAGGTGATTTCCCTGCGCCATTAAACCTGCAGAGTTAATGTACCTGGGTTTTACTTGTAAATATAAAATGTGTCTTCTTCTCTTTTTTTTTTCAAACTTACACCTTAGTGGAAGGGCTCGGACCGGTGGGCGACGAGGGCTGCTCAGGGTCCACATTCACCAGGCATGCTGGGAACGAGCAGCCGTCACCTAAACTGGAGCGTCACAGGGGTAGAAAGCATTTTAGGTGGCAATATATATATATATATATATATATATATATATATATATATATATATATATATATATATATATAAATCCAGCCCTATGTAAAAACTGTAAATGGAAAAAAAAGGCATCGAGTCAACAAGAAGACTCCATACTGACCACAGCAATGAATCTATCTGATAATAGTTAATTTTACCAAACATAAGCTACTGGTCATAGTAGACCAGCAGCAAATCCTCTTAAGTATATTGAATTTAACAAAGGTGTGATTCATTGCTTATGAACAGCATGTTTAAATTTTCAAGTCTTCATCTTTTACACATTGTCTAGTTAGGCAGAATCATAAGAAAGTACATTTTTCATCATGTGTCTGAGTATTACAATTATAAATAAAAAAACACAGTAATAACTAGTTTATTACATAAGACGAAGCTCTTTCTGGAGTCACTTGCTCTTATTTTTGTTTATAAATCCACCTTCATTCATTCTTTCTCCTAATGATTTCTCTGATTTTTAAATCTAAATTCTGTTAAAGCTCCCATGTTTACACTTTTCCTGTTTTTTTTTTTTTTTTTAAGTTTTGATATCTCTGACAAAATATAAATGTTTTTATTAGAACTGGAAAATCATCAAATAGTTTCACATATGCTCTCTCAAGCTTCTCTCTGTATCTCATGAGTACTGATGAGCCTCTCCTCTCAAGGTTCAAGGTTCAAGGTTTTTATTTGTCGTTACAGCCATATACACAGTATATAGTGAGACGAGACAGCGTTCCACCGAGAGCAATTGGTGATAAAAAAGAAAATAAAAAGTGCCTAAATGCACTGAACAGATTAAACACACAGTGTCTATACACAAACATACCTGCATACATACTTTATCTTACATACACACACACACACACACACACACACACACACACGCACACACACACTCACACACACACACACTCACACACACACTCACACACACACTCACTCACTCACGCCCTCATCCTCACCCACCCATACATTATACATACATTATACATACATCCTCCACCCACACACTCAATTGTGTTGTAAGACATGAGTTAAAAACACAGTAAACAAACCCAAACAAAAGTGACTTTTATGCAAACCCAGTAAACAAAAGTGACTTTTTTTGCAGAGCACTGTGGCTAGTGGTGTGGTTACACAGATTGCACAGACTGTCCTAATAAATATGATATTTCCCAGATTGCACAGACTGTCCTAATAAATATGAGGTAGATAGTGCTAGATAATGAAAGGTGATAACAAATATATACGATATGTAATATGATAAAAAGTGCATAAGGTGCAGTGTGCTGGTTGGACTGGTATGTAGACTACAGTCCAATAGTCCTGGTGTTGTTTAGCAGTCTGACTGCCTGGGGGAAGAAGCTCTTCCCCATCCTGGAGGTGCGGGCAGTGATGCTGCGGAGCCTTCTACCTGATGGTAGCAGCGTGAATAGTCCTTGGGAGGGGTGGGTAGTGTCTTTGATGATGTTTACAGCTTTCCGCAGGCAGCGGGAGCTGTAAATGTCTGAGAGGGGGGGCAGAGAGGCTCCGGTGATCCTCTCTGCTGTCCTCACAATCCGCTGCAGGGCCTTGCGGTCTGCAGCAGTGCAGTTGCCATACCATGATGTGATGGCGCCGCTGAGGATGCTCTCAATCGTCCCTCTGTAGAAAGTTGTGAGGATGGAGGTTGGGAGATGGGCTTTGCGCAGTCTTCTTAGGAAGTACATACGCTGCTGGGCTTTCTTTATGATGTGTGTGGTGTTCTTAGTCCATGAGAGGTCGTCTGTTATGTGAACGCCCAGAAACTTTGTGCTCTGGACGATCTGCACTGGGTGATTGTCAATGCACAGTGGGGTGTGTGTGTGCGATGACCGTCTGAAGTCGATAACCAGCTCCTTTGTTTTGACCACGTTGAGGAGCAGGTTGTTGTGGGTACACCAGCTGCTGAGTTGTGCCACCTCCTCTCTGTACGGGGCTTCGTTTCCTCCGCTGATCAGGCCCACCACGGTCGTGTCATCAGCAAACTTGATGATGTGGTTTGAGCTGTGTGTTGCCACACAGTCATGGGTGAGGAGTGTGAACAACAGCGGACTGAGCACGCAGCCCTGGGGAGCTCCTGTGCTCAGTACTGTTGTGCTGGATGTCTTGTTTCCGATCCTGACTGCTTGGGGTCTGCCTACCAGGAAGTCCGGATCCAGTTCCGGAGTGTTGTGTTGAGTCCAAGTTCACCTAGTTTTGTTATGAGCTGTTGCGGGATGATGGTGTTGAATGCTGAGCTGAAGTCGATGAACAGCATCCTAACATATGTGTCCTTTTGGTCCAGGTGAGAGAGAGCCAGGTGGAGTGCAGTGTTGATGGCGTCGTCTGTAGAGCGGTTGGGGCGATATGCATACTGCATGGGGTCCAGTGTGGCTGGTAGCTGGGACTTGATGTGTCTCATTACTAGCCTTTCGAAGCACTTCATGATGGTGGATGTCAGTGCAACTGGGCGGTAGTCGTTGAGACAAGTCACTGAGGGTTTCTTTGGGACGGGGATGATGGCGGTGGTCTTGAAGCAGGTGGGGACGACGGTGGTGGACAGGGAGATGTTGAAGACGTCAGTGAGAACATTGGACAGCTGATCTGCACACTCCCTCAGCACACGACCTGGTATTCCATCAGGCCCAGCAGCTTTCCGTGGGTTGACTCTGAGTAGGGTCTTTCTCACTTCAGCAGTGGACAGGCTGAGTACCGGGTCGTTAGGGGGAGGGACGTCCTTCCTCGCCTCTGAGTTGTTTTGAGCCTCAAATCTCGAAAAAAACTGGTTTAACGCCTCTGGCAGGGAGTCATCGCCAACACAGGAGTGGGAGGCAGGCCTGTAGTTGGTGATGGCTTGAATGCCTTGCCATAAGCGTCGTGTGTCGTTGGTGTCTGTGAAGTGGCTGTGGATTCTCTGGGCATGAGTGCGCTTTGCTGTTTTTATGGCCCGGGACAGCTGAGCTCTTGCCTTCCTCAGAGCTTCCTCCTCCCCAGCCCTGAAGGCAGCGTCCCTGGCTCTTAGTAGCGCTCTCACCTCTGCAGTCATCCATGGTTTCTGGTTGGGGCGTGTGGTGATGGTTTTGGAGACTGACACGTCCTCTGTGCACTTGCTGATGAAGCTGGTCACAGTTGAGGTGTATTCTTCCAGATCAGTGATGCCATTGTAGGTGGCTGCCTGCTTGAAAATGTCCCAGTCAGTGCATTCAAAGCAGTCCTGAAGTGCCAGCATTGCATCCTCAGGCCAGGTCCTTGTCACCCTTCGACTTGGTCTGATGCGCCTGACGAGTGGCTGATATGCTGGAATTAGCATAACAGTGGAGTGGTCAGAGTGTCCTATGTGGGGGAGGGGGGCAGCTCGATAAGCCCCCGTGATGTTGGTGTAAACACAGTCCAGAATATTATTTCCTCTTGTAGGAAAGTCCACATTCTGATGGAATTTTGGTAGGACTTTCTTCAGGTTGGCATGATTAAAGTCCCCGGCGACAATAAACAATGCGTCTGGATGTTCGGTCTGAAGTTTGCTAATTTCTTCGTACAGGTCTGTTAGCGCGTTGCTGTTAGCGCTAGCACTCGGTGGGATGTAAACACCAGTTATAAACACGGAAGTAAATTCTCGTGGGATGTAGAAGGGACGGCATCTGACAGTTACGAACTCCGCTAGCGGCGAGCAGAAGTTGGAAACAAGCACCGCATTCCTGCACCATCTGTTGTTAACATATATGCACAGCCCACCTCCCCTGTTTTTACCTGACAGCGTAGCATTTCTGTCGGCTCGGAAGGCTAGCAGCCCTGGTAGCTGGATAGCGGAGTCCGGTATACTGTCGTTGAGCCATGTTTCCACAAACACGAAAACGTTACAGTCCCTGTAATTCCGTTGTGAGTCTCGATGTAGTTGAATGTAGTCCAGTTTATTGTCCAGTGAGCAGACGTTCGCTAGCAGGATGGAAGGGACGGGTGGCCGGCTAGTGTTAGCTTTCCACCTAGCTCGGATCCCTGCCCTCTTGCCGCGCTTCCGGTTTCTCGCACACCGCTTTCGGGGTCTCCTCTCCCGGCAAGCCAAGTTTGGAGGTCCCGCCGGCTGGTGTGCTGGTTCCCGTAGCAGGCGGAGCTCGCGAAGTAGTCCGATGATGCCCTCTGGGATCGGAGTAAATGAATTTTCTCCGATCTGCAGCAGTTTATTCTTATTATAAACCGTAATTCCATGTTTCTGACACATGTCCCATCAGAAACAAAAAAGTTAATGCCAGGTAGGGCAAAATAAACAAAACAAAAACACCAACTTTTGACCCCCGGTGTGGCCGCTGCGTGTTAACGCGCCGCCATCTTGGATCAGTATCCTCTGATTGGCTGATATGATTGACTGTGAGTGAGGGTAATGAATATATAGTCAGACATCCTGGCTCATTTCAAGGCTGAGTTTCTGAATACTGGCTGTGTGCACATCTCTGTTCTGAAACAAGAGAGTATTAGAATATTAAAATCGTAAGTTTTTAATGTTCTTCTTGGCATATTCACTACTAGAAAGTGGATCTAGATTTTCTTATAATCAAAAAGCTATTCAAATCGTACTTTCTACATTATAGGATATTTACAACGTGAATGAATTGGTATAGTATGACCTTTTTTAAGCACAATTCTATAGTATGACCTTTTTTGGGCGATATAGTATAGTTTGAGGTTTTTTGGGCAACATAGTATAACATGACATTTTTTTAGGTGACATAGTATAGTATGACTTTTTTGGGCGACATAGTATAGTATGACCTTTTTTGGGCAACATAGTATAACATGGCATTTTTTTAGGTGACATAGTATAGTATGACCTTTTTTGGGTGACATAGTATAGTATTGACCTTTTTTGAGTGACATAGTATAGTATGACCTTTTTTGGGTGACATAGTATAGTATGACCTTTTTTGGGTGACATAGTATAGTATGACCTTTTTTGGGTGACATAGTATAGTATGACCTTTTTTGGGTGACATAGTATAGTATGACCTTTTTTGAGCGACATAGTATAGTATGACCTTTTTTGGGCAACATAGTATAACATGGCATTTTTTTAGGTGACATAGTATAGTATGACCTTTTTTGAGCGACATATTATAGTATGACCTTTTTTGGGTGACATAGTATAGTATTGACCTTTTTTGAGCGACATAGCATAGTATGACCTTTTTTGGCCGACATAGTATAGTATTGACCTTTTTTGAGCGACATAGTGTAGTATGACCTTTTTTGGGCAAGAAAGTATAACATGGCATTTTTTTAGGTGACATAGTATAGTATTGACCTTTTTTGAGCGACATATTATAGTATGACCTTTTTTGGGTGACATAGTATAGTATGACCTTTTTTGGGCAAAAAAGTATAACATGGCATTTTTTTAGGTGACATAGTATAGTATGACTTTTTTTGGGGGATATAGTATAGTTTGAGGTTTTTTGAGCGACATAGTATAGTATGACCTTTTTTGAGCGACACACTGGTACACAACACACAACATAGTATGTTGGGTAACACACAGATACACACACTCAAACAAATAATTTTTTGTACTATCTTTTGCTGTCTCTGTTAATGTCTTTTGAGAGATATTTTGAATCCCTTCAAAAAAAAAAAAAAACTTGGACCTTACCTGGAGAAAACGGGAATAGGCCAGTACTTCAATTCATCACCAAACACCTGGCGGAAGTTCTTGCTGAAGCCCAGGCTGAAGCCGTTCTTATCTGTGCCGTGGCGGAACACGGGGGCACGCACAGCCTCTGGGAGGACAGACACGGGGGAAGAACAGTGAGGCGATGACTAACGGAGTCTCAGGTCACACGCGACAGGTCGACGCATGAACCATTCCTGCCGAACGAGGCCGGATGAAAGTGCGTCTTTGTTGTGCAGGTCTCGGACTGAGCCACCAGGTGTGACTTCTGGTCCAGAGCGGCAGGGCAGTGTCTCTTACTAAGCCGCTTACTGCCCTGAGCCGTATGTCTTTGCGTTACACTGGAACATACTTGTATGGATAATCCACTCTCCTCAACACAGAGACAAAGTGTGCCACTGTGCACACATAATGAGAAAGCACTCCGTCTGATACCGGCCCAAAGAGCCTCATCAAATCACTGACACTGATGAGGATGAGGACTGATGGCGGAGAGGGGAAAAAATGCAATGACACATCATCATTAGTGCAAAGATGAGAACACAACGCAGACTGAAAGCAGATATGTCCCAGATGCACAAATGAGTGCATCTGCGGACGGAACGCGGTACAGATGATACGCCGCGCCGCACGCCACCTACCCAGAGTGGATCTGTTCTTGCAGACAAGCCAGCAGTGATAGATGAAGAGCGAGGCGAGGCTGACCGAGAACATGGAGGCCGAGAAGAAGAGGAACAGGATGTGGAACTTCGCCTGAGTGTCCGGCAGGCCGTTCTGAGGAGAGAATCGAGAGGTTAACGCTGCGGCACTGGGGCGAAGGGTTCACAGCACCGGTGTGAAGCGAAGCTGCTCGGTGTGGGGCTAGTTTGCACAGACTTCCGCTAAACTACTCTACTGGAAGTTTAATATGTCCTTTCTACTACATCGCTACTAACTGGTTGATTGGTTCATACCAGGTATTCTCTCAGACGGAAATGTGCTCTATTTCCAGCCTTGTAGAGAAACACAGTTCATGCCACATGTATAAAACAAAGGAGATTTCACATCAATTATAATGAAACAACATTCATAAAATGACAAGGTTACTAGCTTTTTTCATCAGTTTAGTTCTCTGTCATCAGGGGACTAGCTCAGGTGACATGATGACAAGTGAGGCAAAACTCTGGGCCGATCGGCCGATGAAAACCATGACATGCACTTGAAAGCTGGAAGGAGTTCAAACCACTAATCCCGCTTACCAGCCAAAACTTAATGAAGTATTTCAGATCTGTAGCAGTTATAAAAAGGCAGTAGAGTAGCGAATATGCCAGGAACAGCATGAAAAACTTATAGTTGGAGAATCCCACGCAGTTGTTCACCCTGCGGAGAGGAAATGGAGCCGGTTAGTGTTGCAGAATGTCACTGGTGGATGTTAAAACAGGACACTAGTGTTTGATATATCAATCTAGAGGGAGCTACTTTTTCCCTTTTTAAAGTACCATACAAAGTGATATAGTAATAACTTTTTAATCATAAAAAGGTCTAAGTGTTGCTCCATGTTTCAAAATGCTCCATGTTCAGAAAATGGGCCTTAAAATGAGCTGCAAGTGCTTTTGAACAACGTCCTCCTTGTTATGCAGTTTGTGATGTCACAAGTATACATACACTGACATCACCCATCCACAGCCAATCAGAGGAGACGTTCATTAATACTAATTCTGTTATTTCTACTGTTCCAGAGAAAAGTCAGACACACTATATTAATAATTAATAATATTCTCAAAAATGCTTATAAACAGAAATAAATCTCTGAATGTCACTGTGTTTCCAGGCTATTTTGCTGAATACAGGTCAGACAGACAATTTAGTGTTAACAACTTATATGACTGAATGGAGAGTTGCGTTGGTTAAAAACTACTAATTCTCCTAATCATATCATATCACAAAAAAATCCTAATTTTTTTCCATGACATCCGTCCTGGAATAAAACTAGAGTTGGTACAATATGGCAAAGAGAGCTGAGAAACTGATCATATTTATCAAAAAAAAAAAAAAAAATACACTGATTGGAATCAGATTTGTCTCACACAGCTGCCAAAACCTGTTGGCTGGCAGGATGAGAGGCGACTTGCATCCAACTCTGCTCAGTAAAATGTAGCTTGAACACTTGGAGCTATTAGGGATCGACTGATCGCTCACAACCATTTAGAGGTCCCAGATGGCACGCGTTTCCTGAATTTTATTTGAGGATGCGATATCCTTGTCGGATTTATTTGTGGGTTTAAGAACCAAAGAACATCGATATAGTTTTGCATCTCCTCCCTCAGTCTTCTCACTGGAGCTCTAGAAAGAAAAGGGGCACGTTTAATCTGAAAAACAACTTGCACAATTTTTGCTTTGGTTACTGGTTAAGGGATGTTTGTGCCCGCCTGGTGAGCGTATTACCCAACAAGCAGCAACGTGATTAAACCCTGTTTAAGAGTAAAAGAAGAAAGGCAGAAGAAGAGGTCATGTATGTCCACTTAGAGAAACCTTTTCTAAACAGAGTAGGAAGCTTATGACATAATTCATCCACAACTTACAACGCTGTACTGGAAACAGTATTGTTTTCCTGGGAGCATGTGACACCCATTCACATGACCACTAGTCAGGTTCAGGGGTGTGGTTGTGTTAATTCGGTTTCACGCTCTGAGCTCTAAATTCCTGAGTTCCCTGGGACCGAATATCAGAACTGAAGAAGGATATGAGAGATGAAATGTCTTCAATGTCTTCTTCCAAAGAATAAGTGCAGTTGCTTTTCTCTGCAACTCTACAAGATAAAGATGACCTACATGCATTAGAACTTTCAAGGACATACAGAATCCTGCAATTGTGTGATTGTCTGGGCTGTCCATGCCTTGGTTTTGGGTTGTTTTGTGTCCAATGAGAAAAAAACTGAATGAGCCTCTCCTCTGATTGGCTGATTTAATTGGCTGTGAATGGCGGTGCCGGTATAGTTGTGACATTACAACTCCACAGAAGTGTATATAGGCTGTGTACTTAAAACAATATCAAAATCTCACTTTCTACAATATGGAACCTTTAACTAAGATTCAGTACGACTTTATTGATCCCTGTGGGAGGTTCCCTCAGGGAAATTAAAGCTCCAACGCACACAGTGCTGTTAAAGACCTGAGAACTTAAAAAACACAAATGAGCAATATGTTTGAAAGAACCTCCTAAATGCCCACACCAGTGTAGAGAGGAAATAAAATAAATAAATATTAAATTAAAACAAATAAGTGTACACACCATTGTTTTTGCTACATATTATTGAAAAAGTGCAAATGAGTATGAAGCATGGTTGAGTAGATGAGTATATTACTGCACATATTGCACATCTATATATTATTATCATAAAAATATAAACTACAGATTAGGAAATTTCATAGAAATATATAATATATTGAAAAATATATAATATATAAAATATGAAAATATATAGTAGGGTTGGGACTGACATGTTAATTATTAAAAAAAATTTTTTATCTCAGTTTGCATGCCAAACAATGCTGAACGTTGGTCAGTCACCATGTGGTGGTTCACAACAATTATACTGAGGCCCACAGCTCTGACTACAACAATGAAAGTTCTGCTGGACGTACATTTGTGTTAAAAGAACAACCCGATGAAAGTGCTGGCCACGGCGTTCATTGCCAACTGTGCTGGAAAGAGTTTGCATATCATAGAAGCGCAATCCCTATAGTGGCATTCAAATGCAAGTCACAGCACAGAAACTCTGGTTCCGTTTCGGTTCCGGTCTGAGTAAAAAGAAGCAGCCCAAACCCAAACAAATTCATCAGGTATAAAATGTGTAAGTTAACATGGAAAACACTGAGATATTTGTAGACCAATACACCTCAGTGATTGGATGATAAGGGTATAGAATATGTGCAACTTTGGGCAATATACTGTACATATATACATGCATACATATGTATGTCTACATATCTGCATACACACACATATGCAGTAACAATAATTACGTGCAACCCAAATACTGTTAGGCCTTAAATGAAAAGAAGATGAAGTAGTTGCAAGGACAACACAGGGTGAGAACAGTCCGGCACATTTCTTTAAAATTCTATTCCCGGTTTAATCAAAGAGCCTCGCTACATACCAGGGGCAGTGGTGATCCATCTTCAGGATGCATCTGTAACACAGCAGGGTCACACGTCAGTGTAATTGAATCTCACTCCGCCTGCCAGAATGCAATATATGGTGCAGTCTTTCCTCTATAGGTGCGTGAGCGGAGGGCCGTACTTATCGCAGACCGAACAATGGTGACATCGATCAGGCTTCATCAGCTGGCAGCGGTCACAGAAACGGATTGCTGAGGAGACACGGCCCAAGTCAGTCACACAGTCGTCAGCAGTGGCGGCTTCTCCTAAACACTTGACCGAACTAACAAGGTGACGGCTGGTGAAATGAGCTCTGAAAGCCGTGTGTCAGTCTAGACTGCTCCTGTGGCCTGTACCCTACTGTACCTCCGGAGTTGGTGCGTGTGTAGATGGGCAGGTCCTTGGCTATCCTCCTCAGGATCTCCTGCTGAGACTCCCCCCGATCTTCACGCTCCAGCAGCTCCTTGTCAGGGTAGGACAGGTGAAACTGTGCGGGGCAGAGGGATAGACAAGCAACACCTGTGACTTACCAGTAGCAGCTATTTCTACATTCTTTGCCCAAAACGTGTTTGAATACTACGTGGGCTGCGTTACACGCCGTTTTAGCGTCAGTAATGCTATGTGTAAGTATGGAGTGCAGCTCAGTAGGCGGCGAAGGGTATTTCTGTTTCCACCATTTTTTTTTCTTTCTGCCCCAGCAGGCAAACGGGAGCATGCAGCACGGAGCTATGATATTACTTTCAGCCACTCAGGCAATTTAGATGATTGAACACTGGAAGCAAATAACTCCGGCGCGCGAAAATTTTCACTTTTAATATAAAACCTCGAGAGATCCGGCGATCGCATCTCATAAAGGAAAGCTTTCATACGAGGTGATTGTTGCCTGCGCGTGCTTCACCTCAGTCGAAATTGAAATGCAAATGTGGCTTTTCTAAGACTGTCAACTGTAAGATGTGTGTCCGTGCGTGCGTGTGTGTGTTCAAGGTGGTAGAGCTGAAGTGTTGTGGTCAGGATCGGAGTCATTACAATGCAGCTCCAGGCACCTTCCATTGGAATGTGTTATTAGTCTAAATGCAGCGTTCGATCACACGGCGAGGCTGTAACCTACATCTGCACTTCACACAATGCCTCATCATCCCGGCCAACGGTAGTGACGCCGCGTCGCGGCCGCGCTCACACTCACCTCCTTCAGGGGGTTCATGGGCTTGGTGAAGATGGTTTGCCAGTAGGCCCACACGAACAGCACGAAGATGACATGGTACACCAGCAGGTACACGACTGGAAGCAGACAGGAAACATCAACGGATCATTGTGATCTGCCAGCTGGGATGTTTTGTGCATTGTCATCGTATGCCAGTGTAAAAAATGTGGTGGAAAGTGAAAGAGAAATAGGAAATAGGATCAAATAAACAAAACAGTGGAGCAGAACAGCAGCTACATTAGGAGTTTACAGATCTGTCTATAGAGCATAACAAGAAGGACGTTGTTCATACAAGATTTTCATTGTAAACACACATGCATTGCAGCAATTGTAGCTATATATATATATATATATATATATATATATATATATATATATATATATATATATATATATATATATATATATAAATATATAAATAATTTAGAAAAAAAAGATGTCTCTTAGAAACACTCTAAATTGAATAGTTAGCCTTGATAGATACAAAAATACATGAGACATAAGAATGTATGTCTGCACACTGTGGATAAAACATTCCTTGCAAAGGGACAGATGAATGGTCTGAACCAAAGAGCAGCACAGCTGGCGACATTTATCAGCACTGCTCGTGATGTATAAACTCGTTTTCCTGTGTAAAATCCGTGGGTTCCCCCTTTAAACGTGTATGACAAGTCTTTTTTTTTTTTTACACACTCGTGGTTGATGGAGGCTGATAAAACAGTTTTTGATGTGAGCTGCCTCGGCCCAGACTGAAGGCATCCCGCTGAACCTCCTCCGGACTAAATTCTACTCAACATCTGACACTTAAGGTATAAATAATTCCCCTTGATGTCTGGCTGATCTCTGAGTGTTATAGAACACTTACCCTTTTCTCCCGTGTCTTCGATTGACTCTGCAAAAACGAAAAGGCACAGTCAGAAGAGGTAAACACTTCTGATGCTTTATTTCCTTCTGCTTTTTTTTTTTTTTTAATTCCTTTGCATGTGCTGCTTTGCCACATGTTTGACGGTCAATGTCCAAATTAAATTAGGAACAACTGAAAAAAAAACATGCTGACTCTGGTGTCTGGCATCACAAAATCATAGTGACACACAATCAATATATACAATCAATAAACCATGTTCCTGATCATACAGCTCCACTCGTTGTTCCCTTTGTACAGAGCACCCTGCATAGTATATGTGTGTATGCATGTACAGTACATGCAAATAGGCGTATGTACATGCATGCATGCGTATGTGTGAGTGTGTGAGTGCTGACAGCTGCTACCACTCCCACAGAATGGGACCTTTGGCTGAAGCTGCTGATCACAGGCCAACATCAGCGCCCACGCGCTTGACGAGCACCCCGAAAAACCTTCACGAAAAACGCACCTGCAGACCTCACAGGACTTAGAACATATACGAAAACAAGCGAAGACTGGTGGGAGGATCAGCTGACACGGTTTTATATTTGTCCCAATATCCCAGCAATGATTAGCTGAGCATACAGAGCCGTCCACGAGCCAAGGAGCCTGAATCGAGGCAGGCGGCCAAAAGTCGTGTGCACGCCGCCTCGCCAGCATAAAAAGCCCCCTGAGTCTGACAGTGAAGCATATACTGTAGGTGTGAAGCTGCGTGTGGATGTATATTAATGTGTCTGTTGGAGCATTACAGTCGTACGTCAGACGTCTCTTTCTCTTCTCTTGCGTTTTCGTTCCGAAACGAGGAACGTTTCCAACGAAACGCACAGACTCTCAGAAGCCAAAACAACGTTCCCCCCCTAGTCTTGGAAAGAGGGCCAGCTGTTCAGGGGCTGACATTCAGTCGGCGCTTTGAAAGGGGGGGAAAAAAGTGGGTCAACCACAGATTGCTTGGGGTGAATTATGTAAGCCAGACAATGGGATTAACTGAGCTGCTGAGCGAGAGGCATCAGCTGACGATACATCCACACAACTGCCCCTGTGTCTGGTCTGCAGAGCACATGCCCCGTCCTGCTGCTGTTGTTTTCATCTGTCTGTGCCGTTTGTGACTCGGGTGCATCACAATTTCTCTCTTGTTCTACTGGATGCAAAACAACACAGAAATAACACACCCCGCCTCTCCCAAAAAAAGAAAAAAAAAAAAGCCTGATCAAACAGTGATCCCTGCAGTTATGAAGGATGTCTCAATATCCCGCAAAGGCAGCGGGACACATGGCATCCTGTAACTCTAGAGGAGGTTCATCCAGGGACAGACGCCTCTCTGTTTGAACCCGCTGGCACCGAACAACTTCCTGCAGCAGGGATCAGGTCAACATGGATGTAAAGATATAAAAAGGTGCATACTTTCAGCCTCCCTTGTGTTTTGCCTTTGCTCTCGTTTAACCGTCTCTGGTTCATTCCCCCCCCCGCCTTTTTCTTTTTTTCTTTTCGTGACAAGAGGATATTTTCTTTCCTCCTCAGTGGTCTGACAGGCTGCCAAGCGGCGCGCAGAGTAGGCTGCCGAGACTCCTCTGAGACACCTGGGAAACCGTTACTCACTATCCAGGTCAGCTGTGTGTTCACCGTTCACCAGGAAGGAGGAGGAGGACGCTCTCGCCGCCTGTAGCCGCGCGACGCGGCGTACAGCGGGGAGGCAGGCCCGACCCAGAGCCATTACCCTTGCACTTCCTGCCAGAAAGATGATGCCGTGGTGCCGGGTTCTGATAATGAAGCTCAGCAGCCACACAGAAGCTATTACAGTAAGTCTTTGAGATAGTGCTGACAGAGTCAATGCATCTTTTACTGGAGAGGGGTGAGCCACATGGCCTAATCCTTATTTTTCTACCGTCATAAAAAAAAAAGAATGCAATAAAAGCTCCTTCAGAATAAAAGCAGGTCGGTGGTCTGAATTGGAAATGTTTAGCTAGATGATGCAGACACACACACAGAAAAAGAAAATCACTTCCTTGTAACAATATGCTGACAGTTCCTGGTTGAACTATTATGGTCATGTGACTGACACTGTCCATGCACTGCAATCAACAAAGCCTTCTGCATCCAAAAAAAAAATACAAACACCAGTCTTGACCACAAACTGCTCACACAGAAATGCCCCCCATCACAACCACCACCACCACACACAGACACACATCCCCTCCTCAGACTACCCAGACAGCCGGTTTCCTTACCTATACAAAGCTGCAAAACATAGGCGTAGTAGGACCACGCCACTATGAGGGCGATGAAGAGGACGGGGATCCAGTACAGAACTCTCCAGCAGCCCCACTTCATAGTACTATGCGAGCCCGACGGTGCCATAGTCTAGGAGCGGATCATCTCCCGTGCGCATTCGTCTGTTTCTCTCCCTCCACCTCCTCCCACTCCCCCTCTCTCCCTCTCTCTCTCCCTCTCTCTCTCTTTCTGTGTGTGTGTCTTCCTGTAGACTTGTCACTGCATCGTAGCTCCGGGTCTGATGATCAGTCTAATCGGCAGCTCAGACGCAGCATCCTGCTGCTGCTGCTGCTGCTGCTGCTGCTGCTGCTCGGCCACTACACAGACTACAACACAATATCACACACGCGCGCGCGCGCACACGTGCGCTGACAGAGACAGAGGGGGGGGGGAGTCAGCACCGCCCTTGCCGGCTCCCCTGCAGGTTGCCATGACGTCCGCGGGATGCTGCAAGCCTGGCACATTTTTTTTTCACCAGCAGATGGGTTCAATAAGTTCATGCTCGTGCGTTCAAACGCGCTGTCACCTTCCAACACACACACACACACACACACACACACACACACACACACACACACACACACACACACACACACACACAAGAAAGGAGCCCAACTAAGTAGCTACATTTATTTAAGTGCTGCACAACTAGGTCACGGTGTATTTTACAGTATTTCCATTACATGGTGCTTTACAGTGTCTGCTGCACTACATTTATTTCACAGCTTCGATTACTTTTAGAAGGAAGAATTGACATCGAGTTAATATTGGGAATATAAGAAAACAAGGATTTAAACAGCAAGGACTGTAATATTTTTGCTGTTTAAATGTTTATGTTGTTTATTTAATGGTTAAATGTTGATTTTCTCATAAAATATGTGTCAAAGGACCTAACCTATTTTAAGTGCTGCAAATAAAAATTTACTTAGAAAGACAGATAGATAGATAGATAGATAGATAGATAGATAGATAGATAGATAGATAGATAGATAGATAGATAGATAGATAGATAGATAGATAGATAGATAGATAGATAGATAGATAGATAGATAGATAGATAGATAGATAGATAGATAGATTGATTGATTGATTGTCAAAACTGTTTAATGTTCAAAGAGTTACAGCACATTACACTATTCACTATATATACAATACTATAAAACATTATTATTATGTTTTATTGCTTTATATTTTGCTGGTAATACATATGTACTTCTACTTAAGTTTTATTTATTATTTTGTCAACAACACTGTTTCTACCTTTACTTAGTAAAGGGTCTGAGTACGTCCTTCACCATGTAGGAGATGTAACAATTAACAACAATTTAAAAACACGTTAGTCATGTCACTACTTGCAAACCAAGAAAAGGAGACACAATCACAAGATAGTTTTTTTTATCTATCTTTCTATCTTTTTATATTTTATATATGTAGTTTGTGTTTTTTAGGTTTCTCTCGCTTCCTCCGACAGTCCAGGTTAATTGGAGATTCTATATTGCATGTAGGCGGAAGTGTGTGAATGAATGGTGTGTGTGTGTGTGTGTGTGTGTGTGTGTGTGTGTGTGTGTCTGTGTGTGTGTGTGTGCTCCATGATAGGCTGGTACCTGTCTGGGGTGTATTCCTGCCTCTCGCCTGTAGTGTGCTGGGATTGGCTCCAGCTGACCCCAGCGACCCTAGTGAGGAATAAGCCAGTATAGAAAATGACTGACTGGATGCCATGAGGTTGACATTAGAAAATGAGATACTTTGACAAGCAAGCTGTGCTTATATAAGAGGACTGAAATATCTTCACAATGACTGGATGGAGTATTGTGAAATGTGGTATAAACATAAAACTTTGCATTACTTTTGTTTATGGCCAAATACACTATAAAAACACCATGAGTTCCACAACAAAAAAGATGAAAAACAAAAATCACAAGGGGGGAGGGGGCTCCTTTAACTATTGCTTATATTTCACAGATCTGTTATATAAACCTAGAAGGACCCGTTGATCTTACTCCAGGAACTACAGAATTAGAGCGTGAGACTGCTAATTATTTCCCTGCTGAATTAATCATTTAAAGATAAAAAGTCCCTGATTAGAGTGTCGTCCACCCACACAACCCCCAGATTCCTGAAGATTAATACTGTTAATGATTTGCCTCCAGGTTAGAGGGGAAAAAATGATTCTACTGTGGTCCTAGCATCAGGCCACTACGGCTCGTGTGGAGGAAAGTGTGAGCATTTCAGTTTATTAGCCCACGTGTCCGATCTCATCACCTTAACTGCAATTAAACAACTAATCTACATTGTGTGAGCAAGAGTGACAGAGGAAACAGAAATCACTCAAGAAATCTGATATTTTTAGCTCTATTTATTGCACATATATAAATATGATTGACCTTCAACTTTACTGAAATATTCCATTAGTAACTTAAAACAAAGGCAAAAAGTTTCCAAAATTCTTCCAGAGGTAGACTAACTCATCAAGGCTGAAAAACAAAGACTGAAATCTTACAATTTGTCTTCAGTCATTCATTTTTTTCAGTATATTAACTCCACCCAAAGCAAACACGAGACCAGGGGACAACAGTTATCAAAAAAAATCCTCAAATCAGATTTTCTTTAAAAAAAAAAAGACCCTGAAGGGAAGGTCATTTTAACACAATGCTCCTTTAGAACTAAGACTTATTCAAGTTGCGTGTCCCAAGAAGGGAACAAACACATGGATATTTATTTATAGAGAGGTAATTTCTGTCGGCATGAAAACAGCAATTCTTTTTTTTACTGCTCGAGGAGGGAAGTGCTCTTTAGTAAGAAATGATTAACACTGTTAGCTGCCTGTATTTAAACAGGGAGAACACAGACTGAGAGAGTGTGTTCAGGCCTGCTGGGCCCTGGGGGATTCTGGAGGATTTTAGCTGCAGCGCTTTAGGAGAGAGGAGGGGGAGGAGGAGGAGGAGGAAGAGGAAGAGGGGGGAAGCTGCTGTCCTAAGCCGATCTGTGCAGGGGGGCTGCAGAGCCAACGGGGGAAAAGTCTGCTGCCGCCATGCAGAATCTGACTTGGGGCTAAGAGAGAATCACCCTGGCAGAGCAGCATTAAGACTTTTAACTTTTAGGCAAATGAATAAGTCAGTAACAATCGTAAACTGATAAATACACTCACACATTGATAGATCAATAAATAGCATAATATATGTTCTGAAAAGACTCAAGTTATTTTGCAACAGTTTCCTATTAGATTGACCACATCCCGTTTAACCCATTTCCTTTATAATAACTAAAAGATCCTGCAACATGCATTCACTCTTTTATCCGGGTAGCTTGAAGGAGGCCCAGTTGTTCCAGTTTGCACAGGAAGGACCTGCACTGATGTCGGGATTTTCACCTGGTGATGAAACAAAGAGAAAAGGCATCAGTTAAAGTCCAGCGTGTAACATTGTGGATGTAAACCATGTAAGGTTTGTGCACATGTCACTATGACAAAGCATGAGGTGAATGATCCCTGATGATCACTCTACATCAGAGCTGCAGACGGTTGTTTTCTTACATATCACACACAAGAAATAATATAATGAAAAACTTGAAGCACGCATGCAGCAGTAGTCCTGCAAGTATGCAGACGTCAGGGTCCTGCAGTGATAGATCGTCAGCAAATACCTACAATACTTTAAACATGCAGAGCAACCAAGAACTGTTCCCTTATACACTATGTAAACACATTTCACTCACAAGGTGTAACCGAAAAAAAATCTAAATTTTAGAGAAATAATGCAAAATATTGAAATAATATAAATACTATTTGACATGTTGGAAAATAATATTATTTAGTAAATAGAACATTTAGAGATGAGAAGATACCACTTACATATCTGTCTTTTATTTTATGAAATAAAAAATGTTAAAAGTAAAAGTACAGAAGTATTGCAGCAGTATAGAATGTACTTAAGGTATCAAAGTAAATGTACAGTAGTTTATTATACTTCTTTTTTTGGGGGAGGGCATCAATAAATCTAATTGAGAGCATATATATTGTTTAATTTACTAATATAGAGACATTTTTAAAATACCTGGAGTAAACTAGTAAAAGTAGTACTGCATAGCAAATAAATAAAATGAAGGCTACAAAAATCGTATGTATAATAAATCTACATATGAAAAGTAAGTCAATTAAATGTAGTGGAGCAGAAAGTACAATATTTCCTTCTGAAATGTTTTGGGGTGAAGTATAGCGTAATGTTGAATGGACACAGTGCAGTAGTTGAGTGTCTTCAGCTACTTCTCCAAATAGAGTCTTTTCCCAAGTTTCATCAGGGCAGATTATCAAACCCTCTCCAGAAAGCCGTGTTGCCTTTGAAACATTCATACAGCTTCAAATTGCACCGTCCGCTGCTCATGTATGCAGACTTAAGCTGGGATCTGGTGGCAGTTGATCAGGCATTAATATTACAGTGTAACTCGATGCTCCACATGAACAGAGCGCAGCCTCAGACACATCTGATTACACACTGGGACGCTGCTCCTGGGAAACTGTTAGGGAGCTTACCGTGTAAAAGAAACGATTTTATGCATTTTTCCAACATTCAACAAATACATAATCATATATTTTTATCCTCATCTGATTTTTTCTAACATGCTGACATTGTGATGAATAAGACTCACCTATTTGCCAGAAAGCTGCTTCTTCATGCAGGCCTTAAAAGACTTCTCCTCCATTCTCACGCTCTGCAAGTGTATATGTGTGTGTGTGTGTGTGTTTGTGTGTGTGTGTGTGTGTGTGTGTGTGTGTGTGTGTGTAGACAAACAGAAGAGAGGCATTAAGAGAAAATCAGTTCCCTGACATCCCGCTAGGTGGCAGTATAATGTCACAATAATCACTAACTCAGAGGTGAGAGGTTTTGGTGATAAAAAAAAGGGCCAGAGGGTAATTTCAGCATTATGGAACAGGGTATTTAAAAGTACCACTACATAAAGGAAACAAAAACAACTCATAATTAGTGTGTATGCAGCCTTATTTAAACAGGAAAGGGGTTATTTGTGTTAGTAATAGCTGCTTAAGTGTTACTAATTGTGCACAATGTGAAATTAAATGTGTTTCTGAGCTCAGCATCCACCCAAATGTGTTCCCCATTGTGTTCAATCTGACTTCACGTCTCCATCGCTGATCTCATATCTCAACTCAAACTCATATCTGATCACTTGGGCCACTCATCTGATTTTCTCCTGTTCAGGCCTAGATTAAAAGTCTCACCCTGTGCTCTCGCTGCAGCCGGTCCTTCATCACGCCGATGAACTCCTTGTGGCTGAGCTTGTTGTCGTGGTCCTCGTCGAAGATCTTGAAGACGGTGTTCACCAGGTGGCGGCTCAGCTTGATGTCCGTGGCCACGTAGACGGCTCGGCTGAACTCCTCTAAAGGGAGAAGAGACACAGTGGATCAATCGGCAAAAAAAACGTCCAACTCCGCTGCTCAGTCAGGGTTTGCTTACCTTGGCCGACGGAGCGATGGGCGAAGTTATACATTTGCATGGCGATGGTGAAATCCTCCAGGTTGTTCAGGAACTGGAAGAAGGACCTGAATTCCTCAAAGGTGATGCCCTGAGCACAATAAAACAATACTTTTATTTCCCCCCTCCCCCGGAACATAAAGCTGGTTTGAACGGCACCGTGAGAAACAGCAGCGCCGCGCGGGGCGGACGGCTGCGTGTGTCAACACTCCGGGCAAAGGGATAGCGCTCCAGTTCACACAATACATAATCTGCTTTCTTTCATCCCGAGGGGGAATCCTTTAGTGTGTGTGGGACCTTGAAGCCATCAGATAGATAACACACCCAAACAGACGAGGTATACATTGCTGGATTTTCCCTGCGCAGTATGGACACGCCGAGCTGTCAGCAGCTGGGGGAGGATTGTAGCTTTTGGGAAGAGGTCAGGCCGCTCGCAGACTTTTCTAAGGCAGATTAACCCGATACTTGAATAAACAAAAACAAAAGTGATGAATCCCCAAACATCCCAGGCTTGGATGACGACTCAAACACTGGGCCCATTGATCTCCACTCAACCGTCCCGCGGCTACTAGCTGCCGCTGTTGCCGCACACACACGGCCTAACAAATGGAGTAATGACTAATCTGTGACGCTTTGCTGTTTTAACAAGTTGAGGGCCATAAAATATCTCTCAGCCTAATGATGAGACCCACTTGATTATCAATGGAGATCTAGCAACACGCTACTCGAGGCGGCTGAAGGAGCTGCCGGCGCCTTTTCATGCGGGTCAGCGTGCCGCGGCGGGAAAGAAAATTAAAGCTAAAACGAGGACGCTTCACTCAACGGCTGATTCACAGAGCGGAAAAGAAACAGGGCCGAAATACTCCCACGTGCAACTGCAAATGTTTAACACTTAAAACATGTGTCTGGCTTTAATGTTACATAAACTATATATATATGTATATTTGTAAAAAGAATTGTCAAAATGTATGCAATACATTTGTTGTGCAATGCTGCTTATGATGAGACACTACAGGTAATGAAACATTCTAATATCTCAGGAAGTATGTGAGAATTTCTTATCTTGCATTTTTTGCAGGGAATTTACAGGGAATTTTGTTTTTATCACTCTTAACAATAAGAAAATACTGTCAAGTGTAAAAAAAAAGTGTAAAAATAATGTTCTATAATTTAGTCAATGAATAATATATGCAAGTGTTGCCCAAATGGAGACTTCAGGCCCAGAAACGCAACATGGACAAAGTTGGAAAAAACTAACAAGAAGAAAGTAACATAAACTATTCTGAAAGAAAAAAAGCAAAATAGCCTAAAATCTTTTTTTTAGTTATCAGTGTAAGGGAAAAATTACAAAAAAGCTCTTATAAATAAAGAATAGCAAACAGTAAGAAAATCTGGTTTTCTTAATATGAATATAGGTAGTAAATAATGAGGAACACAACCTGCCACAGATGATACCATTCATTTAGTACCTGTATTTGTGCACATATTCAACTTATCAAATATTCTCACTTTTATGTACTTCATTTGTGAAATTTCCACCGATTTGCTTTTTTTAGCCACAGCTTTGTAGTGAAAATGAATAGTTCGCATTTGAGGATTAACTTTTCCACTTGGTGCAGAAAACTGGGGCATTACCCACCCAGATAAATTTGAATGACTAACAAAAGTCACCAAGTATATCAAATGGTGAAAAAAAACTGTAATCTCTGCTCTGACATGCTGGCACATCACTCTTTTTACCCCAAAACTCACAAGCACAATAGACATGGCAGAAATAGAATATAATATTCATATCTTAATTAGTATATAGTAAAAAATAAAAATAGGAATTGTCTTTTCATTAATTTAGATTAAGCTATTTATTTAAACAGGTAGCAGGTCCTCTTCTGTGAAGCCACCATGCTTATTTAATTTTTTGGGGCTGTCATTTGAGATGTTGCACATTGCGTCATATCATAAGACTGTCATGTCAGATGGAGGAGACCAGTCGGGTTCCTGGGTCGAATTGAATGTCGGTACCTTTTCATCAGGGATGCTATGTCGGACGTTCTCCAGGTATCCGCTGACGTCGTCCACGTTGGTGTAGCGGAGGAGGATCCGGGCAAAGTCCTCCTCGCTGATGGTGGGCATGCCTTTGGAGTAGGAGAGGAACTCCAGCTCGAGCAGCTCTGTCTGCAGGTTGTCCATGAACCTGGCGGAAAGAGAGAGAGAGACAGAGGACGACAGCTGCTGACAGGAAACGCCACCACCAGAGCCTCACACGCACAAAGGAAACACTTCATACGGTGACTAAGGAAACCACAACGGGTTCAGTGTTCGAGGGTTCGGCGCAGTGTGAAATTGATTAATGGCTATATAAACTGTTATACAACTCACTTGTAAAAGTCCTCGAACTTCAACTCGGCCTTCCCTTTCTTCCCGAAGAAGTGCACCAGCAGAGTCGTCTGTGTGTTTTCATTCACCTGCTACCACAGGAAAGAAAGGTTTCCTACATTATGTGACATTATTGCAGACAGGATGCATAAATGGAGCAACCCTCAATGCACAAATAATTACTGCAAAACCCAAGATCGTCTTTAGACAGAGTAAAAAAATGCTTTTTAGCATTTTCCACCAAGTTGCAAGTGCAAATGCAGTTTTGCTTTTGGCTGTTCATTGCATTAAGAAGACGATGGCAACATAAGAACAGTTTAAAGCCCTGACACACCACACCCTGAACCCTATCGGCCACTTCTAACATGATGAATTGGTGTTGGGCATTGGTGGAAGAGACTCTGATTGGTTCTGTGCAAAGGCACTTGGAACATTGTTTTTTACACATGGTCATGATGGGTCATTACCAAAACCAACCAACACATCTGGGAACCTTAGACAACCCCTTGGCACTGTGCACCATGCTTGGTGCTCAGTATGTTAAGCTGTTCTGTCACCACCGCATCTATCACAATGGTATTCACAGTATCGCCAGGCAAACATTAACAGTGACATGTATTTAACCACACTGTAGCTTTAAGTGAATATGTTACTGTGGTTAATAGATATGCTCCGATTCAGCTATTGAATAATTGCCTCAGAGTTAATGTTTCACTGTGCCTGGGACCAAACAGAAGGTGAGTATTTCCCAATTTCTCCGCAACACAAACACGTCCCATGCAACAGATCGTCAGAAGCCTCTGTGCAGATGTGCTTCTGTAAATCAATCAAGAAGTTTCTCCCCCGCACGCATCATGACAGAAACTACAGGGTTGGGATGGGATTTGCTGCGTAGAAGTAGAAAACCCTGAAGAGGGCATGACTACCTCGGTGAGATCAGCAAACAGAACCTGACTTGTGCCACGTCTGAGAGCGTCCCACATGCGTCGGGCCTCCTCATGCTGACTGTCTTTGTTAAGGACCTGTAGCAGCATTTGGAGCACAGCTGTTAGAGGGCAAAGTAAATCCGGTACATGTTGGATTTTGGGGCAAAGGGCAACAGACACACTGAGGACTGGAAGAGGACAGACAGGTGAGGTCCGCGGACTGGCAGAAACAGAAGGATGGTGACACCGATGTATCCTGACGTGAGCATGCTCTGCAGCCATGCATCAAGCCAACCACAGCAAACACATGCCCGAAGCATGCAGGCCAGCAGCCGTGGAGGATGAATCATGCCGGGGCTAACTATGCAACTGAAGCCGCCCGATACATCATCATTTGATGCGTAGTCGCCAGGTAAATGCAGGCTATCAGGCACCTTCCATCTCGCTGTTGCGAAACGGGGTCAGATGTCGATCATTTGAACATTTGCTGGAACACTTTCAGTCTTTTATCTGCCTTTCAAAGCTCAGCATTGAGGGAGATGATGGTGCAGATTCTAATGTTTCTGATGTGATAAAGAAGCTGTCTGGAACAAAGAGGCCACTCTGTGCTATTTTCCTCAATGAGGCCGTGCTCCTGATCAACCGATCATCCTCATCATTATTATTACAGTTTACACAACCTCTTTACATCCTCAGTTGGAGCTTTTCTAACTACAGAAAAACAACCGTCAACAGCAATTTGCTATGTAATTGGTGTCATGCACAGTAAAATGATCACAGAGAATCCTCGTTCCAACTGTAGTGGAGAAACTCAGATTTCTCACTGAACTTCTCTCGTCCTGCTTGTTTCAACCTATCATCTGATGCCTCGAGAGCAGCATCAGCGCATCAGGAACCTCCCAGAAACACCCCGACATGTGTTCCTAAACAGCTCTTGCTCTGTTTCATAATATTTATTTATCTTATTCTGGATTTTTTTCCCCCCCCCATCTCTCAGGCCCGAGGGGGAATGCGAGACAGCTGATAAAAACAGCTCTTCCTCCGCGCCTCATCGCTCTCCACCAGAGAGAGAGAGAGATTTACGACGTGATCCCACTAGCTAATTACGGAACAACTCTCTAATGCGCCGCCCCTGTTCCCATCTCATCCCATGAAAAGAATCCTGATACACTTGTAATTAGAATATGCCGGGGAAAGCCCGACCGCAGGACTGAAGACACGTCTGTTATGTGTGAAAAGATTTGACTTTTGAACTTCGTGCTAGAAAACAAAACAAAAAAAAAGCAGAGAAAGACACACCTAAATGTGAAGTCTTCAAACAGAGCTCTGAAAAGATGGGTCTGTGCCTCTGTTAGCTGCAGTGTTTGCGTTGGGAGCTTTTCACAGCGCTGCTTCTCCCCTCTCTGACGGGCATCTTCATGGTCAAACCCATCACAAAAGGTAACCTGAGCTCAAATACCACTCCTCAAGAAACTGTAAAAATAAAACATGGGGGCCTGTGCGCAAAACCTTGTCAGTCCTCAGGTAAGAGCTTTTTGAAGTGGAATCTCTCGCCCCAGCACTGACAAAAGGAGAGTACATAAATCACCTGGGCTGCACTACCACACACACACACACACACACACACACAAAGACAATATGTCACATAATGTTGAAGTAGGCGATGATGTATTTCAATTTCAGCGAATGTGAATAAGGTTATCTGGTGTTAACGGAGACAGATGCGGGCGGTGTCAGTCCCTGAGATAGATTTTTTTTTTTTTTTTTTTGCACGTGAACTCGCTGTGCAAAAACATTTTCAGGTTGAGAGCCAAAAATACATGCAACAGGCAGAACAGACGGGGGAAAAAGAAGAGTCAATACGCCGGGAGGCTGAGATTTGTGTTGGCCGTACAGCTGCAGGCTCTGAAAATGCAAAGAGAGAGAGAGAGACAGCAGAAAGATAACATTAATTCCTAATCAATAAGGATTGAGTGTTAAAACTGGCTTTCGCCTGATTTTTATATCACATCCATCCAAGTTTATACGCCGTGATCCGAGATCAGTTGTCCTGTTCTTAAGCTTCATGAATGCACCCAGAGTCCTCACATTCGCTCTTTGTTTCCTTGCCAAAGCATCATTATATTTCCAAATCTAGAGTGCCCATTCTAATGATCTTTTTGATGGTTATATGGGCCTCAGATTAATGCGAGGCTTTTCCAGAGATGCCAACGTTTGTCCCGGCAGAGTATAAGCTCCTCCATGGTGTGTTTGTGTGATAAGACCTCAAAGAGCTGCTCTTATCACCCCATTCAGCTCTGCCTGTTTACATCCACCTGCATGCAGCATCAGGCTGCCCTAAGGAGATGAAAGCCTCAGGCATGTTTTACCCTGCACGGCCACATTCACCTCTGTGCAGCCCGTGTTCTCTCTAGGAACACGTTGTGTGCAAAAATCACTGTCACGTCAGGCATCAGCTCCAGTTTACATGCAGACCAATGTCCTGAGGCACCGGAGAGGTGTAGGCAACACACATGTTGTCTCTTCATTGAGTATTCAGAGCACTTTTAGCCTTGTTTTTGGACTCCACCAAAGCCTGAGAGAAGCGTGCAGCTGCTCGGCTCCATGAGCTTCAGGTACACGCTAACTTTGATGGTCTGATGTGTGGTTCAGGACAGGCCGTGAATGGAGGTTTGTACCAGAGCTGTTTCTCATCTGTTGTGACAGTGGATCAAAACCATAGGCTGAAAGACACTAAAACAGGGTCCGGGGTTCTTAACCAACTTAGCTTAACTACTATCTTAGGTAGGTATGGTGTTGGAAGATTTAGCAGCATCTATCTTCTCACACTGTAGATTAAGATAAAGTCTGAGAACCTTCTGGTTATTGTTTCCTATAGGAGGCATGGTTTATGATACTGGGTGCTACTAATGTCTATCAAATGCTTCTGCATGTACCTCATAGCCAATTGTATCAGACCGAATGATGTTGAAATTGTTTAGCCCTAAAAGATGCTCATTTTTCAAAATAAACCTGCAGTCTGAATTGCTTAGAACACTTTCTAAGGCTGCAATCGAAAGGTAAATCGCTGTCTGCCGCCATGTTGGATCCACGTTTATCAACTGCACCTTCTCATGTTCTGTTATGGCTCCCTTGCTGAGAGGAACATTAGGTTCTTGGTGTCCAGAATGAATTGCAGAGAGAAGTGAATTTGCGTGCAAAAAATGATTGAACTTCCAAGGGTAATATAATTTAATAAAATAGGAATTGTCCTGTTTGTTTGTTCCTTATCTTCAATTGATCTATCTTTATCTGAATGGGGAGCAGGGTTCCCTTTCCAGTTTATGTGTTTTCCTTTGCCACACTAAGGTAATTGGTAATCTGCATCCTCACACTAGATACATCCAGGAACGACACCTTTAATAATTAATGTACTTTTAAATGTTTGGTTTTTTTGAGTGCAGTGAAACAAGCTGACAACTAGATATTAGCAAAAGCTGCCTCATCCAGCAGATACTGTGCAACATTAACATTTATCATTTGATTTTGGCTTTTCTGGCCACCTGATGAATCTAAGGCCTAGTTCAGACTGTAGGCAAATCCAATTTTTTTGCTAAATCGGATCCCAAATCTAATCAGAACTCAGACAGTCCACGCTGATATTAACGAGTGATCATTTCAGATCTGCGTGCGTGTCCAGAGATCGCCTGTTTGTCTGCACGCGTTGCTGTGGTTACGGCATAGGCGTCAGCATGTTGCCTGTTGACACAGCAAAGTGTCAGTGGAGCTGAGCTATATATATATATATATATATATATATATATATATATATATATATATCCCCATCTGTCCAAGAGCTGATTTGGACCAGAAGTCTGAAAAAGGCCTGGATGGCAAAGTCTGAGAAAAATACGAGTTATAGTAATAATAGTTAAGTGTGTGACTTTCTAACATCAAAACAATGAGCTGCAAGGGGATAAAATGTCTCATAAGAGCTTCGACCCTTGGCTGGTTATATTTTACATATATGGGTAATATGCACCTCATACCTGCTCATCAAATCTTTGTTCATCTTCAGTAATTTCCTTCCTCTGCTTTTTCTTATGGAAAATTTCTTCCAGCTGTTAAGAAGGTGATAGGTAAAAAAAAACTACTCTCATGATAGAATATTATTTTAATAATCAGATCATCAAGATTGAGCTCATACCACCAGGAACTCCTTCTTGTCCACCATTTCATTCCCATCTGCATCAAACATGTTGAAAGCAATCCTGAAGCCTGCATGTGGCTCTGAAATTTAGGGGGAAAAAAGGATGAATTAGAGTGCACGGTTTTAATCTCTTAATCATTTCCAAACCAATTCTGCCAATACGAGCTCAAACACTGACTTGTTAAAATACAGAGCAGGAAGAGGTACTCCGTGTAGCTGATGACACCTAGAACAGAAAGAACAATTAGTCGAGAAACAAAAAACCAAAATGTTCCTTTTCGCACAACAAGACGGCATCAAATAGCATTAAAGCAGGTAGCTCAAGGTGTTTACAGATGTTCAAAGTCATGCGTCCCCCGATGAATAGGAGCATCCAGAGCAACAGTGGGCCCCGTCAGACGAGTAATCTCCTCGCGCCCGGCGATAACATCTTAAAAGGTGCCTTTTTACTTCATGCATGGTGTTCCCCCCACACAAACACCGGCTTTACAACTGAGCTGACCTATCTGGATACAAACCCAAACAAATTTAAGGCCTACAGCTTCTGATCGTGTTTGGGTAACAAGGTGTAATACATTCTCAAGTGATCTGTCACTGATTGAGAACGGCCGATTCGGGTTTCTGTGTCGCGTCCTTCAGCTCCCTTTGTTGTGTGACACGGAGAAGGGAAGAGTGAGTGTCAGGAGCCGTCTCAGTCGACTCAGGAGGCTTCTCCCCTCCAGCCTCTGAAAGCATTCCCAAGCTTTTGTTTGCTCGGGGAAGATAGAGAATCGAGCGCAGATAGTTCTGGGTGACTGCTCCGCGTGTTATGGGAAAAGAATTCAGGTTCGGGGCTTGCTGCAGGGAGATTTCCCAAAAAAAAAGAGAGGAAAAAAAACAATACAGGCAAACTAAAGATGTAGTGGCGACTTTTCCCTTTTTTTTTACTGTGCTTCTATGATTCCTCTAGAGGTTGAAACTAAGCTGCTAATAGGATGATGTAAAAGCCGGTAAAACACTTCTACAAACTGAGGTGTGAAAAGAAAATTAGCGGTGCGTGCCACTAGGAATGGAGAAATTCCCCACGACAAAGTGCTCCGTCTCCTCAGCCCGGCTGTCCGTGTTTGGCAGGTACGGCCCTATAATGACAACAGATCTGTGGCTTCAAAGCCTTTAAAGCTTAAATGAGTTGAGAAGGGGGAAAAAAAAGAGAAAACTTTTAAGATTCCAGCCATGTCTCACCAATACCACACACACCTTCACTCCTGGAGGGAGAACCCCCCCCCCAAACCCACACTCACACACACACACACACACACTTCCCTCCCTCCCTCCAACTCAGCTTCTGAGCTCAAGTAGATGTTGTTAGACAATACAAAGAATTCCTCAGAAACACTTCATACAGAGTGGCAGTCCCGGAGATGTAATCCAATGCCATTCTTAGGCTTCATAATGTCCGTGGTGATCAGGGGGGTGGCCAGTGGGACATGTCTCGACATAGCTGGGTTCAAACAGCTCCCTCATTCTCCGAAGCAGCGCTTTGTTCACAGATCAATCCAGTCCTTTTTTTCCCCTGACAAAGCCGCAACGTTTAACAGCAGGATTAAAAGCCCCAAATCCCGGCGTTGGCACTTAGCTAAAGCAACAGGGGAGAGGGAAGAGCAGCGAGACGTGATGCTCCACCGGCTCGCCTGACCTGCACCGAGGGAGCGGGCAGGTCCAGGTGGGAAAATTAAAAAGACCTTCGAGGCCACATTGACAAATTTTACAGCTTTTCTTTTTAGTGCAGTCCATATTCTTTAACGACCCAGGTTACGGAAAATAAGATCATTTTTTTTAAGCCGGTGCCATCGGTTTACAACCTTTAAGTGTCTGTGCAAAGAATGTCAACTGGAGCATGGTTTTCTGCAGACTGCAGCGGTGCTGAATCCTAAAGTGTTAATTAATAATTATAATCTTTTAATTGTTTATGGTTATAACTAATAAGACAAAGCAGCAAATATTTGCATGATTGCTTCACAAATTACAGTAATAACGCATTTAATAGTCATTCATTCAATTAGTGGCTGATCCAATTCTGTCAAACGATTAATCGACTAATCGTTTCCGCTCTAAATTGAATTGTGCATGGGTGTCACCTGGATGCACATCCAAGGAGGAATCTATCTCACCAGGCCTCAAATTTTGTGCTTGTGGTCAAACCACATTACGACTTACATGATCATGTGATCGCGAGACTGTGACAGACAGGTGGTTCATCCAATCACCTGGCACCACCTCTCGTATATATATTTTTTTAAAATTAATTTTCCGTCAGTTTCCAAAGGCAATGTTTCAGATGGTTCTGTGTAACCTGGAGTGACAGGTTAAGGATGGTAAAAGGAAACATTAGGATGAGGAAAAAACGTTTTGACATTAGCAGAAAACATTTTTACTTTCCTATTCTGAGGTTTAATTACCAATCACACAGTGCAAAAGTCATAGGTGATTGATTGAAGAGTTTATTCTACTGGTGTACAGCTTTGTAATACTTTCATAGTGATTTCCAAATCATTTACTGAAAAGAACTTTGTAATTTGATACTAATTGCAGGGAAAGTACAGACTGCATCATTATTTTCTACAAGCAATTATATAATAATATGTTAGGACAGAATCAAAATTCCTGTAATAAATAATTATTCATGTTGAGTTTTTTTTTAAGCAAGAAAATTCCAAATTTCTTTATTTTATAAGCCAACCAGGGAGGATCAATGGACCAGCCCCTCCTGCAAAGGTTACTTGAGAATAAATCTACACCATGTTACCAGACTGATGGAGAGATAAGATAACATTTACACCACACGCTCACAGCGCAGCTCGGATGGAAGGGCCTTAACACCACAGCTTAAAAACATTAGAGCATAAAAGGGAATTACTTATATTCAAGGGCTTTGTGTGCGCGGAGCGGCAATACATCACAACAGACCAAAAGGGTTACATTACCTCTTTCACGCAGATTTCTAAACAAATTAGATGATCCTTTCCAAACAGGCGGGGTATCAGCCAGCATGTCGTCTAATTCCTGCAAGAATAGAAGAAAATCCCAAATCACTTCATTTTTTTTCCAAATCCCCAGTGCAGTGGAAAATCATAGTGTTGTTGGCTTTACTGTAACAACCAAGGTTTTACGCTGATGCAGAGCAGATTAACCTCAAGGGAAGAGTCGTTTTATTAAGATTTTCTTTAGTTTATTCAGGATATGTAAAGAGCAACAAATGAATTACGAGCAGGACAACTCACCTTTTTTGTAAAGGACTTCCACGTCCTCCCTAAAGAAATAAAGAATCAACAGTCAGCGGCTGATAAGCTTGTGACTAACGATGGTGACTTCTATATCAGGAATACAGAACCAGGAAACAAAAGTGAAAACAGCGTTTACGTGGCCAGCAACACAAGCTGTGTATCCCAATGAACGCATTCCAATGGCCAATAAAGCAGCAGATAAGATAAAACATGGATAAGAGCGGTAATAACCATCCACTGACACCTATAAAGCCTGCTCTCCACCAGGCTGAGGCGTCTAAGTGAGCAATTAAAGAAGAAGATTAAAGGGGGATATTGTCCTCAATATAAGCACAAATCTATCACGTCCAACGACTGTTTCATAGCCTGCGAAGAAAATGGAGCTGATATGAACAATCTTTTAACTCCAATGTGAGACGCTAGAGTCATTTCACTCATATGCTGTTGCTTTATGGCAATAACTTCACCATCATATGATCCATAGGAATAAAACAAACATCTGATTTTATCCACAATATATGCATGAAACACCATAATTGCTTTTTTTTTGCAAAGCATTATCCATTAGCAAATGGAGAATAATGACTAAATATATGTTTGCATTAGTGTTTCTTATTTATTTTTCCTGGCTGTGTGCCAGTGAAGCCATATTCCAAACATTACAGCAGGTCACATGACCAATCACAGTAATCACAATGTCTTATCATTACATTTATGACTTCCATGAAGCGATGTTTGGTCTCTCTGGCTCTTGCGTATGTTGCCACATAAATGGGCCATAAAAGCAGGGTTGCTGGTAAAGATGTTTATCTTTATGCAGGTGTTTTGACTGAAGCACTTTAAGTCACAACCTATTGTCCGATGACACTTCACAGGCCCACACCAACAAGTGCTTTTACAGGAAATCTCAAGTATTTGGATGGATGAGGTAGCAGGGATTTATCTCGTGACTTGACGCTTGTGTAATTTAGCAAATGGCTGCTGACAAATGTAGTTAATTCATCCACAGAGCTGCAAAGCCCAAACAGGCTGTTTAATAGGCATTTACACACATCTCTCCTTAGTGTTCCAGTTACAACAAAGGAAGACTAACGAGAGATGGGCTGTCACTTCGTACTAAAAGATTGGTAGCCAACACTAAAAGACTCCACTTCTAATCCTGTGTCCCTGCATTAATTCCCTCCAACAAAGAGGTTATGTTTTTGCCGCATTTGTCTTGTCTGTCTGTCAGCAGGATACCTCAAAAAGATTTGGCCGGATTTTCCTCAAATGTTCAGAAAATGTTGGGACTGGTTCCATGAACAGATGATTACATTTTGGTAATGATCCAAAAGAAATCCTGTTTTCTGGATCACTTTGAAAATATTTGTTGTTTGGTAACATTGCAGTAAATGGAACTTCATACAGACGCCTTCATTTGGGGCCACCTGGTGGAGAGATCGAGTACCTGTAGGTAAAGATCTGTGTTCTCATTACGCTTTTCTAGTTGTTATTGTGTCTCTTGATATTTGCCAATACATATAGAAAAATGACATTTTTGAGTATTTCTACATCACAATCAATAATTTCCCTGTTGTTTCAAATGTCTAATGACTCATTCTGCTAATTCTAAGCTCCATCTTTGAAACTGTTCAACCCTCAAATAATTAATTTCTCTGTGAAGTAACATGGGATGCTCTAGCTTCCATTTTGTGAGACCTTTAAAGCCACACTAATATTTTAAATTGTAAATGTATTGAAAAACATCATCCATATTTACATTTCCCTCCAGCCCTACAAAGCGTTTTAGTGTCTTGCAGCTTGTTGTTTTGACTTCATGGACAAGTTGAATGTCTTGATTGATTCTCTCGCCTCTCATTGACCCTGCACGATATTTTTCTTCAGCACAAAACTAAGACTATGAAACCAACCAGTGAACTTTAGCATCTAAATACTTCCATTGGTAGTTGGTGAAGTCCAAGAAAGTCAATAAAAAGGTGGCGAGACCTCGTGAACCTCATGCTCACAGCCTTTCAAATCAGCCAATCATTGAATTTATAGAGACAGACACAAAACAACCTGTTCTCTCTAGAGCTCCAGAGAGAAGCTGGAGAGACTTAATGTAAAACCACATGGAGATGATTTTTGGTTCCTAAAACCACAAATAAATCTTGTTATGGAACATCTCATAAAAAAACAAAACTTTTGCACAAAAAGGTCTTTTATTCAAACACAGTTGCTCCAACTTTATCTTTATCCATCCTTATTTTATAATATTTACTGCTGCGACTAATATGCATTTACACTTAGAGCAGCTTTACAGATGTGCAGGAAGCAAACACATCTATGTCTCTTCTCTTTAAATATCATTAAATATGTCTTATCTCATAAAAACTTGCACAAACTATTTTGTTTTATTAATAATAAATCTATTCTATTACATCATTTATTGTTCTATAAGAGCACAAAATATTAGGCCCATGGTGATGGCTTCAAACTGCTTGATCGACAGTCCAAAACCCAAAGATAATAGAAAATCAGTAAATCGTCACTATTGAAAGCTGAAATCAGGAATATTGGCATTTTATCTTGATAAATGATTTTAACTATTGACTGATGATCAAAACTCAGTTCATTTTCTGTAGATCCACCAACTGATTAATGGACTAATTGTTTCTCCACTAAGCACTAAGCATCAGTGGGGATTCTATCCTCCTGGTATAAATGTGTGGTGTTGGACAGAGCAGAGTAATAGAAGCTCACTCACTCTTGGGTTCTTTCAGCGTGACAGACTCAATGAAGTTGAGCGGAGTCATGTAGAGCTGGCCCTCGTACTCCACAGAGCTGAACAGGCGGAATCTTTTTTCATGGGATGACATGTACGCGTCTCCATCCTCCAGGCTGTGGCCCCCAGCCTGTAAACACACACATATACACACCACACGTAATAAATCACATCGATAACACTGTCTGAAAGTTACTTTTTTTTCCATGAAGTCCACAGTGCTTTCCTTGTCACAGAAAGCCTCCGCTCACACGGAACAACAAAGAGGCCCCGTGCTTTAATTCAGTAATGGGGTTGCATGTTATGTCAGCCCTATTTTTCATCCCCGTGCACCAGATAATGTCCCTACAAATGTTCAAACCCGGCCAGATCAGAAGGCCGGATTGGTGTGGACAGAGTGGATCTCTCTGTCAGGTGGCATGGGGCCAGGTCCACTGGGCACACAGCAAAACACCCAGGGAATGCGTGCCCCCCTCTGCTTAACCATTAAACCCCCTCTACCCGCCCCCTCCTCTCATCAAATGTCAGCCTCTCCGCCAAGACCCAGTGTCCAGTTTCCTGTGTCGCTGGATTCCTGCAGCCTGTGGACACCAGTTGGGGTTTAGCTCCCTCCTGACCGCACATATGATATAAGGAAGCTGCTCTGTGGGGATAAATGTGTGTTTTTTACGTTTACATGCTTGTTCACACCTCTAATCTGTGAATCATCATGTCCACAATATGTCTGAGCTAAAAGGATTTAGAAGTGCCTGTGTGTAATGTGGGCTGGATCAGCAGGGACAAAATATCTTTAGCACCTGTTGTCATGCAATTTTAATTACTGCCTGAATAATTTGTCAATTAATTAATTAGTGGCTCAACATGATATACAATGCACTTTATATGATGCTTTATACATTGTTTAAAAATATATTAAACCTTTGCAATCTCTTGCATAAATAGCTTAAATAGCTTTGGGAAACCTTTAGTCTTTAGTTTCTGCTGTTTATTGTTTTACTTTACAGGCAACAGCTTCTATTGCATAAATGAAGGAAGTGAAAAACAACAACTTTCTTCTCTCTTCTTCTCATCACTAATTTATTCTGTTCACATGTATGCTCCAGTAAGTCAGAACTAAATTAAACACGTGCAGAGTGAATCAAGTGATTCCTAACTTGTTCCTGATTGGAGAAATTGGAGGTGTTACAACCATCTCCTAGTCTCCCCTACCAGAAAGCTTTTGAATCCATTTAGTTTTAGCCATTTTTGTGTGTTTTCTTTTAGATTTCTTGCATACCCTTTTTCTGTTTTAATATAGAGTCGAATCAATAAGTCTCTTGCTCTTGATCAAACCCCAAAAGTGAGAAAGAGCTTGTTGGTTTGTAGACTAAATAATGAAACTGTTATTCAAATAAATATTGGATAGATTAACCAATGTCAAAACATTCATTAGTTGCAGCCCTGCTCATCATGTCTTTGTGACTTTAGATTAACTGACTCTTATGTTTACACCTCTGTAGATACTGGACAAAATAAAAGGAAAAAAAAAAACATTAACACCCAAAATATATGGCCCCAAAATAAAAAAAAAAACACATGTCACCTCGTAAAGTGAAGACAGTGGTGGAAAGTAACTAACTACATTTAGTCAAGCAGTGCACTTAAATGCAGTTTTGAGGTACTTGTACTACATTTTCTATCTGATGCTACTTTATATATCTACTCCACTAGATAAAAATATATTAGAAAAATATTTGACTCATTAAATTTTTTTTGTTTTCATTTTGAATATGAAAAATCTGCTATACATTGTGTATTAAACAAATCTATCTATAGTACTTTCTACCCAAAAATATCTCAAATCGACTCCAAATTGATGAAGTACTACACTGAAATGCTATCATGTCTTTGTAATAATAATAAATAATACAATCTAATAAGAAATGTTACTTTTTGAACTTTTTAAATACATTCTGCTAAAACCACTTAAGTAATTCAGGACTTTTACATGTAATAGAGTATTTTAAATGTGTTTTTCTACTTCTACCTAAATGAAGTAGCCTCTCTGAGTACTTCATCCACCACCGAGCAAACGTAGACTGGAGCTTTACTTAGGCAGCTGGCAGGTCAGCTGATGTAAAGACGCCTTTGACCATTTTTGCCGTTTCAGCACCAAAGGTCGCGGACAGCTCCTTTGGTGACGACACGCCGTTATCGTGGCTAATTTACCGTGAAGTTACGTCATTATCTATGCCTAGTTGATACAATCCGACATTAACGTTGATTGACTTGTGCGGGGCTGCGGGGGTTTGGAGCGGACTCTTAAGTGCGTGCGTGCGTGCGTGTGCGTGCGTGTGTTGTCACCACACCGGTACCTTGTCGCTGGCGGAGACCGACGGCAGCGCCAGATGCAGGAGTCGAGGCTCGACGCGGCTCGACAGCCCCGGTGAGCGCGTGCGGCGTCGGTAGCGGTAGTAGTAGTAGTAGTAGTAATAACCCGCCGCGCCGGCCGCCGTCACGCACGCTCCGGCCGCGGCCGCCTTCAGCGCGTTTGTCGCCGGCTTCCGCGCCGCGAACGTCCCCGATGTGGCGCCGAGCCGCGGGATCAGCCTGCGCAGGGCAGCCATGCTGTTTACACCCGAACACTTGTGTGTGTGTGTGTGTGTGTGTTTGTGTGTGTGTGCGTGTCGTAACCGCTGAACCGGCGCACAACTCGCGAGACGTGCGTGCGTAATTCAAGCCTTCCGAGCTTAAAGGCGTCACACGCGTGCCGGTGAATGAACACGCTGAAATCTTTGGAACAAACAGGAAATCAAATCTAAAGTGTGTGTTATGTGGCATGTGATCGGGTCTCATTGGAATACAAGTGCTTCAAAAAAAAAGTGCACAGCGCAGCGAGCGTCAACTCTCTTATGACTCCTTATTTCATGCCTTGGGAGAAGAGGAGGGTGGTGGGTAGGGGGGTGGGGGGGGGAGAGAGAGAAAAATCCCTGCCAGGGCACGTCTGAACTGTGACAGCCCCGCCCATTACTAGTCCTGTGGTTTTGCACCTGCCTCACCACCCCTGCCACTTTGAGCGCAAAACCTCCGGTTTACCTGCACTGCAGCGTTTCCTCCGCTCCGCTCCTGGATCCCGCTGCACCGGCAGGGACGCGACATGACGGCTCAGTGAGGGAAGACGCGGCGTTCACAACAACATCAACAACATCTACAACAACAACACAGGAGAAATCTCTGCAGCCAGATTTCTTTCTTTTTATTTATTTTTTTGCTTGATTTTGTCAGGGGGGGTGAGAGGACTCCGCTCGTCCGCGTGTCCTTGCGCAGCGGAGGGAGGGGGGGGAGGTGGGCACGCGCTAAGTAACGGAGCAGCCGGACGTAAACATGCAATAAGTGACGGCGCCGACCAGGTAGGCTTTCTACGCGCGAGCGCTTCCCCCCTCCTCCTCCTCCTCCTCCTCCTCCTCCTCCTCCGGACCTCCTCGGCTGAACTTTACCCGCCGCGATGGCCGCCGCCGCTTCTGCCGCTCTGGGGGAAGTTGGAGGCGTCCTGCACGGCATCGACGGGATCGCCCACGTCGGGTCCCACTTCGTCCTGACCCCGCTGCTCGGGGACAGCTCCAGCATGCTGGGGGAGCACCTCATATCCGGGGACAGGCTCTCCCGGAGCACCCCGGCGGATTTAACGCACCTCAAAGGGATCCTCAGGAGGAGGCAGTTGTACTGCAGGACTGGGTTTCATCTGGAAATACTTCCGGATGGCACGGTGCAAGGGACGAGGAAAGACCACAGTCGATTTGGTAAAAAAAAAACTCTCGATTATTATCATTATTATTAAGATAAGTGTGCAACATGTTTATTATAATAAAAAAAACACCAGCTAAGAAAACAAAAGTGAATCATCATTATTGGAGTAGCAATGCTGCTGCGTTGAGGGGTTCATGTGTGAGTCTGTCTCACATTTTTTGCATCATTTTTTTGAGCTTCTTTCTTTCACCTTTGTTAAAGTCCGGATTGAAGATGTGCGTTATTCCTCTGCAGGTATCTTGGAGTTTATAAGCCTCGCTGTTGGGTTGATCAGCATCAGAGGGGTGGACAGTGGACTCTATCTAGGGATGAACGACAAAGGAGAGCTGTATGGCTCTGTAAGTATCACTCTGCCTATTCATGTTGCCCCTTCACTATATAATAAACATGGGGATTTTTTTCCTCCAATTTAATAGATAATTTGCGTGTAATCCTACTTTTTTTTTAATCCAGGAAAAACTCACAGCCGAATGCGTCTTCAGGGAGCAGTTTGAAGAGAACTGGTACAACACATACTCCTCCAACCTCTACAAACACGGGGACAAAGGGACGCGCTACTTCGTGGCGCTGAATAAAGACGGGACGCCGCGGGACGGGACCAAGTCCAGGCGGCACCAGAAATTTACGCACTTCTTGCCCCGGCCCGTGGACCCTGACCGTGTGCCAGAACTGTACAGGGATATCCTGGGACACAGCTGAGACCTGTAGAGGGGGGAAAAGGCCTGGTCCGGATCAGGAATAGTAGCTGCTGCAGCCCCCCCCTCGCGCAAAAGAGAGAGAGAGGGAGAGAGAGGACGCAGCCAGGGACGCAGCCAGTGCAGGCTGGTGGTGGACGGCACAGCAGCAGGATAAGAAGGCACCGAGGGGGGGGGGGGGGGGGGGGGGGGGGGGTCATGTAGGAATGCACGGGGCCATCTCTCAGCAGCCGAGAAGACAGGCGAGAATGTCTGCCTCTTTCTCAGCATGAGGGGCTCGTTTGTTTCGGAAGGACGCGGGGCGACCCCCAGATGGAGCTGCGCGCGGAATAAAGGGAGACGAACGGGAAGCAGGAGGTGAACGGTCAGGGAGCATCTCCCCTTCCTCCTCCTCCTCCTCCTCCTCCTCCTGGACGGATGGAGACGTCAGCGTCAGACCGTGGGAATCACAGGATGGTATTTTTTTTATATTTGGTGTCAGAGAGTTTTGATCAGAAGGACATTGAAGGAAATCTGTTTTTTTTTTCTTCTAACCTGTGTCTAGACCCGTTTTTGAAAAAGAGCAGCGTGTAACAATTTATTTATTCATTTTAGATACATATATTTATGTTATATATTTATTTATTTGAGAATATATTTTTACATTTAGATAAAAGCAATAAAGGAAAAAAAAACTAGAAACTGTATTATTTGTGTAAAGACTGAGACACCAACTGTACTATTCTGTCTTTTATCCTAAGAAAAGCTGCATCAGATGTAATATGATCAAAAATCAAAAGTTATTGGCGACATTTGGAACAGGCAGTCATATCCAAAATGGTTTAATCACCACATAGCAACTGTGAATCAATCTTTTTTTTTCCTAAAGAAATCTTTGTCTTTTTGACTTAGTTATATCCAAACTACTGTTACACATGGCAAAGTCAACAAATTACTCATGTCAAACAATAAATTTATCAGAATGTGATCAGCATGTTTTTTATATTTGACCAGGGATACAGATATTCTGTTCATTGCTCACTATGTGTTCACTCAGATTTTTTTTTATAATCATAATATTTGACTTCACTGGTTGCCTTTTGTCTTTCAGAGTTTAGGCATATAAACCTGCTTACGAGACCAATGTTGTCTTTCTTTATGGACACCGTTATGGCGAGGGACGAGTCGTAGACCTGATGCACGCATAAAACTTCAAAGCCTCCCCTCCTGAATCGTGAACTCAACAACACGATCAGGGCCAAATAAAATCTGACCTTTAGCTCGGGCCCAGCAACTTAGCAGCTGTATAAAAACTGGAGGTCAGAGCGATAAGGATTAAGTAACCTCTGCTGACAGTTTCAGGGCTGTAGTCTTTGTCAAAATGTCACATTAAACAAAGGAAGTCAAGGCGGCCAACACATGTCTGCATGGTGAATGTTTCTCTTGTTTCCAGACTGATTCTATTTCTGTATACGTTATAATACGTGACAATTCCACCATTTCTCAAGTCTGTCTTAAAACAATAATGGAGAGCTGGAATGAACATTGGAGCATTTTGTTCTTGTTGTTATAATTCTGCCTGTTCATATTGACCAGAATATATTTACAAGTTTACTTGAAGCTAGGTTGAAGCTTTAGCCATCCAATCTAGTTCAATTCAATGAATAGCTCCTTCTGTTTTTCATGATCCTCCCACTGTAGTTAAACAGGAAAACGCAAATAGGTTTATTCTATAAGAGACTAACCTGAAACTTTTAATCCTTTGATGAACATTTAATTAATTTTTGCTGTAAAAAAGGACTGAAGTTTGGCCTTGAATCACCATTACATTTAATTGCATGTGGAGAGGATCTATGAACAGGAAGAAAGATTACAATGAATAAAACCTGTTTCAGTGTTCATTTGGGCACCGGGACGCATACGTTGTAAACCGACCTTTTAAAAGCGTTTCATGGACAGATTGTCATCTTTTTGAGCAACGGGAGAACAAACCCCGAGCAGGTGATGACGGAGCAACAGCTGAAGGACTTTTAAAAGAAGCCTTTATCTCACATATCTGTGCACAGTTTCCTTCCACAGTTGGGAGAAGATCTGTGTTGAAGCATGAAAGCTCGGCCTGTGATCTCAGCGCGTGTGTGTGATGGCGAGCCAGGGGGGTGTCTCGCTGCGTGGAGTCGAACCCCGCTGCCAATTCTCTCCTGTCTACAGCAGTGATACCGCGGGACTTTCCCACCCGCTTGCACACCTTGAAACATCAACAAGGCTTCTGTCGTCGTTTAATGACAGCATCCAGATTATTATAACCCGGCGTGCACGTGGACATCCCCCGTCCACCGTGGCGTGCCTGTTACAGTACGACGTGAAGGGAAAAAAAAGGATTGTAGAGCTTGTTTTTGGAAAAGATACCGTCAGTCCTCACCTTTTCTTTAGATTTACACAGAAAGCACATAAGTAATAGACAGGGTGTGTGTGTGTGTGTGTGTGTGTGTGTGTGTGTGTGTGTGTGTGTGTGTTCAATCCTGCCCCATCTTTCCAAGAAAAAGTTGCCATACTGTAATAGCTGTTTGTCAGATGTTGCAGTACGCCCATCCGAAGAGACTGATACTCCACCATCAAAAGCAGACTTTGTGCAAATCTCAGAGCGTAACCCCCTCCCACCCCCTTCCACCTTCTTTTTTTTTTTCCTGACATTTTTAAGGTCACATCTCTAAACACGCTGGAAATCCTGACTTTGTGATACCTGATGCCCAGAAGTGCTCTTTGGCACTTGTTTAACCAGTGTTTTTGGAGTCTACCTGGCCCCTGAAACAGATGCTTTTGTTCCACCTACTCCGCCTCCTCCAGGTGGTCCGCGGCTCCTCGCTGGAAAACACTTAAACCCCTCATCCGCACCCACTCCGAAGGCCGTCTCACACGCTTAATGGACGCTCCCTGACTTTCATCACCTCCTTAGCAGCGGCCTTAAAGGGCTCACTCTCGAGGAAACCCAATCAAGTGTGTGTGTGTGTGTGTGTGTGTGTGTGTGGCATGGGTCCACAGGCAGGTGTGGAAGTCAGTGATCTTCCGCGTCTCTCTTCGCGGCCCGGTCAGACAGCGCAGGTGTTCCCTCAGCACTCTGATCTCAGCCCTGCTGTTTGTCGGCCGGGGATACGACTTAGCAGGAGGAGAAGGAGGGTGGAAATATAGCCTATAGCTTTGTAGTCTGCCCCCAATTATCAGAGAGCATAATTTCTATATTTAGAAGGCTGCGTTGGGAAGACGGGAGGTGCCCAGGAGCTCACCTGTTGCTCTAAAGCCGTGGCCACTTCTAAAGAGTGTGTTTGCCCAGGGATGGTGTCTGCAGCTTTGTGTCATTTGCATCCTGCAACTATTGATTTCAGGCTCTTTGTTGTTTGTTTATTCCTTAGTAAATTGCCGTGCGCACAAATTATGAGCTGCATGTGTGTTTATAGTGGATTACAGCGGCGGTGTAAGTATAGCGTTATCCACTTGATATTTTGGAGTCCAGTAAGAGGCATTCTGGAAAAATCTGCAGCCCAGCGGCTCCAGATATTATCCATCAATCCATCCGTCGTTCCGGTTTTGCGGCCTGCAAGAGAAAATAATTAAAAAAAAAACAATCACCTTCTACACTCGTCACATTGTACTCCCTTTTGAGTTCAATCATTTTCAGTGTCATAGCTAAGAGGATTTTGCGGTCTGCCTCCTGCAAGCGGCAATTAGAGCAGCATACCAGATTTACTGACACTCTACATCCCAAGCTGTCAGCTCCAGTGGAAAATATGCTCCTCTGTTTGCATCTCCATGGAGACAATAGTAGAAAACAACTATGTTTAGATGTTGTGGGGATCAAGGAGAGTAAAAAAAATGGCGGGCAGAAGAAGCCAGGGTATCGTCATTTCTGCAGAGTTTAGCTCTTCACTTGTTACTCGGTGGATGACACGCTAGCGGCTGGCGGTGAGTGACGGCGTAATGTTCAACATGAAGGAGCTCACGGGAGGCTGAGCTCAACAATCACACATCTGCAGCATCTGCAGCCACTGCAACATCTGCAGCACAGCACACAGATGCAGAGGTAAACGGGTATGTGTGTGTAGTTTTATAAGACATCACTGAAAACGTTCCCCCAATTTATTAATTCAAGTTCAATGAACCTAATTCATTTAAGTGTCATCAATGGAAACAATTTAATTAAGTCGGTTCAACTATTTTCTTTTTTCAGGGTATGCTGCATATTTTTATGTAAGTGACACTCTTTTGTTGAACTAAGCAAAGCATTTTTTTAATGGCAGGATTTTTTTGGTGAATAAAATACAGAAGAAAAACATATTTTATGCATTGTTTAGGATTTTTAACTTTTTGCTTTCTTTAGACTTCTTCTATTTTAGAATCCATATATATTTATATTGTTTTGAGAGATACATATTGCATTTATTATTACACTTCAACATTAGTCTGACTGCTACAGCCACAAATCACTCACTGATTTATGGTTATTTCAGTTTAAACTGTCAGAATTATAATAATCAGCGTCCGTACAATTACTCCATTAAATACAGTTTTTAGGTATATTTACTTCACTAGTTCCAATGAGGGAGGTAATATTGTACTTTTTACTTTACTACATTTATCTGACAGAATTTGTAGTTTCATTATCAATAAGGAAAAATATAATTGCTGTAGAATATATGTTACAGATAAAACTAGTCAACAATATATACATTAGTTCCTTCTCTAACAGCAGCAACAACATTAAAATGTGGCTTCATACATTATGTTTAGGCAGTATTAATGTATTAATATAATATAAAATAGTAGAAAACTCACATGTTTATGAGAACTTTTTTATGTTTACGTATATTTTAACAGAAGTAGATTTACCTTTTTTAAGTTATATTGCAATATTTTATCTTCTCTGCTGAGGTTAAAACTCATGATCTACTCTGATCGCACATGCAGATAAGAACAGGTAAAAAAAGGCCATTTTAACCCCTTCAAATAACTGATTATAATATATGTATGTGTTACCCTGGCAGACTATTTAATGCTGTAATCCCTCCAGCCCCTCACATCTGCTGACCAAACCGGCGTGTGAGTCCCTGTGGAGCAGCGTGTCACCGCTTCCTCCGGCCCATGTGTGTCCACATTACAGAGTCACAAATTAGGCCTTGACATTTGGGCGCCATAATTGCTCTGTGAAAAGCATGAGGCATCAATTAGGCTCTCAGCACCATGACAGGTTATCCCTACAGGACATAATCACCCTGCTGGGCTGCTTGGCTGGACACACACACACACACACACACACATATGCCTGCAGACAAACACACACTGCTTCACTGGTGATTTTTTTGGTAGCGGCACAGCCACAGTGGGTTGTGAGATTTGCCAACATGATGTATAAACAAGTGAACACCTTAATGAGTGTGTGTAGGCCGCGCTGGTGAAGTGAGTCTCACTATTAGGAGCGTGGATCCCTTTGATTCCCCGTCTCTGCAGCCCGCTTGACAGTTTCTGCTCCCACGGGGAGTGGGGATCTTTAGGGTCAGAAAAAAGGTCAATTGGTTCATTTCCATAGATTCCACTTTAAACATTCTTCTAGGCTTTGGAAGCAATTCAATCAGCAGTGAAAACACCGGTGGGCGGCGTGGAATTACCAGCCGTCGTTAACGACGCTGCGTGCTCATAAACAAGATGGATGTATCCCACAGAGAAATGCGGCGCTGCAGGATTTCTTGTTTGTTTTTCAGAGCCGAGATGTATCACACGCAATAAACACGACATTTTCTCTGATTATAAGCTATGAACGAATACATTTAAAAGCTTGAAACATCAGAGTGATGAGGACTCATATATTTTTGTGTCTTTCTGTCAATATTGGGAGATTCTAAACATTTAGATTTCATGTCCATCGTTTTGTTTTTTCACAGCTTGTTTGTGTGAGCAAGGGATTCCTTTCAATAAAAATGTCTGATTATTAAACGTGTCACTTTGACTGGATTCATTCAATGTTCATTTTCTTTTCAATAAGTAGGACCCCACATGACACATACGAATAGTGATAATAAATAAAACAATACATGTTCAGCAGATCACTTATAAGACACTTTATGCACTTCATATTTACCAGATATTGGGGATCTAAACTTACTAACTTACTAAAGTAACATATTGACAATTGTATACCAAAAATAAAAAATTTAGTCATGGGCTCTTTCTTCCTCTAATGCTGGACTGATGCTACAGTATCACCACGCATAGAGGTCTGCCACATTACACTGTGGATTCTCCGTATTCTTTTTATAGCATGAATTTATTTTTGGATGTTTTAAAGTTTTTACACACTGTATCTTTTATAGTGGATCAAATTTACCATGTGATGTGAGGAGGGTTTGTTTGTGGTGTGAAGCTGTCACTCATTTATTGGTTTGGATTCTACAGCTTAAAGAGTTTGGTTTATCTCACAGCAGAAAAACACAGTGGGCTCCCCATGTCTCCAGATATGAATCATATAAAATATATTATTTCATATTTGAATTACCATTTTAATTACTTAACAACATTCACAGATATAAACCAATGCTGACTAATGTCCATGAATGTTCATGAAATGCTGTATTGCTTTGTAAGTTTGTATTTTGAATCACATTTAATAAGTTCCAGTGTCTCTGTGAGCATCTCTGCACGTCTCTGGATGCTTCGCCATTTCTGCACAGGTTAACCTTATTTATCACGGCTCATAAAATAAAGGCTAGTGCTGATGATAGTAGTAAGTGACGAAACAGGGAAGGGGTAACACCTCACTGTGTGAAGTCTTGATAATTGTTGTCATGATACGCCGCTGTATTTGTAAGAATGATAGCCGCAAACACCGCGGTGAAGAACCCAGCTCTGTGCAACGCTTTCTCCGCCTGGCTAAAGAGCGCGATAGAGAAAGACTGTACTCTCACTGCCGAGCAGTGAAAGTGGAAATGTGCTTTGTTGCCATTCAGTCGGGCGGAAAATTGCAAACCCATTTGTCATTGTGTGCCAAGATGCAGAGGTCAGTCAATGGATTCCTTCATGACAAGCTTTCGGAATCGAATGTTTTTCCATGGCCTCACCCTTTCACACCTGCACCTCCAGGTAAAATAACAAAACAGGCGAGAAAGAGAGAAAAGAGGGCTTAGAGCGAGCGACTTAAAGACGGGGGAGAGAAAAACGATATGCGAGAAGAATTTACCATGAAACCCGCCACGTCTATTGGCCATTTCAGCTCATTTGAACCCAATATACATTTAGCTCACAGTGGCAGATGAAATGCCAGGTTTTGGCTATTGTCCAAAGCTGGAGAATACCACTAATTATCCCTGCCTGCGACCACAGAACATTCTTACAGGCTCAAAAGGATGTTGTTTGTTATCCCATCGGTCAAAACAGCAACTGCTTGGTTTGAGGTGATAGCAGAAACACTTAACGAAACTTTTCCACTGTTGGATTGACTGCTTAATCCTGCGGAGCGGCTTGGTCCCTCCAGCTCCAACGCATCAGGGGCGTCAAACACACATTACAAACTGATTGAGCTTTAAAATCATGCAATTGTTTTAATAGTTTGTGCACAGCAAACAGAGTTTAGTAGAGTTCAATAATCAAAGACGAATATGCTTGAATTTTTTTTATGCTTAGGATCAGCTCTGTTTGAGAAAAGGCTGAAGTCATACACATTTTTCTTCGATCTACAACTTTAATTTTGTAGAATTTTGTTTTATCCAAAGAGATTTTTGTGACAGAGATTATACAACACAAGCAAGGAGTTGGACAGGGAAGAACGAATGTGTCTGATTTAAAGCTAAATTCCAGTCTGATTGGACCTAGTATGGGTGTATAGACCAGACCCCCCCAAAAGTCTTTGTATTGAAAATCTATTTTGCTGTGTTGGGATATTGTTTATAAAAGCAGAATTCCCTTATATGTATGTATTGAATAAGTTCTGACAGTTCCTTTTTCAGTCTTATTTCAGGACATTTCCATTGGGTTGTGCTGAGGTCCATCGAACCTAAGGTGGTCAAACTTCCATAGGTGGTCATTGTTTGATTCCAAGCTACCTATCTCCTGACCCTAATGCTTCCATTGTCGTGCATGGTGTCAATCAATGAAAAACAACTTCAAGACCATAGCTTTGGTGTTATTTGGGCATAGAATCCGATGTCTGAAGCATAGTATTGCTGTTAGTCCCCACCAATCACAGTACAATGTGTCTTACGAGTTTATTAGACATTAGGGTATTTGTTGAGGACAAGTTTGCTTTTTTTGTTATTGATAAATAATTCATTTATAAAATAAGGTTGACTGGCAGACAATGTTTACCCAGCTAGCTCAAGTGTCTGGATTCACGTGTTTATTTGGTGCTGATGACACTATATTATCGGAGGTGTTACTTTATGATTGTGGCCCTTTTGTTTTTTGTTTTTTTGGAGCCATAATTGGACTTTAATGGTCTATTCTATTTAAAGTATATACTTTATTGCAGACAGGTGTGCATCAAAACTGTGTAACATAGTTAAGCCAATATAAGGTATGTCAAATTAAGGTTAAATCATGTCAAATCGAGTCAAGTGAAGTTAAACCTGTTCACCTTTATTTGTATAGCCCAACATGAAAAATCTGAGATTTGCCTTCCCAGTTTCATCCCTTGACCTCAGACCTTCACATTGCACGAAGGAAAACTCCCCAAAAAAAACTTTAACATGAAATTCAATAGCTCGCTGTGCTATTGCTCATACCAGACCAAGTAAGGCTGGAGCAGCGGAGCACCTGAGTCTATTGAACCTGGAAAGGTTATATTTTATAGCCCATGAATTCCGTGTGTAGTGGGAAGAGGGTGATATTGTTTATTTTAAAAGTCACATCGTCTCGCTTTAAAGCGCGAGCTCAGATCAATTCTTGTCAAGTAGCTAATCCTTAGATTAAACAGACAAAAACGCACATCCACTCCAGACGAGTGTGTCTAGTAATTGTGAACATCATATGTCCTTTAACAAGAATTCTGCACAGATAAAGTTTAAACAGGGCTTTGCCATACAGTACATTAATCTGTAGCTCTTACATAGTTACACCGTATAAATCACAGGGCTAAACGTGAACAAGTCCCGGCGAGTCTCAAGGCAAAAGTGATCCAAGAGCACCGTTTGAGTCCCAGTTGTTTCGGGGAACAGGAAAAAGAGGCCTCAGCCGACAGAGGAAAACCAATGTGAATCAATCAGTCTCTCATATGTTAATTGATTCCCTCCCTAATTAGATCACTTGCACATACTATGTATAAAAGTGGATCTAAACAGTCTATGCATGGATGTCTTTTTTTCTAAAATAAAACATATTTTTTTACTTTTTTTTGTTGTTTGTGAGCTCGCTGCCGCCACGGCTGTGATCTCCGGCAGTGTAAGCAGAGCGAAATGTTGCGGGGGAACTTCAAACAGGCCATGCAGCCGAGCTCAGATCCTCCTCCACAGTAATAACTTTGAGTGCTTCTGGAAGAAGGAAATCCCCTGGCCAGGAAAGACACATCACTCCACTACAGAGGCACCGAGCCGGGTGGTTTATCACGGCCAACCCACAGACTCCACCTTGAAATAACAACACACGGGACTACTGGATGGTTCGAACCAGTGTTATAGTTAAATAGTACATTTTAACCACACGAATCCAACTATTACTGTTGTTTAATGACATTTAAACACTATTTATTGTATTCGATTTCAGTGAGCTAATCCTTAGGAGGCGCCTTCACGTATTGTATGAATCAAAATATCCTTAAAACTATATTTATAATCATAAAACAACACATTATATGAGAACAATGGACAAAAAATCAAAGGTACCTTCTATTCTTACAGTGTTTTAAAATTTATGAAGAGCGAGAAAAAAAAGATGTTGTGATTTTATATGTTTATATCAATTCCAGTTTTTAATGTAAAAGTAGACCAATGAAAATCACCTGAAAAACCTAAGTCACAGAATATACAGAAGACTTTCAGGCCCATATGCATTCAAATCTATCCCAGCATGCCACTTACGGCTGCTGATTTCTCCCAGCTTATCACAGATTCAGATGTTAATCAGCAGATTTTTTTTCTTTTTTCCCAAGGCCTGCATTTTTTCCCCAGTATCAAAGGCAGCATGAAAAAAACAGAGCAAGAAGCTGCAGCAGGTGATAAGCTGCAACCACAATAAGAGTTCACCCAGACTGAAAGAAAAAGAAGATTCACCCTTTAAAGGCAGCTTTTAGTCATTCAGCCGACTTCTTACAATGTGGTTAATGCTTTTAATAAAATGCAATTAACATTTAATGAGATGATCATGTTGAATTCTTTGCTTTCAAGAATTTACAAAACACACAATTTAAATATATTTTAGTATTGTCAAATTAAGGTGAAAAATCTTCTAAATTTACTGCACAAGTACATGAAGAATTTGCTCTCGCAGGAAAGAGAAGCTCTTAGGGTTCAGTAAACAAGAAAATATAGATAAGCAGACACAGGAGGGGTTTTGATGATACCTCAGACTTCTCCTCCTCCTCCTCCTTCTTGCTCATAAGACATGCATACCTCTCCACGTCCCAGTAACTAATCATCATACAGATCTAGCCAAGAATAGAGTAGCTGAACACAGGAAATATCATATTCAAGCTTTCTAGAGTTTCCCCCCCTTTACTTCCCAAGTTCATTTCCCATGCCTGGACTGAGAGGATGTCAGTATTGTCTGCTTCAGTGGGCAGAAATTAGACTTCAAAACCTCGGGACTCCCAGAGAGGCATTTACTTGCCCACAATAATGTTTACTGTGCTCACTCTAATAGGCTGCTCCGGCCCATATTATTCTGTCTGGTTGGCTCTTACTAACCCAGGTGTGTGTTTTATTGCATTGAAACTTATCAGCGAGGTGATCAGAAAGCCGCTGCCAACTAGGTAGGTCAACCTTTCTGTGTTATGAAACCAGAAACAGCTGTAAAGGAGAACACCTCCTCGTATCTCTGAAGGATTTCAAACATAAAAAAACTCCCTATATAGCCGGACAACAAGGAACTCTGTCGCTTTATTGGTGCAGATGAAGTTTAAATCAATTTTTATTGAGGCTGCTTTCAGCAGAAATGAGCCGGGACAAGCCCCTTCTCTCAGATAGTTGACACCCGCCTGCTCGGGAGGATCAAAGTGCTTCTCTGTGCACATTAGGAAAATACAGGGGACTCATTTCAAGCGCTCAAAGTGCCACCTAGATGCTTAGCAACACATTCCCCCTGTCAGAGGCAAACAAAGACAGTTTTCAGGGAGGAGAAAGGCATGCCGTTTCCCCAACATGCCTCACCTGCGGTGACCAATCACGATTGTAGCTACAATCCTGGGCCCTGGAGGTAGATAGGTGAGGGTTTATGTTGTCATTGGTGGATGTTTTACAATCGGCGTGTAATACATCTCACAGTTAATGTTTATTTTCACAGGGACCACCTCATTCCTTTGGTCTGACCCAGAAAGATGCAGCGTGTAATCATAACAGCATTGATAGGGACACGTTTTAAATGTCTGCAGAGCGGCAGGCTTGTGCTGTGTCAACAAGCCAGACGTCAATCTGTGGACTGGAAATATCCTGATATTAAGGAAGTATTTCGCACACATGCAGGGTTCTGTATTTAAATGAACCGATGGTCAGGGTGCACGCAAACAGTGAGCAGTGGTCTACAGAATCCTGTGGTCAATATTCTACTGAAACTGTTGATAGAAGCAGCCAAAATGTACTAAAGCAGGGGTCCCCAAATTTTTTTCCTGTGAGGGCCTCATAACTTTTCCCTTCTCTGATGAGGGGCCAGGGGCCAGTTTGTAAAAAAAAAAAAAAGTGTGACAAATGCAGGAGGGCCTAAATTTAAAATTTATTTTTTCCAAAAAGCCACAATCAAATAACCCTTTCTGGATTCTTCACAGAACAAAAGTCAGAAAATAAGTAATAATCAAATAAGTCATTACTGTATTTAACACAAACATAAGGCGCACCTAACTATAGGGTACGGGTTTTATATACAGATATATATAAATAGATATATACAAAAATAGAGCGGGAGCAAACTAACATGTATTAACATTTTTCCTAATAAACAATCATCAATAGGCACAGGTATGGTGAAACGTAAGGATAAAACCAGCACACAAGTGTGCGTATTTTAAAATAGAGCGGGGTAATGTCATCAATTTAAACCACCAAATTCCTCATGATTCCAACAGCAGCTAAATCTCCATCAAACAGTTCTGTGCCGTGAGGCTCCCCGAAAATGATGCATTATAATCCTCTGGAAGTTTCTGCGCTACCGTAGTCCTGGTCCGGATGGAAAAATCGCACCGTTTTATGAAACGAAAGCACCAAGACGTTAAATTTTCACTTCTTCTGCTTGCTTTACTGTTTTAGGTCGATTGGTGACAGTCGAAACGCTTCTCCCACTCGATTTTTGCTCGGTGATCCACTGATCGAGTCTTTCCTCCAACTCGGGCCACCTGCCTTCCGTGGAAACTCAACTGCGTCTTTCATTAATCTTAAATTGACTCTATTTCCATGTTCTTCAGCATAGCTGATCACCTTCAGTTTAAACTGTGCTTTAAATCATGACATTGCATCATTTAATCGATGACATTGCATTAAATCTTCATCCAAAATTCAAAAAGGGACTCAACGTGTAGTGCGTTAGAGTATACTGTTTTGTAATATGAAGTAGCATAAAATGGAAATTCTCAACAGCACTAGAACGTCAACATTGCACTTCACCTGATTCATTTTTTTGGCCTCAGCAAACACCTGCTTGTTTACTCATCCAACAGACACGGGGCGACATTAGCATTCATTCCTCATGAGTCATGTTTACGGTCGCCTGCTGAGTAGCCGCTACTCACTCCGTTTGTTTGCTCTTTTTTTTTTTTTTTCCGCCGTCTATCAACTCGCTGAGGTAAACATCCAACTCTTTGGCTGCTAAATTCTATATTCATCAGATAGTCGTCAACTGTGCGTCTGCTGCGTGGTGCTGAGCAGGACGCTCTGTAGCTGAGCTGCTGGGATTAGTCTTATGATGAAGTACCAATAGCCTGCAAAACATTTACTCAAGTAAAAGTACTACATCAAGAATCATACTTGGGTAAAAGTATTATTTTCTTTAAAATTGACTTATAAAATTACAAGTATGTATGGGTTGTCAGTCTCTGGGCTTGGCTTCACAAGCAATGTATTTGTATTGAAAAGATCTGTGTCAATATGCTACTGTGCTTTCTGTGAATGACAAGTTATTTACTAATTTACTATTAAGACATGATATATTTTTAAATATTTTATTTAATTCATTTGACTGCCAGCATATTCATCTACTTGATTGGCTGGAAGTTACAAACAAGGCCACAGCGCAACTATCAAAGAATATTTGACAAAAAGAATTTAATATAATAATAAAGCAATATAATAAATACTATAAAGAACTCAACTCAATATCTGAAATGTAAGAGGTGGAAAGAAGAGATAACTGTCACAAAATGTAGTGCAGTAAAATTAAAGTATGCATTACTATTTTTATTAAAGTATAAATACAAAAAAAAAAATATTTGGTGAACCAAAATAGAAAAGTTGCAGTACCCAACTTAAACAAATAGTAATATAGTAATAGTAATAGTAGTAATAAAAAGTCATAGGATGTGATGATTTTTTTGTGGATTCCTCTCTATAAACTTGTATCTGTACATATAGAGAGCTTTTCAATTGTTCTAGTGACCTGGTAAAATTATGTTAACTTAAATTGGTTCAAAGAATATAAAGATAAGAAGACAAGTTGTCGGAAAAAATTGTCTCAAATTAAAACTGGTTTAAAAATTTTTTTGCAAATTAAGAAGTGGAACATTGTGTTAATGTATAAGAAGTTAAAATGAGATATTGGAAAAGTGATGTGAGTGATGTAATATCTTTCTCTACAAGCTGGTGATGTATGTAAAAACTGAGAACTTCGCTTTTTAATGCTTTTTTTTTTTTAATGTGTAGCTTTTATCTCAGTGACATAAGATGGAAAACATCATATCTGTGATTTATGGCACAATTCAAACGGGATGAAAAGATAAGCTGCCTCTCCCCATTGACCACCATATATCATTTTTGTGAATAGCGTCCCATGGGATAACTGGAAGGGGGAATTACTCTCTCTCTTTATAGTCATTTGATCCATTGCTTATATTAAAAAGAAAGGACCATAGCACATGTGTAGATGCATTTAGTGAGTTTCCACCTGACAATCTAAGAATTCAGCAGGAATCTCGCTGTGCTCTTTGTTGCCAGCATCATCTGTGCATCACAGTTACAGGGGCTTCTGATTTCTGAAAACCTTTTAAACCTCCAACCCTCCCCGCTGAAAAGAATAGATATATTTATTGGAATAGACCACTGATAGATACACCAGCTGAAACAGCACTATCCACGTTAGAGAGGACGAGGCACGGAACATGAAAGAGCCTCACAGGGAGGCCGTCGCTGTTTTCAACAGATAAAGTGAGCTTAGTGAACTTTGAAGAAAACGTTGTTTGAAAGGTGAAGATGGAGAGTGTAAATCTGCTGGTTGATGTGTTGGCACCGGGGCTCAAGACCTCACTGAAAAACTCACAAATCACAGCCCGGCCTGGCACCGCAGCCCAGGGCCTCCAGGAATCAGCCGTAATCTGACAGAGGATCAGCTCAATAATAAAACATTACTGATAGCCTCCAGCTCTGAGCAGTCCGGACACCATGTAATGGAGAAGGTGCGTTTACGACGGACACAACAGCAGAAGGGCCAATGAGGTGGATAATTATTTGAGCAGACAGCTGAGCAGTCTATCTGAAGCCGTCTTTTTTATTTTGCTCCTGAAAACAGTGGCATAAAACAAGTGTTGTCTGTTCCCCTCACTGTGATGTTGTGGGGCAGAAAGAAAAGGAGAGAAGAAAAAAAGCTGATGACAGGGTACTTTCATGTTACTTATCGTGACGCCGTATCAGAGCCATCTAGATGGGCCAGACAAAGTACCACCACGTCCCGTAGCTCTGAGCAGAATTTCATCTGTTTCATCATTTCTTCTCTGTCTTTACCTCTCAGGGGAGACGAGAGGTTGGTGGTCCACGCATTTAGACCACAGCGGAAAAAAAAGGAGGGGGGGGGTGGGCCTGAATGACAGATAAGTCTCATCTTATTCAAGAGGAGGCATCTGTCTTTTATGAAGAACTTACAAATATGGAGCTGGATAAAAAGAGAGAGACAAAAACCTCTGATAAACGGCACACACACCGTCTCACGCAACACTTCTCAGGAGAAGATAGTGGGCTCATCCCTTAAATGTCCCTATAACGCTTCGGGAGGGCTGTGCGTGACGAGATGGAGGCATTTTTGGATAGATTTTGCTGTGCCAAAAAAAAAAAGACCTACCTTGCACTAGCAAAAGTTACCATTATAAAATACAAATAATACCTCAGTGGTTGAGTTATCAGTGTCAGCGTATCTCTGGCTGGAGCTTTCATTTTAGAAACTTCTGATTTGAAGCTCATCTTGTCGCCTTGCGGCCTGCGCTCCTCAGTTCGTGCTGTGATGATGTTCCCAGACATCGGCAGATGTGTATCGCAGAGAAAAAAACATCAACTTGAGTGAGTACGTAGGAGTTTGTGATTGAGCGTGGTGCGACTCCGTCTGAATACATCTCAGATCCACATCTGCTCGGCTAATTTTCTGTGACGTGGTTAAAGGAAGAGACAACAAGACGCGTCTGCAGCCGCTCTGCGAAGCCCACGACGCTCTGAGCAAGGCCTTTATTGCAGTGCTAATGTCACCACGTTATCAGGTATTTGGCAATGAAGGCATGTAATTTCCTTTTTTTTTTTTACCGTAGCTCTTGTTCAGTGCCTGTTCTTGCATGGAAGTGTTGCAGCGGGAAACCCCAGCAAGACACAGCACACTGCTCAGCTGCAAAAGTGCTGCCAGGTGTCAACTTGTGACATTACTGCAATAAAAAAGCATTTTTTCCATGCTAGTAATGCCCAAGTGAAAAGTCTATAAATGGCTTGACTGAGTTTTGTAAATTCTTTATTCATAGTTTACATCTCCTTCATAAAGGAGTTACCTTCCATCTCTCTCTCTCTTTCACCTACATAGTGCAACTTCTATAAATGAAGCTAACAAAGGCCATATAGCAAATGAGACTAATTTCAGACTAAGTGTATATACTTCCAAAACTTCAGACGCTGCAGTCTTAAGTAACATCAGCAGCGGTGGAATTCTTACACGGCAGAGATAAGGACAGACTGCTCTATTTGTCAGTGCATGGGGCCCCTTAAGGGCCCGGTGAATCTGATGTCCACACACACTCATTTCTCCTGCACTCTGACATTTTCTCAGCAGTATGAGGTTACATACGAGGGGAAAAGACATCTACATCATCAAGCCCCCTTTTTTTTTCTTTTGCGAACAAAACAACCACTTACTCTCGTTTCTGGTGACATCAGGACAAAATGTCAAAAGTTCCCAAAAGGTTGCCCGCAAAACAAAGTATTCTCCAAATGAGAACGGACAGGAGCTAGTATTTTTAGACGACCTATGATTCACTTGCTATTTTTATCGGCAGCTTCTGTTTAGTCGGCTGACCTGTGCCTGTTAGGTTCTCACTGAGTTTTAGACAGGGGCAAAGAGCACAAAGTGTACCGAGGTACATCCCCGGGATTACAAGCAGTGCAGGGTGAGAGTTTGTAACCCGCGGTGGCTGCAGGCTAGCGGGGTCACAGCCCACCCATGGGGGAGGGAAGACCGGGTCACAAAGGCTGAGAAGGATGTATGTTCCCAGACCCAAAGTAGACAGCTCCAGAACAAGAAAACACCCACAGACCGGCAGGAGAGCCACGGAGAAGGATTACCTGTACGACAATAAAAGTCTATTGATTAATGTGATAAGTGCAGAAATGTGAGGATGCCAACAGAGAGACAAGCTCAGATCAGATCTTGCACACAATGAATTGCGTTTTGAATGCAAAGATATATCTAAGCAGTGCAGAGAAGATTACCATTGGGACAGCGAAAGTAAAAACGAATGCCAATCCTCTCTTGCGTACTTGATTGCAGCGCCGTCCCTCAGGAAGAAAAGGTTATAGGATCTCTGAGAAGGCAGCCATTGTTCATCATCTCCACTGAAATGACTGCGTAGAATTGAGAGGAAGAAAGGCAAACCACTGGACCAATGTGATAGCCGCCCCTGAAAGCGGAGATCACTGATGCATGAGTGAAAAGCGCCTTATGTCAAATATAATTGTCCTGCCCAGGAAAAAAAAAGCAGCCAGCGACGTCCGATTTGATTCCCTCCAGTTGGGCTCAGGTTACTTCCTGTCCGCTTTAAGCATGTTCGCCGTGACAACGGGGTTCCCAGTGAGATCCTGGGACGCTCTCATGTCTTTGTCCACCAAAGAGCCTAATTTAATTCACCTCTCATTTCCTTTTCCTTAGCCATGTGAGCTCAGGACCGCTATGTGCATTGATCAGCCACTTTAAGCCAGAAGAATTAGCTTCTCAGACTTTTGGTTGGATTTTCATGATCATTCATGATCTGCAAAATGAAAACATCCCTTTGACTTTGGTGATTCCCTGACCTTATATCTAGCACCACCAGCAGGTCAAAGTGTCACTTTTCCCAGTACTTTTCTTCAGTGGCAGAAAGGGCAGGGGCCAGAAAAATAGAAAGGACAAGCACTGTGAGAGGGCACATCTTCATGTTGTTTTGCACACTGAACCGCCACAGACACCACGATCATTTATCATCTGCCCTCTTGGATGACCCCCCCTAGGACAGCGCAGCACTTTTACAGCGTTTTTTCAAAATTTGTGCAAAAACAAGTTTCCAATTAGCAAATCCTGATACTAATTACCAGTCAAAGTTATGGGAACATTTTTCATCCACCAACAACTACCAGTCATTGTCTATGGTCATCACCTCGATCTCATCGATCCAGTGTTAAGTGCGAGCCTATTGGGGCAAGTCAGCAAGGTGTTAATCACCACCAGGTGCTTCAGATCAGCAGCTATGCTTACACATAGAATAAGATGAAGCACATGGCTAATACTAGCTGCTAAACAGCAGCATGGTACTATAGTCATTGTGAGCATGACTACAGATGCTTTTTTCTTAAAGTCTGCATCATTAAGTCTGCATTTCATAAAATCACTACTTGAAAGTAATTTGTTTTTCTCTGATCTCTACGATTGGAGATGCTGAAGATAGAGGGAGTGGACACTTGTCAAGCTATCTGCTGTGCCGGGTTGTTGGGTCCGCGCTGAGATGTCGGCAGTGGCCCTTCTCCTCGGCTTTTCTTTTGGCCGCTTGCTGCCGGCCTGGAAGCATGTCCAGCTGTCCCATCACTCTGTCAGCGCCACTGTCTCCCTCAGCCCCAGATTAAAAACGCCAAAGGGGCCGCCAGGAAAAGTGGCTCGCCCCGTCTCTCAGGACTTATGTCAAAAATGTTTCAGTCCGCGGGTAATTTGCTACAGTCTGGGATCCTTTCACTGTTTTACTTCAAAGAACCTCGCGAAGAGGGGGACACAGAGAGAGAAATGAAAGGGAGGAAAAATTATATTTAGTTGTGGGTAGTGACAGATCTACATTCTTGAGTATTGACACGTGATCAGAGTGAGGAGTTCTCCTCCTTTTCTGGTGCAGAGATGCTGACTGAGTCTGCAGCAGCCTGCAAATCAGCCTGATAGCAGCACGTCCTTGGACTATCTTTCTAAAATACAGCTTAGCTAAACAAAGTGATTCGACTCCACTTCTACACATATAGGCACCATATTAAAGTTTTTGATATTGAGCCATTTGTCATATGGTTAAGTCACATTTGACACATTATAAAGTATTAACGCTGATGTGAAGCAGGTTTCCCTGAATTGCGATCCAGCCTGAGCAGCTACTCTTAACCTGGAAACGGGTTAAGTGTCTTAATCGCTCTGAAATGTTCTTGGAATGGTGCACTCGTGTCTTTTATTTAAATGTTGGCAACAAAAGTGAGTTCTGCCCTCTGTGTAAGATAATCCTCTGCTGTTGGACTTCAATACAAACTGGTTAAGACCTGTGGAATGAGGAAGAGTTTGGAAATGTCAGTGCAATTAAATGCAGACCTGATAAAACCTCACAGGAAAGTTTGTACTATTCATTTGGATCCATCTCTGTTGCAGAATCAGTGTAAATGTGTTATTTACAGTTGTTTGAACCAAAAGTTAGGCATGACCTGCAGATCTGTTAGTATAGAAGCAGATGTTTCGGGCCGTGGTGCACATCTGTCCTGTAGATCTGCAGCGCTGCATACCAGCAGAGCACGGTGTGCACTCTTGCTGTTTAGTGTGTGTATATAAGTCCAAAAGTGTACAAGTGTGCACATGTGGAATGAAAGTGTTTGACATCAGTCCTGTCTCAGCATTTGGATTCTTTTTGAGACGCGCCAACGCCAAGGAATTCACAGATCCTCACCGGGCCATGACAGACCCGTGACATCTCCGCAGCACAGGATCTCCAGTTTTCACCCCCACGGGCGCATTCACGGCAAACAAAACGGTGATTAAAGAGCGTAACAGGATCAGCTCTAATCAGTGTGTCCTGAGAAAAATGCCTGGGAGTTTTCAACCATTGTCAGGTCACTCCGAGAGGTGATCTCTTTCCATAATAATTATGTGCCGTGCAGTCATCCTCTGCAACGTGAGGGACCCTTCTCTGCTTTCATAGAGTGATCAAAACATGCCGGGAGACTGTGTGGAGAATCAAGCTCCAAATGACGTGCCTGCCCTCTCATTTCTCTGACAAAGAACAATGGCCACCTCATAAGTAATGGCACTTGCACAGACAGAGCTTCTTCGGCGCAAAGGGGAGCAAAGAGGGGGGAAAATAACCATTATCCAACGACATGTCCTATCATGTGATAAATTTCTATTTTCTCAAGCCAAAATCCTTCGGTGCCTCCCTGCTGAAAATATTCAGAGCTTGTAATAGAGATTTGGTCATCAGATAAAAAGTGGTTTGAGCATTTATGTGAGGCTGAGGGAAGAATGATGATTTGGAGGCTCATGCATCTTGAGCTTATCGCTGATGGAATAGCTCAAAGACATCCTCTATTTAGCTGAAATGACAGCCCCTTTTATTACCCCTACTGTGAGAGGTCAGGGAGGGATGGAGACTCTGGCTACGCTGTGTCAGTGCTGCCCTCTGTTGTTCACAAGGGAAACAGCTGCAGGTATCACCAGGTGACATGCGAACATGAACAAGAGATCAAACTTCAGTCACACAGTCAAAATGTTTGACAGACATTTTCAGAAGCTGGGATGCTAATGGGTAAATAAAATGATTTTTGTTGTTTTTCTTTTAGGATCAACGAGAACAATCTTCAGCAGCATCCTGGGTCTTGGAGAATATGACATGTGCTCCCATTCTGATGCTGGTCAGAGGAAACTAATTCTATTTGTAGCAGACTCAGTTATTTAATTGTCAAAATCCATTGGTTGGCTCTCTATGAACTTTAAGCCATGCATCTCCACATGTAGTAAATACTGAAGTGATCACTGGCTCACTGCAATGACTTAATGGGACACTTTAATAAAACTGAGTCATTGTTAGTATCCTAACAGTGGTTGCTGGTTGTAAACACTTGTTGACAACTATAATCAAACTCCTTCCCTCAAGTTCAACCTATAACCTTTACTTATGTTTAAACTTCAATGATTATCTTCAGATGGGCTACTGTTTGGAAGCCAAGTTTTAAAGTGATAAAGTTACACCTGCAGGATTGACATCCTTGCACAAGTGGCAGAGCAATAGTAGCGAGAATCTTCCATCCAGAAGACTAAATATCCTTAGATATTTATTAGATGATTACACATCAGGTCTACAGCACTGCTGAGGTTTTCTGCATGTTGTCTTTCTAATTTTGACTGACGAGTCAAGTTACTAATACATGATCAATAACAGAGCACACAAAAAACATTAGCAAATATCATTTTAAAAAAGTTAAATATTTACCCCTAGCAGATACATTTACTCAAGAAATATCTAGTGACTACAGAAAATATAAACCTTTAAAAAATATTCTTTGCCAAATAGAATAGTTCACCTAAATCCACCAATAGGTAAAATGGTTCAATCTACATTTTAAAATACAAAAACCACAAAGTCTATCTAGTTTTGTCGACAGCACATCAAAAAGATTTCATGTCATTTTTTGAAGGAGAGGAAGTGTTTGGCCTAAATCATCTCTTTGTGACAGTGGCCACATCCTGTGAATTCATTTTAATCCTGAGTTGAAAGGATCATACTTTGCCTAAGTCCAATTTTTTTCCCAGTCAGAATAAAATGATTTAATTTGGACAGAATCTTAGCTGAATCTGTGATTGGGTCAAAACTGAAGAGCAGAGCCATTATTAATGTTATTAGTTCCACATGTGTTCTGTTATGAAAAACACAGTAAAACAAAAGTCACATTTACAACCTATAGTCTTAATTAAGCCTTTTTGTTTCCATTTAATTCTGCTATTACTGAGATTTACTGCTATTAGTAATAATTGTAATTCATTTATTGGTATCACTGTAAACCCTTTATAAACCATTTAATAATGAGTGACACACTTACTTTATCAGATTCGGTTTTATTTACAAAATACACAATATAGACAATTTAAATATTCTATACACTGTACATTCCAGGCATGGAGTGGGATCCAGCTTTTCACCCTGTCATTAGCCCACAGAAAGTCTCCACTAGAGGGCAATCCTCTTCTTGGGATGTGAGTCTCTGCTCCGGTCTGCAGAACCTTCAAAACCACGGCCTCCACATGAGTGAAGGACGCGTCGACCCCTCCCTCTGTGCGGGGTGTGAGGGGGACCTGAGCGTGGTGAGCGGTGGGAAGGGGGCGGACGTGGGCGAGAAAGCGACAACAGGGGCGGGCAGGGTGTGCAGGGACTGCGGGAGTGTGGAGAAGGAGGTGTTGGACGACGGAGGTGACAGGCAGGTGGGGAAGGAGAAGTGACAGGCATACGACGGGAAGGGGGGGGGGGTGGCATATGGGGAGAAGGAGGGGGAGAACCAGGGGGAGGTGGGGGGCGAGAGGGCGTCGTGGCACGGTGTCGAGCAGTGAGGCTGAGGCGGCGAGTGAGACAGGAACAGTGACCTGCGGGACTTGACCTCTTTGGCCTCTGATGTGCGGATGAGTTCCGGCACGTCGGCCACTCTGTGGCTGCAGTCCGTGGTGGAGGACGCGGAGCGCGGCCCCGGGCTCGTCCTGTCCGCCTGCTGGCTCTCTGTGTGATGCTTCAGTCCCTCCATCAGGCTCGTCCTCTGCGCCGGGTTTATCTTGTGCACGTAGCTAGCCAGCTGGGCCACACACTGCTGGAAACCTGCACTCTCCATGTGGAGGTGAGAAGGAGCGCTGGACTCTGAGTGATGAAGGCTCACCACGGGAGTCTTCATACTGTGACCACCGGTGACATCTGCAACAATTGAAAAGACATAAGAATGAGGGATGAAAAAAATAAATGTGACACTTTACTGAGTTGTTGCTGTATTTTTTCTGAACATTATAATGCATTTTTAACAAGGTAGTAGGTGTTTTTGTTTGACTAACCATTGCTCAGATTATTGCCATCTGTCCACTTCTGAAGATGTTCCACAACCAAGTCCAGAATCTCTGCTTTCTCGATTTTGGGATTTTGCAGCCGCTGAAAAATACATTACTGTAAGATCACTGTTTGACGCGTGGGTGTGTATATATATATATATATATATATATATATATGTGTGTGTATGTATACATATGACTCACCGGATCGGCTGTATAACTCAACAGCATCGTCCTCAGTTTCGCGAGGCTCCTGTTTATTCGGTCCCGTCTCTTCTTCTCCACGGCTGGTTTCAGAATCTAGAAAGAGAGAAAAAGCATCAATGATGAAGCTGTTCTCACTCGCCAAGGTCTCTCAGATAATTTACCACGTAGTTGCATAAACAAAATGCTTCCACTTTTAAATCTTTCTTCTATAATATAGGAGATGCAGTTGTTGATCAGTTATAGTGCATTTAAAAAGACAAAGTTCTGCATTGTTGGATAACCATGCTGGTTATCATGCCTGTAGCTACAAATGTGCATTATGTGTAATTTATTTAAAACAAAAAAATAGTAAAAAAAACTTGTTAAATAGCAGAGGTGAAAGGAAATATTCAGAATTTGTACTCAACCATAGAGTAAATGCAACCATAGATGTTCAGAAATATAAAAATAGTTATTTACAAGTTAAAGTCCTGAACAGTATTAATTAAGAGCTCGATGTAGTTAAAGTATTGCAGTAAAAATATTGATTTGGTCCTTTGACTGATATATTATTATATCTGACATTCTGATTGCTAACATGAAGCATCAGTGTGTCAGCAGCATGCTACTGCTGTAGCTGGAGGTGGAGCTAGTTCAACTAACATATACAGGTAATGGGAGAAGAAATGGTACAAAAAAAATGAAAAAAACAAACTTGCTTTAATATTTTTGGACTTTTTCCCTAATGGCTGGACTCATGACCAATTTCCTCATTTGAACATTAATTAAAACAAAACCATGTGGTCAAAATCACTATTTGCTAGAGCTGTTAACAACTCATAGACAGCTGAACTTTGACCTGACTCCACACTGCTTTGTGTCAGACCTCAGAAGACAAAAAGATTTAAATCACCTGTATCTTCTTTGACAATGTGTTATATTTTAAAGTATGTTACCCATTGTTCCAAATCTACATGTGCCAAATCAACTAAAGTCAGATAAATGTAGTGGAGAAGAACATGCAACTACTTGAGTAAATCTGCATAGTTACTCTTCAGCACTGCCAAATAAGACATGGATTGTGCATTTATAAATAGTATTAGGTTCAATTGATTTTGGTCTTCAAATCTTTTCAGAAGAGCTTTCATTAGTTCTCATTATAAGATGATAATGAATCTAAAGGCATCGTTTTTAGGTTGAAATAAGGCGTTAATTGTCCTATTAAATTACAAAGTAGTAGCAAATGCATAAATAAATCAAGTTCTCACCCTTTTTCTGCTTTTGGTATCATCCAAAACGGTATTTTCTACTTTCCGGGTCATGTTGCTGTTTGGTTCTGACTGAGCAGCTGCAGCAGCCTCGTGACGCCGCTGCGCTTATAAGGACAGCACGCGCTGCCTCTGATTGGCTGACAGGTGCGAGTGACGACACTCCACCGAAAATGGTTTTATTGTGGGTCTGGGACAATTAAAAAAAAAAAAAACACACACACACGACGAATTCTCAAATTAGATAGATTTGATGTGTAAACCAACAGTGAAAAATAGAAGATAAAATAAAGCTTCAGGTGGAATCATAATCAGGTGGAATTACCTCCACAGCTTCAGGCCAAACAGTGCAAGGAAGTTCACTTTTTGGAATAATTTATTTGTATATTTTTTCATGTTTCCTGCACAATCAAAGTTGCTTTATTTTATAATATATGTCCAGGCTGGGTCAAGAAGAAAACAATTAATAATAATATACAACTCACAGAATAAATCACGTTTTTGCTAATTGAGCTTTAAATGTTCTGGTTATTTTATCGCGCCCTAACAACAAAAATGGCACCCGTGAAGTGAGACTCTGGGAAACTACTCTTTTTCTCGTGGGAACAGAAAATGAAGTGAGAAAGTGAGCAGCTATGACTTTTTATGATGTGTGAGACATCAGCACTTTGCATTAAGTGGTGAAACGGACCGTGAGAACACGCAGTGATGATTGAAGTAGCTTAAAAATAAAGAGGTAAAAAAAAGATTCTCCTATATGGAGCCGTTATCTTTTAATGCGAGCGCATCGGGGTGAACCTGCATCCATGTAGGCTGCATAATAAATACATACATGCCTTTATGGAGTAAAAGGCAAAGCATGGGAACTGGCGGCCAAAGGGAGCAGGTCACGTTTGGCTGCTGATGTGGTGAAGTGTGATGATGATTATGACACCCGAGTGTCAAGTGTGCTGCTGCAGCTCAGCCCGATGCCCGTGTTTGCATTTCACACGGCAGGACAGCGACGTGCAGCCAGTTGTTGCCTTTCACGTCCACACCCGTCAGGGCCGGGATTCTGGACCTCTCTTTTGTGCGGGTGCGGCCGATCCAGCCGAGGAGGCACGATATTAGAAGGAAACGGTCCGTGTCCCCTGCAGCCAAAGGCGAACATTCCACTAATTAGTTTCCATCACAGGCTCAGGCGAGCGCATTATAGGCCTTATTTATGGGGCCGGTCCACATAGGCTATAGGTGGATTAAAGCCTTTTACACACTTTAAACACACACACACACACAGACACACGGTATATACAAACTTGCCCACTATTAAAATCCTAACGTGATCAGACTTTCACTATTCATTGTGTTGTTCTTAGTAACTTAACGTTCACATTCAGTGCTAGTAAGTCACTTTGTACTTTACTTATTACTTAGTATCTATATTATCTGCTACTTTATGCTTCCACTCCACATTTAGTTGCATTCGTACGATTTAGTTAATTTTCAGGTTTAAGATTTGATACCAAATAATACATTTTATTATTCTAACTGTTTAATTAGCGTCCTTTTTATTTTCTTTAATCAATATATTGTTTTGCATTATGTGTGAAAGCTGTTCTCCTATAGGTATATTAAACATTTGTTACCCTAGTATAATATAATGCAGAACATTTTACTATCAATCTGATCAAAGTAACCAAAAATTTAATCCACATACTCTCACGTGTATTTAGTGATCAGAAACAAGTAGGCCTGTTATAATATACTATAATAAAATAACACGTTATACATAAAGAGTACTTTTATTTTATATCATTTAAAGCCTTACATTTGGCTACTGACTACTTCTGTACTTCAGCATTATTTTCATTCAGGACTGTTACTTGTACCAAATGAGTGTTTTAGCATTTCTTACACTTACTTACTCCAATGATCACAGTGCTTTGAGGCATTTCCCAAAACAAGGAAACTACAAATACACATAATTCCTCCCAGAATGCGTAGCGTTAAAATGATCTATTGTTATAAAGATATGTGGAGGTTCCGTAGCCATGGCGACCAGATGATCTCTGACCCTCACTAATCGCTCTTTGATTTTAAACGGAAGTATCATTGCCTCTGAAAAGCCACTTAATCTCTGCGGGAGACCCGTGATCCGATCATCCCGGTGTTATCTCCACACTTTAGCCTATTATGGGGATCAGGGGCCATAAATGCAGTGCAGACAGAAAGCTACCCCGGAGCCCCGAGTTCTCTGGGAATATTACAAATCATCTTTTATTTCTTTTTTTTTTTTTTTTTGGTCCACATGCGTCCTGGGCTCGTGCAGGCATTCCTGAGCCACAAACACAACAACCACACGGGCTGTCAGGTGTGAATCCAGCAATTTGTCCCTGCAGCAGGTCACAGTTAAAGGGTCGAGGAGGGGTCATGTCTCTGATACGAAAATGTTCATCTATGGAAACATCTTTCACTCACAATGTGTCCTATAGGCTGCTTAGAATTACCTTCTATGTATTGGACTTTTAATAGCACTATAGATGGTGTTATATGCCAACGGTCTCTTAAAACAGTCTACACAAAAACCTCCTTAAAATGTAATTAAAGTTAAAAAAAAATAACATAACATATTTTATTAAAGCTATAAACAAGCAACATATGAAAAAAAAATACATTTCTGGCCCAAAACTACCAATATTGGCTATTGAAATATTGTGGAAACCTCCTATGCAGTATGTCTACTTAATGCCTTCATATTTTATTTTATTTTATTTTATTTTATTTTATTTTATTTTATTTTATTTTATTTTATTTTATTTTATTTTATTTTATTTTATTTTATTTTATTTTATTTTATTTTATTTTATTTTATTTTATTTTCAAATGAATGAGAGAGAAATGTCATACATAAAATCATACATGGCTGTGGACAAACATATCACAACAATCATAAGACTTCACCTACAAATTACTGTATTATACACAGATAACTGTATTGTGCTGTAATTTTTGTTAATATAATGGATAAAAATTAAAACTGCCATGTCGTGTAACCCTAAAAACTTTGTACCTCAGAATTTAGCTCTCTCTTTCTTTCTTTAGAAAATGCTATAGTCTATTTTTATATTCTAGGAAGATTAAGTGTTTAAAGTATCCTTCTTTTTCGGTTAAACCATTTGACATGTGTCAAAAAATCACACAATCCCTTTTTTTCGTTGTAAAAATGAGCTTTTAAATGAAATAAAATCAATATGAACACAAAATGTACATTTTGGAAGACTGCATACTTTTTAAACTGAATTTTAAACGTTTTTGACTTTCTCATCTTTCCAACAATTATTTGTCACTGTCCCACAAGTTCACCTTTATTGCATGTGTGGTAGCTTCAAAGAGGGAAAGTTTTACACATAGCAGTGAATATGCTTCCCCTGAACATGGTTTTTATTTGAGTAAAGTGAATATTTGATTCATTGGGAAACCCTGGCAACATGGCGCACACTTCCTTTTGGTTTGTTTGGTTCTTGGTTTAGATAAAAAATACACATTGATGCCATTGGTGAATATAGTGTTGCAGGAAAGGATTGAAATTAAAAGTGAATTTAATGCAAATCGCTTCAATGGGAACCATAGGTGGGGACGACAGGGGGCGTGGCAGTGTGCAGGGTGATCAATATATTTTAATTGGGGACACGATGGTGGAGCTGAACATTTACACTTTGGATCCACTGAACACAGACAACTTTGGCCATGAAAGCCTTAACTTCACCAGAGTCTCCTCAACAGAGGGGCATGAGGAGGGTAAGACGCTGCGCCCTGAATGTGACATTCTTCACAAAGATACACATTTTTTAAGGTTATTCAGTGATTTTATTCTCGTATTTGAACTTTTCTTCCAGGTGTCCAAACCTGTCATGGAGAAACGCAGACGAGAGCGGATCAACCACAGTCTGGAGACACTGAGGCTTCTGATGCTGGATAAGACACGCAATGAGGTTTGTCCTGCTTTTATTTTAGGGTTAATCCTAATTCATAAATAAAGTAAATTGAAAGTGGAGCTTTTACTTTGATGCGTAAAATGGATCGGGCTACCTGAGCAGAGATGCGTAAAATCTATCCATTTTACCTGAAATCAGGTAACCTGTAAAAAAACACCAGGCTCTGCACTGTTCAGAATGAACAATTCAATGATTGGGTTGTACTTGTGTTTTTTTAGAAACTTAAGAATCCAAAGGTGGAGAAGGCCGAGATCCTGGAGAGCGTGGTCCAATTCCTGAAGACGGAGAAGGACTTGGAGAAGGGTCAGCGCGCCATGAAGAGGGTCCTGTCCCGGGAGCAGAGGACGAGCTGCGCCCGCCAGCAGCAGAGCTACCGGGAGGGGATGACCTCCTGCCTGCTGAGGATCAGCCACTTCATAGCCAGCAAGAGCCAGCGGGAGCCGGAGGAGGACGGCGGCCACGCGGCGCTGCCGGAGCCCCGGGCCCCGCGGACCACCTCCCCCGGCCACATCCACGCGTTAAAACCCGCCGCTCGGTCACCGCAGCACCTGCCCCGTCACCACCACCACCCGCACCTGGACCAGGGGTCCGAGCTCCCACGTGACAGCAGGACGCTGCTGCCCCCCATGGCGGCCTGCACGAACATCTGTGACCCGGTGTGGAGGCCCTGGCCTCAGTGACCCGGACTGTATATTTGTTAGTATAAGTTCTGTAGATGCCATCAGACTGTAAATATGTACAGCCTGGACTATTTTGTACGGTGAATATATTTTTCCATGAATATTTTACACATATTTTGTGTGTATTTTTTTTGTAAATATGAGTCAAAGTGGGAACGTCTGCAGATGTAGATGTTTTAGCGTTGGTGTTTAAAGGATCATACTGGCAGCAGTTGGTTAGTAAATTACTGTAAATTAAATTACAATAATTTACGTCAGAATAAATTGCTGTTATGCTGTAAGACAGACTTATTCCCACTTTATTTTTATATGCTTTTTTTATTTTTTCTACTTTTTTTGGGCTCTGAGATCTCTTTGACTCAGTGATTTGAACAAACTGTATAAAGTGTGCTGATGTGGTGATTTCTTCGTTCACATTTGCAATAAAATTGCAGTTTCCTTCACCTGAGTGGTCACTGAGTGTGTGTGAATAGCTTGTACTTGAACAGCCTCTGCAGCTGCGCCTTTAAAGTCCTTTACAGGACAGTTAACACATACTTCATCCAAACTGGACTGCAGTTATGGCACAGTTCATCCATTGAAATGTTGATGTTGACAGTCCTTTGAGCTACTATGATCTCTAAGTGAAGTTTTTCATTTTTAAATGTAGCTAAGCAGCTGTAGAATGACCATTTACACGCTGTCTAGCATCCAGACTGAAAACACACACCACACTAAGGATGTTTTCATTCTGTTGGTGTGTGTGTGTGTAAAGTGTTTGGAAACACATCTGTATTCATTTGCCAACTAGTGTTCCAGAAAAACCTGATTGCTAATTCAATGTAAAGTTCCAATGCCTTACTTCACATCTATGTTTAAAACCGTATAATAGATGTAATAATATGTAGGGGTGAATTCCGGTAAGATTGTATCATTAAAGTTTTATATCTTGCACTCCATCATCGAATATGTTATTACATTGTTGTTACAAACGTCCTTTGCATAAAACAATTTAGACTTTAAAATCAACTAAACATTGTCGTAGGATGTTCCATATATATTACTAAGTTGAGTTATAATCAAAGCAGCCTAAATATTTTTTTTACAAGTGAGTGTTTTGAGTAACTGTGCAATGCACCATGTGACGTTCCACCGTCTGTTCCATTTTACGCATCAGAGTGGGCGCAAGGGCTTTCTCGGTTTGTTTAAAGGCTCCTTTGTCTTAAATATAGAACTTCAAAACAGGTTCTAAAAGCAACACCATTCTAGGTGATTTCTTTGGCAATCTGCCAGACCGTGTTTCGGGTTGACCTGACTTTTACTGAGGCAAATTACGCAGACGCGTCTGACCGCGCGTGCTGACCTTATTTTCCTGCCACCAGTCCGACCCTCTGAGGTGCTGACTTGACGCCGTTTAGTGGTGTTAAAAGCGGCTTAAAAGGACAGACAGCAGCTGTCTCTCGTAATGTCGAACCAGCATGCGCCAATGTATTTATTTAACCAATAAAAGGCACGGTGTAACGATGAGAAACCGTTTTACGCGCGAGGAAGGTTTGTATAGGCCTTTATGTGCCTTCTTCTTTTTTGGAGCTTAACAATCAAAGACAGAAAAATAAACAACAAAATCAGGTGATCATGACTTACATAAATATGTTATAGTGTAAAAGGGTGTTGGAGTTTTAAAAATGAAGTTTAAATATTTATGTTGGTTGTGCAATACATACAATGTTTGCGTAAATGTAGGTTTACATAACAGTAGAGACTATATACTTGTATGAATAGACTATGTAATGTAGGCTATGTGCTATAGTTTCAGAGGGAGGTTAAAGTTGTGCCAGGCTGGTAAAGTTCTTAAGTGGGGACAGGGACAACACAGGGAAACTGAAGCTGCAGAGAGTGGGCCGTGTGTTAATGGCCACTGTGTTTTCTCCCACATTTGAATACGCATTGAAAGCAGCGGACTCATCAACATTTCAATGCACAGTTGAAAAACTCATAAACTGTTTTCCACCCAGCATAAAGTATGCGTTAATGTCCCGCAACCTCTCTTCAAACGCTTCCAGGAGCCAATCTGATTTTTTTTTTATTTTGTAGGGGTATATTAGAGTCATGATAGATATCGGGGGACACAGGCTCAATAATATGCATCTACAGGACAATATGAACTTTTTTGATCCCTAAAAGAAAAGCGCCAGCCCTTTGTCACGTGGCGATTTCCATCAAGACAAATAATGATGTTTTGGAATATATATTGCTACATATCCCATCATTATCTCCTGTAACCCCTCGGTGGGTCCACGGACCTCCAGGTGGGTCCCACATCCCTTCAAAGCCTGTTTGAACATCGTGTATCAAAGGAGGCGTTAGTCCCGCTGGGCTGATCTCTGGACAGGATGCGCTTTTGTGCGGGTCTGGGGCTTAAACCCCCTGGAGAAAAGTAAATCAATTAAAGTTAGAATCAGATTAGTGTTTCATTTGAAGGGCATCTGCCTAAATGAAGATTAAACGGATCCAAATGGCAGAACTTATTGTTAGTGTGATATAAGGATTAGCCCAATGCGGATATATCTACTTTAATAGGTTACTTGTTTTGCGCACGGAAATTCATCCGGTTTAAAACTTTACTTGGGAGGAAACCGCGAACTGAAGTTTACGGAACCACAGAGAAATGAAGAGTTCTACCGTTGGTAAAAAAAAAAAAAAAGAAGTTGGTTCTGCAAGTGTGTAATTTTAACACGTATGTTTGTCACCTCAACACATCGGAGTGCTTGTCTGAAAAATCACCTTTTGGTCTCATCCACGAACCATTTGATGCCCGCGGTTCACCTACAGGTTACATGATGACCCTGAACGCACCTTTATTTATTCTATATGAGAACACACAACACAGCGTTTGTAAACTGACTGTAATGAGACAGTGGCTCTAAACATGTAACCACTGCTTTTATCTGCATGCACCAATCATAACTAAAGATGGTATCTGAGTCTACGATGTATTCGTTTTCTTGAATGTTGTATACTATTGAATTAAAAAAATGGGTGTTTTGTCGCGCGAACGCCTTTAATTTCCCCAAAATCCTGATTCAGATGTGTATTTCCAGAGTTAGACCAGAAGCAGGCGCTGTGGAGCAAGTTCGACAAGGATAAAAAAGCACGCTGCTTTTATTTTTCATTTTATTTTGGTGTTTTATTCCTATTTCCACCAACTTCGTCTCATAAATTTGTCTCATCACGAAACCAGGCAGACGGTGCAGAAGCAGCCGTGTCTCTGTGTGGTATTTCTGCCCGTCTCCGACCAAATGTGCGTTTTAATACATCTGCTCCAGGTGGCCACGTGTCGGCCTGCTGGAGGTTCGCCGGCTCCCACGCGCCACAGGTGACAGGCTCGTGCGCAGGAACAGCCGCGCCACCGTGCAGTTGTTTTGTTGCACGTGTGTGACCTTACAACCTCAAAACGTGTGAGACATTAATAAACGCGCTAGGCAGTTGCTGGAAAGTCAGCTGTCGTTTTTTTTTTTGGGGCGACATGCATGATGCTTTTGTGTTATTTGTGACTATAGAATTATAAGAGGAACTTAAAAGGTTTTTTGCGTGACCTCATCATATCATATAGGCACATAATTGATATTTCAATTGTTTAGCTTGATTAGACTGTTAAACTATGATAAGTTTTTATTCTTACTCATGTATAAAGATAGTTTTGGATTATTCATTTTGTCTTAATCCCTGCAGGAAAGAGCTTTAACACACTCATGAATGTGAATATGCTGCACCACTGCAGCAAACTGTGGGGCGGGTCAGTGACTGGACAGCATCTGCTCCAGTGGTCACTGGTCTGCCCCAGTAATTAAAGCCCCCCACCACACACACACTTTTAATGCATTTTTAAGTTATGGGTTGTTTGTCTTGAAACGGGTGTTGAAAAAGTTCAAGTGACCTCCCTGGATTATTACTCAAAACTTCCTGAACATTCTTGGAACTTAAACATAATATTTTTATGTCATAAACATTGTATAGTAAATTAGTAGGTCTATCTGACAGGTAATGAACCTGCTGACACATGTTAAAGAGGGAAGGACTTTTCATGAAAAACATGTTTATTAGTTACAAGAGAAAAGTCACAATAATAAAGCTGCAAATGAATGAGATACAAGCAACGATTACTTGACATAATGTAGATTGATGCCATACAACTAAACCCCTTCAACTGGATTTTTTGTCTTTCTTTCTTTTTTTTTTCTTTGAGTGTGTGTGTGTGTGTGTGTGTTAGAGCATGCAGGCAACATCATCAGGCTTTTCCAACAGCGAGGCCCTGAGCTTTCTGAAACTCCTGCTGCAAACTGGACAAAACTTCTCGGTGCTGTTCGGATTTCTTTTCCATATCTTTCAGGAGTGTCTCATATCTTTGACTGTAATAGGAAAAGCAGAGGAAAGCAAAAAACATTAGATTGAGTTCTCATAACTTAAAGTAACTTTAGAATAATCTAATTTATGTAAACATTTTTATAATAAAACATCCACTCCCTGCCATGGTACTGATGGAATCTATTTTGGGTAATGATTCATTTCCACTAAATTATAGGGGACCAGTTTAATGGAAATGCAAAAACACTGTTATATAATTCGATAAAATTAGGAATATTGCATTGTGAAAACTGAAAACAAGTTTTATAGAAGGGCTGTTGTATTGATTAAAAGATGTTTTCATGAACACAGAGATGCTGTGAACTATACTAACTACATAGTGCAAGGGTCACCTAATTTCCTGTGTCATGCATGTAAAATGTATGAGGCAGGAGTGTTTAAAAGAAGGTTAAAGAAAATTTAGGAATATATATATATATATATATATATATATATATATATATATATATATATATATATATATATATATATATATATATATATTCTAAATTATCTTTTGAACCACTGACAACTACTCAATATTATTAATGATTATAATGATATATATCTATATACAATGATATAATAATAGAGTGACTCACATTTCTCCGTTAATATACTCCAGCCTTTTTGTGACTGTGGCTTTGGCCTCATCCAGGTCCTGCTTCACTAAAACGGGGCCAATAAGTTTATAAACTGTGTTTGTGCTGTCCAGTAGATCCATCTCCTGGGAATGCAAAGAGAGACACACAGAGGGATGTAAGGCTGGACACGCCACGATGATAGAGGCTAATAACACTAACTCCAGCCGAGTACATATTTTTTGTTACCTCTTTGACAATGTTGTTCTCTGTCAGCTGCGTCTCCAGCTTCTGTCTGGCCGACATGCTCTTGCTAACATCTGAACAGACAGATAATCACACAGAGAGTAACGTTAATGAACCACGTTTAAAAGGGTGTATTGTTGCGGCCATGAAAACGAGTTTAAATGTGATGTAAATACATAAGGAGTGTGTTTAATGTATGGCTATTTGTCCTAATATGGTCAGTTTGCACGCCTCGACACGGCACCATGGACAGCGAGCTAGTACTTACCTTTTTGCATTTGTGTATATTTTTCTAATTCCGCTTTCAGTTTCTTTTGAATGGCCTCTGCCATATTTGCGTCTAATCCGGGAGGTAAACTGCTATAGATCGAGTAAATTATTAGATAAACTAAAGCTCTGATAAGTAGTTGCTAAATGTGGTGGATGGAAGTAGCGGCTGCTAACAGGAAGGGGCTGCGGCTAGAGCGGATGTTACGTAGTCCTTCAAATTAAGAGCCCCCACTGCGTCATGGACGTCTATAGACGTATACGCTATAGATCCATGGTTGCATATGGATCCACCGCTGCCGCTGCTGTCCATTGGAACGACGTCTCAACGTGGCTACCATCTTGTGTCGGGGGATGCCAAAGGTGGCATGTCTATTGATGCAGCTGGTTTAACTAATTATCACAGACGTTTGTATATGATAATGTCATTTTACTTATTGTACTTGTTTACACAATACAAACACACTGTATACTTTTAAAACGTTTCAAGCGTTATTGTCTGTCGCATAGTGTTGGTGGAGACGTCCAAAAGCAGCACAAAAGCATCTGTGTCAATTACTCATGGGTCAGACACCCACAAGCCCCGACACAATATGGCGACTGTGTTGCCGCAACGATCCTGGATACTGTATCTACGTTTATATATCTATGCCCTGCGATGATTTAATTCAAGTGTTTTTTATTCAACAAAGGTTAATTATACACATACACGTATCCACAAATGTCAGTAAATTTTTAATCGAAACCACTTCACGTTTATTTGTTGTTGTGTATGTGGTTTCATTTTTTTAAATACGCTGTCATGGTTGCGGCTGTTTACGACAGTGGTTTACGACACTGCACGGACCTCCTCGTCGCCCCTGGTTCAAGATGGCCTCGTCGTTTTGGAAAGGTGTTGTCGGTCTCGGACTCTTTGCCTTAGCTCATGCAGCGTTCTCAGCGGCACAGCGTGAGTGTGGCCGGAGGGGGTGAAGGCACAGGTGTCGGTGTCCGTGTTCGGTGGCGGGGAGGGGAGGGAGGAGGGGGGGCTGTCCCCGGGCGACGAGAGGAAACAACCGGTTTGGGCCTCGCGGGCCAATGGCCGGCTAGCGGGATGCTAACGCAGTTTAGCCTCTTCATCCGCTATCGCTGCCGTAGCATCACCTGCTATTTATAACGTCTGCTTTTCTTGTGCGGTGTTGAAAGTGTTGGTCGACCTCTCCTCGGTGCTTCCTGTGTTTGAAGGTGCAACAGCTAAGATTAATCTGTCGTCTTCTCCCCTTAGATCGATCATACATGCGACTCACAGAGAAGGAAAACGAAACACTACCCATCGACGTGAGTCAATTTTATCCCCATAAGTGTAATGTTATCCTCTGTAATCTCATCACATGCATCACTACATGTCACATCCCTCCTTTAATACCTGTTCTGGTTGCTGTTATATATGTCACACACTTCATTTATTCGGACATTTTTTGTAGAGGGACCGCCACAGTATTTATAGCCTGAGCTAGTTTGTAATTAAGGTGTCCTTTTAACACCATGCATTAAATACATGTGCACAAGACATACGTGCAAACATAAATGTACATTTCCGGGAAGTGGAGGAAGGGGTGAAAATTTGGTGAAGGGGTGTTGACCCCTCCCCCCATAAAGGTAGAGGACTTTTACTTAGAATATTTTTAAGGAGTGCATATATTTGACTCAGTATAATAGAGCTTGATCACAGAATATTACATAATATTCTCAGTTGTCATCCAGTGCCTTTGGATTAGTGTACAATTTACAAGTCAACAACAGAGTCCATACAATGCAGCACAAAACTTAAACATGAAATAACAAGCACCCGTTTGAGTTTCAAGATGTTCTCAGTCTTGATCCACATTACATTAAACTTCCACTATTAAATTTTTTTTATATGTTGCCCAGGTAACATTTATTTTGTGTATGTTGGCATATGCCTATTGTCTGTAACACAGTCCATATTTCCTCTGTACATTCAATATTTTGTTTCCATTTCAAAATTATTCTTTCAAGTCTCGAAATAGATTCATTCATTTTTTTATCAATGTTTTGCCTGTTCTTTACAGCTGTGTTTTCCTATTACAGATTGTATTACAGACCCTATTATCATTTGTCATGACCTGTTACGGTATTGTCCACATTGCTGGAGAGTTCAAAGACATGGACGCCTCCTCAGAGCTGAAAAACAAGTAAGTCTGGATCCACTGACTCCCTTGGTAAAGTGGTTGTTCATGTCCTCTGCCACAGGGGAAGCATCTCACTTCAACACTTATAGTAACACCGAGTCAATCCCCACAGACACACACGAAACTGCTGCTAGCGAATGAATCTGTTATTTTGGTAGTCTCTGTACAGTAGAGGCTACATGCAGCTACACAAAGATGATGAAGGTGTGAGTGTTTCTCTTTTGTCTCTAATTCTTAGATTTTCTAAAAGAATGATTAAAATAGAATGAAAAGAATAATGATATGTACAGCCATTCCAGTCTTCCAGACTTACTCACATCTATTACACCTGCTGCAGAAATAGTTCGTAACTGCCTGTTCTTTGAAAGCAGGAGGATATTTTTTTTTTTTTGCATTAAGTCTTTTTCATGACTAAATTCTTTCCCTTTTGTGTTTCTTCCCAGGACATTTGACACACTGAGGAATCACCCGTCTTTTTACCTTTTCAATCACCGGGGCCGGATGATATTCCGCACGCAGGAGGACGAGCCCTCGTCCGTACACAACCAGCAAGCTGTTCCCAACCCCATACGGCTACGCAAGCTGGAGCATTTGCACTGAGACTGGCCTTTCCTGCCTGTAACAATGTCGTCAGATAAGATTTTTTGTTTTTTTGTTAGGCAGAGGGGGAAATGTGAGAATTTATCTTCCTCTACTTTAATTTGTATTTGTACATAAACTAATATGCTGGTTAAACAATGCATCTCTGTCCATAAAAAGTGGTCATCACAATATTCAATACTTGACTGTGCCAATCCTTCAGTTTTCCAAGCAGGTTTGTTTGTATATACAGTATGTAAATGCTTTGGAGTCTTAAGATACAGAGACGTCTACCATTCTTGTCAATTCTGAACTGAATTGGGATACTTCTGTCCTTTGTACTGTATAACCTCACTGAGGGGCATAAACAAGGTTTCGTTACAATTTCATTTCAACCACACATCATTCTCCTGCAGCTGTCTGGGCAAAATGTAGTTTCAAGCCACCTGAAGAGATTTTGTTTGTATGAACAGAGGACCTTTCTATTTCCTCGATTTCCTGGAAGCATGAAGCTCATCTGTACATCCTATATTTAATAAAAAGGTTTGATTTTTAGATCACAGGAAAATCGGCCTGAGGTGAGACATGTGAAGGGAAAACATTAAAGCTGACTGTTCTGAAGATGCTGTGAATACAATGAAATAGAAAGTGATGGTACATATATTTGGGTGAAGTTTATTTTTTTCCTTCATTTTACATTTTGTTAAGATTCAACATATTGTTTTTAATTTAATAAACGCCTACTGATTTTACAAGGGTGTCTGAACCTTTTTTACCCCACCCCCTGCTCATGTTGGCAGTGAGAATATTGACTCTATTAGACAAGGCGGCTGCTCCTGAAAGCTGATGAGGCTGTTATAAAGGGAGGGGGTGGGGGGGTCATTGAGTATGATGGAACTGGTGGTAAGACTTAAGGAGATTGAGCTATTGCTATTTAAGGTCAATTTTCTCTTTTTAAAGGCTCTTAGAACATGCTACGACTTTGCAGACATGCCTTTGTTGTTACTTGATGGCTGCGCCACAAAAAATTTCCACCTGATGGAAAAGCTGCAGTTGCTGCTGTTGGCCTCTCAGTGTCAGCTTATCACAGGATTAAATTTCTGCAGTGAAGTGTTTTCTTTTTCTCTTTGTTGGCTGAAGTTGAATCCATTCCTGTTACACTAACATTTAAACACGTTTGATAGGTTCACTTGATTTAGGCTATGTCTGATAGATTGATCCATGAAATGCGGGCAGGATCACAGCTGAAGAATTTATTTCTGACTGAATTTATAGTTTGTTGAAACCCCAAATCTTTAACAAGTGTAGCCTGATTCAGGAAAATGATATATGTTCACATGTGGATGTTTTTTGTTTGCATGTGTTACTAAATGATTAGGTTGATATTAAAAAGTAATCTGAAAAAAAATAATTATACTTGATTGGCCTCAAACGAAGTCTTGTTCATATTTTGGTAGTATAGATTAAAAAAAAAAAAAAAGACAGCAAATCAGAGCCAAAGTAAAGCAACATCTTTGTAACAATAATAGGGATAATGACATGCTTATCTTTGTACTCTGAATGGAAAATGTAGGAACAATTCACTGTAAAAATGCATGGATTCATTTACAGAAAATGAATTCCTGTCAAAGAAAAAAAAGGAATGAAGCTACATTATTGTGCATTTAGTTATAAACAATGACATGACACCGCAGATACCATTCTACTGGTAGTTTATTCATTTTGTAAAAAAAACAGTAGCTCAATAAACTTTCCATATTATATATGCATTTAACAGTTTACAAAATTGGCTTCCAAAATATTTCTCATACTCTGAAATAAACAAATTCACAAAAATAATCTATTTTATTTATGAACATTAAAAAGTAGTGTACATCTGTCATAAAAACAAGGAGACACAAAGGAGGGTTGTAGACTGGGCCGTTTAACAACAGCGGGTGACTGTCAATTGAGCCTGGACAGATTCAGAAATTCCTTAAAATAAAGTTGCAATTCTGGGAATCAATGGAGTGATTGTGGTGCTGTGGGGGACGACGTGCGTGTGCGTGTTTGTCGGAGTAAAGTGGTAACCTCTCAAACTGGATACCAGCAGCTGCATACGAGTTCTACTAAACGTGTTGTATTGCTGTAACGGCAGGTAGCTGTCCTGTGTTTCATGAACACAATCAATTCCCACTTTGACACAGAATTTTAAAAGAGCCTTACAGATACAACTATACACTATTCTAGTGTATAAAGTTTGTCTCCAGGATCGTGTTCATACACAATATAGCTGTCAAATTTGTACCAAATTTAAAAATGTGAACATTTAAAAAGCCATTTATGTAACATAAGTCTGGCATATGTGAAGATTACCATTTAATAGACAAATTAAGCTAGTGCAATACAATAATATATACTGGGAGGAGAATTATTTGTCCACCGTTTGATATTTTGCTATTTCATTCATACTAGGGCACCTAACCTTTGAATTTGGAAATGTTCTATTTTTTGCATCAACTTGATGAAGTAACTTCATTTGTTGTATAATGTACTGTCTAGATTAATCAAAATAGGCAGTAGAAACTGGTTATTTGATCCGTCAATGTTTCCTCAATTTAGAAATGTGTATATATTGCTATAACAATATAAAAAATGACATACACTTATATGCTCACTCACATCAGCTAGTCGGAATGGGAACATATTAGATAATAGTATTAGCTTGGGAACAAAACAGAACATCAGTGCATCCCAATGAAGATAAAACATATGATGAGTTTTGTCAGACCAGATTCCTCCTGTCAGCAACAGATCTATAAAACATGTTATTTCCCACTAAAGGAATTGTTGCAGTCGATTAGACACTTCAGACCAGCTGAAGAAAGGTCTGTTTTTTAAAGAATAACTAACAGGAATAATCCTGTCTATCCCTCGCTCTGCCATTCAGGGATCTGTTGGCCTAATGGACTTTTGTGTCTACTGAAGGACTGTGCCAATACAGACAAAAGCCTTATGGATGTTTAAGGCATCTGTCAGTATGAAGGGGATTATATTCAAAGTCTTTACTCATCCACTGTGGGTGGATGTGTCCTGAAGGCCCCTCCTCCACGGCAACCCTCTCCTCCGCCTCTAACAGGATGTGATATAACAGCACAGGGAGAATTGAAGCATCTGCTATCAGTGCATTTGTCCTCTCCCCAACTCCAGTTCCCCAATTTGTCTTTTTGGGGCTACTCAACCAGGACGTCTTTTGGGGTGGTTTACACAATGTCATTAGGAAGCCGAAAAGATGTTGTGTGCTTCTCGTCCAACTCGGCGAGGGCTATCTCCAACTGCTGGATCAGTACTCGCTTTTTAAACCTGGCAGAAGGGAAGGAGAAAAAAATCTGGCGATGATGCTTGTAGATTAAACCTGCTTTAAAAGTCTATGATACTGACACAAGATTAGTTGTGACTCAGTGTAAATTACAAGTTGGGAAATAGGCATGTTTTAATGTATTGTAAGGTCTACTCAAACCAGTTAAAGCAACCCAAAAGGATTTATTGTTTCTTACCTGGAAGCCTCCTTGATAGCATGTTGGATGAAGTACCTATGTACATTAAGTGGTCCTTTCACCTGCTGCAGTAATCCCAGTATCGCCTCATAGTCTGAGAAAAAAGCACACCTTTTTTAGCAGATAAGTTAAAAAAAATTGACATAAAGTCTACACTGGCTCATACTCACTTCGTCCTGGTTTGCGAACTTCCTTGATGACCCGCGACCGAAGTTCTGCTTGGCTGCCATCTAGTGGGGCTATGAATATTGTCTCAGAAGCTGGATCAGAAGCCGGGTCGGCTTCAGAATCCTCCAGCTGGCTCTGTGGACTCAGGCGTTCGCAGTTGATATCCTCCTCTAGCGCCTGCTCATCTGGATGATCTTCCAGTCTCTCCCCCGTCATGTCGACGACTTCCCCCCGATCCGCTGCACCCAGCTCGGCCTTCTCCTCCGGGCCCAGTGAGGACGGGTTCTCCGCTGCAGTGTCCATCTCAGTGGGCCAGATCTCCCCTGTGTCAGGCCCGAGAGCCCCGTCCCCATTACTCTCAGTGACCACCACATTGTTTCCATACACACCTGAGAGAGCAACAAAGAATGATTTAAGACATCGATACATATGGCATATGGCCTGATCCCACGTGCTCTGTCCAACTCTCCCACCTCTGTGCTGTGGAATGGGTTTGAGGAGGTTCTGCTGCCCTTGAACCCCTGCAGGACTTTTTCCAACTGCCACGTGGTTTGTGTTTCCAGGTGGAGTCTGCGGCCGCCGCAGCAATGGAGACATGCTCCGCCTTCTTTTCATAGTGGCACTCGAGTTGGAATCACTGGAATTTCCTCTTTTCTTGTTTTGAGGACCCACTATGAACTCATCTGCCTCATCGATCATCATTCCCTGAGATCACCACAAACATAAAAGACTTAATACGACAACATTAAACTAATATCTATTATTTTTTACCAACAATCGTTTGAATTGCACTGAATTTGATAGATTTCTTATATTCATATATATATTGTTACCTTCTTATCCTGCTTGAATGGATTCCCAAACGTGTGCAGGCGTTTAGGTTGGTCAGGGTCAATCTCTCTCAGAGGGGACGGCATCATTTTGAGATACTCCTGATAGTTTCCCATCTGAGCCACTGGAATACTGTGTAGATAGTCTAACAATCACAGGAAATGTTATCAGTATTTAATAAATACTGCAGTAAATGTAGATTTTTTTTAGTTACCGATTGGTATTATTCATGTAAGATTAATGTTTCTCACTATGTATGTTACAGAAAAAACAACTTGTGTGTTTAAATTTACTAAAATAGAAATAATAGAAAGGTGGAGGATTATCTGTTTCAAATTTTCAATCCCCTCAGTGTTGGATAATATACCGTACCTTCGTCTTGCCCTCTGATCAGTTTTTGTGATGTCCGCAGCAAATTGGAGCGCATTCTGGTGAGTTGATCCAGAAGGTTCCGTCTTGGGATGTCATAGGCATTTCGATAAGCTTGAGGCTTTAAATCCTGTGATTACATCATATATTAAGTCAAAACTCACCAAATGTTGCACTCGCCTTGTGCTTACTCTTCTTCACATGTAGTACTGACTCATGTTTGTGAAAATACGTCACTGTCCTGAACTCACCTTGTTGAGCAGGGCGATCTGGAAGCCGGCGAACTCTTTGAAGTTCATGTCCACCAGGCGGAGTGGCCCCTCACCGGTGATTCCCTGAAGCAACTGCTTGAAGTCTCTTCGATGGGCAAGAGACAGCTGTGAGCTGAAGTGATTCTTCACCTTTATGCCTGTTTCTTGGGGTGCCTTCTTTCCCACGGACACGATCAAACGATCTGATTCTATCTTTGCCTTGACACCAACGAGAGAAGGAGAGAGACTACATTTTACTACAAATAATGTTTCTTGATTTATTCTTTAATGAATTCAAATAATGTTACATTATGTTTGCAGCAATAAAAGAACACATTTTAACTGCTCTATTATATTGCTTTCCTAATATTTAATGTCTCAGATACTTTACATTATATACTTGTCATTTTGTGAAAACTGACACTTAAAAGTTTCTAATCTTTAGAAGAAAGACTTTTTCAGTCCAAAATTAAAAAGCGCCATCTGTAATTTTTTAACAACACATATTCCTAAAAATACCCCTAAGCATTGTACTTAAGTTTTGAGGCACTTGTACTTTATTTGAATATTTTCTTTTGATGCTACATTTCACTTCTACTCCACTACATTTACTTTAGCTCAAGTTACTTTCCATAACAATATTTTTTTATAGTTTTTTTTCAATCTTCGTCAGCTTTATTTTCTTTTCTTTATTCTGTAACGCTGCAGTAACAAACTAATTTCCCCGTTGTGGGATCAATAAAGTTTATCTTATCTTATTTTATCTTAATATTTACATGTAACAAACAATGATGTGTTATATATATTAAATTTATTTTTATTTTAGGCTGTTTTCATCATGAGGGTCTTTCTTCTATTGTTCAATGTCAACAAATATACATTAAATCCTCTTTATTTAAAAGTTTCAAGAGAACAAACAAATTCCAGAAGGGGTGAATACTTTTTTCATGCACTGTATATCTGTATGTATATATAATGATATAATATATATATATATATTTTTTGAGTAATATAGGACTAGTAATGGAGTGTTTTAAGATGTAGTTTCAAAGATCTCAATACTTCTTCCACTGGGCATTCATAAAGAGGATTTTAGTTTGAATTCATGCTACATAAAAATGATGTCACTGTTCATTACTGAAAATACAGGCTTCCTAAAATAATAAGAATGAAAACAAAACCCTTTTACATCATCAGAAATCCCTGATAATGTTGCCTACTGTAATTTAAATTATAGCCTTTATAAAAGACCAATCCATCAATTCCTTCCTATGTTTTGATATAAAGATATTACCCTCTTCCGAGATTGCATTTACCTGCTGGCTGAGCTTCTTCAGATAGGAGATGACGCTGTAACTTAGGCCACAGTCCATGGTGTCTGCAATGAGATTAGGTGCACCCATCATCCTCAACGCCTTTTTTAAGGGCTGGCAAAAGAAAGCGAGAGGGCAATAAAGATGTCAGTTATATGCAAAAATAAAGATATCTATAAAAATCTATGTGATTGAAGCATTTACTAAAGGCAGCAGGAGCTGCGATGTTCATTTACCATGAGGTAGTATGGAGGCATGGACTTTAGGTACATCTCAAAGGCTTGTCGCCACTTAAGGTTGGGTTTTAGCTTGTGCACTTTAAACAAATCATCTGAAAGGAGACAATGAATGAAAGCATTAACAGTTGAGTCCAAACAATCATAAAAACATACACTACTACCCTTAAAAATCCTCTTGACTATTTCTTATATACCAATAAGAAAAGATAAGAATGTATGATGTTAATCTGTCAAGTTATTTATTATCATGTTTATAGATGGATACGATCTAAAAATGAAAAGAGAAAGATTAGACCTACTGACCCATAGGTAGTGAGGCCACTTTAAAAACACTCATTGCCATATCTCTTACCAAGGAGTGGGAGGAGGACTGGGAAGTTGTAAGGCATGACAAAGAGGTTGACACACGTGAGAGTGGTGCTGGCTTTAAGGTAGCCAAAAGGCTGGCCCAGGTCATTCTGTTTCCCACTGCTGCTAATAAATACCTGCAGACAGAGAGTGAAGGTAAACAGCTCTTTTAATTTACAAAGTCAAATATTGCTCTATCTACCTCTATTAGCTCAAGTTTCTCAAACTTCAGTGTGGCTCATATGTCAGTGTGTTTACATGCACGGCTTAATCAAGCTATGTTCAAAATTTGTTTTTGTGTCTTATTTGTGTCTTATTCTGTCCTTGTCCCTGTTTACATGTAACAAAGAACACGGAATTATTGACCGGAATGTGCCTTCCCCCTCAATACTAGGGGCAATTTTTGTCATATAAATGGGTTAATAAGGCCCTCTTCTGGTTGACCTTTTATGTCATCACGTTATAAATGTTATATTGTTTTTCACCTGACTATGTATATTTAAAATATTTAACTAGTAGAGTTAGCATGAGCACAGACTGATCATCCTTCATGTTGCTGTTCTTCTTCTGTGACTGGCTTTCTTGGGTGTTTTTGTTCCAGGGTCATAAATCGGTGTTGAAGGGTGGACATGCATTGTCTAGTTTAACTCTGATCAAGGCGTAAACATGCTGGAGAAAATGAAAGAATTGCACTTTATTGTTACATGCACCCCAGTTGTCCAGTTGTGCTCTGATTATGGCAGGATTTTTTTAAGTGTAATGTAAATGCCCTAATTTTACAGCTGCCAAAAGATGAAAAGATATTTTGAACATATCAACTTGATTATTTAATTGTTTTCAGAAAAGTCCCAGAAGTAACACTAGTGACGTGTTAATGTCTACCCTACCTGCCAGCACATGTGTGGAGACTTCCTTTCCAGAATGTACTGGGTTAGTGGAGAGGGCTCCAGTTCGTACTTGTCAAAAGGAAGCTTGTCAATCACCATGGGTTCACAGTCCACACACGAGAAACGCACCGCGGGATGAGCAGAGCGAGGTGGCTGAGTAGTGGCAGAGGGAGAGTACTCTTTAAACGTAATTGCAAAAGTGATTTATAACAAAGCATTTACAGAAGCTACAGAGTGAGTTTGCAGAGTTGCACACTTCATTACATTAGCTGTAAATCAAAGTTCTTGGCAGATGTTAGATAGGGAAAGAGGACTGCCAATAAACGGGAGCAAGACAGACAGGGAAAGAAACGTAGGTGAAGTGAAAGTCAATGAGGAGGTTTGAGTGTGTGTTTCTGCCTCTGCAGAGGATAGACACAGACAATACAACTGATGAAGTCATGTCATACACAGTCCTGATCACAAGTGATATGCAGCTCTGCTCACCAGAGTAGGAGAGTTCTGGTCTGGCCAAAAGGACTCTGGAATAGGCCAATGCCCAACTGGAACCCCTGTCTTTGGGTTCGGCCGCACGTAGATGAGTTTATGGCAACTGTGCCATGGCTGAGAGCTGAAGGAGGACACAGGACGACTTGACTCCACTGAGTTCTCTGTAAATCAAAAACAAATATATATTTATATTGCCGGTTATATGAAACTCAACAAGTTCACAGAAATGAATTAGCTTTTATATCATTCTGTGAAATATTTTTGAACACTACCACTTTTACCAATTATTGTGATAGTATTTCAGTGGTTGTGAAAATTTAAGAGAGATCTTTCCTGTAAAGTTATTTTTAAATATTTCACAGATCAAGAAAGTGCTTAGTTCTCTATTAAACGTCAAACTGCAGATCCACAGTGGTAGGAGTCTCTTCTGCTTTCTTTTGTTTTACTTCCCACAGTATCTTTATACTAACTTACAGTAAATGTGATATGATGTGATCCTAAATAGAAATATACTTTACTTAATATTTAACAATTTAGTCCATCAAATTGGAAAGTGATTTGTGTAACTTCTGGAAATACTGGTCATTTTGACATCATAATGTGCAGAAGAAACATCTGTTGTCCTATGTGTATTCAGGGTGCATCAGTCAATAACTCACCTTCCCCAACTTGAGGTGGATCTGGCCCGGTTTTCTCAAAATTAATGACGACACCACTTTGTACCTTTTGGACCAAAGACTCCAGACACTGGTTCAACATCCTCTGTGTCCGCACACAGTATGATCGCCCTGAATAAACAACAGGACCACAAAGTGAAGGGAAGTTATGACTTTAAACATGCTGCTGTAAATATAGCAGAGGTACATCAAAACAAAAGAAAATGCCAAACCTCCAGTGACTTCACACATCTGTGTGATGGCAGACTCATCGGTGGGGACACTACCAAGCTGCTCATTGTCCGGCGTGGCTGCTCCTGGCAGCCTCAGCACCAGTGCAAACAGACGCTGGTCCCAGCGGAAGGGCTCTTTGGTCAGCTCACTACCTGCCAAAGGAGAGTTCAGAGGCAGGTGCAGCTACACAGCCGACATGGGTAAAAAAAGTGATGGGAGATGAGGTCTTAGGTCACCAACTGCACAGTATTAAAAAAAAATAAAATAAAAGAGTAGATAGCATCAGTGGCACAGTACTTAGTGGCACTACTGCATTTGTTTGTGTTCTCACCTCATCTGGCACCCCAGAGCTGTGTGTGAGCTTGTTCCCATCAGTGATAGTGATGATCACAGATGGCTCAAGGAAAAAGGGATTACGGCCCTGAGGAGGAAACGGTAACATTCAGCAGTTAATTACAAATTCAGGCAAACAGCGACCCCATTCATTCTCACTAATCCACTTTCCCTGCCTTTATGTTCCGCACCACAGACACTGCTCTAGTTTCTGTGTCTGGCAAACATTTTCATCTCTTTTCATGCCTGGAGTAATAGGAAAATATAGGTATAATGTTTAAACTGAGCAATTAATTTAATATTAGCATTTCTTATAACCGCCTGAATTGTAATATGAATCATGTGCTGCAGAATGTATACTTTAATTGTGTCAAAATGCATCTGTAGCTGCTGAGTGTCCTTGTGTTTCTAGCTGAGGACAGAGGTATCTACGGCTGTACTGTAGGGGTCGGTCTTGTCTAATTCAAACACATAGAGAATGCCTAAGTAGATTTACACACTCCTGATGCACAGATCTTGTGTCACTACTTGAGCAGAGTAATCCATCTCTGCCTTCAAGCAGAGAAGATGTGTGCCAGGAGCTGATGACAGGAAGGCAAGATGGAGAGGATTAGGCTGCAATCAAAAGTCAATCACCTCTGTTAAAGCAATGTCAAATGCAAACTTTTATTTTTCTAGGAAAAGACAACTTCATCAGAAAAGCTCTTTGTTTGACCACATTATAATCTAACAATTTGAATAATTTGCAGGGCTAAATCTGTAAAGTGAAGCCTTGCTAATGTGCACTTATTCCTCTGTTTGTTTTACTGTCAAGTTTTCACAGGTCAAAACTAGCATAATTCAGTTTGAAGCCTTTCTATATATACAGAATGTTATTGTGTCATCCATCACGGTGTGTTTGTTAATTTAAATGTTTCCCTAAAATGTTGATATCAAAATTGAGACAATTCTACTTTTCTCTTATGGCAACAGATGATACTGGAGAACAAGATGTTGGTGTCAATTACCTGTCCATAGTTGTCAATGCCTGAGACAAGGCGGTTGAGGTTAAGCAGGTCAAAGGCTGTGCGAAGAGCATGGCCCAGTGTAGTCAGCCCAGAGGCCTGCAGGTTCTTCAGCTCACACATGAAGGTGGCATGGTTCTCCTTCCAGCCGGCCTGAAATACACACAAACATCAACAGTGTGCTGCATAGCGAACGGGCCTGAAGGTGAACAGCCACAATCCAAAATAGATGCACACCCACAGATACTGTGTAATTACAAAGACAAACAGTATGAGTTTTGTTCAGTGAACTGCTGCAAACCGGTGCATGTCAAGAGGAGCTTCAATCTCAACCCACTGATTCTGCATCTATCCTAACGTAATAAAAAGCAGACAATGAAATTAGGTGATGTTGAGCTCTGGAAATTGAAGATAATATTGTGAAAAAGCAGGCCGCTCATTTCCACATATGAGCTGTATAGTGCGGTTTAGGAATCTAATTTCACACATGACAAACATCCAGAAATACACATCCCACTGCTGCCCATCCTCTGTGACGGAGTTATACTCCCACAGCAGCGGAGGCAGCGCTGTAACTCCTCTCTGAATTTTCTCCAGAGACGTCAAGTACCTTACTGCTGCAGCTTCATGCTTAATCTAAGGATGACCTGCAAGCTTACCACTTCCTTTATCTGGAGAGGGAGGGTCAGAGGCTAAAGACAGAGAGAGAGAGAGAGATGTTTGCTCTGTTGGGATCCTCGTTTCAAAATCACCATTTGAGTGGAATATCTAGAGTAATTTGTTATGTGAATAACATATGGCCATACACGCAAAATTACTAATAAATAATACTAATAATTAAGCAAGTAAGTAATAACTCATAGAACCTTGTCTAAATCAACAGCAATGAAAATCTAAACTTGCATTCAATAATTCAGACTACAGAATATTTTCTTCCGTCTCTGACTTCCTGTTTATCTCCCTCTCCATCAACAATTTATTGCATCTGTAACTGTGCAATCAGAGTACCCCCGTTCAATGTAACCTTGTCCTTTTATCATAATCCTCAGTGCACAAGCAGGCAGAAATAACAAAGGAGTAGGCAACAAAGACAAAGAGAGGAAGAGCAGGAGGGAGGGAGATCAGGAAAAACTTTACAACAGAGAAAAGAGAAAGCAACTTTAGACTGCAGCACCTGAAGGAGAAGAATCCCTTCCTCTGTTATATTGGCCACGTTTAGATATGATTGGGAATTATGGTGAACTGAGAAGTGAGTTCAATAACCAACATGAACAATCACAGCACTAGTGATGCAACAGTGTTTGAAGTGCTAAGACAGTGAGCTGAACATGGTTATTAATTCCTGTATTAATATGGGCAGCAATAAATGGCCCGATTGTTACTAATAACATTATAGCTATATTTATATCTATCTATCTGTCTGTCTATCTATCTATCTGTCGATCAGGGCTTTTACACAGCTCTGATATCTCTGAAAATTGTAATCTGTAATTGTTGGTGCAGCTGTGGTGCTTTTGAGTGACAATTCTACACCAGTCCTTGATTTTATTTTTTTAATGATTCAAATTCAGGTTCTACAGCTAAATTTATTTTAATCATATTATAATTATAACTTCTAAAACACTGGTATGTTTTGTGTTGTTTTAGGATAATTATTTATTTTAATTTCTTTTGCAGTGATGGTAAATTCAATGTTGTGGTTGCACACTACAGTTAAATGAATGCTCAAACATTGGCACTGAGCCAGACTGTACATTACTTGATTAAATACATAACTTAGTTGTGTCATATCTTTTTTTTTTTGTTTAAAAAAAAAAGGGATGAATTACGCAATAATGTGTTGAATGTTCACTATACATGGGAATATATAAGGGAAGTCATTACACTTAAAAACAGCACTGCTTATTTCTAAAGATTTAGGGTTGTCCAACTATAATAATGCATTTGTGTTTCAGAGTAAGAAAAGATTCCAATGTCGACTTATTTAACTAAAAAAGATTAACGTAGGTTTTTAATGTATCAACTGAACCAAACATTTTCTTTTCGCAAAGCAAAAATTAATTAGACCAAAAAGGGACAAATGTTACTAACAGACAAGTCAAAAATAAATAACAAAACCAAGTGCATATACCATAAGTAAAATATTTTGAATTGATTAATTAAAAAAAGCTACTTCCCTTTTGTTCAAATGAAATACTTTAGTAAAATAAATTATTGTGATTCCTTTTCAACTTACCATATATATATATTTTTTTTCCCAGCACATGTTTAATTATTTAACTATTTCCCATTTTCCTTGCAGCTTGTATGATCATTAAAAGTGCATCCAGGAAAATTAATGGGACTGCAAAATCTAATTATTTTTATAATGTTATGTTATTCAGTTATCACGAGATAGACTGACGGCGTGGCTGTGCTCTAGGCACTAGAAAAAGCTGCAGCTGATGGAAAGTACACTCTGAAATATATAAGTACTATAAAAACGAAAAAAATATAGAATGAACTATTTAGTACAAGATAGCTTGTATTATACTTTATATGAAATATCCTTTTTCAGTATCTTCTCTAAACCTCAAATCAGCTGATTTATCACTTCGAAAGCTCAAGAAGAATAATTTGTTTATTACACATGCAAAACATGTAAATATATAAATGCTATGAATTAATAAGAAAGCAATGTGTTTAATGTGCTATCAAGCAATGATGACATGGGATGAAGTCAGCCTCCAGCACAGCTGTGTTGACAGTAGTGTGTTGTTTGTTGACAGGTAAGAAAACCAAGAGATGTCTACAACAGGTCAGCAACTGAAATAGAACTGGGATTTCAGGGATTCATGTGGGTACTTAGGATCGTATTTTATTGGGCATGAGAGGCTTAGAGGAAGACGGGTGTCAGGTCATAAAACAAGTCAATAGGTAAGTGGTGAGGACGTGAAGCCTCTCAAATTATTGAAGTGATTCACAGGTTGCATGAATATTTTTTCCACTGTTTTCGTATGCTAAGCCATAAAGCTCATAGTATCGGAATGACAGCTCATTATCACATGAATAATGATATTTATTTTCTTCTAGCGAACTCGCAGAAAAAAATACTGAAAAAATTCTCATGATGAAGAGGGTTTATCAACTTTCAACCCAGATTAACCAATAGGAAGACGTGGATGATGCAGGGGGCGGGGTAAATGATGATTGGCGGGCTCCTTGACTAATCTACACACTGTACTGTCAAAAAAAGAGCGACGTCATAGGCGATAATAAATCTCTCCGCCTCCATCTCGACGCCCGAGACTTTTCTCAACACAAAAGCAAAATGTCCGCTGGATGTTAGGAGGCAGTGCAGCTCCGGGTCTGCGGGTATTTGGAGCAAAAAAAGCCGTTTTTTTCCGCCACCGGGAAGCCGCCTGACACTGGCTACAAACCAGAAGGACAATAAAGTCTCACTGACAGAAAAATACGTTGGGCTTGACAGTGTAATAATTGTATCAGTTGCTAATTACCTTCACTCCGTATGGTGGATCATCGAATGTAACTAGCATGTACCTGTCGCCTCTACTAGCCGGGTCTCGTGCACGCAGCTGTCAAAAACAAGAAAACCAAAACAACATATATTAAATTCGACCGACCTTGCCCAAGGAACCCTAAAGCTCACCGAAAGGTGCATACTTGCTGAGAAAAGTCTGGGGTAAAATCATTCCTTTACCTTCATAAAGACCTCAACCGCGCCTTTAGCAACGTCCAGATACGTCGTACCCAAATAAGTGCGCTGATTCATAGAGGCGGACGTGTCTAACAGGAAAAGTAAAATAGGCATTTTAAATGTAAAGCCGCGGTTGTATGCTTTTCTAAAAATAATTATTATCCACATATGACCTATCATGCGGCCACACAGTTCACACATGTGTGTATATATTTGTTATAATAAGCCCCCCCCTCCAGAAGAGGGCCGTTGCCTCTGCCCTCTCTCTAACCGCCTTTCCAGAGCTCTGCTTCGGCTCGCGCTGTTCAACTTCTGCTCCTAACCGAACGGAACGCCCCGCTCCCGACACTGCAACGCCATTGGTTCAGCCCGATCACGTTGACCACGCCCCTTCCTATATAAACATAAGGAGGTCGACATGGTTTGTGTTGTATACATCTGCCTTCGTGTTTATCTGTCTATGTGCCAACCGGGCGGATTTTCAGAGAAACATCTGATTATGAATATTTTTTTGTATTATATGGTGTCCTTTATTGTGTGTGTTGCCCTAATTTATAAAGGATAAGTATCCGTGTATCCCAAAGGCAGAGTGTTGACAGGTGGATATAGACAGGTCATACTCATACACGAAGTGTGTTGTCGTTTCCCTTACACCCCTCCCTTACACGCGCACGCGCACAACACACACACAAGCACTCGCACATACACGATACTGTTACTCCATTGCTAAGTTCAAGGCTCCTCAAAATGTCCGACTACAACACAGTATATCAAGACAGACGTGTGTAGTACGCTTGTATGTTGCTTAATTGTCTTGAAACTACTTACTGTAGACCATCATCATTTTAATACAATACACTCATATCTGTACGTTTCTACTCACATCATTTGAATATGTATATAATATTAAACGTATAATTTGCATTTGAAATGAGGAGGTCAGGTGTTGCAACATGAACGATAAAATGCATTAAAATGGTTGGCTACATAGCCTAACGAAATCATGAAAATTATTTTTTGTGGGAAATTGTTCACTATGGGCAAGTGAACAACATATTTTAGGTTACGAACAAATACTTAGAAAACAACGTAACGGTGCATTGCCAAAATGCCTACTTTTACAAAGGAAAATGTTTTCACTGTCAAGCCTGCAACACTATAACAAGCCCCTCCTTCATTTTTCTGTTTGGTAATACTCATAATCTTGATAAATCCGACAGCACATGAAGGCATCATCACTGTAAAATTACATAGTGTTCTTGTGTCGTTTAAAGACTCAATCTATAAACTTTACCACACAACTGCATGAAACACTGCAAGCGTTTATTCATTGTAGGTTGAGACTTAATAATTTAGAAGACGCGTGAAATGTCTTATAGGTTTAAAGGTCAGAGGAAAGTCATAGTAGCCCAGTACAGATACAACGCCTGTCACCTGGCCATGTTTATCTTTATCTTTATACGGCATTCACATACAGCTTTCATAAGAAAACTCTTTTCAAATGCACGCATTTTATTATTTACTTCCAATGCAAAACGGAAATTTTAAATTAGAAATGGGTAATGTAATAAGCCGATTGTGAAAGTGTGTTCCAAGCCTTTTACATTCTGTCTGAGGAGAAAGAACACACCAGTGTGTCAAGTATCGTCCTCATCGTCGTAATGTTACACAATTTGCAAAAAGAAACATTCTACATTCTGTTCTGCTACGTAAACAGTATTCTGTTTCCACTGGGCCGCAGGAAATATTCCACTTTATGTGTTTTCGTGTCTTCATACGTTCGTGTGTCGGACTTCCCCCAGACTACAGCCCTGGGTATGACATAAACTTATAACAGGCGTCTTGTTTGGTAACTTTACGTATCTCTACGTCCGCTGTGTTGACGTCTGGCACGTTCTCTCTCGCCCTCCGCCATCCCAGCATGCACAGCGAGGTCTGCAGCATATTATTGACAAAGGGGAAAAAAAGGGCTGGAGAGAGAGACAACAACAGGGTGGGATCAGGAGAACAAACCCCGGTGATAGCGCAAACATTAGACCAGAATAGAGCGCTGACAGCAAGGTAAAGTCTCCCTGCCACTTCCTTTATTGACATAAAAGAACTTTTGGTTTTATTTTGTGTGAAGGCAGCGCGGAGGGACACCGTTTAGTGGCTATCCTAGCTGGCTAACGCTAGCCAACTCTAACACTACTACTGTTACATTAACGTTATAATGTTATTACAGTGTCAGACCGAGCTAATGTAATAAAAAGGCGGGGTTACCAGGTAACAGTTAGGCACGGCGAATTTTGTTATGGATGACCATTTTGTATCTATAAGCAACACATTTGCTCACAGACATAATTTCTGGTGTTATTCTGAGGCGCAGCCAGTGATTACAGTGCAGTTTAACTGCAGCCAACATAGCTCACACACCACGTCCACATGAAGCTGGCTACATAACGTAAGCGTGAGACAATACAGCTCACTTATTGAAGAGCCATTTCTGTACGGCGGAGTTAACGCACACGCGAGGAAATAACTGGTGCTTTATTCAACGTAACGTTACGCGGAGGAGAAGAAGACAAAAGCATTGCGACACCTCGAGCTCTACCGTAACCATGTAAACAAAGGGACACGTGGTCTCGCCACATGGAGTTTACCTAACGCTGTTTGCCTTGTTCAGCGGCACTTCACCCGCTTTAACTTGAGCACATGTCAGCAGTCAAGATGCCTAGGTCCTGTCTTATTATCTTTATGCTCAAACTCTATAAAAATATGCGATATACTTGAACATTAAAATCATAAAAGTTATGAAGTGAGTGTGACAGCCATTACGGAAACAACCCAGCGGGGGAGGAAATAGTCCGATTCTTCACTTCACACACATATATATATATATAGCCACTGTTGTGTGGAAATAACCATTTACACTTGAATTACAATGTAAAACACAGAAGTACTATCAGCAAAATGTTAAAATATCAAAAGTACTTATTCTGCACCTGTTTTATTTTTTTTGTTCATCCAAACACTAAAAAAATAAGATCAGCTGAAGTCAATATAAATATTTTTTATCTGTTACATTGGAATCATATTTGGACGAACTCCTTTCATAGCAAGTATAAAGTGTCAACAGTTACAGCCTGGTGTATGCAGACAATTGTATTTGGATTGTTTTGAAACAAACCTAAATAAATATGAACTGATCTTTTAAACAATGGTAGCAAATCATATTCAATAATCACTCTTGTGTCTGTTGCATGCAACTAACTCTAAACAACAGCTGTAGAGTAAATAGAGTTAACATTAAATCCAATATTTTCTCAAAAAATGTAGTGGGGTAAAAATCTCATAAAAATGTAAGTAAGTCAAGAGTGATGCCTCTTGAGTAAATGCAATTAACTAATTCTCCACCTGTGTCTCTTTACAGTATCAAGTCATGGCCCTAAGGAGTTGAGACCGGGAAGTGTCATTTTCCCTTAAAAGGAGATTACAAAGCTTGTTATTTTGTGGAGATAGGGGTGGGGGGCCCAGACAGACCGTGGACGGGGAAGGGGAAGAGCTCAGCTGAAGCCAATGCAGCAGCAGCATCGACAGCCTGAGCTGGTGGAAGGAAGCCTTCCCGTGTTTGTGTTCCCCACTGAGCTCATCTTCTACGCAGATGAGCAGACGTCTCACAAGCAGGTGCTCACCCTCTACAATCCATATGAGTTCGCCCTCAAGTTTAAAGGTCAGTGGGCTACTGTATATGGGTTTCCATGAATGCTTTATAATGTTTGGTAATCATCCCAGGTTATTTAAATAATCTGTTCTTTTTCTTCTTTGTCAGTGCTGTGCACAGCGCCAAACAAGTACACCGTGGTGGATTCTACAGGAGCTGTCAAGCCACAGTGTTGTGTTGACATGTGAGTTTCTCCACAGGGGACAGGTGTTCCTTTGGATTCCTGTTTCCATATTTAGTTTGTATCGCTCATTTTGATAAATTCTAACATGTTGCTGGCTTTGCTCCACCTTTGATTAACTTTTGTAAATACACCCCGCATTGGCGTTTGAGCATTCTAGCACTTTGCATGTCCTATTTTACCCACTTCTCACCATCTAATTTTCCATGTCTGTGCAGTGTAATCAGACACAGAGATGTGCGGGCATGCCATTATGGCGTGTACGACAAGTTCCGGCTGCAGGTGTCGGAGCAGAGTCAGCGGAAAGCTCTGGGTCGTAAAGAGGTGACAGCCACACTCCGTCCCTCAGCCTCACAGGAGCCGTCCAGCCCCCGACCCCAGGATGAGGAACGCAGATTCAAAGAGCAGTTAGCAGACAGCGAGTTCTTTGAACAGACCGCTTTTCAAACAGGTAGGACGAAGGACTGTGGTGCTGTGGCCACTAGATGGAGACAAATACTCATAAGCTCATAATTGGGAGCATTTTACTACTTATAATTTTATTCCTTAATGTTGCCTCTTCATAGCCACCCATTTATCTTATCTAGTGTAAAGTAATTATTTAGTCCCTAATGTGATATAGACAGAAAGGTAATCACTGTCAATTTAATTTTAATGACAATCTAAAGCTGATTTGCATAAACGTTCAAATATGTGTTATCAGTAGTGGTTATTTACAGTCTTGCATCAACACCAGCTGACTCTTTTTGCCTTCTGAGTACTGATATCTTTGTAAAAATAAGACAAAAAGCCAGGTTATGCTGTAACTATTTAGCTGCAGCCATTATTGACTCATTCCCCACTAGCAATTTTGACCAACTTTTTATAAAACCCCTAGTTCAGTTCTATGTAAATAGGGGATATATATATCAACAGAAAGAAGAGTTTTTAGATACAATATATTTGAAAAACACATTTTCTTTTAGATTCATTTAATTTCTTAAGCAAACTTTTTTAATATAGCCTTCTAAATTTTTAAGCAAAATATCGACTTCAAATGTTTTATCGTCTCTGAAAAGTGGGGAACGTCACCTGGACCTTGAATCGCTTGACTGCACATCTGGATTATCATAATCTGAATCACAGTCTCTCTAGTGATGAAAGTACCATAACAGCAAAAACATACAAAGACAGGATGTATGATGAACATGGATTGTAAAAAAGATGTTGGTACAATAGACAATATAATATATGAGTTCAGCACTGCTCTGAAAGACCGAACTTCGGAATTAAAAAGTATTGTCTTTGTATAAAAAGCCCATTATATCTTATTCCTCTGTGCCACAGACGCTCATTGTCAGCCTCAAACTATTAAAAAACACACATCAGTGACCCACAGTGTAGAACACGGTGACTGTGGTTTATTTTGAGTCAGTCAGACACACATTGTCCCACTGTCATAAACACTTGAACAAATCTGAGACTAAACAAATGCATGTTTTTTTCATGTTTACGTGCTGAGCTTGGGACTGAGACTCATTAACTGTAACAGAAATGTCAAATCTTGTCAAGCCCATCCTTTGAATTGCTTGGGTGCTGTTCTCAGTGGCACGTCTGATGTATATGTGTGTGTGTGAATGACAGAGAGCCGTCCTGTCGCTGGAGGACCCAGCCTGTTGACGGTGCTGCTCGGGCTGGTGTGTATGGCCGCCCTGATGCTCCCAACGCTGGGGGAGCAAGAATCTACTGTGCCTCTCTACCTCCACTTAAGTGTTAACAAGAAACTTGTAGCTGCTTATGTTCTCGGTGAGTTGAAGAAGTACGCCGTGTTTGTTATTAGCGAAGACAGGAGGAGGTTGCAATGTTTACATTTTTTTTTCATGAAATCATATTGTTGCATGAATACACAGCATTTGTTTTGTTCCTTTGTTATATTTAAGGTCTTCTTACAATGGTCATCCTACGCACATGAAGTGCCCTGAGTTGAGAGAGGGAGAGGGGAAATGACCTTAAAGATGAAGAGAACCTTCTCACACCAGAGGCGCTACTACACTTCAACGTAGAGCCGACAACAGGGGGATGGGGTCCCCTGTCCCTTCAAACATTCAGTATATTTTAGAATGTTTCTTTTAAAATCCAAACATTTGTGTTAATTCATAAATCAATACTGAACTGATGCAAACAGTGTGTAGGTCAAAGGCGTGGAGGAGTTCTCCCTCGAGCTCGGCCTGTGAAGAAACATGAGTCCATTCAAAGTCGTTGTTTGGCCTCATATTCCCCATGTCTGTATTTCTATTGCCATTATGTAACAACATAACTTGAGTGTGAAGGAATTTACATGCAAACGTGATACATGTATATAAAGCCATTAAAAGTTTTCTTATGGTATTCACCTGTAACCATTATATTGATGTTTTAAAGCATTTTAGTGTAGAGTGAGGACTAAATGCAGTTATTTGCATGTGCGGGTACCTACCTGGATGAGTATTTATTTTTCCAGGCGGTAATATACACAATGTTTACATGTCACCAAAGGAAGGTCTTCTGACGATAATTGGTTTGTCAGCCGCATTATATCAATGCTCCAAATAAAGTCTCAATGCATCTGTCTGGTATAATGATTAGAAGTTGGGCCAGGAGAGTGTAGAGCAACGGTTATGTGACGAAGAAGCCTCTGTTAACTTAACAAATGCATTTTGAATACTCAAAGCAATGACACACACATGATAAAGAAATAATTTATTTAGTCCTGATGTCTGATGGCAATCACAAAAGACACAAGCATAGGCATGGTGTTAGCCATCATGGAAGATTACAGCCTTTCCGTTTTCGAAAATACTAAACTCATGCCCTAAACACTTCATGAGACGATTGGGAGGAAACAATCATCTTGTTGTCAGAGGGGGCTGCAAAATGTTTTTTCCTTTTTATTTTGATAAGAAGAAAAAGACAATTGCTCAAAGAATGGCGATTTTTTTATATTAAAAAAGGGCACACTTCCATAAAAATCACTTCCTTATTTTTTGCCCAAACAGCAAGTGGCTCTATGAGCCATGAATAGGTTTATATGTGTTCTGTTACTGGGGCAAAATAATCACCTTTCAGACCAAAACACTTCATACGGTATGCTTTTGTGTTTTAATAATCAGTCATTTTTAACTTCCCTGCTTTAGACTTAAACAGTCTGAGAGGTTACAGGGTTGAGTGTCGAGGCAAAGAACTCTAAATAGCCAGAGCAGAAACCTCAGCTTCTTCAGTGCCATCCTGTTGTTGCTGCATGCTACAGCAATAACTTGCTCAGATGACAAATTGTTAAAGTCCACCAGTGGCTAGAAACTCATCACCATTCAATTTTATAAATAAATAAACATTTTACTAGGAGGAGGAGACTATATTTTGTTCCATCTACAAAAACATCCTGACAAAACCACAGGATAGAGCAGCCTTTAGTGTTGAAAGGTGAAGACCATCTGATTTTGTCCAAAATTAACACTCATACAGGGCATTTAAAGCTGCAGCATCTCAGGGGGAGGGAGGATGTCAAAGCCAAAATGAAATAAAATTTAAAAAAAAAACACCACAGTTCACAGCCTGTACAAAAAAAATAATCAGAATATTTGCTGAAAACATAACTTCTCTTACAGTATAACAGTAAGGAAATCTCCATAGTCTACCCCAAAGTAGTTTGTTCCTTTACAAAGAAAACTTGCTGTTGAAGACCTGTGCCCACATTCATCTCACAGCCACAAACGTAAAACTATGTTTGACATTTGACAAGGTTAATATGTACATAATTACAAACAAAGCAGGAAAATAATAAGTTAAATCTTTTTTTTCTCTCCTTTTTTACAAAACCTGCAGACTGTGTACAAATAAGCCTGTGGACAGACAGTCTCCACAGACAGCACTAAACAGGGAAATGTACACACACATCCAAATAGTCTTTTTCTCCAGTGCTCATTGTCTCTCTCCAGTGAGGGGAACTGGTAGGACAGATATGCAGGATAGCCTGTTGTATAAAAACACAATATCACTATGAAGCCAAGCACCATCCCATCCTCTACTAGCAGCTGGTGCTCCGTGACTTCAGTCCATCCCAGTGTCACTAGGTTAACCGCTACACACATCTCATCCATGGCTTTTGTTTCCTTAATTTAAAAACATATCTGGACACTCGAAAAAGAAGCCATGAAATCTGCCATTCAGAAGCAAACATGGAATATTCCACTTAAACTAAATCTAGGCGGAGGTGAGGTGGAGGGTCAGAGAAGAAACTCATTCCCTAGGAAGGGGGGAGTGGGGTTCTGTTTTTTTGGACAGTCCTTTTTGTGCTATGCCATGCTCACTTTGGAGATAAGTCCTGGAGGGAGGCAAAGGGCGAGTTGCTGGACGAGCAGGGCGACACTCCCTCCATTTTGCCCGGGGAGTCCGTAGAGGAGCTAACGCTGCTGAGGCTGCCGTCCAGCAAGTCTGGAGAGTGACTGAAAGAGAAAGTTGCGTCCTGTAAGTCTGCAAAGCTACAAACAGTCTACGCAGAGTTTAATCGAGCCGTGTCCAGAATTTGAGTTTGGCATCTAGTTAGAGTTCTGTCCTTGTCTCAGGTTACATGAAACTGAGTAAAATCAATAGTGGGTCACCTCTTTAAATGGGCTATAGGATCATAGATGTACAATGTTCAGGAATGACCATCTCAGTCCTCAGACTGAATTATTGAAAATCTATGGGTTGATTTAAAGTGGGCTGTCCATGCTAGGAAACCATCAAACCTGACTTAACTTGAGATTTTGTAAAGAAGATTGATCAAAAATATCCTCATACATAAACCAGACCCCCATTGGAAGCTATAGGAAGTGTTTAGAGGCTGTAATTTCTGCAAAAGTAGGATCTATAAATAGTCACCTTATCGCACACTTTCTGTAAATCATATAGACCTCATTTAACTTCTTATTACTGTGTTCATCTGCTATATTAACTCGGTTACTAAGATGCAGATCCAAACAACCAATTTATAAAGGAAAATCTTGATAATTATCTGGGATGCCCAAACCCATATGACTGTATATCTGACTTTTCAATTTGTAAAAACTGAATATAAAATATATTCTCAGTTTACAAACCAAGTATAGGATACAGATTTCTTGTCTCTCCATTTTTGATTATTCATTGTTTTTCTGTAGTTGCACCTTGTGAAACTAAACTGATTTGATACCAACACAGTTTGAACATTACATCAAATTCACACCATTTTTAAAAAGTCATTACTGGATCGATTAAAAAAAAAAAAAGAAACTCTAAAACATGCATTTCTGAGGCGCCATATAATGTAAAATGTATAATGTAAAAGCTGGATAACCAGAATGTCTCTTCTCCGGAGCAGAGTCACTGTGTCCGCTCCAGTTTGAGCAAATGGAAACTTGCATTTACTATTTTTGAAGCCTTTACTAGACCAATTAAAAATACTCCAAAATGTTTGTACTCTAAGGCATGATTTTCTTGACATTCATTGTGATTCACAACCCGTACACCTAAAAGGGATGCATTAAAAAATACATGTGACAATTATATACAGATTTTTTTACTACGCCAATACATGCATATCAAGTTATGTCTTTCCACAGCATTCCATACCCAATGGGCATAGCTCAAGAAAGCTTATCCAAACATAGCTCTTTAAGGCATAATTGGCCAGTTAATTAGTTACCCAATACACACATGACTGCCATTACCCAAACCTAGGGATTTGGAAAGTTCTTGTCTTACCAAGAACTGATATCTGACAGGTTAGAGACATCAGAGGACAGCATAGTGGTGGTGCCCTGGAAGAGCCTCTTGGGTTGACTCTCTGTTTCCATCTCACCTGTAGCAGAGGGAAAGGGAGCCCCGCATTGAGAAGTCTTTCGATAATTAAAATTAAACATTGAATGTTACCAAATAATCAGGTGATGTCTCGTAGTGTCCAAGTACTAAGAAAACACTGAACAACAAGTGAATCATTATCATTAATAACCGTTCATATAAGGTGCATAGTGTAACCAAAACTGTACATTTGAAAAACTACATTTGGAAATCAATAAGATTAATCCTGTCTAATACCCTTTTATGTTTAGTAGGAAACAAGCTATTCATGAGATTCATTTTGAAGGTCTTTAAAACATTTTCATAAGTGTGTACAAAGAAGACTTGCATGGTTCTGTAGATACTACGTTACTCAAATTAAAGCTGACTTAATTTTACTGTGTGTTCATTATTGCATTTAAGATAAAGCATAGAGCCCGAAAAAGAAAACGGTCCATATACACTTCTATTTTTTATGAAGCAATTCTTGTTGTATTAGATATTCTAAATGCACACAAAGCATTTAGGCTTTATAAGGGATATCAAGTACCTCACCTTTGCGTTTCATTGGCCCAAGTATGCTGGCTCTGATGCAGTTGATTGGGCTTTGACTCCGTCGGCTGAGGAACACAAAATGTATACATTGCTTTGCCAATATACTAGTTAATCAAAAGCCAGGATCACTTGGAGTTGCTAATGAATCTGCAGAAACGCAGATATACCCACCATAAGCTGTAATTTTAGTAATAATTCAACCACAGAAAGTCACATCTTTCAGAGCAGACATTTTGACTTGTCACAGTAGAAAAAGCACAAGCATCACTGATATCATTAATGATGGCCCTGTTCCATTTAAATGTTCCAGTAAACTGTGACATGAACCAGTGTACAGAATACCAGGACCCTGAAATTGAAGTAAATAAATGGAATCCTTTTTATGCTATGACATCAAGCCTGTGAAAAAGGCCTGTTGTCTCATTTTTGCACCCAAACTGAGAGGGAAACTTATTAAATGCCACACAATACAATAGTACTGCAGATGGCCATCAAGTACACATTGTCAATAGTAAAGGAATAAGGTGGTAAATTAAATAAATATAAAATAAAATAAATAAACTAAAGTTGTGACACAAAAATACTCAGACTTGTTGCTCACCTAAAGCGTCGTGTTGGGCTGGGTATCGGGCTGGGTGTTAAGCCGTTGCTGCTCACAAGGATTTGTAGTGACGGAGAAAAACACTGCTGCTTGTATAAAATGAATTTGTGGGGGAAAGAAAAAAAAAAAAAAAGACACTTAGGCAATATGGTGATGAAGCCAAATGCATGCCAACAGCTCAAGCATTAAAAAGAATCTTTAAATGCAGATTAGGATATACTCTATAGGAGAAAAACATTTCTGGAGGTGCATTAAACCTCAAATAGGAACATCTTAACCCAAAAACGACTAAACAGCAACGTGGACTCTTTCATTTACTTGTTTGTTCTGTGCCTAATAAATTGCTTCCTGTAGGCTTCCACACAGTCTTCTATTCATCAATCTGGATCGTGAGTTATTGGGAAATCAGGTTACAGCGAACCATGAAGACACTTTAACCATTATCTTCATCTGGATATCCAAAGTATAATCAGGTTTTGTGCGTGTAAACATTCTAAAGTCAGATGTACCTTTTTGCCTATCCCTCTGGTTGGAGATGGCGCAGGAGACACAGGGACAAAGTCGATGCGCTTTGGAGAGGAAGATGCAGACTTCTCCGCGTCATTGTCACTCTAAAGGAAACATACAATTACCAAACAATTTGCATGTGTCCATGTATTTCTATGATATGCATTGTGGTAGTAACAAAATAACAAAAAAAAAATCATCTAAATCAGGAGTGTTGGAGTATTATACTACCGACTCAGTCTAACCTTGAGGGACTGGTGGCCCTGTTAACTCCTGTGGGTTAATCTAGCATGTTTGTACTTGTGTCCACTCTACAGAGATACAGAGAGGCAACAATGGCCCATGGCCAAAACATGCAGAGGGAGGGTACAGAGCAAGAAAACATAACACTGTCAACACACTGTAAGGAAGAGTCAGTCTTTACCAGACTAAGGCTTTCTTCCCAAGACTGGCTCATCTGCATAGCAGCCTGAACTTCCCTGTGCATGGAGAGGAAGGAAGGAGAAAAAAAAAAAAAAAAAAAGAACACAAGGATGAAGTGGTCTGCATTTACCGAGAAACAAAGTGATGACAAGTGAAGCAAATCTTTCTCCAGCCAATTGCCTTTATAAATAGACATCTTACCGCTCATGAGCAGTTTCTCTGTTCATCACGTCGACACCCTCCTCCTGCCAAGAGCACACAACATGGTTGTAAAATCTTACTTTTAGCAACATACTTAGCATTTTAAGAATTACACGAGTTTCTAAGCAGCATTTGCAGTTTACCACTTAAATCATTAATTGCAGGTCAAGCCCAGTTCAGGATCACAACTTACAAACTCAGAGTTGATTTGACAGTTCAAATATGGAGATAAGATTTTTTTTGTTGGAGTCTGATACTACCAATTGATCAACACTGGAAGATCGATGGCCCTGTTAACTCCAAATTGTGTTATTAGCATGTTTTTGATCACCATCACTCCCTATGGCTTGAGAGGGAGACAGTGGTCTGCCATGCTTGCTAGAGGCATTAAACATTTCCAAGCATGACAACAGTTTCCTTACTTGTTTTATCTGATGGAGCCTGGTGCTGGGAACACGGATGGGTGATGAAGGGACCTGTAAGGTAGACGTGCATGGATCGAACACTCAGTGGTGAATAACTCAAGACACAAAATACCTCAAAACATGTTTAATTTAAATAGTGTACCATATTGGGCCTGTTGACAACTGTAGTGCTATTTCTGCGGCTACGAAGGACCTCTCTCTGGAACACTTGGGAGTTATCACTGTAATGACAAATTCACACGTCTCAGTTCATCACCTCTACCCACGAGGTCACTGTAAATGTGATTACACCAGGGAGGTGTTCAATGTATGACAAAAGGACAGCAAACACATTCAATGGAAGATTTGGTCAGTGTAGAACCTTAAGCCATTTATCATTGGTGCACTGTTGGATCTCCTCAAGTGTCCTTCAGTCTGGACTAAGGAAGATGGGATGTCCAGATCCAGCTCCATCTTTTCTTGTGCCATGACTCCTGAGTTGTTTGTGTTTACTAAGGCTGCCTGTCGCCAGCTCATGAAATTAAAGACGGCGTTGAGTTACATCGCTGCTCTCTGAACTTCTCTAACTTTACATGATTAGAAGGATCATCATGAATCAAGGCAGCTGAGCGGGGGTGAGACAATCCACCCGAGCTAACGCAATGCCGTGAGCAGTCTGCTAATTAAGGCCCTTTGCTCTGTGCAAACTGCGGCGTTTAAGCAGCCTCAAACTGGATGATAAACATAGCGTCTCCTCATATCTCAACTGTACGGTCAGCTCTGGCCTGTGCTAACGTTGCCTGTAACGTTATGACCAGTCACCAACTTTCCTGATGGATGGTTAGCATGCCACGGCTACATACCGCACAATGCCCGATAACCGTTAGCCACGGACCGGAGAGCCTGCTGGTGCACCGGAGACACTGCTGAACTACTGCTGCATGCTAGCGCGGTGAAACGGATGACGTTAAACTACCGACGCTGCCGTGGAGTATCGTTAGGTGAGTCTCATAACGCGAGTGTACCGTCCGGCCAACAGCAACAGCCAGCAAACCCCGCTACTTAGCCGCGCAGGCTAACTAGCTCTATTAGCATTCATAGCCACAATGCTATGTCCAGAAAGCGCGGCCGGGTCACCATTTCACGGGCTAAACGTTCTAGTCCATCGGCCTAATTGCTGCGATGCCTCACGGGAGCTAATTAAGCCGTATTTCGTGTTAAAAGTAATTGCTACACTGTCTCGTTTTCCGTTTCTGCAGCGAGCACCGCCAAGAATGAACTGAATCCCACAGCGGCTAGAGGGCTAACTTCACGCCCCCTTTTAACGTCGGCAGATCTGTCCAATCAGGCAGCTTCATCCGCCAGCTCTGTCCAATCAGAGAGCTGCTCTGCCAGCGTGCTCAGCGTTTGGCTCCTGCTCTACCAGCTCTGCCTGCAGATACAAATCTGTTCATCTTATTCCATCTGGGCTACTGGAATGTGGATTTCTACCTTCAGCAGAGTCTATACGCTGCAACAGTAGACAGATGTGTAATATATTTAAATAAGTGTGTATATATAGACAGTGGAGAAGAGTCTATGGTTTAGTTTTGTTTTCTTTACAGCTATAAGGTATATGCCCCAGATAGTCATATATGTTTGGCTCACATCTGCAGTGCTCTGATGGCCTACATTTGGGCTTGAATAATGGCTTTGATTCAAGTGTGTCTAGCTGCCTAATCTCACCCACAGATCCACTTTATATGTGCTAGATGTCAGGTACCTTACACTCACCTTAAATGGGCCATATGTCCAGAATGGTGTGGGCCAGGTCTGAGCAATAGGAAATTACCACTGGTTCAGATGTGTCCTTTTTTCCAAACATAAGTTCAACTTCAAGTTTATTTACATTGCACTTTATACACAACACGGTTGATCTCAAGTGCAGTACAGCACAGCCAAAAAAAGAAACAATACAAACTAAGTGGCTGGAGAATACAGGCTGCTTCACACATCGTGAATAGGTTTTTGTTTCACATGTTATACCTCTGCTTGAACTCCTACCTTTATACTTGTTCCCTTACCAAACTGCATGGGGAAGGAAGAAAGAAGAAATTTTGGAGGTAGAAAGATTCATTTTTTTGTTTTTCACACAGGTGGTCAAACTGGATACACATATAAATTCATTTTTCTCTAGCAAAACTTGTAAAATCTTAAGGCTTGATCCACCAATATATATTAATGGCTTCAAGTGCCTAAAATAATTTCAGTAGTTTTACATCTCTTTCAAGCTTTACTCTGGAGCTCTAAACAGGTATCTGTGTATCTGCCTAATCAAAATTGAGTCTCTCATCTCATTGGCTGATTTGAATAGAGGTGGGTCATAGACATCCTGGCCTCTCATTTTAACGCAGTTTCTAAATATATGTTGTGTGCATTTCTCTTTAGACTGCCTCAACATTCTTATAGACAAAAGGCAATAAAAATGCTTTTTCCCCCTTTACTATATAGCACCTTTAACTCTTAACCAATTTAGCTCTAAATGTAGGCAAGTTAAGGAGAACAATGATATGATTGTTCTGGTGATTTTATGTTCTAGTAATGCTGAATTATCATACTTGTGTATCATCTACTGCCAAAAGCATTTTTCTCAATCAACTGCCCAAACTAATCAGCAGAATAAAACAAAGTAAAAGCATTGATTCCCAGATGAAGCAATCTAAAATAAGAAAATATTAGCATCTATCAAGCTTTTACCAGCAAATGTATGGTGTGCAAAGTGCAATCTCTAACTCAATTTTCTGATTGTTGGACACATGAAATACCTAATACACAGACATTTTGAAAAGACTGTGAAGCAATTAGTTCAACAGCTCATAGGACATGAAGCAGTAAAACAGCACTAGGACAGAACACTCATCCCTAAATCCAGTATATGTTTCATACAATAGCCAGAACCTATTTAATGTTCCAAGTATCTGGTGTTGAGCTTTGTAGTAAACCTAGTCACAGGAAAGTCATGAACTTTTAATGGTTATGGATTGCAAAATTCAGTCGACAATGATTTACAGCATTGGCACCATTGACTGAGAGCTTTTTTTTTTTTATAGTAGCCATTAAAAACAAGGTAGATAAATGCTTCCAAGTCAGCCTAACTCAATGATAGGCAGACACAAATGAATTGTTCTAAACAAATGATTGAATAACATTACACTTCAGTTGAAGGTTAAATATTTTCCAGCATTAAAAAAAAATATATACTGTCAGTGTTACGAAAATTGAACGCACACATTCAGACAAAATAACCATAATGAACTCATCAAGGAGAGGATCTTTCATCTTCAGCATATCCATGTCTTTAATTAGGGACAGCAACCAATATCTGTGGTACTTCTTGTTTTTATTTTTGCACAATCATATCTTATTTTGTGATGTAGAAAAGTGATTTGTCCCAAAATATACAAAGAGAATAAAGAAAATGTAACATCCTCTTTAAGAGTGCCACATAAAGCAGCTTTGTATAGATTAAGGTAAAAGTAGAATTACAATAAAAGCAATATTTTATAAAATCGTTGTCAAATGCGGTCTTATTGTATCACATACAGTGGAACCCTGTACCTCAAGCTAGCAACATTGCTCTAAATAAATTACTCCACATTAAAAAAAAAACAATAATAATAATTGAGGCATTCTGTACAAGCATTGTACTAATTTAGAGAAAGCTGGGCTTCATGCCGTTTAACCCAGACCTGTATCAAAAAGTTGAATCTAAGTGAATGTGTTGGTTAAACTTATTATCTAACTGATAATATCTAACTGATTATCACTACACCAGTTTATGCTCAGGGACCCTGAGGCGGAGTACGTTTGATGGCAAAAATACAACTTAACAAAATACAAAACAAAACTTAAAAAGAAAGATACAACCAGGAGCTGAAAATTGGTAATTTCTCTTCATGCCTTGTACTTCTCCTTCCCCGTTTCACTAATGACGCAGATATGCTGAAACACAAAAGAAAGGTATTGATTTATATTATTTGTTCTGAGGTTCTTGCCCTGGTCAACATTAACACACAATCTGCTGGTATAAAAGATAAAACTCTAATCAGCATGAAACAACTCGTATCTTATCATGTTATCCAGGTCAAATACTTACATTTAGATCTCTAAAGTACTCATTGTAGTCTAGCGCATATCCCACCACAAACTTGTCAGGAACTTCAAATCCTACAACTGAAAGAGTGAATAGAGCAGTTAGCCAACTTGTCTTTGTAGTCATAGGCTAACAATATTGATACAAAGCTATACAAAAGAGAAATTTGGTGGTAACTACTGTACTTCATATAATATAATCCAGCAGTTCTTAACATTTTTTGGTGTTGCTGATCCCCAAACATTTACATATCTAGCTGCAGACCCAGGCTAGGATAAGGGCCCCAAGATTGATGCTAATGCTCCTTGTGGTGTATTACAAACATGCTGTAGTGAATATGAGTGGTTTCTTTTTAACGGATGAACCAAACATGGAAGAAGTGTTCTTTGTCAGCTGCAGCCAAGTCACATATAATGCACATGTGGCAGGTATGACAGTGTTTACAAGCACAGGACTTCTGCATGTGGTCACTGCTGTTCTAAAAACCCCCGCTTTAAAGGTTTTAGATCTAAAAATGTAGGTGTTGTGTGAACTCTCAAATTGCTTCCATACACTTTTAGCAACGACCTGAGGTGAAGAGAGTGAAACCTAGGTACAGGACATTCATGCTTATACATTCTGTCATTAAACCAGTGGTTCTCAAATAGTGGGGCGTCAAGGGGCACGCGTTTGACCTCAGGGAACATACTTTTTTATTTATTTTTGCTTTTTAGATGGAAATAAAGAGCAATTGCACCTCCACCACATTAGGGGGAGTAGCACTCTCATTGGCAGAGTGTGCACTGTGCATACAGCACAGAGTATGCGTATGAAGTGTAGACACGAAGTGTAGCAGACCCTCAAGTGACACCATGAAAACAGCCCCATACTGGACCGCAGGTTGAGAACTGCTGGTATAATCTATAAATGAATAATCTGATTAAAACAGTTGACTAAAACTCACAGTCTGGTCTGTAGCCAACACTCCTTGGTGTTCTCTTCACCAACAAACTGAGGACGGGAACATTAAACAGAAACAACAGTGTGAGACAGCTTTTTAGTGAAAACCACAACAATCTGCCGTGATGAAACATTCAGAGAAAACAGGATCCCATGATACCTTTTAAAACAGAGGAGTTTGCACTTAAAGGCATCAGTGATAGGATAAAATTACCTTGCTACTTTAACCATTTTGGGATTGTACTGCTTGAGGAGTTGCAATAATGTCTTCATTGTCTTCCCTGTGTCAATGATATCCTTAAAACACAGCGTGAGAGAAGCTTGTATCAGTGGTACTGACATAGAAAGTCAATTACAACCATATTGAAGAAAATAAAACTTTTACATACCTCCACGATCAAGACATTCTGTGTGGTAAAAGAAAGAAGAGCAATGAGTGTGTATAATGATTAACGCTCACAGTGCCAGTAAAACAACCAGACGGTCATGTATATGGTTCCTCTCTCACCTTGCCTGTCAACGTAGACAGGTCATCTCCTCCGATTACTTTGATTTCACCTGTCGACTGGTCATTCTGGGGACAAGAATAAAATGGACATGTTGCAGGCTTCTGGTTATGTTGTGCATATATATATATATATATATATATATATATATATATATATATATATATATATATATATATATACACACACACACACACACACACACAGGAAAGAACAGGTTGTTTGGGGTCCTGAGGGTTTGTTTTAAGATACAGTTTCTGAAATAGGATGTGTATTTTTCAGTGAACTGAGAGTTTTGAAAAATAAGACACTATGTAACACCTAATCTTTCTCTGTAATCAAAAAGCTAGCAAAGCTATTAATATCTCACTTTCTATGAGTGTTAATTTTGTTAGATGAAATATATTTGTCAATGACAAAAATCAGTGCCCATAACCGCTGATCACTGACTGTTAATAAATTAACACACATTTTTTGTTGACAAAAAAAAGAGAAATGATGAAATCTACTTTTTCTTAAAATATATATAATCCAAAAAGTGTCTTCACTGGATGCACACAACTTGTATGTCTCCTTTAGTGCTACTGCCAGAGGGATGTGTGTGTGTGTGTGGAACCTCTTTTAGGGCCATTGGCACTAAATGCAGCGACACGGGAAATGTTTCTTTGGTAAAACGCGTTTCCGAAGTTCTTTCACACATTAGCCCATGTTTCAATGAAAGAATACCTGCTTGATATACACTAAAGAACAGAAGATGAAAACATACTATTCCTCATTTTAGATGTCGTAGCTGCATTTGGGTCGATCTGGGCCTGCTTAAAAAATTCTAATTTAGTGCGATCTTTGGCATTACATGCTGTCAAAAACTAAAAAAAAAAAAGACTATTGACTTAAACTAAAATTTAATGCCAGAACTTTTCGGCAACTACAATGTGACTAAACAAAAAAGAACAGAAGTTGAAAAAATATGATTACAACTAATACAGGCATTTGACACAAGACTGAGACTGAAGTAAACTGAAAAATAGTCAACCAAATTAACATTTCTTTCTGCTACACCAAACCTTTCAGCACACTAATGACATGTAATACAGAAAAAAGGGATTGGTATGTACATAGTAACTCTTGAGGCGGATGAAGTCCACCGTCATCGGGATAGAGCGGTCACTGTTCCTGTTCAGGGCCTTGATGTAGTCCAGCAGGTCTGCAAAGAACTTGTAGCCCCCTTTGAGCACGCAGAGGGCCACGATGTGGTGCCCCCCCATTTCCTTCATAATCTCCCTGGCCAGTCTCTCTGTCCTGCCATCACGTGCAGGGAAGAGAGAGCGAGAGCGTGAAAGAGAGAGAGAGGATGGTCAGCTCAGTTTTCTGCATCAGTCAGCAGTAGTTTCCATTTCCTTTCTGTTTGTGTCAGCAGGCCTAGCCTTCATGTCTAAAGCACTGCTCGAGTTAAAACTATAGCACCAGCTATCAAATTTAGAAGCTGAATGGGTAAAAACAAAAGCGAACAACTCAAGTGCAAATTATGGGGAAACAGAAAAGCAGAAATGAAACAATCCAAAATACAACATTGGTTTGTGAATACTCTATTAAGAGAAATTTAAAAAAAAATCTGAACCTTTGCTTTAAGATTAAGTCAACTAAATATTTTCATTGCACTTACAGCAAGAACTTACATCTGGAAATCCAAGTTTCAGTGTATAATCTCTTCCTTACTTTTGTTGCAGCGAAGTAGCCAACCAATCACCCACCTTTTAGTTCACCCAGACATAATCCTGCTACAAGATGGTTAAAAAAAACAGAAAAACCTACCTGTCCAAGATGAGTCCATGTGGAATGTAGACCCTCTCTAAATCGCTGGCATAGTGCTTTGGTATGCAGAAAAGATCTAGGTCGTACCCTTGCTCCTCATCGCTGATCTAAAACACAGCATTGACACAAAGGGGTTAAAAAAAATCTCAAGGGGTATTACCTAACATGAAACACGGGGCATTCATCTGATACAGGGCATTACGAGAGGAGGAAGGTCAATAGTGGTTTGCGTTTCCCATCCGCTCCCTCCATGCATTTCACTGTCTCAACAGTTTGTCTGCAGTGAAACACAAACTCAGGAGGACAATGGCTGATTCTGTACAGTCTACCAAGTGACCCTGCTCAACACTCAGACAATTGTTATTCCTCAATACTAACCTGAGATTAATAGAGAGAAGAATCTCTGTTAGAATGCATGTGACTACTTCCCTCTACTTAAAATCTCTACCAAGTATACTTTTCTAAATAGCAAGATCTTCACATAGAAAGCTGTATATATATATATATATACACACATATACATACATACATACATACACACACACACTTTATATACTATTTTGCATGAAGGACTTGCCACATGAACCCAGGGCAACATAACTGGGATCATGTGACGGCTGAGAAGCTGGTGCAGAGCTTGAGGTGCTGTGGGAATGATGTGAGTGACCAGACGCAGACTCAAAGTATTTATAACAGGACTCCCATGGCAACTAATCCATATAGTTGTAACCCAGTGGTAATCAAAGTACAGTGTCTATCCTGATATTGCAAGTGGTTTCCGCATTTCTCATGCCCGCCAAAAATGAAGAACATGTCCATCTGTTTGGGCTAAACCCTTTCCATTCCAAATAATAATGACTGATACCGAGCAGATGTCCTCACAAACTGAGTCACAAGTGTTTTCCACTCTTGCTCAGAGGGAAGGTTGGAAAGCAAAACATGGAAAACAACCACATGAACGAGACTGAGGTCAATGACAGGGCAACCTTGTAGTTTGTGCTAGCAAAGTCCGTGTTTGACAACAGTGCACTGTACGGCTTATTTAATTTGAAATGAGATACAAGAGGCCGGACTGTCCGCATAGCTTTTAATGCGGTTTTAGCAAAATGTGCATTTAGATACATTATCTGTGTCAGAAAGTCGGCTGGCTGCAATCTGCTGGGAAGACCGATCACAATAAAACACTGGATGTACTGGAAAAATAGACTGTTGGTTATTTGTTTACTTATTCCTGGACCATCACAGGTCAGTAAGCTTATCTATATTGTACATTACACAATGCACACAGATCCCATTAGGCTTAAATATACCACAAAAAATGTCTGATCTGATTTTATCTTTGATGGCATCACCTCAGATATTCTTACTGCCAATTTTAGCTTGGAACTAGGGCGAGGCAATATACCAATATTTTATTATTATTGTAAAATGAGACAAGAATCTTAGATTTTGGTTAGGATAATACTTTAATATGGCAATAAGTCTTGCCTTCACCTCATGTAAAAGGCTGGATCACAGTAAAGTGGTTTCATTCTCTGAATTAGCCAGACTGATCTAGCTGATAAACAAGGCTAATAAAGAAGGAAAGCAATAACAATGTAAACTGTTTATATGCAACTGACAAAATCAGAATATTCATCAATGAAAAAAACTTAATACAAATATTAACTTACATTTCTAGCCTTTTTTTCACTAAATCGTTATATCCACACTATTAATGTTTATTTATCACATATGTAATTTTAAATCATCCTGATACGAGCCAAATATCCTGACATTTGGACCAGATATCTAGTGGTGCGTGTGTAACCCCTGACTCACGCCCCCTTATTTGAAGCTAGAGCATTCCTTACTGTAATTGTATAATCATGTAATTAATGTAACGTTAAAATAATCAGCAGTCACTCTCACACAGAGAAAGAGAGACAGACAGAGAGAGAGAAACATACGCGCGCGCGCACACACACACACACACACACACACACACACACACACACACACACACACACACACACACACAGATACAGAGACAGCCAGACACACACACGCATACGTTTAATATGTCCTTCCAGAAATGTCTCCTGCGTGCTGCTACGCACGCACGACGTTGAGAGCGCATGTCTCCAGAGCAGCAGGCCACGCTACGGAGAAAACACACACCTCCACGGCGTGTTACCAAGGTGAGCGTTCAGCTTCTACAAACAGGGAATTTAACACAAACTACGCCCAGTACATTTAAGGCCCTTAAACGTAGCGGTGTCCACGTACGGCGCGTTATTCCGGCGTAGATACACAGTGTTGTAGCGGGAACCCGGCTATGAACACCTCGGTGTGTTCGTACCGGTTGTTAGTGGGGGAAAACTTACCACAACACAGGGGCTGGATGTCGCCATGTCCGTGTCGGTGCCTGCCGGTCCCTTCCGGTGCTTTACCGCGGTTCTCCGAAATTGAAAGGGATAGAACTGAAGTGTTGGAATTGGGTTCGCAGACCCCAAACATTAATGACAGCGCACACACGGAGGCGCTGCTAGTTCCGCTACGAGAGGCTGCTTCTCTTTTTCCGTGCTGCGGCTCCGCTGTTGTGTATATGACGCGGAGCGCGGCGAGCCAATCGGATGAGGCGGAGTGAGTTGGCTCCTCCCTCTTCCTCCCGCCCCCGCCCGGGAGATAAACCGTACGTTATCCTTAAATACACAAAATCTGTATTGCCTTATGTGGATATAAATTCACGATGGGACACCTCTGATCCAAGTCTGCACTACATTCACATAAACTTTTCATCTAACACGACACGTTACATTAACAATTTATTATAACTTTCACAACTATATTATTATTAATTGCAAACTATATACAATTTACTCTGGGTCAATCCTTTGTAGATTTCATCTCACTTCCTGTAGCAGCTCTCCACACACAATATGTTTATCATACATTTTTATATTATTTGGATTTATTAACATTGTCCAGATTTTGCTTTATTGTTATGCACCACAATACCATGGCAAAAAGTTCTTCAGATCTGCATTTCACTAAATGTAATTCTGATTACTATGACTGCTAAGCAAAACTGTAGTTTATCTTTGTAACGACTCTATTCAGCATTGTATTTTTATTGCACAATTATCAATGCCATTCTAAAAAAATATACCATTTGTGAAGACCAAGGAGCAGGGCCATAGTTACCACTTATAGGACAATAAAGTCAAAAGTATAATTAAAAGCCTATAAGACCAATGAGCAGGGCTCATGGGAATTTGTGACTAAGCTCATACATTTATTCAAATGTAAAATTATAGTAGTCATCCAAACATTGTCTATACCAGAGCACCACTATGACAAGGCTCCACAAGGGTTAGTAATTGTGCAACTCGTCAAACACGAGTGACTCATGGTTTCCCAGCTCCATACTAGACATACACAGACTCGTTCTATGCAGTTTTTTGTGCATGTAGTATGTTCACAATGGAAGCAGCAACATCATTATATAGTCACAAAGTCACTATGCATACTAATAAATGGATTTTTAGTGTGCCATAATTGTAAATTGCTGTCCTAAAATAAATTGCATATATTAAATTTTGGATATCTGCTGCAAAAAACAAAAATGTTGGCGACATGTTGGAGTCTGTTAAGACAGGTTTATCTCCCTAAAGCTGTACTGTAAATGACTGTTCATTTTCTATTTGTACAAAAAAGAGAACATTTGATTTATTGTACACAATCTGCAAAAGCTGCGTACTACGTGTACAGCACAACATGCTATATACAATTGATGTATGAAATCAGAATACAGCTGAGTGCCAAACACTGTTAAATTTACATGTTATTTTGTTGTATTCTTTTTCCTTTTCTGTCTCAGGGATTTTCATTTTGTGTGGACATGGACGGTGTTTAGAAAGAAAACATGACATCAGCATTGGTAAATTATACATTACGGCTTCACAAGAAAACACTTTTGTATGAGCCTGTTTTGATGACTACTTGTTTTTGGTAAAAAAAAAAAATACTACGAAGCAATAATAAATGTTCCATATGGGAGGATGAGAGGACTTGGCCCGAATGTGTGATCTCACATAGCTACACAGTCTGACATCATGGCTCTACAGCCGGTGTGACATTCCTCACTCTTCAAACCACACCAGACAGCTTCACAACACCATGTTACCAGCCATGAGTAGTAATTGTACCACCACAGACATCATTAAATAAGACTCAAATTTCAGTAAACATGTAAAATAAAAATATTTTCTATTTCCAATCATTCATGGATACATTTGTAGAGATACAAGTAACAGTACATCAAACAAGTCAAGCCAACTTTTCTAAAGAGCTATACTTTGCCCTTTAGCAGCTAAATAAAAAAAAAAAAATGCCACCTTTAACAGTGGGCGAAATCCAAGTGCATGCTGGCAAAACTTGTACTTGTGACTGTCTGAAATCCAAATATTCAAAATTACTCATGATGATAATACAGTAGCAAAATATTACATATCAAGAAAGAAAGGCTAACATGAAAAGAGTTTTTTAAGACATGATTACAGAAACAAAGTAATCAAACTGCACAACTTTATAGAGAGACTAGTAACAAACAGACCCCTCTCAAAAGTGAGTCCTTCAAAGCTAAGGAAGAGTAAGAATGTACAGTAGCAGTCAAAACTGTACACAGACCTTCCCATTCACTTGAATGAGAAATTGTGTCCAGATTTTTGACTGGTATTGTATCAGTTCTCAGCATGTGTAGGTCATGTCTTCTGTGAGGACATGGGCAGTGAGTGACAATCGAAAGATCAGTCTGTTCAGCTCTTATTCATGGCAATAGTACACATATTTCAGAGAGTCCATAACTGACTCTTGGGAAAGATAAGCCGTGGCTTTTCACTATCCTGCAGTGGCTCGAAGCGCTGCAGAGTACGACCAGTCTGTAATAAGTTCAGTCAGTCAACTCAAAAACAGGGTTTCATGAAGAAGACATCTGGGACATCACGTCCAAAAACAAACAAATAAAAACATGTGAACAACTCATTGAAGAGTCTTCGTGAGTAGGCTAAGATTTAGTATAAAAAAATATCTCTCCTCCATCTTTGAGTTCTTCGTTTTTTTCCCCCCACATCACATCCATCAGGCCGACCTGTAAGAAGAATCACAACGATGAAATCCCATTTACCTCCAATTCTACTTCTATAGCAGGAAAACATTCATTGAAGGTGGACAATTTCTGTGTTTGATGCTTAATTTGCAATTACCATAAATGCTAATATTGTACCTAGTTGCCATTCACGTGCATTGATGGTGTTCCTCCATGGTCAATGGCTGCCCTTTCTCTACTGCGATTCTCCCGTTCTTCATCTTCCTCATCCCTCTCCTCATTGCCACTGTGGTTCTTACAGTAGAGTCTAAAAATACAAAACAGCATTATTTAGACATTATGAAGAGTGCTAATGCGAAGTAGAAGGAGACTAGGAGAGCACATACTTTCACCAAGGTCAATATCAGTCTATCAGACATGGAAGCAAAACCAATATGTGTGGCTACATTTCCAAAACTATTATGATAGTGCCTGGCAGAATTATCATCAGAATTGATCATTGACAAACCCAGTAAAATTTAGTTTTTTCCAGCAGCAGGGAAGATTTCTGTCAACCGCTCATTCAACTATTTACATTCCATTGACCAGCAGGAACCACTAAAAGCCACTTAAACAATCATGAAAATTTTACAAGTGGGCTTGGCCCCAAAATTGTACGGGTTTGCCCATGGCTAAATCTACACCCGTCCATAAAAACAAAAATCACAGAAAAAAATCACAGAAAACAATATTTTATTGGCAAAGGTAACCAGGGACACCTTGAAAATATTAATGTATTTAAATCAAAGCATACTGAGTTACAGAGGCAATCTCAATCTGTGATGAGATCTTTGTGAAAAACATTATACAATAGTTAAACAATATCATCTCATTATGCTGCCTCTGTATGAGTATTTTTATTTTTAACTAAATAATAATAAGTTTGGCAGTAGAAGAGGAGCTCACTTGTAGATGCCACGCGCCATGTTTTCGATGTACTTGGCTTTGTCCTGCAGGCCGCAGTGATAGTGGTAGGTCTTCACACATGCTTTGATTTCACACCCAATGGTAGCACCCAACTGAGTGCAGAGTGTGCATTTCTTTAAAGAAAAAAAAAAATCAAAACACAAAAAATTATGTGACGTAAATCATTATATAAAAAGACCTTTTTTTTTTCTTTTTTTTTTTAATGAATAATCAAAAACAGAAGATAAGAAACTTGTCCAACCATTCTTTTCCCCCTCTTGATTTCCTGGATGACTGTTTTCACTTCAAAGTTCCCAAATTCAGCTCGTGATGTCGTAGTCAGTTGGACTGTCCCCGATGAAAAAAGCTACAATGTCACAGAAAGCAGAAAGATGCAAGTTGAAGGGCTTTGAAACATGTTGCACGCTGAGAGGCGCTCAAACACAATCTCACACACATAAACTTACCATGCACTTGTAATGTGCAGCCACCTTTTTGGAGTTATCGCTATGAAGCATGCCCCTTGTTTCGTTCTCCTCCTCCCCGGCGTGGCAAAAGCCACAGCGCTGACCGCTGTCCCCCGGGCTGGACCGAAGAGGTGACCTGTCCCGCTAGAACATGTAGTACACTGCTCAGAAAAAATGCTCGTGGAGGCTATAAACAGCCAACACACCAAGAGAGTGAACGTCAGCAACTGCTGCTGCGTATGGGTGGTTTAGCTTACATGGGAGGAACTCTCCTCATCTGCAGCCTGTGACGAGGTGGAGCGGGCGTCTTCCGATTGGCCACGAGACCCGACCTTCGCTCTCCCCTTCTCAAACCTTCCTCTGCCCCTGCTTTGTGGAGGCGATGAGTCAGAATCGTTGGCCACCCCTTCTTCTTCATCTGGTGACACAACAATCAATGTGGAATTCAGCTGATTTTTGTATTTATTTAAGTCTGTTTACAGGTGTTGAGGAAATACTACTGCTCCTGTGTCCAAAAGTACATGAAAAAACTTTTGTGGCTCCAGTGGGAAGCCTGATAAAATTCCACTAGTGATCACATCAGCTAATGAGTGGCGTTAGAGAGGATTTTGTGGGTTACGTTATCTGCAAGCGGCTGGATCCACACTGGATCAGCAATGTGGGGAAACAGGACAGGTCTTCCCCATTCATTAGAATAAGGGTACACCCTTTTGGTTGTGGGAGAAAAACTTTCAAAAAACAAAAAAATGGAAGAGGTCTTCTGGCAACTAGATAAGGTGGAATCAACTTTTCCAAAAATGGAAGTCAACATCACACTCGGGTACACTGAGTCACTGAATCACACTGTGGTCATCACAGTGGTAGCAGGAAAGCAGGTGTAAAATGAATTATTTTTCCTCATCGTTGTCACCACCTTAAGCACAAATACACACAACAACTCCTCTGCAACTTACAAACCCAACTATAGGCATATAGGCAGTTGCGATGCATTGTGGGTTATGTAGGCATCCATTTTGGACAAGTAGGAATGCATGCGATAAAAAAAAAAAAAACTGAAATCCTTCCTTAAAAAAAAAAAAAAAAAACATAACGGATGAATACATAACAAATGTTTCTGAAGTTTAAGTTTTTGCATTTGGGATGTGACTGAAAGCAAAAACAGATAATCCTCATTGCATACTTTACCTTCAATGGCATCCAAAGAAGCATCCCGGTGTTTGCGACAGTAAACACTAGATTAAGGGGCGAAAAAAAAATACATTTATATTTAACTCAATGGTGAAATGAATATTTACATTACAAGGACATGTAGAAGAGTTGAAAAGCAAAGTGACTTACAGGTAAATCCCTTGTGCTGGATTCTCTTTGATCTGGGCTTTGTCCTTTAGAGCACAGTAATAGTGATACGTCCTCCGGCACGTCTTCACGTCGCAGCCAATGGTCGCTCCCGGCCGGTGACATGAAGAGCACATCTGTCAGGAAAGAGATGAGTTCTCTGACTTTAGGGAATGCAGCTTTAGTCCATGATTAACAATAGCTGAGAAGCAGCAATGTTATTTTAATTCAATCAGTAATGTGAAATGTGATTTTCTAACGTGGATTGAAATAATTTATCCATAAAGATCGTGGGGGGGCACTGACGGGTACAACGCAAAGGCCACATGCAAATTTCCTGAAATGGTGCTCCCTGTGGGGACAATTTGATTGGTGCGAGAGCAAAACAAATGAAATTCAGCAGGGAGGAATACACAGAGGCACAAAATCTGATATAGACAAAACACAACACAGAAATGGTAAACTATATACTATTACATATATACTATATGTTATTACATTTTGAGATTATGCAAAGATACAACACTAACATTTATTGATAAATTTAGATGATGCATGAGTTGGCATAAAATAACTACTCCATAACAAAGATTTCGCAACATAAAACATGCAGGTATAAATAGTAATTTTAAAAACACAGTGTTAGGCCTGCACAATTTTATTCCTTAGGAACGGAGATCAGGATTCTCTCCCCCGATGCTTTTACTTTTTTTTTTTTACTTTTAATAAAAACATGTACAATCAAAAACAGTGCTTTATCACAATCTCCTTTACATGCTGTGCACAGGTTCCTATGGTAACGGGGGAACGAGTGGAGTGAGTGAGTGAGCGAGCGAGGAGGGATAAATAAGAGAGACTGATTGAGTTGTATCCATGAATGTTGAATTAAAAGCACCTTTTGCTTTACCGTGTGTAAGTGAGTATGTTAAAGAACCTGGGATAATTCCCCAAACAAAGGAATCAATATGTGAATCCAGCGTGATGTGTTTAGTTCTGGAAATAGGAGCGACTGATCACTGTCATCTAGAAATAAGATTACATGGATGTATGAATTGAATTTTTTTTCCAGCCCTAATTAGTATACATAGACAATACAATATAAAGTAAACATACAGATTTATATAAATAAACACATTTTTCTTGCAAATATATGGATCATCTTTCAGAGGGGTATGAAAGTTTCATATAAGGTCATCATAATGTACATTGCATGGGCTTTAATGGAAGTAACTAAATACAAAAGATAGCATGCAAAACTAATATATTTACAGAAATGTTATATATGCTAATTAAAGTGTATGTGCTGCAATAAGATGACATCCCATTTCAATGTCAAATGTTTCAAATTCACACACAGGGAGAGAAAAAAAGATAAAAACAGCACAATCCTAAAAACAGACATCTGCAGTCCATCCTATTAAAATTCTGTGTCAGACATACACAGGTACAAAATGCCGGCCCCATTCCCCGACTAAATACACACAACCACTCCTTAGTTTACAGGGAAGCCAGCCTCCAATTTAATAGTACCATAGATTGAATGATTACGAATAAGCAGACAAACATGAAAGGGCTCAGATGTACAACAATGATAGTGGTGATGTGGGGATTCAAATTAATGCAAAATCTCACAAATAATCATTTGCCAGTGTCAAGTTGCATAAACTAAATTGAAAAATTAAACAAAGTAATATATAGCTTGCAGCCAATAATTTGTAAAAAAAAAAAAAAAAATGTCCCAATATTATATATATTTAAATATGCTAAAAAAATGTATAATCCACAGATAAAGTATCACAGACCAATGTGGCTTCTTGACCACCACTTTGTCACTACTCTATCACTAATGTTACACTGGGAAGAACAGCAGCATTTACTCACCAGTTTATTGCCCCTCTTGATCTCCTTTTTCACATCCTCAACAGAAAATCCTCCAATATTTTCACTGTCGGAGTGAGATGTGACCAGGGCAGAGGAGAAGAGCTACATGCAAGAATATATAAAACAAAGCTGAAATTAATTGTGCCGTCTTTTAGTCCTATAACATACACCAATGTAAAGTAAACTGTGACAGCGAAGCAACAACTAAAACACTATCATTCATTATAATTTTCTATGCAGAAAAGCTTCATGTTTTTTTTTCTTAACCACTGCTAGTGCATCATTTTCCACCTTTTTAAAGCGTTTTAGTTAAAGTTTACAACAGATTTCAACGTTAAACAGTGATCCTGACATATCCTCCAATTGCCATGTTTATCTCATGCAATTTCAAGCTAATTTATAATGAATAACCGACTTCTTACTACCATAAAAACGTAATGATGTTAATGTTGTAAAACCACTCTGCTCTCCTCACCATGCACTTGTGGTGGGCTGCCACCTTCTGGCTGTCGGACAATAGCAGCTGGCCACACTCCTTGTCCCGGTTGGTTCGGCAGAAGGCACATTTAGGCAGCCGCGCTGCAGCTCCTTTCCTATGTCCAGACATGGCCCAAGGCTTTTTTTTCGTGTGCCCAAGTTTCTAGTGGCGAAAAAAAATAAATAAATAAACGCATGACTAACGAATGACAAGTTGACATTCTGCAGGTAACTCCATTTTTTGTTTCATTTTTTAGATATTACCAAAGCAGTGATAACTTTTGACTAATCCACAATAATCCAGGACAATGCCTTCTTCTGTCCTCTAAAATATGATTAAAACAACTGCTGTAATACACATTGATGCATAAGTTTAAGCTCACAATCATAGTTGATATCTTATTCAAACTGAATGCCAGAAGATCCATCCATCCATCCATTGTCTATCCCGCTTATTCCCTTTCGGGGTCGCAGGGGTCTGCTGGAGCCTATCCCAGCGCGTTAAGGCGAGAGGCAGGGATACACCCCAGATGGTCGCCAGCCAATCGTGGGGCACACACACCATTCACACACCATTCACTCTCACACTCACACCTATGGGCAATTTAGAGTTTACCAATTAACCTGAGCATGTTTTTTGTATTGTGGGAGGAAACCGGAGTACCCGGTGAAAACCCACGCAGACACGGGGAGAACATGCAAACTCCACACAGAAAGGCCCCAGACCCAGGCCCAAGGCGGTCTTGAACCTGCGACCTTCTTGCTGTGAGGCAACAGTGCTACCCACCGCACCACCGTGTCGCCCATGCCAGAAGATATTTAATGTAATTAGTACATGGGTGATGCTAAGAAAGTAGATAAAAGCAATGACGGAAATAGTACGTCAGCAACAAGATAACATGATGATAACAGATGTTTCAATCATAGATGTGGTTATAATTAGGAATTAACGTGTAGAAATGGTAGGCCAACTTCCACCACATATTCACTTTTCGAAGTGTAAACGGTGTTGTGGAAATTGTTGTGTTTTTTTATTTCACCTACATAAAAGTGAGTGTTGTGAAATAATGCATAAAAATCTGGGAAATGAGCCACCAGAAGCCCATTCCCAGAAACAGCTGGAAACAAAACGTTGACTCAACTACCACTTGGAGTTAACCCCAAAACAGAGCAACGAAAGTCACAAAACAAGAGCGGTGTGTCACTGTTAAAGCAACGGACTTGCTCAGCAAAGCCTCTGATGGATCACACATGGGGCCCACGCTTCGGTTGTGGGAAAAAAGCTTGAAACTTTTCCTACTTCTGATGCTGGTGAATTTCGACCGACTGGGCTACGGAGAGTTTGGGAGACTACGGCCGTCAAGATACGTGGGGACTTGTTCTTGACATTGCCAATAAACAAAAAAAGTGGTTTATGTTTCCTGTTGTCTATTCCAGGCTATATGCGCATAATAACGACATTCACCAAGCATCCCAGGTTTAATCTGATTAAACAGGAACATGAAGGGAAATCAGAAGCAGGACTCAGGATCAGTCCGACAGGAAGAACAAGGGGCAACAGAGTTTCTTCTCTCTCTCACACACACACACAAGACTTAAAAATTAGTAGTTTTGAGGAAAAATGATGCAAGATGTTTCTCATTTCGCATTCACAGTCAGCTGCAATACTCCATCATATCTCATCTGCCCCATCTTGCATCCACCCTTGGTAGAAAAAAAAAAAAAAACACCACCTACAATTCTGTGGAAAATTAGCAATTTCAGAGTGGATTGGCTGGTTCTGTGATGAGCAGTTTGCCTCAACAAGAACTGGGTTGCTTGATTTAAATAACACTGTTGTCACTGTAGCACCCTCAGCTGCGTTTTATATAAAAGTTGTCCAAAAGGTATTAAACATTTACCTGAGCATCATGAAAGACCGGTTGCAAATATCCACTTTATAACAAAGAGTAGTGGATCCAGCACCAAAATGTGTGCTGTCATTTGCAGGGGTTGTCTACCTGATGTGGTCTAGAATTTGCCACAAAATACAATAAATATAAAGATTTTCCCTAATTTGTTTAAAATAAAGATCCATTCAATCCGTAATGTCTGCAAAAGAAATTGGATGTTTTTTTTTTTTTAGGAAAAAAAAATCATAAAAGCAGACAGTATGCTGCGACGCCTTGATAGAGCCATTACTGCCATGATAGCAGGGCCAGGATTTCACTGCGGCGGCTCCGGCGGCGGAGCCGGCTGCAAACACACAGTCCTGCCCGGCCAAATAACACCGAATAGCCCCGATATCTGCCTCTGCTGCCCGCCGAAAGCGCCTCATGCAACATTTGTCAACTACATGGCGATGTGTTGGCCGATTTGTAGCCGGGGTGAAACGTAGAAAGTCCCCCAAATGTCTCTTCCAAAGTTTTGAATTAAAGGGGGTGTGTGTCTCACTGTTTCCCACGTTAAAACTATCTGGAAGTGAAAACTAATTGTACCAAAGAACACCTTCAACGCCCCGAAATCCATCAGAAGGCCTTTTTTTCAAGCAGGGAAATAAAGGTCGGTGGTAGGAAAATATGAGACTTGGACTTTGTGTTTCTGCGGGGAACCAGCTAAAAAAAACGAATATTTCCCTTTAAATGTGGGAAATTATCATGACAGGCGCGGGTCTTTGCAAACCGTTTCGAAGGGAAGAGCGCCATACGTGATGCATCCCTGCGAAAAGCGAGCAGCTCGGCTTGTTACGCCAGCAAATACGGCCCGAAACGACAATAGGCCATAAAACACAGCGGCTGTCCTCCGGCCGCTCACACGCGGCTCACATCTTACCTGCTCGCGTCGTTTTGTCGCGACGAGACGTGAAAAGGATGGAAAAGTGGAGGGGAAAGCGGCTGTATTTCTCTCCGTCCTTCAGAAGCTATCGTGTGTGCTTTTTCACACTAGCAGCAGCATCAAGTTAGCCGTAATCGCCATGAAAGCTACACTTCCGGATGTTGCTTTCAAAATAAAGTTCTTGTTGACGATTTTTTTTATGTGTACCCGATTATGTAGACCGAAAAACTACATATATCTTAGTAGAAAATTACTTATTTAGTTAAGTATAATATTAGTATACTTTAGTTAAAGTATACTATTACTTGAGTAAATGTTTTAAAGTAAGCTATTTAATTTTTGCTGTACTTGAGTATCAAGCGTCATTTTCTGATATTATATAATGAAAGTAAAAGTGCAAGTTAAAGCTGTTAGTGAAAAAGCAGTCAGAATTTTGTGAATTATTAAGTGTATGGCAATACATATCTATATTACACTTGTGTAAAATTAATACTAAACCAGAATTAGCTCCTAAGCCTTTTTTGATGCACAAGTCATGCTTGTATAAGGTTGTTTTGCAACTTGTTTCCACCAAATTTAGATTTTATTATGTATTAAATAAAGAAAATGCTTAAGGGCAAAAGTAGTTGAGCTTTTCTGCAATCTCCATTATCTTGATGCTCCCTGTTCAGTGCTTATCCAAAATCCTTACACTTTCTTAAAAAGTAATGTAACATCTTCTTCATGAAATTTAGCCCAAACCACCTGTATGATTAATCAAAATATACTCAATTCAATCTTTAATCCAAATGCATAGTCCTTAATAAGGGCATTTTCTCAGAAGAACATCTAGACAATCTGACTAAAAATATTAATATCTACATATATCTACATTTCATGCATGAAACTCGTTCTTGATTTTTCATCAGGTGTGAGGAACTAAAGCACCTTTTCAGAGAACTATACAAAGAATGGCATAGGCTACAGGGGATGTGGACAGAGAAACACTGCAAGGATTCTACTCTAAAATGATCTTGCAGAATACTGCAGCATTGACATTTTTGCAATACATTTTTTGTAGCTTGAGGCACTTTCTGTGTAACTTATTCAACTCTATTTCACTGAAACAAGCTCCTGAGGAATCATTTCTGGGAAATAATGGAGTTGAAAATATCCAGTAAGGCACATTTACTAAAATGTTTATTAATGTGCATTTCCCCTGGAATTTTAAACTGATTAAATACAAATAAAATACATTTAAAAAATGTCTTTTCATAGATGGTATGTGTGACACTTACTTCCTATACTTTCCATGATAAAATTCTATGCAGGTGTAACAATTTTATGCATGCATTTAAAATGAAGGAAACTTTTTTTTTTTTAAAGTTGATCCTCAGATGCACTGGAGTTGTCCACTGCTCCTAGTGTGTATGTGTGATGACATGCTTGACTTGCTTGTTCAATTCAATTCAATTTATTTGTATAGCCCAGAATCACAAATCACAGATTTGCCCCAAAGGGCTTTACATTTTGTACAAAAGCCACACAACATCCCCTGTCCTTAGACCCTCACATCGTACAAGGTAAAACTCCCTAAAAAAACCCCTTTAACAGGGGGAAAAAAAAAAACGGAAGAACCCTCAGGAAGAGTAACAGAGGAGGAATCCCTCTTCCAGGACGGACAGGCGTGCAGTAGATGATGTGTGCAGGTGGAAAACATTACAGAGAAATTTGGACATTACAAACAGATAAACAGAAACACAGTGCATCAGTGATTTTTTTTTATTTGACCTTTACCTAACCAGGTAAAATCAATTGAGAACCAAATCTCATTAGGTGTTTGCCAAAAGGCATCAGCAAGAATATAAAACACAGTCCACACAAATAAACATGCATAAACATGTCTCCAAACTGAGAAAATACATTTTATTCTGTTCTCCAAAGCTAGGAAGAGCAGGATTGTCGTGTTTTAAATATTAATGATAATGACGTTGAAAAATTGTTCTGCAAGCTCATTCATTACATTGCAACAGCCAGTAACCCTGACGTGTGATTGTGCTTGTAATGAAGATGTGTCTTCTAGATGAGAAAAGTGCCCTGCTATCCATAGAGGGAAACCAGATATTTATGACAGTTGGACATTTAAGCCAAACAATACTCTCACTTAATACTCTGCAGTGGACAGTTTTGCTTATCTCCTTTTGCACATGAGGAGAGGAATTATATATGTGCAGATGCTTGAACTCACCAGTACTTTTTCTTTGTAGTGGTTGATTAAAATAGATTTGAACAGATAAAAAAAAAAACACCAACGCCTCAATGATGAAAATCAGAATGCCCTATGGGTCATACACCTTTAAGAAAGACGGAGGAGTAACTTGTAGCAGGAGGTGTAACTTGAAGGGGGCATAACTTGTAGTCTTACAGGCTGCAGATAGATTCTTTTGATGAAAACTACTTTAATTAGTCACCCTTTAGGGAATTGTACTTTTGACTGTATGCAGATTTAAGAAACTAGTTTTGCCAGATTCAGTCAAATTTCTAATTATTGACAGTTATTCCAAATATTTTTAAACCAATTAGTCATATTGCCTGCTGTGTATTTTATGTGGCACTGCTTAACTCTAAGAAGAAAAGAGTCCATGCACTGCATGCTATCCAAAGTTTCCTAATGTGAACATCTGTTATGTCTATCAGCATGGCTCCTTATTGATTTACATATTTTGGCCCTAGACCTGCTTGTAACAGTTTGTTTATTTGTAACTTCTGTAATTCAAGCATCGCTCAATCCTGTCACAAAATCCTCACAAGATGCATTTTCATGCAAATGAGCTTAGCTAAATCAATTGGGAACCACAGATCTAAAGGCCCCAGCAGGTTCGCTGTGTGGCAAATTAGTATTTCATGATTGGATAACTTTTTAGAAATGGTATAAATTTGTCAAGTGTTATTTGTCAGTTTTATTGGTATTTGTACAACACCAACTAATGCAATGACGTATTTTTATCTTAAGGTCCTGACTTAAAGTTGCCTTTATTATTTTCAGTTTGCAATGTTTTCATTCAGTGCATATTTCTAAAAGAAACAAAAGATGTCTCAATAGGGTTTATAATGGAGTGTCTATTTGTATATATGCTACATGCTTACTGGGAACATTGGACGAGTGATGAGGTCATTAGGGGCAGAGGTTAATCACAACAAGTCAACTTGACTCTCAGCTCGACAGGTCTCAGAATGCACGCACACTTAAGAATTATTTATGTGTAGAGCAAATAACAAGGAGTCCAAAACAACAAGCCTTAGGCAACAGTTGACATAAATTACTATCCTCCAGAAAATCATAGTCTTGATTATTGTTTAACAGTCTGATTATTATTTAGTGCCATCCCCTGCACAGTGAAACTATCTGAACTACTTAACATCCCAAACCAATGCTCCAAAAAAGCCCCAAAGAGCTGGATAGTATTTAAAAGCGTTGCTGGTATTCAGAAACAACTTGTATAAATAAGAACACATGGAGATACATTATATTCCGTCATATTCATTCATCATAATGAGCACAAATCTGACATTTTTTCCACAAATCTTTCCAGCACCTGTATTGGTTTACTGTCTGTTTGAAGAATGTTGAAGGGTGAAATCCACCCACAATGCCTGTCATAGACTGTTGTGGGGATCTGAGATGATAAGTCATAGGAGCAAGGAATGTTCAGCATGTTTTATGCAGCACTTTCTAAAATTAGAGACTCAAAAGTCTGAATCAGGAAAAGCAAATAAATGAACCAGGAACCTTTACATTGTAAAGTAGATTCAAAACTAATAAATTTGTAATAAAAAAAACAAAGCGCATATAACAGTAAGAGCATGAGAGGTGTCTGCGTGTGCACACGTGAGCATATGTAGATGTGTACATGTAAATGTATGTTTGCATGTGTATGTCTGTTGAAGGATAATCCTCTACTGTTGCCTGCACACAGTAAATTCAGCAGCACAAAACAAACACCCCCAGCACCCACAGGGTCCACCCCGACACCCCCAGTGCTCAATGACCACGTATCGAAGTGGACCCACAAAACACACAAGGTCCAAATGTTTTGCGGCTGTACAGTTTCGAATGACTGTGTCCTTGTTCTGATTATACTCTTTAATTTATTTGACAATGGAGTATATTAGCCCTATATTGCATCCCCGTCGCCATATGGCAATGCTATGCAGATTTAGTTGTATAGGGCTCTATCTAATTTTGGCCCAGGATACACTGCAATATCCGGGTTTGCTGCAACAAATGTGCCCTGGAGGTTCAGAAGATTTTTGTCAGTCCATGTAAAAAGGACTGAAAACAATATTTCCTGGTCATATAATGTGATTATATGGGCGACACGGTGGAGCAGTGGGTAGCACTGTTGCCTCACAGCAAGAAGGTCGCAGGTTCAAGACCGCCTTGGGGCCTGGGTCTGGGACCTTTCTGTGTGGAGTTTGCATGTTCTCCCCGTGTCTGCGTGGGTTTTCACCGGGTACTCCGGCTTCCTCCCACAATACAAAACATGCTCAGGTTAATTGGCAAATCTAAATTGCCCATAGGTGTGAGTGTGTGTGTGAATGGTGTGTGAATGGTGTGTGTGCCCCACGATTGGCTGGCGACCATCTGGGGTGTATCCCCCTGCCTCTCGCCATAAAATGCGCTGGGATAGGCTCCAGCAGACCCCTGCGACCCCGAAAGGGAATAAGCGGGATAGAAAATGGATGGATGGATAATGTGATTATTTTTTGTCCTTCAAAGATAAGACGCAATTTTTCAAACTAAACAGTAAAACATAGACTTCATACTAGTGTATTTTAGTAATATTGATTGAAAAGTAATAGTTGCTATATGGCAACGCTATGCACTGGAGGGTTACGTGCAAGATTGTCCACAAACTTAAAAATAATTTTCAGAAAGAGGTTAATAAAACTGTCAAAACTAAAAATGTTTTATTTCTGTAAAATGAGGCTGCTCTCCGGGCAGGCAGCACACAAAGTGGCGACCATGTCACTTCCTGTGAAGAAAAGGAGAAAACTACCAGGCCAAGAGGAGTAGAGTGAGAGGAGGGAGAAAGATGTCACCATCCTCAATATAATATATATATATATATATAACAGCGGGCGACACGGTGGAGCAGTGGGTAGCACTGTTGCCTCACAGCAAGAAGGTCGCAGGTTCAAGACCGCCTTGGGGCCTGGGTCTGGGACCTTTCTGTGTGGAGTTTGCATGTTCTCCCCGTGTCTGCGTGGGTTTTCACCGGGTACTCCGGTTTCCTCCCACAATACAAAACATGCTCAGGTTAATTGGCAAATCTAAATTGCCCATAGGTGTGAGTGTGTGTGTGAATGGTGTGTGAATGGTGTGTGTGCCCCACGATTGGCTGGCGACCATCTGGGGTGTATCCCTGCCTCTCGCCATAAAATGCGCTGGGATAGGCTCCAGCAGACCCCTGCGACCCTGAAAAGGAATAAGCGGGATAGAAAATGGATGGATGGATATATAACAGCAACCACTGTGCTGCTCTGAAGATAATGTATGATAAAGCAAATAACAACCCAGAAGTACTGTATCAACAGGAGTGTCAAACATGTGGCCCGGGGGCCAGAACCAGTCCACTAAAGGGTCTAATCTGGCCCACTGGATTACTATACAAAAATGTGCCGAAAAATGGACCAGTTCCTGTTTTTTTTTCTATAGCTGGAACATCATATTGTTGAATTTGCACTCCTGTTTTGTTAATCAAAAGTGAATTTGCTTTATGAACATTAATAGGATAAGATAAGATAAGACTTTATTGATCCCACAATGGGGAAATTTGTCTGTTACTACAGCGTACAGAGTAAAGAAAAAAAAAAGAAAATAAAAGCTAAAGAAGATAAAAGCAGTAAAGAATAAAAATACACAACACTAATCACAAAATTCGTAGAATTTGTTGATGATCCGCATACACAGTATGCATTATGGACATAGAATGGAGAAAATAAATAGCAAGAAAAAAGAAAAAAAGAAAGAAAAAAGTATGCATAAGCAAAGCATATATACATACATACATACACATATTTACATATTTGCATATATATACGGACATACATATCCATGCACATACACACATGTACATATACATAGCTAATGCATAATAATGTTTTTCTTCACAAAAAATAAGGGAAGACGTTTGCAGGTTTAGTTATTTATACATTATTTTAGTCTGTCCCACTTGAGCTCAAATTGCACCAACATACCTATAGAACTGGTGTTACACATGAGTAACCCAAGTCTCCAAATCTTAAATTCACTTTCCCTCGCCCCATTCCACAATCCAGTATGTAGGAGCTGTAATAAGCTAATATGATGTAAAACAAGGAATTATATTTAGGTAACTCTGTAACTATTAAAAATGCATGAAACAGAGCATCTCCTACGACATGGAAACTTTTCTGTGACAGAGGTCCAGAGGTCACGTAAGGTTGCAAGTATAAGGCCCACCTCATCAGACACTGGTTAGGGTTCTGTAAAGATCTCAGGAAGGTTAGTGGGTTGTGATCAGTAAACACCTTGACGTAAGCACCAGCGTTTATGTACACATCGAAGGGCTGAAGAGCCCAGAGGCAAGCGCATCTATTTTCAATCTCAGAGAATATGAGTTCATTCGGTAGGTGTTGAACTTCTTGGAAAAGACACTGACTGGTTTGTTAACCCCACTCTGTCCGCTCCAATGTGCTTGCGATTGCTTGCATCAACACGCAGCTTTTCTTTTTGAGGTTTGTCAAACTACTGCCAAAAACTGGGTAAGCACACAAGAGAGACTGTGTCAAAAACTGACAAACGTTCAGCAGCCCAAACTAATTTTGACTGTGCCTTAAGTAGGTCGGTGAGCGGGGCTACCAGGCTACCACCTTGGAAGAGTTTCAGCAGAAGCTTCCATAGAATCTACCCCACTATGCCAGCAAAACAAATCAGGTCATTCTTTATTTGTGGACCTGGAAACAAAAAGATAGCCTCAACTTTAGCTTGAACTGGTCACACTACACTGCAACCAGACCCGGATAGAGAGTTGTTCTAGCAAATTCACCTCCAGACTAACGGTTACTGGTGCCCACACCCACTGATCAAACAGAGCGTGGACATGTTGGATATGGTCTGCTCAGGTATCACTGAAGATGACTACATCATCCAGATAGACCACACAGCCAACCAAACCTGAGACCACATGGTTCATATGTCACTAAACGCAGCTGGAGCATTATGTAAACCAAATGGCATTACAATGCAAAAATTCTTATGAATGCACTAATCACCTGAACCCTTGGGGCAAGACGGACCTGTACTCATTATACAGACTGTGCTATATTATTATAGCATAATATGCTTGTGTTTAATCATCCAATACCCAAGAGCATTTATAATGGTTTAGTTTAACAATGTGGAGCCAATTTGAGATACATTGGAGAGTTTAATAGTAAAAGAACTGCATCACAATATTTGTCACAATTCACATAAAGTGCAGAGCAGATTTATTTATTTAAAATAAAAAAGGAGCAACAGTTTAATAGAGTAAATTTTTCTATGTTAAATATAACATCTGCATTTGAAAATAAAGCCTTAGATAAATAGATTTCGTAGTATCACCATATTACCAAGTATTAGTATTTCAGTAAAAATAATACTGAAATAGTAACTTTCCACAACTGCATTTTTCTAATCAAAAAGTCTCATCTTTTCTCGAGAATTCAGGTGCACTTGATCGGAGTCACAGGCCGGTCCACGTGCGGGGTCTTCTCCTGTCTGCTCCTTTATGCGCCCGCCCACACGAAACACGCGAACCGTGAAACGAGCGCATCTTCAACGGAGAGGGCGTTCCCCCGTCGTGGCTGCGGTGAACGTGATTGGCTGAAAGCGGTGACAGTCATTCCGCGAAGAGCAAAACATACCCGCCCAGTGTCCCCGGGACGAGGAGAGGACGAAAGCTTCAGGCAGAAGAGAACAGGGAAATGAAGTTATCAGACGGGCTGGTCCAGCGACTCTCTCTCCACAACTAGCTAGCGAGTGAGGTGACAGGCGGTCAGAACGGAGACTTAACACCGGTATCACCGCTATGAGGGTCCGCTTGAGCAGTTTGTAGCCACTGTTACGGACTCGGCAGCTCCAGATCTCAGATAACGTGTCGGACAGTTCGCAGCCGCTCGGCGGAGGCAAAGTGAAACGGCTCGCTAGCTGACAGCTAACCTTTAGCCGCGGAGCCTCCTTCAGATTCAGCTCGGTTCACTCGGTGAGTCGTGACGGCTCGAGCTGGTCGTTACGGCGGTGTGTGTGTATGTGTGTTCGGTGTGTGTGTTCTCGGTGTGTTCCGTGGCTCTCGCTATAACGCGAGTTCTGCTCGCTCCTCGCTAACTTGCGGCTAAGTTAACTAGGTCACAAGCTAGCTGAACTTTGCTGTAGCTTTGACATTCTCAATATCTTCTATCAGCGTTTTGGTGGAAAGTTTCAGTTTACAGGGCCTATGTTAATGTGAACTTGGGGAAACTCAAAGCCAAAGAAAAATCTAAGTTTAATTTTAGGCATTTAATGTTACCTCGTTGCTGAAAACTATCTCGTTTAAGTTAATTTCAGCAGTTTTTCCCCCTCAAAAGTGTGACTTAATGTTTCACTTCTGAACGTATCTCTAACCCAGCTGCAGCCCTGTTTTCTTCAGGTGTGAATGTTTCAGCCATTTCCTGATGCACAGAGGTAACTTACAGGAAGTTGTATGGCCCTCAGAGGCACATTATAATGAACCAGTGGTTGTGTTTCTTCAGAAATTGGGCTTGGATCACCCTCTTTTCAACCATGCCTTTTCCTTTCGGGAAGTCTCAGAAGAGTCCAGCTGAAATAGTGCGGAGTTTAAAGGAGAATGTGGCATACATGGAAAAGCTGGACGCCGGGGACAGCAAGAAGTGTGAAAAGGTCGGTGACAGGGTTTAATCTGCCTTCTTTTATTATAATAATGCTGCTTCTTTATGTAAACACAAACCGATTAGTACTATTCTGTCATCTAGGTTGCAGAGGAGGTGTCTAAAAACCTGGCTACCCTAAAGGAGGTCCTCTGTGGAACAGGTGACAAGGAGCCTCAGACCGAGGCAGTGGCTCAGCTTGCACAGGAGCTCTACAACACGAACCTCCTCATTGCTCTCATTGCAAATTTGCAGAGGATTGATTTCGAGGTGGGGAAAATGCTCTTCTTCCTGCAGTGGCTGTATGTGTCAGCTAAAAGTATTGATCACTTGGTGCAGGCAGCAAATTAGTTACTAGGGCTGTGTATGCCTGATTTGCAAAAATGTCGTTGCATATCATTGGCACCCAGTCAGGTCTCATTTTTGTGTGTGTACAGGGGAAGAAGGATGTGGTTAATTTATTCAGCAACATTGTGAGACGTCAGATTGGCACCAGAACACCCACAGTAGAATACATTTCTACACATCCTCAGATCCTCTTCATGCTTCTAAAAGGGTAAGTTAATAGTTTCAGATTTCAGGGACTTATTGTGTGTGTGTTTGTTGATAGGAGTGCCTATTCTCACATACATGTTTTGAAGGCACTCCTTTCTGAGAAGCATATAAGCTGTTGGATGTCATCAGGAATAAATAGTTATTCTATATATAATTTTTTTTGGTATAATCGCATTCCCGCAACATACCTTGTGATTTTCTACATTAGCCAGAATGTGTTTCAACATCTCCCACAGAGCGAGCATGAACTTGTTGCTTTTGCTGTGGGTTGTAATGTAGATGAAGAGACTGATAGCGTGATAGAGTGCCGGTTTTGCAGCTCTCAAAATCTGAGTCATCCTGCTCACTCAAAGAGCAACATGTCCTACTGGTGCACTGCATTAAGGTTAACTGGCTGATTTCTCTTCCTGGTATTTTTAAATGTTGTTTTTAACAGCTGTAATTGAACTTTTAATGTGGATTTTCATTAATTTAGAGCTTGTTATTTGCTGTTTTTTTTTTTTTTTTAAATTGGCTTAAATTGGATCATACAAGTTGCTAGACTCAGCCCTGACATGTATTAAACTGTACAGATATGAGAGTGCAGAGGTGGCTCTGAACTGTGGGATGATGCTGAGAGAGTGTCTGCGTCACGAGCCTCTGGCACGGACGGTGCTGTTCTCTGAAGAGTTCTACTGCTTCTTCGGTTATGTGGAGCTCTCGACCTTCGACATAGCCTCAGACGCTTTTGCCTCATTTAAGGTATGTTCCTCATCTAGTTTTCTTTTTTTTTTTTCCTCTCTTAATGTTTTCAATGTCCACTGTCACGATGCTCACAGTTCTTATTTAACATCCTCGTGTTGTCTGTTCCCTGTCAGGATCTTTTGACAAGACACAAGATTATGTGTGCGGATTTCCTGGAAAACAACTATGACAGGGTGAGCTCTCAACGTGTGTTTCATGCCATTTAACAGAAAAACCCGTTCATGCTGTATCTAACATACTGTAAACATGTGTTATCAGGTGTTTACAGAATACGAGAAGCTCCTGCATTCTGAAAACTATGTCACCAAACGACAGTCTTTGAAGGTACTGGCTCCACACTCCGCCAAATCTACACTCTTGAAACTACACAATCACTCAGTGCGTTTACATGACGCACTAAATCAAATTATTGTGTTAGTCCGACTAAAACCGGACTTTAAAAGTATGTGTAAACACCGACTGAAATCAAATCGAACAAAGTTGGACTAACACGCCTAGATAATGCGTTTAAAAACCAAGCTATTCCAGCCCGATCAGACTAGAGCTGGATGAGATGACCTGTGTATGGAGGTCTGCGTCAAGCTCTACCCCTGAGTACAGAAAGTATGATATGCACATATTTGCAAGATTGTCCATCGTGCCAGTTTGGGGTTGCTTACCTGCTAATTTCCCTGTGTTTGACTTTTATAGTCAAAATAAGGTCAACTGGTAACGGCACAGTAATAACAAGCTGAAGATATCGCCACCAATTGTAGTGGAGGTGATGAGATTTTATCAATAATTTGATTTACCTCCTGTGCACATAGACTGAGGGTGGTAGTCTGAGTTGAAGGATTTAACTGCATGTATACTGACTGTTAATGTTTATTTGAGCTACATATTCTATTATAGCTGCTTGAGTTTATTATACATTAATTTTCAGCTCCTTGGGGAACTTCTCCTGGATAGACACAACTTCACTGTCATGACAAAGTACATCAGTAGGGCAGAGAACTTGAAGCTGATGATGAACTTGCTTAGAGACAACAGCCGAAACATCCAGTTCGAGGCGTTCCATGTCTTCAAGGTGTGTATTCGACAGTCTATTTTAAATCTACAGGATTTCTACAGAAGTGTTAACCTCTCTCCCTGAACTTGAAATGTCCGTTCCATAACAGGTTTTCGTTGCGAACCCCAACAAGACTCAGCCCGTGCTGGACATCTTGCTGAAGAACCAGACCAAGCTTGTGGAGTTCCTGAGCCACTTCCAGACGGACCGCTCTGAGGACGAGCAGTTCTGTGACGAGAAGAACTATCTGATCAAGCAGATCCGGGACCTGAAGAGGCCCACAGCCCCCGAGGAGGCTTAAGGTGGCGGGGACGGCTGCTCCGCCAGGTGGTAGATGCAGAGGTCTAAAGTGAGAGTCTAAAAGACATGCTTCATTAAGATTTAATATTAACTACGAGATATAGGAAACCTTCACTTTCTGTTTTTAGTGTGGATCTGGAGGTGATTTCCATCCAGACACCTGAGTGGGCCAAGAACTGTTATATAAACCATAGTGCTTCTCTAGTGATAATGAAATGCATTTATTCTGTTAATGTAATGTAATGTTGGACCATAAACTGTTACCCTTCCACATTCTTGCTGGTAGAGACCATAGAATGACAAACTTCACCCCCATTCACAGCCAATACAGCTCTGAGGTGTTCCTGAAAGTTTTCTTTTTTCCCCTGAGACATGTCTTTATTTTAGAGATTGAAAAACTGAGGAGAAGTAAATATATTATTTTTCTAATATGTTTTCATGGTAAACAGTAACTCTTCTCTCCGACCATTGCTTAGTCTAACTAATTGCATAGGTTTGGTTTATTGCCTTATTATGCGCTGGTCTGTTGTACAGGGTTTTGAATGATCTTTAGAAATATGGCTTTGGCACAGTGACACGTGGATCACATTGGCCAGATCAGCACATAGTAGTTTTTGGTGATTCAATGTGTAGTTATTAGGCCTTTGGTTGGGTGTGTGAGGTTACAGAGGTCAGAAGGGACCCTGCAGTGCTGTAAGCTGCCATCCCATTAGCTGGCACAGGAAGAGAAAATCAAAACCATAGAGGAATCAATTTATCGTGCTGTGATTGTTTTTTTTTTTTTTTTTTTTAAGGCTGCACTCAGAGAGGCTTACTGACTGAAATAGAAACGAGGCATCAGATAATGCTGCAGGGGACCTGCCATCCACCCACTGCTAACATGGACAGCCAGGATATACCAATTGATCCCACTGGGAGCACTTTTTGTCAGCTTCACACACTGAGCTCAGATAGCACTGATTCATTATTCAAAAAAATTAATTCATGGTTTGATAAACTATTTGATTTTTCTCCTTTTTAAACTGCTCAACGGAACATTATAGATATATAAGATGGCAGTTTACTCTGGGAGTTGCCTATGAAGATTCATCGTTTGTATGTTATACTGACACTTATTCAGAGTATTGTTATTTAAAATAAATTTTGACTTGAGGTAACTTTCATTAACAGTTGCCTTTTTCTTGAACAGATTAATGCATTTCCCTTTCATTTGACCCATTCAGCGTCTGCTTATTCACACATTGACAGACTGTAGTTAATTATATCTATCTAATCTCCTGTAAACAATATCTCTGAACTCTGAAGTTAAGCTTCTAATGAAAAGAAAAGTCGCTGCAGATGCTAAAAATACATACATACAATTAGAAAAGTCATTTTTCTTCATTACTTTTGTTCTCTGATGTGCTTACTGTGTATAAATTCACTATAACATGCTTGTGATGGATCAGAAAGCACCTCCCATCAGATGACTCCAAAATTTGTCAATTTACCAACACGTCACTGTTAAAACAAGAATGTTTTGAGTGACAAGCACTGAGTTGAGTTCCTCACATGCATCACTGATCATTTAGGTTATTTCAAAAGGATCCTGTTGAATATTTGCCTTATTTCTGATATTGTAACTAAAATGGCACATTAGGTATTTCCAGATGTTTTCTCTGCACAGAGTCTCTAGTATATACCTCATGGGATTTGAGTTTGCAAATGCTGTGTTCTCTTTTTTCCCCCCCTTTTCCATCCATCCATCCATCCATTGTCTATCCCGCTTATTCCCTTTCGGGGTCGCAGGGGTCTGCTGGAGCCTATCCCAGCGCACTTTATGGGCGAGAGGCAGGGGGATTCACCCCAGATGGTCGCCAGCCAATCGTGGGGCACACACACCATTCACACACCATTCACTCTCACACTCACACCTATGGGCAATTTAGAGTTTACCAAATAACCTGAGCATGTTTTGTATTGTGGGAGGAAACCGGAGTACCCGGTGAAAACCCACGCAGACACGGGGAGAACATGCAAACTCCACACAGAAAGGCCCCAGACCCAGGCCCAAGGCGGGTCTTGAACCTGCGACCTTCTTGCTGTGAGGCAACAGTGCTACCCACCGCACCACCGTGTCGCCCCCCCTTTTCCATGACAAGATATTTTATTTGACATTTTAAATACTCAACAGTGGTTTGTATGCATGACTAAACTTGATGTATATGTTCGAACTTGAACAGGGACTGCGAACTGGTTTTCACAATGGAAAACTAGATTTTTAAACTTAAATATTTCATTGGGTGGTGCCACACAAACGTTAATTCATAATGAATTGCAGTGTGGTACCTCGTAATGAATGCTGCCTTATTTAAAGACATTTAATGGATTGTAATGATCATGTAAATTACCAGACCTCTTAATTTGTTTTTTTTTTTATTTTAAACAGTCTACGTGAAAACGGGAAGATGTACATTTTAAATCCCAAATGCATCGCGAATTAATTTTCTTCAGCTCTGCAACCAGTGTAGCGATGGAGCGTTAACAGCATGACACTCCAAATGTGATCCTGTGAGTGTAAGTTTTAAAAGAGATCAGTAGACTACACTCAGAATAGTGCTTTAGTTGTTGTTAGCTGGCTTTAAAAATAAATTCTCATAACTATTTGGTACACTGCTCCAGACAGTCCCGAGGTCAGTAACAGGCCTGTTAGGATCCATAAGATAATTTGGGGAATTAGCGGTGAATGTGGCACCATATGCACAAACAGACTAAAGTCATGTTACCACTTTATGAAAGAAAGTCGGTCTGAAGGCACGTTTGCGCCACTTCAAAGAGTAAAATCTTTAATATCACAATAAGCCGTGATATTAAACGTGAAGCACAATTTTCTTAAATGAGATTACCACATTGGGCTCAACTTGCATATGTGTCAATCGTGAATGTTTCCCTGAGCTCAAACACATTTAAAGTGAGACAGACTTTTCTTTCTGATATTCAATATACCCTGCAATATCACCAGATTTAGTGTAAATATAAATCCATTCTTCCTTGAAAATCTTAGTCCAGTTCATGGCATGCACTTTGGGAAGGATCTGCTGTACACAGCTGTCCCACCAGAGGGAGCTGTTGGCATCAATTGGCACCTTGTACAAACAAAGCATTTCAAGTTTATATAACCCTACCTCTAATTATGACTATATAAATCACTGGCAATACTATATACTCAAAATCCTTAAAGACAAGACTCTATATATTTCCTGATTAAGAGATTTCTGTTTAAATATTTGTTGTGCTTTCCTTTTTTTTTTTTTTAATTTTACACTTTATTGAAACCCCTCCCTACATTTTTTCCCCATATTCTGGATACTTTCTTTCTTCACTGTGGGAGCGAATTATGTGTACATAACTTTATAAAGGAAAAAAAGTGTGAAAGCATTCATTAAATAAAACTTTATGGCAATTATTTTTTGTGTGGTGTTGCTAAAATGATTTTACAGAATTGGAAATGGCCACAAGAAGAAAATATGGAGATAACCTCGGGCTGGGCCATTTGGATGAACTTGACTCCATATCTATAGTTGTAACAGTGCGACCAGTAATGTGGATATACTGTAAAACTAACTATAGGAAGGTCTGAACAGTACAATGATACATTCACTATATATTATTACATTCTATGCACTATTCCTTAGCCTAAGTTTTATCAGCTAGAACATTGTTTTGATCAGAAAATGACCACACGTATGACTTTTGGTAGATAATTCATTTAGCCGTATGTAGGCCTTCCAGCTGTTTTGTAAAATGTTGCAATATTGAGCGTCACCTTTAGTAATACCGCAGGAAATGGTCAATATTGCCTACTTATTTCTTCTTAACAAATCATTAGATTCAAATGCGATGTGATCTGGACACTGTAAAAAAAAAAGTGAAAATATTATTATATTCTTGTTTTTGGTGTATTTATGTTCACAAGAAAAAAAATCATGGACTTTTTAATCATAGTGTTGACTTATTATCTGATATCTAATCATTTTTACTTTATTTTTTTATTAAATCTTTAAAATACTAAAAAAAATCTTAAAATGAAATTGAATAACTATTAATTAAATAAAATGATCCGCCAATGAAACAAGACAATTCTACTTGATATTGATTGATCGTATCAAGAACCAGACATTTTGGGCTGAGACTTGGAAAACATTCCAATAAAAAGCACTTTTTTTTTTTTAGTTCTTTCTGGACACAATAGACCATTTGCATCTTATATATCCAGAGCTGCATATTATTATATATGCACACATGACCCCTCCTCCTCCTCCTCCTCTTTCTTCAGTATGGAGCTGCTCAAAACACTGGGACACATTCCAGCCTATCAGGAGGTGTCCAACATGAGGCCTATTCAATAGGCCGGCCGCCTATTGTCTGTGTGGAGGTCAATCAGAATGAGACTGTATTTGATGTTGAAAATAATAAAAAAAAATGAACCTCTATCTTTGAACAGATGCTGTATTCATATTTGATATTACATGTCTTCTCCTCCCATCAGTGAGGCTTCACGTGGTCAAACATAAGGCTCAAATGAATTTGAGTCACACACACAAAAAAAATGGTCAGCTTGCAATTTGCTTCCCATGAACCCTGCTAGATCCCAGCCTGCAGCGGCACAGTATGGGAAAGTAGGTTAAAGTTCAACCGGGGGAGAAGGAGGCAAGTGAGGCGACGCGGCTCCCTCTGTGGGAACAGCGGTGGCCGACGATCACGCTCCAAATTAGAAAAAAATAAATAAAAAAAGTGACAGGAGTTGATATTTTGGCGTGCACCACGTGAGGAGGGACCCGGTGAGGAAGAGGAGTAGGAGGAAGAGGAAGGGAAGGGGGGGGCAGCAGAAGGCTGCGTGGGGGCAGGGTTTAAACGCGGGGTTACAGGTCACAAAGCCTCCTGGGTTCCTTTGACCAGCGCTGTGCTGAGCAGAGATGCGTTTAAAACACGCACACACACACACACATGCACACACACACACTTTCACAAAGTAACTCCCTGCAGAGCTTGCAGGATAACTTTTTTTTTCTCCCCCCTACTTTTTTTTTCTCCCTCATCACCACAGAAGAGAAACGTTCTTTTTTTTTTTTTTTTTTTTTTTTTTTAAATTTTTGTGCCAAAAAAAGCAGCGTTTAAAGCATGTTTTTTGGGGATTTTCTGAGGACTACATCCGCAAAGACTGCGCCACCTCGCTGCGCTGCGCTCCTTCTCCCCAACCCCCACAAAGAATAACACAAAACAACAAAAAAAAGATGCTCTCCCGATTTCATGCATGACAAAACTTCTTTCCTCTGTGCGAAAGAGCGGCGGAGAGAGGCTGCAGGGGACGCGCCATCTGCGGCTCCAGGTACGTAGGAATATCGGTTTTTTTTCTTCCCATGACGGGTATAGTGGAGGGATTAGTTCACATGCGCCCGGAGGTAGACTATCTACGGCTTTTCCTGTTTACCCCATTGTCTTCCACACTTCTAAAAGTCGTTTTCTTTAATACACACTTACTCCTAAGTGTTTCCCCCTTCTTATTTGTAATACGTTGGTCATTTTTTTGCTTTATTGGATTCACGGTGCAATGAATGAATGAATGAATGAATGATCGTAATATTCACGCATGTGTCCGGGAAGCTGCGATAGTTTAAAATCAAATCAAACTTCATGTGGTTTGTGTTTTAGAAGCAACAAAAGGACTTTCAACACTTCTATAGAGAACTTTAAGCTCATTCAGGCTCCACTTTTTATACTATATCAACCACCTTATTAAGTGTGTGCGCGCGCCCATGTGTGCGTGCGTAAAAGTAAATGGCTATAAACGCGGATGTGATGGTGATTCAGATCCACGTTTTTTAATCGGCGTGTGGATCGTCGCTGTTGGCGCCACTTTGTTAAAGCTGAGCAGAGACAAGAAAACGTTCAACGAGCTGTTCTGTTTCCACCTCAGACAAATAAAGTTGTGTCTGAGACAATAAGCAGCAAAAAAAGGGGGGGAAAAAGATGACTTTTTTTTCCTCTTTTCTTGTTTGCACGCCTTCATCCACAAAATGGAGCCTTTAAGTTGACCCCCGACCCTCATGGGGTTTGCCTTGCACCAGAGAATCACTGTGTTCAACGTAAAACCTTTTGCACTATGTGGAACCCATGATCATGAACATAATAGGAATAAAACAATGGCCTTATCCGTGAGATTTATCAATTAGTTGACTGCACTATTTCCATTTTATGTTACCCAATAATTTCTTTTCCTGCATTTAAAGTGAAATATTCTTTATTTGTTTCACAGCTGCAGAAAGTAGCTACCAACTATTAGGATAGTCAATTAATCTATTGATTTGATTTATGAAATATATTGATCACTGCTTTCCAAAGCTGCATAACTTCTTAAATACAGTTTGAGGCATTCATCACGTCTATTAAATCTACTTGTGTTGGTTTCTTGTCATTTAAAAGTGAATTTGTACTTCAACAAAGTCCGATTGATTTGATTCATGAAATATATTGATCACTGCTTTCCAAAGCTGCATAACTCCTAAAATTTTTCCTCCAGACAAAGGTCACCAGTTTACTATTATAAAGGCTAAAGAAACCAGAAAATGATCAGATTTTAGAAGTTGGACATTTATTTCTTGAAAATTGCTCAAATCCAAAAAAAATATCAGAATAATTGGCACAAAGGTAATAAAAGTGTTAATCGATCGATCAACCAGTCATTGTAGTTCTAGTGTAAAGATGTTAGGAGTTCATGCAGGTTCAACTTCTTTATATATCTATAAATAAATGCTGCGTGTATGCTAATGCACCAATAGTAGAATACAGGGCTATTCTGCATATTTTTTGTTTTCTGGAAAGCTTTATATTTTTGTTGATACTAACTATGTGTGTATTTTAAATTGATCCTAATGGAGTATTTTTATATAATGGTACTGCTACTTGAACTTAAGGATTAGAGTAGTTATGGTTGGAAAATCCACCTGCTGCCTGGAATCATTTCAAGGCAAATAAACACCAACTGCTTGTATAAAAGTGTTTTTTTTATAAGATCATATTGTAACATGCTGCCATCAAATTAGAATTTGGTTTCGTTTGAGAACTGTGCATTCAATGAAGTAAATCTCCAGTGGGTTTAGAGGATTCTGTTCATTTAACAAGTTTTGACTTTGTTCTGTTTCAGATGGTCACATGACTACCCGTCCGTACGCCAGTCTCCAACCTGCCTGCCTCACCTTTAGCTCCCCCAGCTAAGGTGCATCTAGTGTAGTCAGTGATGTACTTCAGTATCTACTGCCCTAGTTGCTCCTTCTGGCTGGAGGGCCTATTTTGTTTCAGGTTCTACAATGCTGTTTTTTTTTTTTTTGCTGAAAACTACTTTGGTTCTGTGATGCAATGTAAAATGTTTAGTGTCAGTGCCAGTGTATCATTGCTTTGATTGCATGTATTATACAGAACATGTTCTGCAAATCCTGAAACTAAGGAAAATACCATTAGAATTAAATATTTGGTATTTTTTCTTCATAAAATGATTCATAAAGTTGAGTGTTTTACTAATCAATTAATCGGTTGTTTCTGGTAACTATTTACTAATTACAACGTGTCATCATTCTAAATTAGAGGTTGAAACTTCTTTAGTGACTAATGACTTTTTCCCGCTGTGGACGTGGCAGTTCCAAAGTGCTCACAGTGCAGTTGTACACTCTGATCTACTGCAGTTTGTGCACTTCAGGTACTGCTGGTCACCTTCCGTCACGCAGCTGCACGTCCATGGTGGAACCCATGCGGGCCGACAAGGAGCTTTGCTGGTTTGCTCTCAGCTTCTGTCAGTTTGTGCTGTGCAAATCCATGCAAAGCTCTCTGTTGTCTCAGGTATGCGCCCAAAGAAACATACGAGCTGGGTTCCTTGTTTTCTGTTCTCTTCCAAGCTGTTCTAAAAGTCCTACAGCTGCAGACACAGGAAAGCAGCTGCTGTTTTTTGTTGTTGTTTTGTTTTCTGTCCATTCTCAGACCATTACAGGCGCCTTTACACAGGAGCTTCCTCGCTGCCGCTGTTTTGTCTCGCTGTTTTCGGGTGGATGACTTCGCAATTTCAACACCAGACAGAATGAGAGAAATTGCACAGTATCCATCTGCAATCCGCCAGATGTTGTGAACAGCTTTGTCAGGTTGTAGGAATTAGCATTAAAGGAGCAGCATGAGAAGTCCTCCCAATCTGCAGACGAGGGGGAGGTAAAATAAAAAGAAAAGCTGTTATATCCAAACTGAACACTAGATGGCAGCATTTCAACTCTATCCGCTCTGTTGAGCTCAGTGCAGCTTTTTAATTGTCCACTCAAGATGGGATTAAGATAAAGAAGTGAAAAGAAGTCGTCGTTGTGAAAGAAAGCCACTGAAATGGGTTTTGAACACTTTAATGAGGCTTTTTGTGTAAGAGCGACTCTGAGATCCATCCACGATATTTTCTGTATCTGCAAACTTGAAGTTGAATAATAAAATCTTATTTTCAAATCGCACAGTTTTTTTATTTTTTATTTCTGGCATTATGTTAATCATTCCTATATGTGCCACTCCTGACCGCAGTGTTGCGCCTCTGTTGCGTGAATGCGCTAAACTGCGCAGACCTCGGGCCCGTTCGTCTCCCGCATCAGCAGCTCGTCCCGCGCATTAATCCAGCGCTCATGTCTCCGCTCCCGCAGCCTCACAGCGCTGTCAGGCGGCGGGGGGTGCGGTGAGATCTCTATATACGCGCAGGTTCGCGCGGTGGCGCGCGCACAGCGGTGGGAGAGAGAGAGCGCGCGCGCGCGCGCATCTATCCAGGGCTCGTTCGTCTGCGCCAGCGAGCTCAGCGAGTCAGTGCCGCAAGTGAAGAGGGGCTTATAAGTTCTCAGCGTCTGAGCCGCTTCACCAGGAGACGCAACCGAGCTGCTTTTTTCCCCCTGCACCTTTTTTTCTTTTTTTACTCCCACCCATCTTCTTTTATTCCGGGGCGCATTGGTCCTGGAGGAGGATAAAAAGGACCGCTGGAGGATGCTGAACCGAGCGGAGCCTAGAGCCGCAGCTTCACCTCGTCCGCGCCGACACGGGATCCTCCTGTAACTTTTCTCGACGTGTTGAAGTTTCCCCGCGGCTGTCCGTCCGTCCGTCCGTTCCGTCCCCCCCCCGCCATGGTCGCGCTGTCCGCCCGCAGCGCGCTCCTCCTGTGCGCCTTCCTCCAGCTGCTGCCGCTGCCCGCTGGACAGGTGCCCAACTGCCAGGAGGTGCGCGCCGTGTTTCAGTCTCTGCACCCGGGCTCCAAGTGGGTCCCCGAAACCCCGGTATCAGGTAACCACCGTTAACCCTCTGCACAGCGCGGCTTTCAATCCGCGCTTTTACGCACGCGAGGCCCGGTGATCGCAGCCAGAGGATTGTCTTGCACTTGTGTTTTACTGAAATCTGGAATTGATTCGCGCAATTTTTTTTGCCACTGAGTGGAAAACTCCTAAAGGCAATCCCACTCCGCTTTCAGGCAGGTATTACCAAACAGCTCTCCTATGCCATCGAGTTTTTCCTCTCTATTTCAAGGCCACTGACCTCTTCAGCATCAGCAGTAAGAGCCAACCCACACACACACACACACACACTCCAGCCCCTCTGGCTGAACATTTACCAGCCTGCTCTGGAAAAAGAAAATCCATTGCTCCATGTTAAGCATCTTGTTAAAAATGCAGGTTGAATTATATAAACCATCAGTTAAATAACAGGCTTTACATGATTGATTCCTTCCATTATCGATCCAGACATGGAGCCAAGTGAACCCTACACACACACACACACACACACACACCTAACCTAACTTTGATTTGGTCAGTGATTTCAGAGGTGAGATATAAGCATCTTGTGCGCAGGGATTTGTCGTGCGGGTTCTGCTAAGTTATGAGGTTTCTTCAGAAAGATCAGCACTCTTCCCTTTTTTTGAGAGCTGTGATTTATAGCCTTGTTCACCCCTGTCTCTTGGTATCTCTTCCTCTGCCACACTGTTACAGAATATAGATTAGGGGCGATCACGCTGAGAAGAGAGTTTAGTATGAGATGCAAACATCCAAACAGGGTCGTTATTATTCTCTTGTGTTCACATGTCACTCAGATGAGAGGAGTGTTCTTTAGTTGTGATGGAAACAATACACACACACACACACTGGGCTGATTGTGAAATAACTCAGGGGCTTGTGTGATGGAGTAAAAGCCCTATTCCCTTCTCACAGAAAACACCGTGTAGTTGTAGCTGCTGGAGCTTGTTGCATGCATTCTGATTCGGTATATATGCAAAATCACCCTTCCTGCTCACGTGGCTGAATCCCAGCCAGATGCAAATGTTAGTAGAGCGTATATTGTCATGTCAGCACAGGGAACTGCTCCAGGTTGACTGGTTCTCTCCATCCTCTGCATGTCCTCCTCTCACGCCTCCCTCCCACCTGGTTCCCCGGCAGTTTACCGGCAAAAAAAAAAAAATGATGCAAAGTCTTCTGTGAGGGCGACGAAACCTGAAAAACGGCTCCAAATTAAATGGTATCAAAAGGTGTGTGATGCGCTTTGAAGTGTATTCTGTCATGCTCCCTCTGCCTCATGTTAATCTCCCATCTGTGGGTACATGCAGCTCCCTCCACCTGGGCCATCAAGCTTTTTTTTTTTAATAGGTCGGCCAAATTGGACGGGAGTCGTCCAAGCAGAGAAATATTTGGCCTCTCCAAAGTCTCAGATCTGCCCGTGCATCAGCCGGCGAGTCGGTAGACGCAGTTCAACACCATTACTACAAAAAAATCAATCCGCCAGTCAGCCAAGGCTTAGCCAGTTAGAAGATATTTAGTTTTGCAATGCTCCCATTTCATCCGTGGCTCCTGTGCTGCAGACTAATTGCAGGTTCTGCTGAGTGAAACGGTCGTGCTGTGACTGACGAGCACTACGTGCGAAGTAAAAATATCGATTTCTAGTTGAAATGTAGAACTGACCTTCAAACCTGAAGGTTTAGAGTCCTGCAGATGTCAGGTTACTCAAGAAACACGCTTAACTTTACTCTATCACTTTGACATTTTCTCTCTTTTTCTAGTTTCAAGATAAAAGCTTATACACAACGTGTGCCAAAGCTGATAAAAAATAGTTTTTTTCTCTGGTAAATACAGCTGATTTCCATCTGCTATACGTCTGTGATTGATAAATTACTTTTTTATGCAACACTCTCTCCTAAATCATACAGACGTCTATTTGGATTTCTGGAGTTTTGTAGAAGTCCTAGTCCTGCATTTATTTATTAATATCTGAACTGTCTGACAAAGAAAAGCATATCATTGCATATGTAACATGTAAAACATCAAATATTTCCTTATTTGGTATGGGATCACTTATTTCTACTCAACAAATTGCGTTTGTAATCATTATTTTAAACACAGCGAGGGTAAATGGACTTCATTTGTAAAGAACTTTTCTGGTCATTTCAACCACTCGAAACGCTTTACACAAGTGTCGATTCCCCCTTTCGCACACATTCACACACCCGATGGCACGGCCATCAGGTGTAAGTGTCTTGCCCAAGGACGCATCAGCAATGGAGCCAGGAATCGAACCATCGATCCTCCAAACTAAGAGGAAGTAAACCTCAACCACGAAGCTTCCTGATTGAGGAAAACTTCCTGAATTTCCTCAATCACTTCTTAGTGATTGTGATAACAGTGATAATATATTAGGATGCGATTTTTAAGAATCAAAGGCAAAAAAGAAACAAAGAATATGTGAGGAATGGAACAGAACATTTTTAATTGTAAAATAATTTGATGTATTTGTGTTTGCATAGAGGAATCTGTTCTATTTTCGGCTAATGGAGGCAGTGCAGACGTCACATGACTAAGCCTCTTCATTCTGACAGCAGCACGTTGTTCTCTCACAATCAGGATGAATCCAAAGAGAAGTGACTCTGAACTTGTGAAAATGCGTGATGTGTTCGCGAGAACGACACCGTTTGTGCATGGATCATTTCAACCTTGTGCTGTAATTCATGAGAAAACACACAAAGATTAGAAGAACAAACGCGTCTTTTCTGCTTCCATCAGTCGTTCCCAGCCTCTTCGGCTTTTTCTTGGATTGTACTTAAAACCTTCAAAAGTAATATCCGGAATTAGTGCGAGTTGTGGTGCAAAGCTTGTACTTCAGACGACTAAAAATAGACATTTTCTGAAAGCAAGACATATCCAGAGAGAGGTCAGGCTGCTCACACTCATTAATCACTAATCACTACTTTTCTATTCCCTTACAATGATGAAAAACAAATGTGAATTTGAGTTTTCTGAATATAACTAGCAAGTTTAGTATATTCTTATATTCTTGTTTGAACATATGTATTCCAGCTACTGGGCAGTGTTCCAGTACATAGGAAGAGTCTGGAATGATGTGTGGTGGCTGGACTCAGCTTTTTTTTCAATCTTCACTACAATAATGAGGGAAACTGGAACATGTTGGACTCATTTATTCCTTTTCACACAGCCATTTCATTATTAAAAAACGACTAAAGGCATAAATAACATATAGGGTATTTAATGAATAAAGAAATTAATTCTGCAAAAAATGTTGAATGCATGTTTTTTTTTTCCCTCCCACATTTTTAATTACAAACTTGTTTGTTTTTTCAATTTTTTGTGAGATCTAAGCAGCTGCAGGGAAGCGATCCTACGTGGCGTCGACAGGGTTCTCGGGCCCCGCTGGAATGTGCAGTCACTTTTAATGTATTTAGTGCATTTTTTTTTCTTTTTTGTCCAAAGTCTTTTCGGTCGTGCCTCATCCATTAAACATCCTTGTCATTAATTTATACGGAGTAAGTTGGAGCTTTTCAGTCACGGTTAAATCATCTGTAAGTGTCGGAACCCGGCGCTTTGCTAAAGATCTGGCAGGCAAACACCGAACAGAGGGCTCATCTCGCAGAATAAACTAACACCAGTTCCTCGCTGAGGCATACAACAGATGAAAGATTGATGAAATCCAATGTTGAGGGAGGCTGACTGTGATTTGACTGAGGGGAGAGTATCGATATGGTGCATTGTGTGTGTGTGTGTGTGTGTGTGTGTGTGTGTGTGTGCGTGTGTCTGATGTCTGCAGGAAGGTAGAGCAGAATTCTAATAATGCTGCATGTGGTGCCAGGAGGCAAAAAAAAAGACTTTCTTTACACCAACATGATTCAAAAGCGAAACAACGGCGAAGATATGAAGGGAAAAAAATAAATAAAACTCTGCTGTGGGAGCAGGTTTTTTACCGTGGGTGGTTCCGCCCTCTGAAGGTGAAACGGAGCCCGGGTGTCAGTTCCCTTCATGGTGTCATCATGTCATCATATAAGTGCAAGGCGTTTTACCCCGGGACACGAGCGGCGGCCCCATCGGTGTCAGCGGCGGTTTGAGTGGAGGACGGCTGGATCCCTGACAGCAGCGGCTGACCTGATTCGCCCGCGACGCCGCCGGATTCTCGCTAAATGGAAAGAGAGGGAAACTGGTTTGCTGGAGGCCGAGCTGACAGCTGCCACTTATTCCTACAGAATTTTTTATTTTTTATTTTTCTCTTCTCATTTTATATTTGCCGTGAGCTGAAACAATTATTGTTTTGTTTTGTGTGATAATGCTTTGCAAAAAAACCCAAAAAAAAGGTCCAGAAGGATGTGGTCTTATTGTTCTGGGATGATAAAAAAAAAAAGCAGATGTGCCAGATGTTTAAATGACACCGGACACTGGGTGGGTCTGGGCCGCCCCAGAACCAGAGGTCTCTCTGTCTAATTAAACACTGATTTGTTTATTCAGTTCTTTTTTTGCACTTTTTTTAATGAAGCACACTTCATGCTCGCAGCTTTCAAATTGTTGCATCATCAAACAACCTAAAATAGAGCAGTGAGCGAAGCACCAGCAATACTGAAAATAATTGTATTCCCCAGAAGCTAATGATATTATCATTCCTTAGGTTGGTTGTAAATTTCGCTTAATCGTAATTCTCATTTATGCGTATTGTCTCTGCAAAGTGACATTGGCTTATTCTTTTTTTTGCCCCGGAGAGGGAGACGCGGATCCCAACGTGCTCCCACCCAACGCTGGCGGTCGATATATAATTTATGCTCATAATGAACAGCTTTTAACACACTCTATATCATAATACAACTTGTTTTTCCCCCATGGTCTTGGTCATTAAACTTGCATAGTGATAGCTTTCTAATTGGTGCTGGGTAACTAACAGACGCTCTGTATTTACGGCTTCCCCTTGGCTCTGAGTCCACGAGCTTGTTAAAGACAGGAGGAGAGCGGCTCTGGTACGGTTCGAGTATTCACCCATGAAACTTTCCGTCATGACAGGATATTGAATGGTCTGGCCGTTCCCGGGTATTGATTGAGAGCGCGTGATGATTTAAAGGCGTCACCTTGGATTGAGATTGTATGTATGGAGAAAATTTACATCTAAATTGCCACTCGCCCGCACCTTGTCTGTCTTCATTTCTGTCAGAGCGACATGGCCATCAAGACACAAAAAATCCACTAATTAACCAATAAATGACTGATCGAAAGGGGCTCCGGGGACCTGATAGCTATCGGGCTCATGGTAGGTGAAGTGAAACAAGCTCAGTGAAAAAAACTGCAGGGATGACAGGGAGTAAAGAGGAAAAAAACTGGGGGAGGAGAAAGAGAACTGAACTTAAAGCAAAGAGGAGAAAGCAGGAAGCTTATTCCCAAGTGACCTGTCAGTCAGAAAGAAGGATTTGCTTGGACAGTGTGATTTTTTTTTATTTGTGAAGCTCCACGGGGAATCATTTTCCCGTCGAACCCTTCATTTATTTCCCCGTCGCCGCGCAACCCGTGTAATGAAACACATTTATCATCTGCAAAATGACACGCGCGTACAGATGAAACTGTCTGTTTTGTCGCAGGTAATTGCTAAATCCTGCGTCCCCCTCCTCTCCGGCGACGCACTCAGCACACCTACGGTGCTATTGACAGCTTAATAATTTTTGCCCCTGCAGGCTGAAATTAACTTGATCTTATCTGTCAGGAGTCCTTTGTCGGTATTGATTTAAGATATTAAGCCTGTCAGTATGCATACAGAAGGCGCGGCGTGATGGATTTATTGGCTGTTTCACTCATTAGACGACGCACCTTAAACCTGCTGGAAGTGGTGAGGAGAGCCGGAGTTAGCCGCAGCCGCTCCCAGCGCGGCTCCCCGTGACTTGTTAATTATCAAGACTGTCACTCCGCGCCGTCTCCCGCTAGTTTAACTTCCCCCTCCGCGCCCGCCGTTTCATTGTCACAGCCTGAGCTCGCTTTTTTCCCCCCCCCCTGGGGAGCCGTTGTCTGAAGATCCTCGGAGAGGCCTTCCAACCAACAGAGGTTTGCTCGCTACCGAGACTCTTCCATATACGTTCTCAATGTAGGATCTCCTTCCAGATTAATCTCCCCTCTGCCGTCTCTATATCACCCCCCCATCCCCTGACATTTGTTTACCGCTCCATCAATCAGGGCCTCGTCTCTGACGCTTTCCAGGCAGCAGATCCCGCGTTCGACTCCAAGACCAGCAGCCCCCGCAGAGGCTGTCGAACATCGGCGCGGGACAAAGAGACACAGACAGAGGGAGCACGAGGGAGTCGGAGTTTCACAGCGACTCCTCCTTTGTGTTCAAACAGAAGATTTTTGTGCCCTATTTTTCCGTCTGTGATGTCTGTGCAGCTGTAAATCTGTGGTTTGCGTGTTTGAGACAGTTGTAGTGTTTTTTATTTGCATAATCTCTTTTTTCTTTTTTTTTTTTAACTTTACTGTGACTGTAAACTTTTGTGGCTGCGTGATCGTGCAAACCTGCAACTTATTCACCATGGCTGCGGCAACAGCTGAGGCAGCTTCATTATACAGGGACTGACAATCGATCCGAATTCGCATTAGTCCGACAGCCCCTTATCCAGGGAAAAAAAAAAAAAAAGCACAAATTGCTCCAGGTGCCATGCCCAAGGTCAAGTTAGGTCGAGGAGCAGACACATTTAGGGGTTAGAGAAACACCATTAATTGGGGTGTGATTTCTTGTAACTAACGGAGGCACCAGAATGAAAATTTGTGGCCGTAGCCGAATCAGATTAAACGCCCGGCTGAATACTGAATATCAAATGTGGTTGTTAAGTTTTTCACCTATTTTTTTTGCATAAACAGTCTAGAATTATTTTTTTTCACATCTGAGAAATGCTGTCTGATTGGTGTCTGGCTCCACAAGCCTCCGAAAGCCACGACACTGGACCGTTGATCATCAAGTCATGAACTCCATCAGCTTCTTTGTGATTCCGTTCGCTTTAGTCCTTTGTGAACTTTTTTGGACTTTTCAAAGACCGAGTGGGCTTTCTGTGACCAGCTTTCCCTTTTTTTTTCCCCGTCTCTATCTCTTTCTCTCGTACTCAGCTGCTGCTGCTGCTGTTTTGGCTTTTAAATGTCAAATTAAAGCAGTGGCGCTAAAGCTCCTCGCAGAGAAACCCCCTCTAGATAGTTTGGTTGAACACTTGTTGCAAACTGAAATTCTATTCTCGCTTTCCAACACTTTAAAATATCCTGACATTTCAACAAAGGTGCCAGGTCAATGTACGTTATCGGATCGCATCGTTGCGTACGCGCCACTGTTCAGCTTCGCTTTTATCGCTCTCCATCGAGGGCTGAATGTGACGTTTTCTTGTAGCATTCCGCCAAACATATTCATTTACTGAATACTGGCTGCATGCTTATTTGAGACGTGCGTGGGTTAAAGTTTCCATGATAAAATACACCGAGATATCAAAGCCTGAGGAAATATAGCGAATATCGTGAATATGATGTCAAAGTTGAATGTCTTTCAGCTGCAAAGCGAAATTTAAGGTGAATATAGACATTCATAACTATTAGAAACTCTAGTCACATTTCGCTGTTTAGGCCACCTCTCAAGGCTGCGTGGGCACGGCACGTCACGTTTTGTCAGGGACCTCACCAACCTCACAATCAGAGGCACGGAAACCGCTGTTGGATTATAAAATGCTGCTGTGGATTTGTTTCTTTTTTTTTTTTTTCTCCAGAAGGACTTTAAGGACAGGAAACCGCCGGTAGAAACAGGCCTTGGGAGGCTTTTGTTTTTCTGGGTCTAACAGGCCATTGCACAAATGAGCGTTTTTTTTTTTTTTCCTCCAATGTCCTGGCACCTACTATCCTTGATCAAAATAAAATCTGACTCTCTCCTTCTTTCAAACTGAATTCATTTCTCCAGATTGTCCTTTTTTTTTTCTTTTCTTTTTTTTTTTTTAACCTTTGGTCGTGTACGGCTGCATCGCCTCAATTAAACACCCTTTGTCATCCCACTTTAGCTTTCGCCGGCTCACATTCGCACCTTTTCATAAAGAGCCCCGGAAAAAATCCAATTATTTCTCGCGTATGTGTAAACAACCCTCGGTGTCGGCGGCCAGGTGCAGAAACGTCCTGTCATCGCCCCCCGATCACCGCGTACATAATGAAAGTATGTCGGATCCATGCTTTGTTTGTTTGCAGCCTGTTTCCGCTGCTGGCTCACGTCTCTATATCTTTGTGCCGACAAGAAAACCCTTTTATTTTGTAACCTGTGTGTGAAAAGTGTAGCCTCAGGTAGTGGGGAAATTGTTGTTGACCACATTGATCTCAAATGTGTATCATAACCAATCTTTTTTTTTTTCTATATATATGTGCAGCCCTGCTAAATAACACTGCCTACATAATCATCAGCTCATTAAGGCTGCAGAATGTGCTGTAAACGGTGTTCCCTGCGTGTTTGGTATGCAGAGGATGCTGCGGAATCTTTTTTCAGGGGATGTGTGAAAAGGAGCGGTGCTTCAGTTTTTTTTGGGGGGAAAAAAAGAAAAAAAAAAAAGAAATGAAACATCAGCTCATCCCACACTCGTGTCCTGTCTCCCCTGATTTCCTGCCAGGTGCGGATCTGCAGGTTTGCCAAACCAAAGGCCCGACCTGCTGTTCCAAGAAGATGGAGGAGCGCTATCAGGTAGCCGCACGCAGCAACATGGAGTCCGGCCTGCAGGTGGTCAGCGCTCAGCTCAAACGCCTCATCATCCAGAACGCCGCCATATTCCAAGGTAAGCGGCCCGAGGATGGGCTGGACCCGAACCTGTCAAACCCACCCATAAGAACCAGAAGTATAAGTAACGCACACGTGACACCGCGTCTCGCTGCTGTTCAACTACATAACGATAAGTGGCTTTAAATGTAGCTGCCAGACATGTTTCCAGGAAAGCGAGAAGTCTCCTGAGATTCTTTGTGCACCGCAGTGACGAGTATGGACTGCATCTGTATAGAATTTTAATCGCTTCTAGTATATCACACCATGTGCAAAAAAGACCAAACATATCCTTTTAGATCTTGCTGGTACATTTTCAGTAATCTGATGTGTCCTTGTTGAACCGTTTAAAAAACTGATTTGAAAAAAGTGAAATGGTATTCATCTTAAAGGTACAGTGTGTAGTTTTTAGCAGCATCTCGTGGTGAGGTTGACTGGAATGACCTGAAATCGAAACCTGTAAAAAATGCATAAGGCCATCTCTAGAATGAAATACTGTAGAAATGTGATAATAAATAAAAACTGCTTATTCTTCTTCTTTTTGATTTGACTCTATACCAATTAAAACACAGGCCTAAAACATGGAAAATGAATCTGTGATGAAATGTTCCATTATTATGTTCCATTAAATCCATTCCACTGGATGACGATAAATGCTGCTAAATCTTACCACAATAAGTGGAGAAAGTGCTGCTTGGATCTAACTCATGAATGGAAGGCACACTACCTGGTAAAAGAGTAGATTTATAAAAAGCGTTTATAATGGTGGCTGCATAAAAAAAATAACATTCGTAATTGTACTTTAAAGTAGCGGTGCACCTTGAAATTCTTTGGGAATCGATTTGATTTCTTCTTACAGGGTGAAGTTAGGAACGCAGCCGGATGCGGTAAACTCAAGGGTTCACTTCATCGTGTAGGACCAGATGGTTCTAATGCTTAATGTTCACTAATGGCAGCCAACTTTTCGCTGGTTTGCAACTGAACTTGCTACTCCATATGTGATTATTTTACCATCTATACAGTGAAAGTCAGCACAAACTTCGCCATAAATCCGACGGGATCTCCCGGACAACAAAGAGGTACGCAGCTTCCCTTCCAGCCTGCGGCCGTATCAGCGGCTGTGTTCGTTCCCGACGTCCCTCTCGCATCTTTAAAGTCCAGCTTTCGTTATCGCGCCGCGCAGACCTTTTTCCCTCTATCCTGGCGAGGCGGCTGTGTTCGCCGTCTCGGGAGGTTTTCCACATGAAGCGGGGATGCGTGGACTCGCCTGGGACGGGACTTTTTTTTTTTTGTTTTTTTTCCTTTTTTCGGCCTCATGACATGCCAATTAAAACTCGAAGGTTTAATGGGGACCGTGGGGTTTTTGCCTCACTTGGTTGTTAGGCGCTAACTATGTTAGAGGCGGCCGCTGTGGTTTGGCTCCACTTTCCAAAAAAAGGGGGGTTCAATACTAATTGCTTTAGCATATGGCCTGAGAACTCCCCAAACAGCCCCCAGACTGAAATCCTTTTACCATCCCGGTCTTATGTGCCTTCCCTCCACTTCGTTCCCCATCCTCCCTTCCCCTCCCTCTCTCTCTCACCCTGTTATCCTCTCCCTCTGTCTCTGTCTCGCTCAATCGACTTGACTTTCTTTCTCCTTCTGTCTTCCTCCCTCGCTCCATCTCCTCCTCCCGCCGAACTGTCCCGTGGGGAATCGAGCACATGCCTTGTTTGCAGTCTTCTTCTTCTTCTTCTTCTTCTGTGCTGCTCTCTGTGCCTTTTGTTCCATGCTCTCTCCTGCCAGCGATCAAAGGGCTTCCCCCTCTCCTCTCCTCTATCTCCCATCTCTCTCTCTCTCTTTCCCTTGTCTCCACCTGCCCCGTTCCGCTTTCCCAAAAGCCTCAGACTGCACCAAAAGGTTCTCGCACCCTCCCCCCCCCCTTTTCTTGAAGTGGGCCGCTCCAAACAATAGAAAAAGTAACGTCCCTCTTCATCTCTGCCTTTTAAGCGGCGGGATTCTGCCTCAACATTAGGCCTTTTTTTTTTTTGCATCGAGATCGATACCAGGAAATAGGTACGGCATTAGGACTTTCTAATGATGCGCAGAATATCTCATAACGCCATCTAACAATCTAATGAACCCGAGCTGAAAATCTTTATGGTTCACCGGGGGAAATACGACGCAATGCATAAGCTGCGGCATCCACTCTCGATATGTGACAGGCTCCTTGGATTTCATTTTAATTCACATTAGGGAGATCATAGCATAACATCATCCGTCCCTGCGTGCTCTGATTGCCTCGCTCTGAACAGGCTTAATGTCGTCAATTTGGCTCCAAATGAGAATTTGTAAACCTGTGCAGGATGCCCGTCTTTAAATCTAATATTTCAAAATGAGGAGCGGGTTCCTCTGCATGCTTAGAATTAAATTTAGTAAATAAATTATAAATATCCAATATTTCTGAGGAGTGTATCAGTATGTGGTGTGGCATGGCAACAACTGGACTCCGTTCTTTGCAGAGTTTTGAGTCAGTGCTGAGGAGAAAGGACGGTGCTGTGTGCCACGCAGTACCTAAACGGGTAGTACACGTCCAAATCAGTATTTGTTAGAAGTATTACTACAGTAAATCATCTGGAACTTTCCAAAGATGGAAAAATAAATGATGTCATTGAATAGCCTGGCTTTGGCTTGGACAAATCATATATTATGAGCTGTTTGCTTATAACACAGGATTATAACTTGTGGGCATTTTAACAAAGAGATGTCATCAAGTTGCATTATGGGAAGTGTAGGACAACCAACTGGGTATGAAGAACCGGGCACATTCATCCCCTACTGAATCAATTTTAACTTTTTTTTTTCTAAAAAATGTTTACATCGGCCAACTTTACAAAGTGAAATGCTACAATTAACACTAAAAAATACTTTTTATTAAAATGATCAATATCAATTATCTTTTCTTCTTTTTCTTTATTTTTCTAATTATCTTTTTTCTTCTTTGGAAATCGCTCGTCATGATTTGTCAGAGGAGAAGCTGAACGTTGTTGTTCTAGTTTTGTGTGACTAACAGTTCCAAATCCCCTCGGTAGCTGATTCACAGTGTTTATCAAACAGAAAATTGTCACTTTAGAAGATAATTTTTCCTTTGTCAAATGACACACAAAAACTTGATGAGCATTTTCATCCTGCTAGGTATCACTTATTAGTCGACTACATTATTCAGTCCTAAGTTTATGTCTCTGGGATAATAATTTAGTACATATTTGTCTTTTGTTGTATACCAAATACATGTTAATCAATAACAATTTCTCATCTTGAATGCAACCTTAGGTGATCAGAACTAACAATCTTCACTTAAACAGATTGTGTGGGTCGGAGCATTTTATCCTGCACCATTCATTATTACTATTAGTTTCATTAGGAAATAAGCAAACATGAATAACAGCCCCTTAATTGTCATTCAGAGGAGTTAATGAACACCACACTAGGTTATTTAATGTTAGAAAATCCTCATTGTTGCACCAAGCATATACTCTATTTGACAATGGGCCTCGGGAGAAAGAGAAATATAGGAACGCATTTCCTTTTATTCCTTCTTATTATCCATGATTTGTTCTGGTTTTGTTTGTACCCATTGATTTCTGGGAACTACCAACGTGTTTTTTCTTATATTTCCACTTCTCTTATGTAAGAGAACATTTTATTCCTGCCAAGATGAGAAAAAAAAAACATTTCGTTTTCACTGTCCACCAATAGTTTGTCCAATGAAACATAGGTTTTAACTCAACGTTGCTTGACATACAGTATTATATGTTTTATAAACATGTTTTATAATAGAGTCACAGAAAAGTAGCTTATTAGATTTCTGCACCAAAGAAATTGTCTATTGATCCCAACAAAAACTAAAATAGGGTGATGTTCATTTGAAGGTTTATACAGAAAATCTGCGACATGAACACGCAGAACGCACCTTTAACAATGATACGCTGACTTATAGCATCAGAAAGGTTTTGCCATCGCTGGGTTTTCTCTTTGTTCCTGTGGTCGAATGTTCACGCTGCAGCGTGCAAAACGATGCGTGTGCAGAGTTTCGCACTAGAAGGCTGTGTTCAAGTTTCAAAATTTGCCCGAGCTCATTTCACAACATCACAAATACGATGGTGGCAGCCAATCCTGGGTCAATAAGTAGGAGGCAGTGTGTGTCGAACAGCTAAACTTCTGCACTGAAATATAGTTGCATAGATTCATCATTTTTTAATGAAGTGGAGGATCACTTTAACGATGATTAATAAAAATTTTTTAATTGAAAATTCATATCAGAGGCAATAATATTTTTTAAAATAATTTTAAAGCATTACTGGAGGGCATCTTTAATATTATTGTGTTTTATTCTGTTTAATTCACTCTATTATTGAAGTTATTAAACGGACGGAGTTCGTGGCATCCGCCAATCAATTCGTGGGCGGGCGCCTCAGTATTTGCAGGCAGCAGAACACCTGCTCTTATATGACCTTTAGGGGGCGTGACCTGTGCTCATGAGAACCAATCAGACTCCGGATTCAGACCCATTCATCATCCCCTCTCCCCCGGGTCAGAGCGGACGTCTTTGTGCATGTGGACGGAGGAGTTTACCTGAACGCTGCTGCGTGAATTCCCTCCTATGAAATAATCAAACTGTAATTACATTTTTACCGGTTGACTTAGGGATCAATAGATTAACTGTTTGAGCTGCTTCTTCACTATTTCGGGGGGTCCGAGGTGAAGTCACGCAGGTCTCCTTTTGGGCTGAAGATTTCCCCTCTCTCCCTCTCTCCTCCGCTCCTCTTCTCTGTCTGCATCCGTTCAGCCCGTGCAGCAGAAACTTATCCGGAAACCGTCTTTTTTTGGTTGATTGGCAGCTCTAATTGTTATTTCTCCTGCGATATGTCCTTCAGAGGCGTTGTGAAGCCGCAGCCTGCAGATTAGACATTCGATTACCCCCCCACCCACCCACCTCTCCTTTTGTAATGAGACTAGCTTTTATTTAACTTCTTAAAAAAAAAAAAAAAAAAAGATTTGTTGCAGGGGAATTATTAGAGCTGAAAGCCTCTGTGGCTTATGTGGCAGAGGATCTTATTTTTTTTTGTTGTTGTTGCTGCTGTGTAAGACGACACATCAAAAAAAAAAAAAAAAAAATGAAATAAAACAAGCCTCCTAAGAGAGAAGTCTCATCACAGCCCAGTAGCTCCTCCGCCGCCCGAGGAGCGGCCTGAACCCGGAGGGGGAACCACACTCCAGTCCAAAGCTCCAAAAAGCCAATTAATAAACATGAGGGCGACAGGATCGGTCCGATTGCTTATAAAGTCAAATATGTTGGAGGGAGGAAACTCAGAGTCTGACATCAGAGTCTGTGTGATAACTAAGAAAAAAAAAAAAAAGTGGGACAGCCAGCCCGGTGCTTCTGGAATACTCAATGAGTCCATGGAAGGCTGGCACAGTGGGGTGTTCAAAAACAGGACTGACTTGGACTACTTTCAGGCAGCATCGGCGAGGCGGGGGAGCGGCCTCCACTTTACTCTGAACTCACGGGGCGACGCTTTGTAAATGACCGGGGGTTTGGAGGGAGCTTGAAAGCATACTTATATCTTTTCATCAAACATAAAAACGCCGGCCTGGGTGTGCGTGTGTGTGTGTGTGTGTGTGTGTGCGCGCGCGGACTGCTCGGCAACCCTGTCCAATATCTGCAAGGATGTATACACACACCCACGCATCGACTCATTTAAAAAAGTTAACTGAACACAAGTGCGGATAAATATTCTTTTGTGTCCTTGAGTTCCTCATACCTCATTCCTGGCGGGCCAACAAATTAGCATCTCATTAGCGGCCTCCAAAAAAATAAATAAATAAATAAAATTCTATCGACTTCCCCCGCTTCTTCTGGATGGGTTTTAATTACTCTGAGTGTATGAGGAATTAGAATGGCGGACCCCCTGTGGCCGCGGCGGAGGTGGTTGTTGACCTTGAAGGGGGGAGTTTGCCCTCATTTGTCTCGGATAGTGCTGAATGGACGTTTGCCGTGGCAGGAGCCCAAACGAGACGTGGCAGGAGGCGGACGATGCGGAACCCTGGCGGGCCCGGGCCTAGCCCGCCCCCCACCCCCCCTCCCAGCATCCTCCTCGTTAGCCGCGCCGCTCGATGGTAAGTGCTCCGGGCGTCTGGCCTGAGCGAGCCTTTCCCTCTGTTTCTTCCCATCATCTGCTTTCCAATAATAATCCTCCGCCCTCGTGCTCTCTGCGGAGTCGTTTTGTCTTCTGGAGAAGTTTCTCAGTGTAATCGAATGAAAGGGAGCGAGGCCTGTTGGGATGCGAGCATGCAGCCAGGGGTCTACACTTGTTTACCCACGATGCCCGGGGCTAATCTCATAACTTAATGACCAGGGGAGGCAGTTTAGCTCCGTCCAGCGGGCTGCTTCCATCACCGTTTATGAGACATGATGGCTCATACCGACCGTTCCCACGTCGTCTCCTATCGCATCCTGATTCGCTTTTCACGTCGTCGGCACGTTTTTATCATTGGCGAGATTTTCGGGACTTTTCCGAAATACTCAGCGGCCGCCGTTGTGCGGAGCGATGCTTAATAACGCCGCGTGTTCCCGGGTTCTGCAGTTTCTCTCAGAGCTCTGGAGAGATCAAATGAAAAGTCAGTGTCTCTATTTGCAGTAAACAGCCTGAAAGCACATTTGAGTATGTGTGCGTGTGTGTGTGTGTGGGCCCTGGAAGACGCAGCGTCACCTGCAGCCACAGACACACACACACATAAAACACCTTATTAGTATTAGCACCATTTCCCCTCATTATACAGTCTGATGTTTTTGTGGGAGTCTGCTATGACACTGTGTCATACAACCAGAGGCAAATATAAGCTACATTTCTGGGTTCAGTTTGCTTTTGAAATTAACATGATTTCTATGTGAATCTATTTGCACGGTTTCTTCTTTTTTTTTCCCCATCTGTGTCTGTTGTACATGACAGATGAGTCTAGATCCAACTAAATAAATACGGCTGTTTCTAAAGAGTAAACATATATGTTTACAACCCCATAAAACACCTAAATGTTTAAAATTAAATGAAATATAGGTTGCACATGTCCAAGAGATATTTGCATAACTTGTCTCTCTGCCTCTGTCAGACTCAGGAAACTTTGATACAAGCAAAATAGCAGAGAGGGAGAACCTGTGAACTGTGTATTTAAACTTAAAATGACCTTTTTTGCTTCAAGGCATGATAGACAAGTTTGCATTTATGTAAGATGAAAAATGTATAAATCAAAGAACCCTTCTGCCCAAGTCATTTTTTATCTGTTAGACAATCAATGAGGGCCCTTTTTCTTTTTGCATATTTGTTCAAACATCTGGTTGAACGTACTTCTAAAATATGAATTAAAAATATCAGTAAATATAAAAAAAATGGTGAGAATTGTGTTTTATTCAAACCAAGAATAAATCATCCAGACACTAGTATTGTGTGTGCATGCATGGCCGATATACTGTATTTTATCCCTCTGTACTACATGGAATATCGTCGGAATATTTCTCAAAGAACGCCAGAACAAAGTCGCGAGGTTGTGATAGCGACGCTCCGTGAGCGCGAGCGCGTTCCCAGTGATGCCTGCCGCACGCCGAGCTGGTCTCTGGAGACCGGATACATGATGGCTGCTATTAGTCTTTGGAGCTGTATCTAAACCAGCATGTCAAAACTCTTCATAATGAAGGGACCCGGTGCAACGGCAGCGTCGCTCACTGACGCGTTTTTAATAGTTAACAGAGCTCTTCGGCACGGAGGAAGGAGATGTGTCGCACACACACACGATACCTGTAGGTACAATGAGATCATTGTTGGTTTGGCTCTGCTGACAGTAGGAAAAAAATAGAATCAATAGTGTTTTTTAATATAATACTTTTATATATAGATATATAGGTTTTGGTCCATGTAACAATTCCTACTGATGAAGCCATCATCCAGAACAAGGTGAGCCTACTTCAGCTAGCTTTGATTGCAAGGAGATAGGGCTAAATGATTTGTGATTGATCAAAAAGTAACACACATCACATGAACTATGGTGTTTATCAGAAGTTGAAATAAACATATTGTCATAAAAAAAAAAACGAAAAACTAGAAAAGCACTGAGAGCGTAGACCTCCATCAAGCAGATTGTGGTTCTCTCGCAAGATCGTTGTCTTATACTATGCAGGTGCCAGATCTGACCACCAGGAGACGCCAATGTTACCGAACAATGAAAAAATTCAAATTGATCCGGAAACCAAGATTTCTTCCACATTTATAACCTAAATGAAATCATCGTTTCATTGTACCTTTTTCAAACATTCACTGAAGATTTGACGAAAAATCTGGCCAAAACGTTGGCTGGTGAAAACACAATCTCCTCGGTGAAGGCAACAAACCAGATCGCAAAAAAAAAATTGTCTCATACAGTGTAGTATGGAGAGTAGGAATTGTTATAGCGCCCATAGACTCACAGAGCTACAGGGGGGAAAATGCTTTGGCCTCTTTAAACCGATCGTAATGACCTGAGGGTGATGCTTAGCCCAGGATGCAGCCACTTGCAAAATAGTGTCCTGGTGGGTAAAACAGCCAAATCCATGCAGTAGTAAACCCACATAAAACAGTAAGAGGCATATGTCGTCCACTGTGTTGTTGAGGTTGTTGTTTCAAGTCGTGACAGTCAGCCAATGGCAGCCTTATCCCCACTAGTCTATATCCAATGAGCAGCGACTAAGGCCCGTTACCATGTACATATTTCTATGCCAGTTACTTTCTGGACAGACTTGGAAACACGCTAAAAAAACCCCACTTTCATTAAACTGGCAAGATAACCCCCTTACTTTTAACCAGGATGTCTCTGTTTATGGTGTAAATGCTCCCACATCTTACTTTTAAAAAAATGATTTGATGTCACAATTATAATTTTGTCCCATTTGACATTAATGATAGCGCCCTCTTTAATGCACAACACCCCCGGCCACTTCACGGGGGCGCGGGAAGGCACAAATGCTGCGTTCGGGCGCCGGAGGATTTTATATTTGAACCGATCTTAATAGATCAAGTGTTTAATTGTCGAAAATGGCGGTCTGCGTTGGGAATGGTGACAGCCCTAATTATAACGGCTTCGTGGTCGGGCTCCATCAAAACTCTGAGTAGTTTCAGACAGGAGAAATTACACAGGCTGCTGTTATATGATTTACATATTAATCACTGATCGCTGCTAACAGAATTATGCTAATTGGGCTTTGAAAGGGGTCGCTTAGGGTTTCTTAAGCATGTGTCAAGAGCACGCAGCCATTCAGGTGTATTGTATAATTCCATACACAGTGCATTTATTAGACAGCGTGCAAACATTTAAGCCGCTCCTTTATAATCTATACGTTTTAATTTTCCCCAAACCGGCGTGTCAAGGGATTTTCTATATGTGTTCCGACTCCTGGCTTTAGAAGCTCTGAAGGTCTGAAATATCACAGGAACTCGGGTCCGGGGATTAACTCACTGGGGGGAAAAAACACAGTAAGGGAGGTGAGTAATTGCCGTCGTCTTTCTGTAGCCCACAAAACCGTCTGTTGCAAAGACCAAACACCAAATCACCCCTATCCTGGCAACCAATTTCCTTTTTTTTCCCTTTACCCAGATAAAAACGTTGTTTTTATTTTAACAAGCTTTCATTTTTCATTGTTTGCCTCTCGAACTGTCTGCCTTGTCTCCGGGGCTTTATGTAGGTTGCCAGGCACTCCTAGGCTCCGCGGGGGGGCCTCGGCATCCTGTTCCCAAGAGGGCTGGCATCCTGTTTAAAGTGTCGTCGCATTGCGCTTTCCCGAAAGTACACCTTTTTTTAAAAACCGCGTGCCGCCGCCGCCTTTTTGATTTGACCACGCCGAAACCCAAAAGCAACGGCTGCCTCTCTGCTGATAATGTGTCAGGCAGCCGGCGCCCCGTGGAGGGGGGGGGGGGGACATTTGCATACTCTTTCGTCTTCCGGCTCTGTAAATCTTCAATGGAGGAATTATTGCCTCCGAAAAAGAAAAGAAGAAAAGCCAGAACTCTTCCAGACTTACACTTACCTTCATTATTCATAAACAAAGGCTGATTTTTCGACTGAGATTAAGAACCGGCGCCTTGAGTCTGTGTCGATCTATGGAGAGGAGGATTGGCTGGTTTCACTTCTGAGCTTGTTTTACAAATGAAGGGTTAAAGGAGGAAAAAAAAGTTCTTTTTTTCCCCCTTTTGTGTCCATACTTGTTCTATCTTGTGTCCTTGACCATTTCTCTAGTGAACAACAGTGTCTCGTTTGATTCACTGAATCCAATTGCAGTTTTTTTTTCTTGTTTTACTTGTAGTTGCCTCTCCAAATAAGACCATTTCCCTTATTTTCTTCAGCATTAAGGCAGGAATTTGTTATTTTACACTTCCCGAAACACTTACCTCTGACAGATCTGCCTCATTAGATGCGTTTATTCCTCTTCAAGCGTGTGGACGTGGCGTCGGCGTCACCTAGGCGACGCCCGCCGTGACACCATATCGGCGGCGGCGGGTTTCCAGGGACGAGCGTGGCTCTTTCTCTGTCTCTCTGCCACGTTTTTAATGACGTGCCCTGTTGCACGCCTCTCCAGCTGAATTTCATCATACAGGAAAAAACAAACAGTGCGGGAGTGAGGATCAAAGTGTCATTTGAGATGCTGTAATCAAACGGAGCTGAAGGGCCTGACAGCTCCTCCCTGCTCCAGCGGAGAGAAGGAGCCTTTGTTGGCGCGGCCGTCTGATGACTGGAGCACCAGCCGGGGATGGAGAGGAGAACAGGGGAGAGGGGAGATAAGAGGAGGCAGCATATTGACATGTACACATCTCATACCGAGCTAATGAGCTCCTTTAAATGAATCACCCGGCATCTCCATGCATCATGTGAGACTCCCCCCCCCCTCTCCAACCCTAATGGATGATACAGATCTGCTTTTCAGAAATGCCCTCAGTTCTATTTAATCAAAGCCGGTTCTGGTGAGCTGAATCAATGCAAATGTAGGATCGCGTTGGTACAGGCGCATCTATTAACGAGACACGTTCGGGGGGAAAGTGCACATTTGTCTTCATATTTACCCAAATGGTCCCTTTTTTTCTTAGATGTCACTCGGTTTATATTTGTGCTCTTTCCCAGGCAGGGATATTCAGTTTAAAAATGCTTAAAAGAATGCGGTCTTGGATAAATCACAGTATTTCATAGCCCCCGTGAAGGAAAGCAGAGCGGAGATGTTCTCCAAATGCGTTACGAGGCTGTGAAGGAGTTATTACTCCGCTGCAACGATGTGGTAAAGCACAGGCATGCACTTAATATTCACAACCAGGTGTCTGTCCTCCTCCAATTAAAATAAATAAATGCATTTAAAAAAGCACTTTTGTTTAAAAAAAAAAAAAAAAATCCTAGTGGCCCTGGGGGCCAGAACCGGCCCGATAAAAGGGCACAATCAGACCCACTGAATTACTCTACAGTTCCTGTTTCTTCACAGAAATGTAAAGCTGGTGAGTATCTTTCATGGGGCTAGGGATAAAACATTTACAGTTTTGACTTGCAAATGGTTTGTTAGATAAAACTTCACCTGCATTGCTCAGTGACTAAAGGTTTTGAATTAAAATGCAACAGCAGATTGACTGATATCCTATTGGTGCAATTGTGATTTTTTTCTTATTTCTTGTGTTTATAATTTAAAGGTTACATAATCAAGTAAATATCTATAATGTTTTGCTTCACATAAAAAGGAGGAGAAATTGACCCACTTGAGATCAAACTGTCTGGATGTGATGAATGAGCTGAATTGGGATTGATAGTCCTGCCCCAACTCATAGTTCCTCTGAGAGAAACATGTCTTTTTTTCATTCAACATTGGGCCTTTGTTTCTTTTTCTTTTTTTTTACCCTAAAAATACGAATTATGAGCCCATACGACCACAAACTCTCTCGTGGCAAATGTAATTATCTCCCCCACACACAGAGCACGAGATGGGGAAAAGGAGGAGGAGGTCTGATATAAAGACTTTTTTTTATTATAAAACTCTCAAAACCAGGTTAGTTGTGATTGTGAGTCACTAGGTGATATGTTTGAGTGTGGGCTACTTGTACAGAACTGTTTAAAGTCCAGGAGTTTATGAATTAATCAAAAGGAGTTAATTCATCAGGAGGATCATATTCACAGCGATCTATAAATAAATATTTGAAAGCAGCTCAGAATGCTGAGAGCCTGGTTGCATTAAATTACATTATGTTTAGAATTGTCACCTGATGCCTCAATTTTGTGTGTTAACTTTTTTCTACCATAAGCTGTTGTAGAAAAAAATATGGAAAACGGTGCATAAAAAAAATCCCCGGAATGCAGGAAATGAAGTCTGCTCAAATGTCCACTTAAAGTTTCCCCCCCGCTCGAGGAAAACCAATGATCGTGCAACATACGCAATCAAAACATCAGCATAACCCCCACGAAATGTTGCTGATTGCTGCGTTTCTTAAAGTTTTCTTTAGGCTTACTTCATTGATAATGTAGTCACATACTCTAATGTCCATCAGCCACCACAGAACACTGCTCCCATTTCCCTGCCTGAGCTTCTGAAATAGTATTTTCTCAAAGTCATTGACTTTATTGGACCCTGTCTGCTGCTAGTTTTTAACAATCCTTTATCTAATGTAATGTATTACCTCAAAACCACCTGGGCACATTTTTTTAATACAACAGACCAATCTCAGAGCTACCTTTTTATATAAAAACATGTTAGAAAAATATGTGTCCATGCATGCGGCTGAAGGAGAAAACATTAGGTTATGATCTTCATTTATTGAAGCCGTGCACGTGGGCGCTGGAGCTGGAGAGAGATGAATGTGCTTTTGTATGAGCATGTGTGTGTGCGTGTGTGGGTCTTGGTTTGTTTGCTGCCGCTGTTGTTGCCATTTCTTGTGCTTCATATTTTTTCTGTTTTTATGTATTTGTGTGTTTTGTATGTATGAGAAAAGTCTAAATCCATTAACTTGATTATAAGATCCGACTTTCAAGGCTCTTCGCGGCCCGTTTCCTTACTTTAGACCCTGAACTCTTATGTTGTGCTTGTATGTGTTGTGTCACACTACTATTATGGGATTATGTACGCACAAATGTTTGTATTTAGACATTTGAGTTACATGAGTAGTGTAGTATATTATAGTTTAGTATAGTAAAGTATAGTATAGCATAGTTTAGTATAGTAAAGTATAGTATAGTATAGTATAGTATAGTATAGTATAGTGTAGTATAGTATAGTATAGTATAGTATAGTATAGTATAGTATAGTATAGTATGGTATAGTATGGCATAGTATAGTATAGTATAGTATAGTATGGTATAGTATAGTATAGTATAGTATAGTATAGTATAGTATAGTATAGTATAGTATAGTATGGCATAGTATAGTATAGTATAGTATAGTATAGTATAGTATAGTATAGTATAGTATAGTATAGTATAGTATAGTATAGTATGGTATGGTATAGTATGGCATAGTATGGTATAGTATGGCATAGTATAGTATAGTATAGTATAGTATGGTATAGTATAGTATAGTATAGTATAGTATGGCATAGTATAGTATGGTATGGTATGGTATGGTATGGTATGGCATGGTATAGTATAGTATAGTATAGTATAGTATAGTATAGTATAGTATAGTATAGTATAGTATAGTATAACTTCAGAGCTCAGAGTTTCATGGGATGGGTTTCCCGTGGCCGAGCAGCCGCATCCAAGCCGTTCATCACCAAGTGAAGCGTCAGAGGCAGTGGTGTAAAGCACGCTACCACCGGACTCTATAGAACAGTGTGGGTGGAGTGATGAATCGCATTTCTCCATCTGGCGATCTGTTGGACGGGTCTGGATTTGGTGGTATCCAGGATAACGACCCTTGCATTGAATGGGCACTTCACTTTGAATGTAATGCCACTTAAATTCCTATGCAAGTCAAAAGAGGAGAGTTAAAACTTTCGGCAATATGAGTTATCAGTTTTAAAATTGCATCGTAAAACTGGACTCATGAGCACTTTTCCTGTATACCTTCGTTATGTGGGCTGCACAAACGGTGCAGATAGAAACAGGACCTCGGAGCTTTACAGTGTAACTAAAGTGCTGCTGTTCGATAGCCCAGTGATATGCAAATTTATGGGATTTTAACTTTTAATGATAAGAACAATGTTTGCAATATCTATAGCGAAGAATTCAACAAAAAGGATCAGCTCATGGTGCTGTGTGGAGACTATTGTTGACAAACAGAGACATGCAAGCCACAGACACACAGACGCTCTTTGCTTTATAGACAGATATTATATTCAGCTTCTTCCCACTGAAACGCAGCATTTCATGTCAACTGCGGCTATGCCAGCCCTAAAAATGAGTAAAATACAAAAATAAAATAATTCCCCTGGTCCAGTCCTATGATACATGCACATTTATCGCTGCAGTTCATTTCTCCCCATCAAACCCCTACTGCGTCTTATCGCACATTATCGCGCCTCCGCCTTGACTTTGTATGTAATGGCGTCGCGGGATTATTTTGTCTTTTTGGTGTGAACACAGCAGAAGTGTCATAGGGGGAATTTTATCTGGTCCCGAGGCACAGCTGTAAACTAGAGGTGACAGGGCATTCACAGCCACAGCCCCAAGCTATGAAACGAGCTGCCTGAGGAAATCAGGTCAACAGAATCACTGACCTCTTTCTACTTTCTTCCTAAATCACACTTCCATTGGACATCTTTGCTTTGACTCGATTTTTAAAGAACTGCGACTGGCTTCGTCATTTTATTTGCCTATTGTTAAACAGTTTTTTGGATCTGCTTGTTTTAAAGTTGTTGTGTGAAGCACAATGTGGGTTTAGAAATGTGCTTCATAGTATTTTTACGATTATTGCTATTAATAAATAATAGTAGAGTAAAGAGTTATATATACTGTAAATAATAATAGTTGTGGCTACAAAAGATCCTTCTCCTTTTGTACTCATAGCTATCACTCCCTCGATCTGAAGTTGTTTGAGCTCAGCTCTGTGGGAGCAGCCCCAGCAAGAACTGAAGGCGTCTGCCTCCCCGTCAACCTTTTTTTTTTTTCTTTGAGCGCAACACTTGGCAGGTTGTGGCATGGGACACCTGCTCCAGAATTCATCTTCAAGGTCTACGTTGTTTATGAAAAACATCCCCGGCTTTGACAAAGTGCACTCTGCAGTGTGTTCGTTCACACGTTGGGAGTCGTTTGAACCTAATTCAGGTTGCAGCTCGGCGGTATCAAAGCGGCGCCTCTGTGAATGTCGAGCGTTGTAAGAGTGTCACGGCGTCGCCCGTGCATCCCTGCTTTACTTCGCCTCTTCTGTCATCTCGCGACCCTACAAGCTTGCCCTCTTCTTCATACCCCGACCGAGCACTTAGAGTTCAGAGATGCATTTTTCATTCCTGAACCATCAAATATTGAAACACTTATGCAACATGAGCTCAGCCATGCAGCGATAACGGCCACGTCAGATCAGGGTGGGGCAGGGCACGGGGGCTAAGCTTACACTACATCTTTGGGATCTCATGTCTAATTTACAACGATATGAATATATAAAAACAATTACCAAAATTTAACTCAGGCTGAAGACGGAGACTCACCTAAAAAATGGCTTCATCAGATAAATTCATGATAACTGACCTTTTGCTGTCATGATTCTTTTTAAAGTTAAGTTCTAGCCCAAAAAATATGTCTAAAACCTGCAGGAAGGAGCTGCGTTGCTGGGATTAAATTAAATCGTTTACTGTGTGAATTAAGGTGTGAATGCATCCTTACAATTAACCAGTATAAACACTCCTAACATTTTAGAGCTGTCCCTATAAAAGCTGGTAATATAGCATCGTTATTTTTAATGGCTGCTTTCTACTTCTATTTTCAGCACAAAAACCCTATTAAAAATAACACAGACTGTTAGTAAAAAAAGGACAAATTATTGCAAGTACAACCCTGGAACATAGCTTTATTATAAAGTATGTATGGTCCACTAAATATATCTAGATAGGTACATTTTCTAAATTTAGTTTGTTGTATATTTAATAGTCACCCTCTAAAAAAAACAAGCGATCATATTCATTGTCCTTGGAAAGAAAAAGTTGGCAAAACAACTATAGGAGAATGTGTTGGTAGATACAGTAAAAAAAAGACATTTTCAGTTTCTGATGGCAGGTGCTGTTGTGCATGCTGGTTTATCTGAGAACGCGATCCTCAAAAATTGGAAAAAGCTCAGGACAAGTGACAGCAGGTGCGTCGGAGGAAGTAACATAATTCCAAACTGTCTGGCTTAATATTGGGATATTTATAAGATAAATATAAACAATGAATAAACTGGAATAATCATGATTTTCCATGCAACATCATACAGCTAATTATATAACAGTGTGCAACTTTTGTATAGACTGTAAGTACTGCTGTGTATAATATACTTTTTTACCATCCTTGACCTTTAGCATGTTTTGTGGTTATGTGAGCTTTGCTATAATGTTTTATAACATGTGTCATTTTGTACTTTTCTAGTCTTTTAAATTTGTTATTCTGACTAACCTAATGATAACTATACATGGTCCTTCATTAAACTATTTTCTGATTGGATGATTGAGGCAAATATTGTTGTAATGGGAAATACATAATTTTTATTACATGTACTTAAACCAGTAGTTAGGTCTCTGTAACAATTGCACCTACCACTTTGAGAGGAGTGTTTGCACTGAGATCTGCTGCTACTGCATGGATGTACTTTACCTAGAGACTGTAATATAGTTTTTGAATAATCACTGATCAATGACAATGATCTGAGTTTGTATTGATAGCCTATGGGATGGAATCTTGGTGCTTCAGTGGGTGGCATTATCACTTAGAGTGTAAAAAAATAGTATTTTTGTCTTTCCATTCTCCTACCGGCCACAAATTACAACGTACACACATGATTTTTTTCCAACTTGTCCTGATTTTCACACTGTGCTCAAAATGTCTGAGAGATTTCCTGAATTTGAATGCGCAGCCACATCTCCCTCTGCTCCTTGTTAACTCCAATGTAAAGATTTTCAGACCTCTGTTTTAAACTTGACAGTGTCTCCAAAATATTTACTGTAGAAATACCAAATCACACCAAAACTTTTGTGAAGTCCCTATGGCGATGATGGCCCGTGTTATTTTCTGGTAGCAGCTACTGTTAAATGGGAGACCAGTGCAGAGAGAGAAAATTGCTGTTTCTGTCTGCCTCTACCTGCAGTGCAGCTGTCATCATTAGCAACCAGCTCAAGTTGGCATGGCAACCTTTAGGGTTACGGTGCCGCTCGTTAAGGTTTATACACATAGAAAATGTTTGTTGTACATGTGGTATATAATTTATAATAGGACATTTAATTTAATTTTGCTAGTAAATAATTACTTTCTGGCCATTTTGTGGTGGTACTGGAACTACCGTTTTTGTCAATTCTGTGCACAGGGTTTTCCTCATTGTTGTCAAGTTGTCAGTGAATATGGTCCGAAACCTTTATTTTACTCAGAAGACCGTTGAAAGCAGTGCTCGGAGTGGGATCTGCCTCGCATTACTTACAAAAAGGCCGTCAGTGATCAGGGTAGTCCTGAAACTACACCGGCGCCGATAGGCCCCGGCTGAGAGCGGAGCTCTCCCCTTTTGAAGTGAATGACCCCGGGAATTATTGATGCAGCAGGACACCGTGTTCGCCCAGCAGGAGTGTGTGAAGAGGGCACCGTAGCCCAAGGGCGAGCCGGCACTGAACGGCTTAACAAAGGGAAGAAAGATAGGTGGTGCTGCACGCCTCCCTGCCCGCGCCGCGTGACAGATGCGAGGTGAAATGTTTGGGTGGTGAGGAGTCTGGGCGAGTCCCGGCGGAGCCTCATCAGCGGAGCACCTCCTGCAACACCCCCCCTCCCCAATCACACACACACACACACACACACACGCACACTTATACATCCCACATCTCCAACCACCCTTGCTGGACGCGAGGCTAAGTGGTGTGAGGCAGGCAGCTCTCCGACAAGCTCCATTACTTCTCCTCAGCCAATTCTCCCCTCCACCTGTCAGTGGAGACTTGATGGGACGGGTGCTGGGGAGCGGTGGGTCGATGCGAGGAGTAGAATAGAGTAGAATCACATCCATTTATGAGCTCCCTCGTCGAGTAAGCACCTTTTCTTTTACTTTTTTTTTTTTTTCCCGGCGACATCACGAGAACGGCTTTAAAAGTAGTTAATCCTGCCTCGTTATTTCGGTTTGTCCTTGTTTTCTTCTCCTGAGACGAAGAAAACGCAAGTGGGCGGCGAGACGGGAGGCAACAAAAGGGAGAGGTAGAGCTGTGTCGCGGGCTAACTCGGACCTTGTTAGTATCGATCCGCCTCAGACTGAGCACCCTTTCATTTATAATTCATCTCCGTCTGATGGGCATGAACGGAGGCTGGAGCCGGTGGGGACGGACTGTGTTTTAGTGTGTTTTCATTAGCAGGTCTGCAGTGTTTAGTTGTGAGCGTAGTGTTGGTAATGAGCCACCAGGGGGTTGTGTTTTGGCCCTTCGGGAGGGTCTGCATGGAGGGGTGACCCGGGCTCGAACCCGGCTCCGTCAGGCCTGACGTGCGCTGTAGGCGGCCTACGCCTTGTCTGTTTGAACAAGATGAGTGAAGGGGGGGTCGTAACATATTAATATTTGAGGAGGTTGCATCGCTGCAAGCTGTTTACTTATCAGAAGACTCTGGGTCCCCCTAGGAGCGAGCCACTCCTATCCTCCACTACTATTCCCGCTCTCCTGGGTGCAGAACCATTTCCTGTCTAAACTCCATCATCAGACGCGTCCTAGCACCACCACCACCTCTCTTGTCCATCCTAATCCCACGGCGTTGTTTCCTACCTGTCACCCTCCGCAGCCGCTCTCGTTACTTTTCATTTGTGCAGCGCGCCCGCTCGCTCCGTGACTGATGTTTTTTTACTGCCCGTGTCTCCATTTCAATTTGTAAATGTATGTGCGGGAGCGGCCCCGGCTTCGGTCTGAATCTCGCCGGCGTGCCGTGCGGCGCCGCCTGTTTGTCAGAGCGGTGCGAGTGGATTAATGACTGTTACGACCAAACTGTGTCCGGAATGACAGAGTGCTCCCGGCCGCGTCCGCCCTGATGGGTATATCACTTATCTTCAAGTCAGACGGAGGTCAGATGTTCATGCAGTTTTAATAACAATACGAGTTTTTTTTTTTTCTCGTTTCTGCACTTATGACACAGCTCGCACCGTTTAAGCAAAGGGTGCCGTGGTGAAGGTGTTTCCATGATAAAACACACACGTGTGAATTAGCAGAACAGGAAAAGACACAATTAAAAATGGCCCCTATTATACTTTTAAGTCCACTATTCTTTTTGTCACTGTCTGCCTTTTTGCTTTTTCCTCCTCTTTGCTTTCCTTCTATATCCTTCTATCGCTTTCTGTTCTGCACGGCCGTGTGGGATTTTTCACAGGTGTTAGCAGGAGGATCGTGTAACGTTAAAACGGCGTTCTGACATTCTGACTCTCTCAATATCAGGAGAAGGCTTGATACACCCGGATAGATATCGAGCTGAGATGCAGGGTTTGCGTTCGTGGGTCTGAGTGCTTGCATATGCTTCATTTTCCCTGAACCACCGGAGATTCTCTCATGTTGACCTTAAGCTCTTGTAGAGCTTAATTTGCACACCTTACCAGGCTATTATCTCTGATGTTGTGTTTTCTTTTCTTTTTTTTTTTTTTTTTTAGCTGCCAGGCTGTGTTTTTCTCTAAGTGGGCTTATTTGTTGAGCAAAACAGTCAAATGCACCAGGGAAAGTTTTAGAGGCCAGTCACGTGTCTTGACTGTGAGCAGATACAGCAGCTCATGAACAGGTTTCATTTTTATGTCCCTCTATCATTCTCTCTTTTTTCCAGCCACTTTTTTTTTTCAAATCATTTTACACTCGGGTGGAGGTGTAATGTTGTTGCTTTTTTTTATCTCTGCCCTTTTTCTTTTCTGCCTGGATGTGTAAAGAGTCCCATCACAATGATCAATATGAAAAGGACAAACTATCATCTTCATGGCTCAAAGTGTTGTTACTCGGTGGATGTTTAAAGGGTGAGACATGTTTCCACAGGCAAGCATGCAACCTTTATCTTCTTCATGTATTTTTCAGAAGGGCAGTGCTTTTTTTTCATTTTAGAAAAATAGAGCAGTTGGTAAAGATGACACACATACACACACACACACACACACTAAGAACTGTCCGAACCCTGGTAAAACCCCAGGAGAGGTGTTGGGTTTAACCACGACATTTCAGAGCAAACGGTAGACAAGACCCAGGGGGCGTGGTGGTGACTGGATCTTCTTACAACACTCGTGCACGAGTAGGGATGCCCTCATGAGGTTAAGAGGGTGAAAATTAGAGGGAGTGCATGTACGGGCTAATGACCAACCCAGGGGAAAACATGTTTGGTTGCAGCTGCTGGGAGGAGAGGAGAGAGAAGTAGGCTGGTGATGAGAAATCTGCTCGTTAGGAAATGAGGAGGATAAATAAAAAACAAACATTTTTTGCATCTTAGTCAAAGTAATTATGGGCATTGTCTATAGCATCATCATTTATTTACTCATTTAGCATTTATTTGTACAGGTTATTGTGTATAATGAACAAAGATGCGGAGTACATTAAAGCAGCAACAGGCCGGTAGATGACTGAGAAAACTCTTGCTCGAGTTGTTGAGCGTTTCAGTTGCTAATTGTTCAGATCAACTGTATCGTTCAGTCATTGTTCAATTTGTCTTTCATTTGGACTCACAAAAAAAAAATGTACAGTGTAGACAAAGAAACCTTGAATTGAATTCTTGGCAAGCAGTCCTTTGTATGTCTTTGGTTCATCCCGGCAGAAAGGCTCCGTCGTTCTTTGAAAAATAATAGGCAGCCTTGGGAGTGTACTGGAATGAAAGAACAAGACGAGGCATGTCAGAAAATGACTTTCTCTCTAAATTATATTTTAAAATCTCTGTCTCCCATTGACCGTTCCCTTTTGAGGCTTTTTGTAAGTCTTTTTGTGTTCTTACATAATTATTTAAAACACACACACACACATACGCACATGCACACACACACACACACACAGACACACAAATGGGATGAGATTTAAATGAAGCAAGCTTCCTCGCAAAGAAAAACACAATCAATAGCGCTTCCCGTCATTTGCGCAGCAGGAGAGCCTTTGACTGTCAATGTCATTTGAAAGTCTGCACAGTTTGAACGACAGCGGGGACGCCGACGCTTTGAGGCTCTCGGAGAGACATTGAAGTCAGAACACAGAAATTAAATCTACCACACGGAGCCGGAGTCTGACTGTCGTCGTCTGTCACTTCGCCTGGAACTTCCCTTTCAACCGGCGCGACACTGCTGAGCTGCACACGGAAACTTTCTCATGGTTACTACTTACAGAAACCATTCAGCTTTGGGTCTTTTCAGATGGATTTTGGGGAAATGAATGCTTGTTTATATGCATATGAGTGTGTGTGGGTGTGTGTGTGTGTGGTGGGCTCTTGTGGTTGTGGGTCTAATTATCGTACCTCCGCTAGAGCCAGAGGCCTACAGGTGTCTAGGAGAGGCTGCTCTGGATCAAAGCCAGTGAAAATAATTACACAACCCTACTCTCCCCATTTCTAGATAAGATGAAGTACCTGCCGCCCCGCGCCTCGGACACGCTGTAGCCACCCACTGCCCCCTTCCACTCCGAGGCGAAAACCGCTTACGTTTGTGCACTGCGGCGCCTGTGACGTCAGGCCGACAGATGGACGGACACCCTCACGCTTTGTGTTTGTGCATGCACATATGTCTGAGCACGCAGAGCGCCGGGGGTGAGCGGCAGGCAGACAGATGCAGGGTAACGCCACTCAGTTGAATATTTTATCTGTTCATCATTAACACGCAGCCAGGAAGCCGAGAGCAAACTTTAAAGGACACAGACACGCACGCTCCCCACCGTTGCTCTGGCATTTTCATGGCCTCGTTTCAAAGCACTTCTTTGAAGTCTCTTAACTAACTACTGTACGGCGATAAAAAGTGATCAGTTCATCAAAAAAAAAAAAAAGGAGCTTGATTTGATTTGGCATAACTCCCCAAGGACCCGCATGCGACGTGACTAACCTTTGCCGGGTTTGATTCGATTTCTTAGTCCGAATGAGATGCGTGTGCGGTGGAGAGATTTCCAACTGTGGAACGGGGAAACAGCAGGGAAAAGTTTTAGAAAGCTGTGTGATGAAACTCAGGAAGGAGGATGAGCCTGGTTAGATTCTAGGACTATGCTGCAATCCAGGAAGTCTGTTGTTCACAGTTGGTATTCCTGAATTCCAATCTCATATAGATTCCAAACAAACTGATGTTTGTATATTTGCAAGTCTCTAAAATTCACAAAGAGGACCCATAACAATTTTCACATTCCCTTTAGCAAGAGGATCGCTGCCATACCACCTGCACTGAAGACCATTATAAACTATGACTAGGTTGGATTCCTCACGTGTTTATTTGTCCCTGAAAGCAACCCATACTGTTCATCTATGCACCTGGATTCAGCCCTGCAGTCCTTAATAGCAAGTATTTTATAACCATGTTTCAAGGTTGAACTGTCTGATTGAGTTCATCAGGATGTTTAAAAAAAAAGTAAAATATGGGGCCAAAATTGGTTCGTGTCATTTGCTTTTCAATTATAAGGTTTCTCTATATGGAAATGTTACAGATTATCACATCAGATCAGCAGAATGGTGTTTGAATGATGTTTTATATGTGTGTTCCACAGCATTAGCTCAAACCCTGTGGTGATACACAGGCATATCTGGCCCCTGGCAAAAAGCAACACTGGATGTGATGAATATGTAAATGAAGACATGTCTGCCTTTACATTATGATCTGATTTTGACTTTGGCTCCTGTCCTTGCAGAACTAAAATCCCCAAACTGTGTCTGTCTCTCTCCTCGGTTTCATGATGAATATACATTTCCTCCCAGTTCACAAAAATGAAATTTGAATGAAAAGTGTTGGATGTCATTAACTTTTATTTCCCCTGACATCCCTCACACGTTCCTCCTAAAGGTAAAACCTATGTTTCTGCAGTGACAGTTAAAAAGTGCAGCCGGAGAAATCTGCAGATTATCTCGAGGCATCCTGCATACCTAGTTCCTGTTGAAAGGGAAAGAAATGACATCATTTTTGGTCAAGCTAACACGCTCATTGTCCAGCTTCAGACATAGTTGAAGGACAGATTGTTCTGTGTGGTGTAACCCTGAGGGTTTAAAGAGTATAATTAGGAAGAACAATTAAAATGTAATCAACCCTTTAATTGGCATACAAGGTATGTGGAGGTCAAGAATGAGCAATTCTCTTAAGTAAAAAATTGTACCTTTAGATTTAGTTTGAGATTATAACCAGATCTTTGCTAACTCTGTTATTACATGGTTATTACTGCATATTACATTGGCCTTACCTACGTTTTTATAACATGATGGTTGTGTCCCCCTCCCACAGAGGACAGATCAGATGACAGGTTGTGACGTTGGTACTCACTCAAACTCAATTATGTTTGATTTGCCCTCACATCCTGAGTGCAGGGGTCCTGAGAGTCAGACCGTGACTCATAGTTCAAGGCCTGCGTCTTGTATTGGTGTCACGGCAGCCCTTTGAATCCGGTATAGTTGGGCTGCTCTTTTCATCAAATTCCATTTTTTCAATCACGATTTGGCCTTTTAAAGATTATGAAAGCACGATAATGAAAATTAGACACTAATTGTGCCTTATTTCATTTTGCAATGATGCTTTTGATTTGTCCAGCTCACCCCTTTCTTTTATAGAGGTCTGCTTCAGCCCCTTTCATTAAAGTCCAAAATGACTCTTAGCCAGGTTGTATAGGCACATTTAGCTCAGATGGATTATACCATATTGAGGTCTAGACGTTGACAATGCAACATAATGAGAGTTAAATCAACTACATCTCCCTGTGTGATACTTGAATATGGTTATCTCCTTAATCCTGCAGCCCTACTGTAGAGCTGTTTGAAGCCACGTTAAAGAGAACATTTGCCGCTTATTGCAACCCGGGTTGTGTGATTACAGAACAGGAGGAGTTTTCTTAACTCGTCCCAACATGGAATCAGGTTGAATAAAAACGCCTGGAGGTCACCACGCTTGTAGATGCGCGGGTATCTTTGAGTACTGAGGGCTGTCAGAATCCACAAGAGGCCTCGTGGGTTCCAGGGAGCCTGCCTGGGGTGCAGACTTCACCAAAATAAGCTCAGAAAATGACCTGTAATCCAAGAGGGAAGTGACAGTGTTTTAACAATGACCTAAAAAAAAAAAACACATTTATTTTTGATGACATTTACTTTTTTTTCTCGTGTTGCTGAGTTTATTGCTGCAGTGAGGTGTTAATGAGAACACAATGTTTGGGGTTTAGCAGGGCATGTAATTGGGAATACAGCACGGAGAATTCTCCACCATGTTTGCTGTAGCTTGCTGTGTTTTGTGTTACACGAAAGTTTCCAGTATGACAAACATTAATCACCACTCGGAAGACACAGTTTGAAATCAGCACTGTAACAGATTGCACGGATGGTTGATGGACGTTTTAACGGGTGATTTACTGGGAATAAATGTGTAAAAGACAACAGGTGCAAACGTAGCCGAGACAGAAGTATTTAAATGAGAGTTTTGAGTGTATTAATGGATTCCATTTTCAGCTTGGACAGGAACCACAAATCAGCAGAAGAAGACAGATGGAAGAGTTGTTTATATCACTTAGTTACTATAATATTGACAGAAACACAAAATAAATGCTTCTCGTAAAGCTGTTTATACGCTTTTATATATGTGTCCAATGCTATTTCAATAATTTTTATAATCTATCTCCCCATTGTACTAACCTAACATGTCCTTCATATTCATATTCGATACGAAGCTTCAACTGACCACTGTGATGTGTGAAGAAGTGTGTGTAGTTACACGGTAGCAGTTTTCAGGAGTGTTTTGAAGGTGGCCAGTGATGAGGCGTTGCAAATTTGACCTGGGAGAGCGATGGTGAACGCAGCGAGTGACGCTGACGCACTGCACCTCCGAGGCTGCAGAAGAAGCTGTTCACGCAGCATAAAGTAGCTGTGGATAGCAGATACTGCAAGAATCACCCACAGACATTTATACATCGATGCAGCCTGATTCACCGATTTTCCAGCTTTTTAACCACTTTTAACATTACTCGTTTTGTGCCGACTTTGGTTGGAGAGCATTTAATTAAAATTTGCTTCTTCTTCCCACCTGTGACCCCGAGTAGGAATATGTCAGCAGGCATATTGATCAAATTTAATAAAGAATACAAAATCCTATTTCATTGTGCATATATCTCTCGGGGGCTGTCTGCACTTTTCCTCGAAACGTACTGTAATTAGATGCTGTCTCTCTCACAGGACTTGGTGGATCACAGTGTTTGTGTGTGTGTGTGTTCGTGCCACATCATTTGCATTTCCTCCTCCCAGTATTTTGCACAATAGCGTGTAAATGCAGCCTCCTGATTATTCATTGAGGAAATGTACTAACCAGATGAGGTGTGTTATTTTGCACATGTGAAAATGCAATTGATGTGTGCAGCGTTAGATCAGTTTGTGCCTTCATTTGCACCTGCTATGAGTGTGTGTGTGTGTGTTTTTACAAACACAGACCCTTTGGTGGATAGGACCCGTGGCGGCTCGAGTCCTGTCTCATAGAAACTCGCGTGCTTGACGCGGAGGAGTTGAAAATCGTATGATTGAAGTGTGCATGTCCTGAGGGTGCACATTTGGATTCAGCCTCACTCACTTTGTGGACGCTTCTCTTAGTATAATGGGCTATTTATACGTGCGGGTAATGGGAAGGGTTGATGTGTCAGGCTTGACCCGGTGGGTTGTTATAGCCTCTTAGAATGATCCACCTGTACTCATGGATTCAAATCCTACATTTCTTTCTCCACGCTCCTTCTGAGGCCAATATGTGCTGTGTGGTGGTTTAATGGATTTTTTTTTTTTTTATCAGTTATTATCAATATTCATGGTGCCAACTAGACAAACTGTGATTCAGATGAAAGAAGCATTGGTTATTCCTAAAGCACTTCTCACATTTGTATCTGGATTATGACTGCGCTGTTGGATGGTGTCGTTCTAGCTTTCCCGTGTTAGCACTGACCTGGGAAAGACAGATTTTACATTTTTTGCTCTGCATACCTGGAACAAATTGGACCATAAACTGAAGGCTGATGCTGCGTGTGCAGTGTGGGACGAATCGGAAATCTGATGGAAACCTGATTTTGAACGTGAACGTTTTGACGAATATTTTGACACTGGTGAATTTAGTCTGTGCTACTTGTACTTTTTTCTCTTTAGATGTTCACCTATGAGAGAGAGAGAGACACAGAGAGAGAGAAATGTGTTTCTTGGAGTTAGGTCCATATGAAATGCAGTAAAACACGTGAGAACATTCGGGTGTGTGTGTGTGTTTGCAGCCTGTCCTGGATTAAACTGGAACAGTGGAGCTCTCACCTCACAGCTCTGATTTCACAGAGTGGCAGGGCCACGGCAGGGCCGTGTCATGGCAAGATCAGGCATCACTGGAGGCACGAGCTCGGTCTGCCTCATCTGCCCGCGAGCCAGGATTCCTCCCCGGGGTCTGGCTGCCAGGCTCAGTGCAGACTGTGTGACAGACAAACTGCCATCTGTGGCAGCCCACCGCGGCCCACGGCCACAGAGGCAGCGTCGGGGAACAAGGCCCGGTAGGAGGAAGCGTGTTTTCGTGTGTGTTAGCTCACATGTGTGTGTTTAACTGTGTGTGACTGTATTCATATAGTCCAGGCTCTGTCTGAGCTACTTAATACAGGCAGAAATGTGACGGGACCCCCCAGTGAGACCTGAACTATTGACCCACATGGCTCAGCCAGGCCCAGCGGCTGTCAGGGGCTACTTTTAAGTCTCTCTGCTCCGTGATCATATGATCGGGGCTCGAAAAGACCCAGTTTTCTTCTCAGGTGGAAATGTGATGTTATTTGAATGCAATTTTACTCTGTTAAAATGAATGTGGGACAAAGAGTTTGTTTGTGAGAGAAGATGTGGGGGCACATGTTACCTCATCTGTCTGGAAATCATCCTTAGGTTTCAGTAGGAATGCATGAGAACTTAATTATTCAATTTTATAAAAGGATAATAAGATAATAACACATTCTTATCTGATCTCACACAGGGCCCTTCAGCAAAATCTGATTCACTATCATCAAATGCTGAGAAAATTATGACTTAAATTTGACTAAACTTAAAACAAGTGCACAAACTAAATTGTAACTAAAACAAAAAAAGACTAAATTGTGACTATAATGAACCAAAGTGTCCATATATATGCGACTAACACTACAATAAAAATCTCTCCCTTTACTCTTGTGGTATTTTCCACCATATTATGCCTAAATCTGCATAATTTGTGACTTTGTAGTGACTCATAATTTCTCTGCCCGTAAGCAGATCATCGTTAGGCAGAAGTTTAGCTGCAGTTTGATTGACGCCATCACGGCCCCGTGATCACAGCCTTCATGACAGATTGTGGAAAAGCGTCTGTTTGCAGTGATTGTCGTGTTGTGTTCAGAAATGTATTAATATCGTGACAAGCTAAAACAAAGCATGTGATTTCAACTAAATTACCAAGAGTTAGAAAGTAAATCTGTTGAAGTGTAATAATACAAGAGCGCACGATGTTACTGAGTGAATGTACTAATTTATTCAATCTTAGTTCAACATGGTTCATGATTGTTTGACAGGAATTAAAATACACAAGAAAAATACCTATTTCTGTGCTGAAAAATAATACTAATAATCATCTGTTAAATAGTGTGGCTTGTCTAATGTAATGATTCAGTAACAATAAAGCACCACCAGTGATTGGTTTAGCTAAAGGAACCAATGGCTTGAAGCCATTAGCCAGACCCACCTTTATTTTATAAAGAGTTTTAAAATGCAAAAGCAATTCTTTACACATATAAATAAGCTGGCAGAGGCAACTTCTATGTGATGTTAGGGATAAAAAGGACATTTTATAGGCCCTCTCAAAATAATAGAGACAAGACAGGCTTTTTCCTAAGTGCTATGTATTTCTTGGTGATACGCTTACAACATTATTGTCTATGAAAGAAAACATTAAAACATGATGGTCACAGCTCGGCAGTAACACACAGTGACCCAATGACGTATAATGTGTTTGTAATCACAGGAGCCAGTTTACAGTGTGGATTATTGTTCCAATAGAAGAGGACATTTTAATCTTCATTTTATTGTTATCACACAGCTGTTTCATGTCTACACTGTCAGCATCCTGTAGGAATGATGACTCTTTTTTTTTTTTTTTACAGTAATTTATGCTTCATTTATTATGTAAATTATGTACTTTTTCTCTTCACACACACCCTGCACCTTAAGTGTGCATTAGCTATGTATGTGTACATGTGGGTATGTGCGTGGATATGTATGTCCATATATATATATGCAAATATGTGTGTATGTGTATGTATGTAGGTATGTACGTGCATGTATGTATGTATATATGCCTTGCTTATGCAAACTTTTTTACTATTTATTAGCATTTTCTCTCCATTTTATGTCCATAATGCATACTGTGTATGCGATTAACAAATTCTGCGAATTTGTACATTGTGTTGTGTGTTTTTTTATTTTCATTTATTTATTTATTTTATTTTTTTTTTTTATAGTTTTTTATCTTCTTCAGCTTTATTTTCTTCTCTTTATCTGTAACGCTGCAGCAACACACAAATTTCCCCGTTGTGGGATCAATAAAGTTTTATCTTATCTTATCTTATCTTAAATAAAAAATATATTAAATTATTATTATTATTAAAGTGGCTAGCTGCTTTGAGAGAAAGATTATGATTCACTGACGTCACTGTAGAGTTCAAAGTATCATTATCGCTTTTATCAATCTAATATGGCAGCAGATGAAGCTCTGCAGCGTAAGGAAGACCTTCAGGTGGATTTTATGGTGTAACTGGGCTAAGGCCTTCCCTTACCTGGACAGGCTGTGATCAGAAGGGTAGAGCAGCCGCCCCGTCCTCACCACAGGCCGCCCCGGTTCCATTCCCCGCTCGGGAACCCCTTCCTGCCTATCATGCTCCCCCCGCCCTTCTCTCTGCCTCCTTCTTTCCTGTCATCTCTGCTGTGTTATCAAATAAAGGCGAAAAGCTGCAAAAAATGAAAAAAAGAAATATGTACTTTAAAAGCCGAAGACACCACGCTAACCCTGAATCGTGCTCGGCAGTACGCGCCGCAGGTGATGTATTTACTGTGTGTGTCCTTTGATGTGTCTGCCGGTTGCTGTTGAGAATGACAACGCGGAGCAGACGAGACGCTGCTCGTCTTCCCACAGCAACATCCTGTCTGTCAAACCACCGGGGACACTGGGACACGGGAGGCTGCGATTTGGAAACAAGCCCTTTTTTCTTTTTTCTTTTTTTTTTTTTTGTAAATTTCATTTTCTTCCTTAAAGTCTGAGAGAAGAAAAGTCAGAGATTCTTTTGAAACACATTAAACGTGTTAAGAAGTGAACCAAGTCCTACTGTATTGTGCAGGATGGTAGCAGTAGATTTTTTTTGGGGGGGGTCGGGCCTGAAACAGTGAATTGGCATAATTCCGATTGATGATGGATCACTCGTTCGATTTGTACTGAAATAACTGCACATTTGGGGGAGACGGTGTTTCCCACAGGCCAAGCAGCGTTGTGTGGCACCACGCTCCCGACTGAGTCGCCGTCTGTCAGGGGGCGGGACTTTCCATAGATCGCTGGGTCTCACGTTCTATGTGTGTGTGTGTGTGTGTGTGTGTGTGTGTATGTGTGTGAGCGAGAATGACAGATTTGTGTTGAAATAAACAAAAGAGCTGCATTAAATTTGTGGCACTCTGTTTTCATTCTGTGGCGCAGCGCCACGTTATGGTTTATGTGTCAACATGTAGCACATAAATCCAAGTCAATTTATTTTATTTTATTATAGCCCAAAAATGACAAATTAGCCTCATTGGGCTAGAATATTTTATACTACCTAATTTTATATACAAATTAATCACTGGGAATTTACTGTGAACGAACCTGGTCGATCTGAAACAATGACAAAGAATCCACATTATGAAATACCTTCCATACCAAGCTGATGATTTAAAGCAGTGTAAATCTTCTGCAAAGCATCAATGTAGAAGACGCCGCAGCTCATGTGTAAATGATGGATGTAAGGAGGAGTGTGTGTTCAGCTCAGTGCCTCTCTCGCCTCTCTGCGGGCGCCGTCCTTTCCTTTGATGATTCCCTAAAAAAGTCGATCGACTCGTGTGAGAGACTCAGCTGCGTATCACGGCGACAGCGTGAAGGAGCTTTTCCTGCCGCGTTTGTTTCTGTAACGTTAACTATTACTGCCGATTTGTTCCTTTTACGACTTCCACTCTCTCGGCCGCAGCTGCTCGTCGTCGCGAGAGGCCGCGGACGGCGCCGTAACCGTCGCTCGGTCACAGAACACCACTCAATCGTGTGAAGTCATCAAAAAAAGTGCGAGCGCGAACTCCACGGTATTTCTTTTGGCTGCTCAAATACTTATTCTTGAGCGAGGACCACGCCATTAACCAGGACGCAGTTTAGTCATCAGGTCGGGTGGAGCAGGGATGACGGTGGGTACCACGGCCCCCCCCCCCCCAGGGCTCTGCAGACCCCCACGACAGAGGGAGGGCGAGGCCCAGTAAAACAGGAGCAGACAGATGTGCGGGGCGGGAAGGGTTTTATCGATGTACGACAGGAAGAGGAGTGTTTGAGGCCCTGCAGGATCCAGTGTGATGCAGCTGAAGGTTTCTTGTTTCCCGTCGAGGAGCAGATGGCAGCGTAATGACCAGGTGGACAAACAGAGATTTACATATTCATCACCTGTATCAATCGCTCACATTGCTTCACTGTGAGGAAACTTTGGAGAAAATCCTTATATACAGATCCCCTCCAGACACCTTTTAACATAAATAAATACTATAAATTATAAATAATATAAAATACTCTCATTAAATCAAACCAACCTTATTTAATGGATTATTGGCTATTGACTTAACATTGCATTTTATGCATGAAAGGCTCTTTATTGATATCCGGCCTGTCCTCTAAATATAGCTTATTCCATTTGTCAATGTGATCTGTTAAAATATGCACCTAATCATTTTCTTAACTTCTTTCCAATAAGGGGTCAATACTGGTCATGTAAAATAAATCAATCAGAGGTTATAATCCTCCTCCTGTTCTCCACAGCTGCTCCAACATTCATTCTTTGCTCCAGGAAACTATTTCTTTAATTTATCTGGCATAATAAAAAGTCCAGGACCCACCTTCCATGCAAACGTTTGAACTTTGGCATTATTTTATAGATTCTTCAGAGGCTTTGGTTCCATCCTGGTTTATGTCCTGAAACAAATCATTACTTCCTATGTTGTCCTCCTATTAACATAATGGCTCATTCATTTTTTTGGCCTAAATCATCTCTTGATGATGCTGGTCACGTCTTGTAAAATCACCTTAATCCTTAGTTAAATGATCAGCTTTTTTATGTCCTATAGGACAAAGGGAAGGGAGTGACTTGGGCCCATTTTCTTCTTTAGGATAAAATGCCTTGATTTGCGCAATTAAAAGTTCAACAAGTTAAAACTTCCTAAAAGACCAAGGCCATTATTTTAATAAAGCAATGATACATATTACTGTATGTACTATGTTAATACAACGTTTCACCTTTTCTCCCATCACAACTTTATTTTTCCAATTTTAACCAAATGGTTGCTTAAATAAACCGTTAGCTAACCCTTCCATTTTCAACACTTTGTTCTCAAAGCAAAATTCGTCTGAAAATCTATTTCTCGCGATCTAAAATTACCTGAAGTGGCAGCCGTATATAAAAAGCCTCCCGTTATGACCCAGAGTTGTTTTCGGAAGACTCGTCGTCAGCTGACAAATTTAACAGTCTAATGAGTGAGAGAGGGAGAAAGAGAGAATCTCTGTTTTTAGATGCATTCATTTATTTTTTTTTCAGACAGAGACCACGTTTCGGCGCGGTTTCGAAATCCCGTCTGATGTTATTTTTTTTTTCTGTTTTTTTTTTATTGTTGACCCATTTAGAATTGGAAAAACACACGTCAGACTCTTCCATTACCCGGCTGCCTTCAGCCTGCCACTCACCAGCCGTGACGCACCAGACAAGTGACACATTTGACGCCCGTGTTTTCCCAGCGATCACCTGCATACATATTTATCCTGATATGTTGTCACTTGTCGCCTGCAGAGGTGGACAGATTTGAGATAAAACATCCACAGTCACATTTCAGGCAGAAAGTGATATCATTACATCCACACTTAGCGTAAAACACCTCATCATCTACCTCCCCCTCCCTTGTGTTTGATTTGTGAAGCCTGATAAGTGCCATCTCCAAAAATGCACAATATGTCATCCACGATGAATCTCAGTTTGACTCATTTAATGTTCCGTTGATTGAACACAATGTTTACCTTGCACCATCATATCCCATCTTCATTATTTCCCCCGCCCGCGTTTCGGCTTGTTTGTCTGCCTCACTTTCAATTTGCCATCTCATTTTGCCTCTGTTTCTGTCTGTCACCCGCAATCTTCCTCTCCCGCATCACTTCAGACGCGCGTTTCAGACGAAAACACGCGTCTGCGGCAGAATGCAGAAATATTTTCTCTCGCAATCTCGGGCATCTTCATTGTTTGGGAGTGGCCGCGGCTCATTTTCAAAACTATTCAGGTAGAGAATCGGAGCTCGAGTACCTCTGACTTTCTAGATATATAATGAAAAAAAGCCTCTCATGATAATAAGTCTGAGTTTCTCTAACTGAATCCACATAGTATATACAATATATATAATATATGTATTATATTACATATATAATATATGTATTATATAATACATATATAATATATGTATTATATAATATATAATACATGTATTTACACTACATTACTGTAATCAGCGTTACTGTGTTATAATACAGTTATTACTGTACTGTGAATATATTTTAATTGTACTCACTTAATACTGTAAATACAACAGAAATCATGTACAATACTAGAATAAGAAGTACATTACTTTTACTTTAAAAAGTAATTAGAAAAACTTTCTGGATAATTGCTGTAGTCGTACGATATAGTTTTACAGTGTACGATATCTTACCCTGAAGAAATGACTTTGCTTGTGACACATGAGGCAAGAAGGACAAAACATGATGAATGGAGGTGTAAGGATTGTTAATGACGGTGGATGTTGAATGTTGGTGTTTATAAAGCCAGATGTTCAACTCGACTACATCAATTCACCAGATGCTTTTGTTCAAATCACCTCCGCAATTATAGACAGAACTTCTCGGTTAATAACCCTGCTTTTCCCGTTATAGCGGTAACCCAGCGCTTTACATATCAGTCAATAGAGGGTCTAAATCAAACCATGATTGTGGCTAAACAGAATAGAGATGTGCTTGTTGAACTGAGATGATTTCTCCGGTTTATGTCCTTGCCTGTTTATGCTGTCCTGCGCTTTAATGTATATATTGATTTTCTCTTGCCTGCTGATGTATACGCTGCTGAGGAAGAACGACACTGCAAATGAATAAAGCTAAACTGAACTGTAAAGCTACAGATGAATCTTAAAAGTGACACCGTGACACTTTTGAAAGAAGGATTAACACAACACCAGTGACTCAAGACAATCCTAGAAAATATAGTGACCTTCTCTGGTCCTTTAATTTCATTGTGCGGTAAAGTCACAGTCTCCCTTTAAAGAGCTGAATATTATAATTGAATTAAAATTTAGTTTCCTAACCTTACCTTTAGTTTAGAGACTAATAATACAGAAGCATGTTGAAGCTGTGTAATATGTCAAATTTCAATCTACATTTCAGTACTTTTGATTGCTGACCATGATATATTACCCATCTAATGTTAAAAAAAACAGCAAAACACAGAAGACATCATATTTACATACGTTTTGATGAGCAACTATCTGATAGTTTGATTTTTTTTTTTAATTAGATTTTGCAGAAAAAAAAACAGAATTTCTTCCTATTGGTTAGTGAAATTGAATCATCTGTTCATGGCAGCATTTCTAACACTTGCGAAAAATGTGCGAAGATCCGGGCCAAAACTTTTTTGGTTACTTTGCTGAACCGACAGACAGACACTGGTAAAATCATGATAATCGACTAGCTGATGCAACCACACAGGGCGCTGCGTGTGCATGCGTGTGTGTGCGTATCTGCGCCTGTGTGTGTGTGGTCTGTCAAGCATCCGAATTTTGCCAAATGGTTTTTGCCCTGAGACCAGCACTTTGTCCATCTCCCTGGGACAGTAACACCTGTAACCTGCAGACCAGCTGAGCCAAGAGGGGCAGACCAAGGTACGTGGCACCTTGTATTCACATGAATGTCTCCAAACTGACTGAGTAGTTTATACTCTGTTACTACAGCATTATTATTATAATTATTATGGGATATTAAAATGTATATTGGCTTTTTATATTGGTCACATTTTTTTGAGCATTTATATCGTTCTGGCTCCGATTAAAACGTTAAGTTAAAAAATAACTTTCAGATGTTAGTATTTATTTTTAACTAAAACACTCTACTGTAAATATGAATATTTGACTTAGAAAGACATTTTCATTTTTAAAGTTTACCATATATCTAACTATATTAAACAATGATATGCAAAAACTGATTTTGGTAGAATGAGTCCAATATTAAGTGGAATAATCTTATTTCACGAATTGATTCCACAGATAATTGCGCTTATTTCAAGTTTTTTTTTTTCAATTTCCTGATTTGGGTCAATTTTGTCATCAAGACAAACATTTTCTTTGAAAAAGATTAAATTGATTAAAATCAATATAAAAAAAACTTGAAACAAGATACATCATCTGCCTCATTCTACTCAGTATTGGATTAATTCCAAATTCGAGATATTTTTACCTGTTAAGTTTTGGTCTTTGCAGTGTGCTGTTTTCAGATTGTCACATGCATGTTTCAGATAATATGATTATTTTCCAGGCGTTGGCAGGCTGATGCATAAACTCACCCATTGCCTGCTACAGCATGACCTGGAAACAGCGGGCGGACGGGAACCGGCAGCTGGTACGTAGCGAGTGGAGTCCATCATGTGGACGTGACACATTTAGGTTGTTTTGGCTTCAGCTCGTTCGATTCCAGACGAAATGACGACCGTAAGAAAAGTGCTGACTTCTTTTTAAAAGTAGTTGGACTGCCGTTCACAAACCAGGTAGTCCGCCAATTTCAGGACAATGCAGGTGGAGGACGATCCTAAATATATAGCCAACCCACCCGGCAGCTTTTTTTTTTTGTCATGACCCAGCCGTGGGATGTTCTCTGCTGACATTGACATCCACCCGACCTCGGTCCGGCCTGAGCAGGCGCTGTCACTCGCCCAAAAATCTGACCCAAGGCAAACAGTCCAGTTTGCAGTTCAGGTCTGGAATAGAATCACCATGGGGGGGGGGTACTGTAAGCGTTCTCACACACTTAACAGCACTTTCACACCAAATACTGAAATATGTCATGATCATGACTGAAGATTGTCGCAATTGCTCCAATGATCTTTGCTCCACTGAAACTGGAGAATATTAGTTCAACACCAAAGTAAAGCAGACGTTATTGAACACATGTTTTATACTTAACGTTTTCTTTCTTCACAGAGCTTCCAGAGAATGAAGCTTGTGTGACACCAGGGACGACATGGATGTTTTTTACTGACCCTAATTCCAACTAACTTCCACGACTGGTTTTCTTCTCACTGCACAGGACGAGGTCAGGCCTGGTACAGTTATTGCAAAATGAATGATCCATGAATTTAGCATTTGTATTAATCAGTGATTACATACATCGCCTGGCCTAATTATTCTGTAAGAAAAAGAAATGTAGAGAACCACAGAAGCAGCTCAACAGCTAAAAGCCGGACGTCTTCTGAGGTGTTTTGTTGAGTGTAATAAATGTTTGTGTTCAGGTACATATTCTGTAATGTGTTGGCATGCATTCATTTGGTTTTGGATAAAAAAAAATGTCTTTTAATCTAAAGGAGGATCAGAGGAGACCTTTAATCGTTGCAGTTCACATTAAACATGTAGTAGTTCATCCTCGCTTCATAAAAATAAATCATTCATCATAAATCATTGTTTGGGTTGGATTTGTGTGCTGGCCTGTCAGTAGAAAGTCATATAACAGAATAATAATGATGACTTGAGGACAATGTCGTGAAAGAAAAGGTTTAATCAGTGAGCGGAGCATCAAACGCTTTTGAGGCGTAATGTTTTGTGCCTTAAAAACCGATTAATGAGCAGCTACTTGTTGACTAACCTTTTAATGCCACAGTCATTAGCCCAAGAATTAAGACTAATAATTGGGATTAAGTGTTTTTGTGTTTTTCGCAGTCATAATTTGCGAGTTTTCACAACGCGGTTTCCCTGGTAAGGCCTAAGGGCCTCATTAATATTATATGTTTTATAGTTAATACATTACGAGACAGGACGGGCTGGTTCAGTAGGAATCTCTGCAACATAATACATCTGAATCTTTGACATGGTGTCAAAGCTGTTATTTTTTCACATTCTGTTTGATCATTCAGTTGGTTTAACGTACTGTTTTTGAGTTTTGAGTTCAAATTCATGTGAAATCGTACACATCGTACCTTTAAATGGAGGTAAAGACCCAGGTGCTGGTGCCGTTATTTCAGCTCGGTTCTCCAGTAAATCAGCGTTCAGGAGGTTCTTACCCGGAGCCAAAGTTTCCCCCGGAGGTTTCTCTCTCCAAAACAAATGGAAAATGTGCTTTTTGAGCCGTGTCTTTTTGTTTTCTGTCACTTCCTGCTGAGTTATTTTCCCCCCTTTAATTCTCCATCTTTGTCTCATCTCTAGACTCTGACTCCCTTTCACCCCCCCCCCACCGTCCGCCTCGTCCGCCTCTCGCCGCTGTCCGCTCTCCCTTTTCATCCCCCTCTCCTTCCTTTTTCTTTCGGCCTTTTAATGTCAAAGACATTAAAGAGCTTCCGTTGAATGATAAATGTTTTATTAGGCCTCACACTCCACCTTTTTTTTTTTTTTTTTTTTTTTTTTGAAGGGTAAATACAAAGAGGAAGTGAAGGAAAAGTTCGTATCTCCGTCTCCCTCTTGGATTCATTTCCATATCTGTCAGTCCGGCCCCCTCCCTCCGCCGTGACCTCTCTACCCTCCACTCTTTCATCCGGTCTCTCCATTTCCACTCCTGCATCTCGCTATATGGGAAACCAGCAGTTTGAAATCATTCGCTTTTCTTTATAAGTCGCGTAAAAACACGTTTCTATCGTTCTGCAGTCATGACGCCGTGCGGCACATTGTCCTCAGCAGGTGGACACGTATCTTTGATCGAAATCTGGAATCAGCTCAAACCACATTTAAAAGCAGTTGGGGGGGGGACTTAAAAAGGACTTAACGCCTCCGCTGCACTGTTGCTGAATCTTACATTTAGCCCGCAGGCTCTCGATGATTGTATTTCCTGTGCTGTAATAGCTGTCTGTCCCGTGGGGCTGCGTGAGTGCTCCCTGTCTGCAGCACCCCTGGGCTGTGCTGCTGATTGCTCCTCCTTTCTGGGGAGAGGAGGGGAAAAAAAATGGGTCACGTTATGTGGGCTGCGGCGTGCTTCTTTCTACCTGTATTCAGGACACCTATCACTCCGAAAGCCGAAACGCCCCGGCAGCTGCTGACTGGCGTCTGAGGACGACCAGTCGGAAAAAAACATGGAGAATGTTATGTTTCCTTTAGCTTAAGTGAGAGCGCCGCACCTTTGACCCTCGGATGAAATGGATGAAGGCGGACACCAGCACCAGCTCACACATCACTTCCCAGTTTTTTATGTTTGCTGCCAAAAAAGAAAAAAAAAAATCCGATATTTCTATACGATCCGTTCAGTCCCGGAAAGGCTGACATATTTCCTTTCCCCGGCTTCATTTGTGCCGTAATTGGCCCGGCCCCCGTCCATTAACGCTCGCGCAACAGAAAAACCCGGGAGACGGCACACTCAGGGCAGCCCTACAGCGCCCGGGCCATTTCCTCCATTTCCCCCCAGTCATCCCATTACGCCACGGGGACGTGTGATTGTTATGCCGCCTCGGCCCGGGACTAATGATGCATAGAGCCGTAGCCCCTGGTTAGACGTCGCGGACCAGAGGAGAAGCAGCCGGGGCGCCGGCGCGCGGGCCGCTCGGCGCCTCGCGCTATTGGTCATTCCCCAAAACATTAAGCACGTCAACGCGGGTAATGGATCGGCTCAATTAGCGCCGGGGCTTTTTTTGATGGAGAACGCACCTGTTTATGCATCGGGACTCTCACACATCTTTCATTTAGCGCGTTAAGTTGTCTGGGAGAGTCTCTTATCAAGGTGAGCGCGATTTAATTTGGGAGCCGAGTCCTCCCCGCCATCCGCACACAATTAGAGGGCCGTGATTATTCTGAGTAATGGCGCCGGCGCCGGATTTACCCAAACAAAGGAGCGGGAATAATGGCTCGCATCCCCTTTACGCTTTTAAAAAGGCTCTCCCCCGCCTTGCTCCGCATCCGCACTGATGCTGGAAGTCATTGTGGTTATGTTTTGTACAACGAGTGTGTGTGTGTGTGTGTGTGTGTGTGTGTCTGACCCCAGAGTTCAAGGACAGTCTTATAACTGCTGCCTCTGGCTGCTCCTGTCGGTACCCAAGTGGTGTTTATTTAAGGAGCTCATCTACCCACACACATGCACACACACACACACACACACACACACACACACACACACACACACACACACACACACACACACACACACACACACACACACACACACATACACACGTGTAAGCCTAACCTTGTGCTCTGAAACACATCACCCCCACCAGTTCCATGCAGATAAAAAAACTCTGTTGGAGTTTCTCTCTTCAGTTTCCAATAATGTGCTCCAACACACACACACACACACACACACACCTCTTACCATGTCCTGAAGCTCGCAGTGTGTCCTGCCACCCTGCCGCTTCCCATCCTACTGGATTAATTACTCCGGCGTCTGAGCTGCGTTAGCCGGCCTCTGCCTCTCGCTGGTGGGCACGGAGATGGCAGCGCTCGCCCATTCATCAACGTGACTTTGGGAAGGGGGGGGAGGCAACGAGGGACGGGGGTGCGTGGGCGAGTCGGAGTACGGGAGAGAGGGAGAGGGCAGGAGTGAAGGTGAGAGAAAGGTGGTGGCAAAAAAAGGGGGGGGGGGGGGCGGAGAAAAGCCGGGTCCCCTCTGACCGAGGCCCGAATTAAAAATTAAAATTGTTGCCGTTTCCTCGCCGGGTTCCAGAGGTTCCAGTTTGTAACTGTATGGATCGCTGAGGGGATTCTCACAGGAGGAGGAGGAGGAGGAGGAGGAAGGCTAGCCTGTGGGAGCATAGGATTAGAAACGAGGAAGGAAAAGAAAGGGCGGAGACGCATCTTTACCTGGAGATAAATAACCTGACGTAGCACAGAGCCGCTGCTCTTCCCCCCCAGTCATTGTCACATTCATTTTTTTTTACACCACTGCAGACGTCTTTTTCCCAGTAAATGGATGAGGCCTGGGCGGAAGGGGAGGGCAGCGGCGAAGGTGAGAGCGGCTCTAATTAATGGAGACGGAGCGAAGAGCAAAGACAGACAGAGGAGAGGGAGACAAACTGAGCGGCGTGTCTCCTCCTCTGATCAAACCCGGCAAGTTGTCACGCTGTTTGTGAGCCCTGTTTGTGTCTCACACACACACACACACACACACACGCACCTTGCAAAACTGTCATCAACCTTAACAAGTGCGTGTGTGTACATGTGTGTGTGTGTGTGTGTGTGTGTGAGAGGGGGAAACAAGGGAGTCCTGATTTGTTCCTGGGATGAGAGAGATGTATGAGAGGAGACAGTGAAGAAGAGGAGGAGGGGGAGGAGGAGGAGGGGGTCTCATCCATTCAGGCAGCGTAGGCGATTGTCTTTCATCTCCTTTCTCACACAAACAACAAAGAAGCTCCGCGACGCCCCCCCCCCCTCCATCATGGTGTATAATACCCTTTTCTCAACTCCCTCCCTCTCTCACCTATTTATAGTCGCGCAGGTTGAGGAGCGCCGCGCACGCCGCATCATTTAATTAGCGGCGTGTTTACCGTTAAACTCTGCGAGGTAAACTGAACTCGGGAGACAAACCAGACGAGATTCAAGCGCGTGCGAAGCTGACAGAGGAAGGAGGAGAAGAAGAAGACGAAGAGGAGGAAGAAGAAGAAGACGAGGAGGAGGTGCACCTGCAGGCCACAAAGTTAGTTGAAGTAGAAGAAGAAGTAGAAGATCATAGCAGTTTCTGATCCTCTTCCCCCCCATAAGATTACAAAGAAAAGAAAAAAAACAAAGACAGACAAACAAAAAAAACTATTGTGGAAGGAAGCGGCAAATGATAAGATTCACGTTAACGTGCATACACACACAATGATGTCGCTACACGGAAAAACAAGCAACTTAATTGGATTGTTTCATTTGGTAGAATCTAAAGCAGACACCTTCAGACACCCCTCACACCCTGAATACACCTGATTCCAACATTTAACTCCTGCTCTGGCCCTCCACAGGATTCTGCTGCCTGGTAACAAGGTGACGGTTGGAATCAGGCATGTTTGGTGAATTCTTAAACCTGCTAAAACATGCAGGGAGAAAAAATTGAAGTTCATTGAAATTAAGTTAATAGATCAGAGTAACCCCTCAATGAACCATATTCATTTAGAAGCAATTGAATGAAGGTAGGGCAACTATTTTATTTTTCCTGTTTTTTAATATATATATATATATTTTTACCATAATCAGTCGCTACACACATTACGTGATGCTGCATATTTCCTAATACTGCATATTGCATGGTTCTTGCAAAACTAAAACCCAAATCCCAGATTGCCCAGTTCTCTCAGTAGTTTTTGGAGTGTACATTTCAGTGCACTGACTTGTGCAAAATATCCGAGACGGTAGTCCTGTCCCAATTTAGAAAAAAAACTGCTGCTGTGCGCTTAGCAACAGATTCTTCTTCTTCTTCTACTATAAATTTTTAAAGACAACATTAGAGTTCTTTTTCGCTGACTTGACCTGACTTGACCCCGACTCTTAAAACAGTATTTTACTGTTGTTGTGTGTCTTTGTGTGACAATGAGGGTTTTTTCGAGACACTTGTGCCTGTATCAGCTCTGCAGATGCCTCGCTCACTACATCTGCCTCCATTATTGCTGCTTCTGCCGCTACGTAACTTTACCCTCGTCCACACTCAAGATTCCATCAGTTTGAGAGAGCACAGTGCACAACATTTTCACGCACTGCATGTATGTAATTAAACCAGTGCTTCTTAAATATTTTCTGTCACACCCCCCCTAGGGAAGAAGAAAACATCTCGTGCCCCCTGCGACTATAAATAGAATCATTTGTAAATAAAATTGTTATAAGTACACATCTGCATAACACTGTTATTTATTAACGTATAAGAGAATAAAAAAGAAAGAAATATGGACAAACTTACGACAAAAAATAGATTTATTAGCTGTAACAGAAAAGATTTGAAGTGCATCTGAAATTCAAAAGTAAAATGAAATCTTTAATTAAACTATAAAAACTTGACTGACTATGTCAATGATACTGAAAAATAAAACTACATAAAATTGTCTTATCAGCGTGATTAGGGTGTAATGTCTTCAATTTATTGTCTTCATGCTGCTAACATTTTAGATACAGTAACACAGCGGTCTTTCACATTGAAACAAGCGCTACAGACGCTTCGTCATATTTTCTCATCTTAGCTTTGGGAGACTTTCGTTTGTCTCTTTATCTCCGTCTCTCTCCACCTGTTTTCTTATCTCTGTTAAATTTTTATTCATGGTGTCTGCTACACTTCGTATCTATGCTTCATACTCATACTCTGTGCTGTATGCTCACACTCTGCCAATGAGAGCGCGACTGTCCCCTAATGTAGTGGAGGTGCAATTGCACTTTATTGTAGGACATAAAAAAAATATTTAAATTAAAAATAAAAAAGCATGTTCCCCGAGGTCAAACACCCCCCTTTACGGAGCCTCATGCCCCCCAGCCCCCCCAGGGGGAACCACTGAATTAAACTATGTCAGTGCAGGTTTGGGACACAGAATCTGTGCTGTTCTGTTTATTTTAGCCCCTTTTGATGGGGTAAGAAAACACTGCCACTGTCAGTTTTATTGAAAAAATCTTCGCAAAGAAAAAAAAAAAAGTCATGAAATCCTGGTGGGACTGTTTGACATTTTTCTTGGATAAAAAAAAAATGCCTACTCACGTCCTTTCCGAGGATTTGATGAGAAGATCAACACGGGATCATCCCTGTGTTCCCAGAGCCCAACGCCCCCCCCCCCTACATTTATATAGCGCATTATGACGGGAAACTGAAAAGTGTGTTTTTCTGCCACCAGGCTCATATCCATCCCATCGTCTGGCTCCAGAGAGAGAAAGTAAATAAGTTCCACGAGTGTTGAGTTATTTACTTTGACCGTTCCCTAGCTTCTTCGGATCACTTGTTTTCTGTACTTCTCCATGACAGCCAGAGCTCTCTGCATTTCCCGCCTCTCGCTCTTCTCACTATTATTGCTGTCATTTTATGTCTTAGGCTTTTCTTTTTTCTCTCTCTCAGACTAACATTTGCTCCATGCAGTTTAAAACAGCAGCTTAATGCTTCCTCGCCATTAACAACAACTTCCAATAGATGCATGTTTGTTGACTGGAGTGTGTTTGCGCTGCACAGTGTTGCTGAGGCATCCATTTTTTTTTTTCAAATGTCAGAAATGCAACATGGGAATCTCTGCTGACTGAACTGCGTTGTGTGTTTTTACTTCATAACGTGTCATCTCGCTGCGACATCACGAGGGTTTATTGGTTTACGGCAGAGAGATTAATTGTTTCTCTCTTTTGTTTTCCGTAAACTGTCATAATCCCCAAATCTCAGGACATCTGGCGCGCTCGTCGGAGGAGACACCGGGGGCGGGGGGGGACGCTGCCGTATCAATATTTTACCGCGGCTCAGTGAAACAGTCACGGAGAATAAACACTCGCTTACATCGTGTCCGACAACACGCCGCGAGCAACCCGGGGCCAATTTTGATGGCGATAACAGCAAAGCGTGGGTCCCTTTGTTGCATGAAGCCCTTTCATTCCGGCGCTGTTGATTCTAGCTTCAGACGACTCCCCAGTAATTAATCCCACCGGTCACAGCCGTGGACCATGTTGCACTGTTGGGTTGGAAAAGCAAAAAGGTTTCATGTGAGGTGTAAATATTAGTCAAAGAGTGTGGACAAAAAAATGCTGATTTTAAATAAAGATTTGTATTATTATGGGAGAAAAAGGAATTCTGGAGCTTGAACCACATTTTTACATATTTATGTTTTAGATCATCGATTTGCCGCCGAACCAGAGTCGGATTCAGCTTGAGCTCACGAACAGACGCGGAGTTCGCGTTTGGAGCAGCTGTCTCTTTCTCACGGCGGAGGGGTCACGAACGCCGACCTTAACCGGGGCGAGTGAAGGCCGCGGCGCTTTGGATGTTGTCGTGGAGTCTTTTGTGACACTCTTGGATGAGTCGGCGCTGCTTTTCGGAGTAATCTAGGTCGGCTGGCCGCTCCTGTGAGGGGTCACCACTGTTCCGTGTTTTCTTGCTATTTGTGGATAATAGCTCTCACTATGGTTCGCTGGACTCCAAAAGCTTCAAAAATGCCTCTATAACCTTTTCCAGATGGATAGATCTAACTACTTTTATTTTTTCATTTGTTCCTGAATTTATTTAGATCTTGGAATGATGCTTTTAAGGATCTTTTGGTCTCCTTCAGTTCAAAGAAGGTACTATTTAAGCGATTTCTTGATTAAGTGATCAGGCCTGGGTGTGGTGAGAGGAATTCACATGTGATAAACTACAGTTCAGTTATGTTTTAACAGGAGGGACAATCACTTTTTCTCCCTTCATAATAAATAACTTAACATTTAGAAACTGAATTTTGTTCTTCACTTCTTCACACCAGTGTACGTTATAGATTAGACTGACAACACGTACATGGACCCGTATCGGTAAATCTGCCGCTCCGTTCCAACAGCAGCGGGTCGATGGCGATGACCCCGGAAGTTGCTGCCTGCAGCATTCTGGAGCCCGTCCAATCCGATCGGATCCGATCGACTTCAGAATCGTCAGCGGGCCTGGCGGGGCCCACCGCGACCCTGGAACCCAATCAGCTATCGTCTGACGATGGATTGGCCTCCAGCGCTCCTGCAGATAGCGTGTCCATTTGTGTTTGTCAGTCATCGTTTGCTGACAAATCGCTGTAAATCAGTGAAAACACACTGGAATAAACACAGAGAGACAATATAACTAAAGGTTCTGTCTCTGTGCAGCGATCACACACCACCAACACAAACTGGAGCCGTTTCCTTTGAAACACGACGGTCAGCGACGAGTCGAACAAACAGAGGCGTTTCTCCGCCGTGGTCGGATCAATAAAACGCTTTCATACGGCGCGCTGTGACTTATCCTTGAGATTCAGCCGAAGCAAACACACGTTGTCGTTCGGGCGGCAGCTGAAGGAATTCACAAGAATAAACTCAGAATAAAACACAGTGTAAAGCGAGGCTTTGTCAGTGTGAGAACGCCAGTTATCTGAGGCGTGTGTGTGTGTGTGTGTGTGTGTGTGTGTGTGTGTGTGTGTGTGTGTGTGTGGGATGATTGAACAAAGCTGAAGAACACTCACTGCGTGTTGTGTTCTGATTTTTATCCTCTTCACGCAACCCATTTTCACTTTCTGCTGGTCACTGACAAATATATACATATATATATTATAAATACGTATACAGCCTCTGTTTGAGCTGAGCACAGCAATGCCCCTTTCCATCATCTGTAGTATAAGTCTGTACGTTCATCTTCATTTTTAGAAAATGCGCATTTGTCTTCCCCAATTAAAAAGCAAAAATATGAAAGAAGAGGAGTTTTAAAATCAAAAGGCAAGGCAAATCAAACACATTCACTTACAATTCTGGCTCCTACTGTGATCACACAAAAGAGTTGTACTTATGCAACGCGTCATTACATAAGGAAAATTTGGAAAATTCTACATTTCACGCTGAACTTTAACATTGCGTCACATTCACACAAAGAGGAATGTCTCGATATGAGGGGTTTACAAGATCGCAGGATGTAAAAATTCTTCTGAAAAAGGGAGGATGAGTACCTCCATCTGCATCCGTGTGCTTAACTCATCTTCACAAAGCAAAGCCATGAATGATTTTTCATGCATTCTAAACGATGCTTTCACAAATCGCTGTCTCCTTTTCTCTCTCCTCTGTTTATTCCCCGCATCCTTTGTAGTCATCGGGGATTTGTTGCGTCCCGTCTTAAAGCGGCGGTTCCCTGATCTACTCTTTGTCGTCTGAACCCTGCACTCGTTGTTCCACTTGTTGCCTCTACAACCGCCGCGGATCTCTGCTCTGTGGCTCTGCTTTTGATAAGTTTACCCTGGTCCGAGTGTTTCTAAATCAGAACAAATCCATCTCTCTCTCTCTCTGGATATTATCAGTTATTTCTCCATGACCCCCGCGCCCCCCTGACCACGCTGAGAGGCAGCCATGCGTCTCCATGCTCTCCACAGGCCGTGCCGGAGCCTGGCGTCTATTTACTGTTCAGCTGCTGGTCCTATGGGGCATCATCCTCCACAACTCGGATGATGTTACGTGCGTTTGATGCTGTAGTGATCCTGTTTCACGTATCTGCAAGAGGCAATAGCTTTAGCGTGGCAGGTATTGAGTTATTTGGGTCACTTTCTTTCAATGCGTGCTCTCTAAGGCTGGGCCTGTATCTCTACATACATTAGAGACAGTGAGAAAAGAACAAAAATCTGGGAAACAATTGATCTCCATGCGGAGTCAGAATAGCAGGCTACAACTTATAAGAATATGTAAAAGATGTCTTACTTTCTGTGTTTTTTCACCCATAACTTTACTAAACTTCACTTTACTAAATTTCCTCTATAGCCACTATAGTTCCAAATATTCATCCACCCATCCAGTGCACAGAGCAAGGTCCGTAAAGACATGGATGACAGCGTCTGGTGTGGATGAACTTGACCTCCGCCCGGCAGATAGAACACCTTTGGGATGAATTAGAGCCGAGTCTGAGAGCCAGGCCTTCTCCTCCGACATCAGCGCGTGACCTCACTAAAGCGCTTCTGGAAGAATGGTCATAAATTCCCGCAAACACGCTCCTAAACCTTGTGGACAGCCTTCTGAGAGGAGGTGATGTCACTTAAATTCATATGTGAGTCAAGGGAGGTTGAGCGAATACTTTTGGGGAAATATTCATGACTATTTATTGGTTATTTTTTTCCTTTGAAAATGCTTGACAGCGAATTGAAATGTCACTTTTGTGCTTGTTGTACGTTGTGTATTGAAAAATAGTAATGAGCATATGGGGTCGTCAATAGATATCTTCCAGCTACCTTCATCCACGTGTGTGTGTGTGTGTGTGTGTGTGTGTGTGTGTGTGTGTGTGTGTGAACTTACAGAACAGATGAAAACGCTGCAGCAGACATTTCCTCAATCCAAATGCGCCGACAAATAAAACAAAGATTGTTCTTGATTCAGTCCTAGGTGTGATGCCGTCATTTAAGTGCGACTCGAGTCCAAGTTGCAGACCTTTTTTTTTTTTTTTTGAAGCACAGACCGGTTCTGCTTCCACTTCCAGACTGCAACATTAAACACAATATGGACCCGCACTACCTGAGAGGCAGTTTGCAGCCTGTTGCTGAACTGCAGGGGTTCCAGTTTTTCCTCTCTTCTTCTTCTATTTTAAGGCACGTTAAGACTAACTTCCGCCAGCCACAAAAAAAAAAAAAAAAAAAGCCCCACCAGAGCTTTTCTTCCTCCAGCCCTCTTTCAACTTCTGCTGGTAAAACCGCTGCATATTTCCACGTCTACATCAAAGTCTGTTGGCGTGCTCTTTCCTCCCCGAGGCCGTCCTCCGTTTCACAAAGTCCGTGAAGCCGGAACATTCCCGCCGAAGCGGGTTTGTTAACGTTCGAATTGCGACGTTAATGAGCTCGCAGATGTGACACGCGCCGGATGAAGTGTCGCGCGTTTGTGTTTGAGCCTTTATCATCACAAGGGGGGGAGAGTTAGAGCGGACAGGGAAGCCCTCACGGTGCTCTCTGCACTTCTGTAATGAAACGGTCATCGATGTCCTTCAAGCCTCGGGAGTTCAGCCAGTCACACACACACACACACACACACACACACACACACACACAGGTACACACACACACACACACACACACACACAGGTACCCACACACCGTTTAATCTCATGACAAAGTCATCTTCAGGTGTTACAGTGGAGAAACTAGCATGTAACAGTGTGTCACTATAAAGAGCCCATACGGCTCACCATTAATTATTAAAGCAGCGATGCAGCATTATTTCATTTATTTATTTATTTTTGCACGCGAGCGTGAGCACACAGGGGTCAGAGCGTGAGTTTATGGGTGTGATGTGACTTGTGTTTTCATTTCAACCTCTACTACTCTGCAAAAGAAAGCTGCATCAGATCCTGTGCAGGGCGACGAAAGTCTGACGTTGTAGTTTTCAGTATAATTTTCGCATCTTTCCTGTAGCGACTCTACGCCTTTGCGTTCACAATTAAGTCATCACTCCTTCCATCCTCCTCTTCCTCCTCTTCCTCCCCTTCCTCCCCTTCCTTGCCTCCGCATCCTCGCCCCTTCGCCCCGTCCCTCTTCCTCCCTCCGCCTCACACTGTGCACCCATCTGTTTCAAGAACTTCAAAAACACTCTGTATCTCCCTCGCCGCTTTTCTTTATAAGTTTACTTCAGTTCAGTTCACTGCTCTTTTATGTCTTAAAAGCTTGACTTCAAAAAAAAAAATAAGGAGCGGATCTCCTCTTTCGTTGCTATTATTAAGCGGTTTTATAAAACGCCAATGCAAATACTTATTCCATAGTCGCTTGTTTTCTGTTGCAGAGTCGTGCCACTGCATGGGCGCGATGTGCCGCGAGCGTGAGCGATAGACCGAGGGCGACCGAGTGGGAGTGAATTCATCTTAAAAAACCAGGGGATCTGCTTGGTGCTGCACGCTGGATTAATAGAGCCAGGATGCTTGATTGGGAGTGGAGCACTCGAGCTGCGTTCGTCGTGACCTCTCTCATCTCCGCTCGAAACCCGTCCGCGCCGTGGATGGGCTGCGGGCTTTTCATCCACATCCTCCAATCACAACCCTGGAGAGCAACAAGAGCTGTGTGTGTGCGTGTGTGCGTGTGTGCATGTGTGTGTGTGTGTGTCCCGTGTCTCTGTCTCGGTATGCCTGCTGGAAATGAATCCATTATTGGAATAGCCTTTCCCTCAAGTATCCCTTTCCTGAGTGGCAGGAATCCTCAGAGTCTGAAGATGCGTCCGCTTTGCGCGCGTGCATGCATGCGTGTGTGTGTGTGTATGTGTGTGTGTGTTTTGTCTGCGAGGCGAGTGTTTGATTGGGGTATCACGTCTCTCTCACCCGTGAGCCGGGTTTTGGCGAGAGGTGCGGGATGTGTCTCACGGCTCTGGCACCGCTTGACTCCAGCTGCCTTTGAATGCAGCTTCAAAGCCTGCCTCGCTGAATGTTCCCCTCCACACGTTCTGGCACCGCTCGCTAACCCCCCCACTCCTCTTCCTCCTCCTCCTCCTCCTTCTCTTCCTCCTTCTCCTCCCCCCTGAAGCATTCGGGGCTGGTGTTTTTCCAGCTCGCTTTTGCCCCCGTGTCCTTCTCCACCTCGCCGTGTCCTCTGTTCCGCCACCCGCGCCGAGTCCTTCCGATAGCGCCCGTTTGGCGGCCTGAAGATAGAGGACGACTCAACTCTGACCTCGGCGTGGACCGCAGCGCCAGGGATCAATGGAGTCAATTGCGAAAAAAAGGCAGAAAATATGGCTGCAGAGGAAGCAGACGGGCATATTCTGTATCAGCTGGAAACAGAAGTATTGGTCCAGTGCTTCCTGCGTCCAGCACGATATGAGGAGATGGGAGCTGTTAGGGTGTGGTTGGTTGCTAGGATATGAAAAAAGAGGATTACTGTAATGCATTGCTTTTTGCTGTAACAGTAATGTAGTATTATATACTGTGTACAAATGTCAGTAACATGCATTACAATGCATTTTTAAACAGGATTGAAGTGGTGTTTTTTTTGGAGATGAGTGAACCTGCAGAAATGTCACATGATGCATTCTTCAGATGGTTTGTGAAAAAGAGCATTGTAGTCAAATGCACTTTGTACCGAAACACACTAAAACTGTGCAGCTGAACTATCCACTCCCCAAAACAGCACCAGGAATTAAAACTTAACACTAGCAAGGAAGCAAGTGGAGGACGAGAGAAAATTAACATTTTCCCATTCTGAGAATCCTCAAGAGGTTAGCAGACTCATGTGGTTGAAGATATGAAAACCTCTTTTAACAGTGGAGTCTCCAGCTTTTTAACTTTTCAGTTAGATCCCTGACGAGACTAGCAGCAACAATGACAAGGTCATTTCCAGTTTGTTTTGTAGCTTAAAAGTAATGCAATAGTGGTAACACCTTATGTTTTAAATCAGTAATATTGCAATGTAATGAATTACTGTGAAATGACAGTAACCAGTAATAATTAATGCAGCACAGTTCTAAAGTAACTAGACCATCACATCAAATCAGGTGATGTGTTTTACTGTTTACTGTTCATGTGATTATTTAATAAGAATTTTTTATTCAGAGCACAAAACAAGTTACATTTGTAGTCAGTGTTGAATCTGCACACTTATGCCTCCTTTATTAGTTTATTTTATTTATTTTTTTGTGATCGCAGGAATGTAAGCATCCAGCACGGTCAGATTAACCTTGATGATAATAACAACACTTGGGTAGGTAATTGTAGGTTTATTTAATATGTTGGACAGAAAAGACATTGTGTGATATCTTTCACAGCTCCAGAATAATGAGTTAATAGACCCTGTGCTAAAAGTTTTTGCAATCTATTTTTTTTATTTTCAAAAAAAAGGGGGGAGGAGGTTACAAAAGTACATGAATAAATGACAACATATATATATATATATGTGTGTGTATATATATATATATATATATATATATATATATATATATATATATATATATACAGTCCTTGGCCGAGCCTTATTGAGTGATTTATCAAAAGCAACAACAGACAAGAAGTCCTTGAAGTTTTGAAATGAAAATCTGAAAAATAAAAAAAAAACACGAGAGGTGAGTCCAGTGCAACTGCATAGGCAACGTGTGCTGGGCAAGATCAAGAGAAATGTGGAAAGCTGCGTCACTTGTAGCTGCCAGTCATGCCCGTAGTTCATGTCTATCGGCGCTCTGTAACCTTCACTTGAAGAAAGAGGCTCACGCACAGAATATCGCACTACTTCATTTAACGGTTCATCTCACACAAAGCGCTTTCCGTCGTCCGGATATTATCGGGGTGTACGGCCGCATGGCCGAACACGTTTTGTGTGACACGAAGCATTAAATGAAGTATATGATGCATTTCTCTGTGCGCTGCTCTCCCTTCATCTGTGTTTAGGGCAAAGCACTGGGTGGTCAGCGCGGGGCGTCCCTGCTGACAACATGGGTACGTTGTTATCACTGAATGAACACCTCAAACCCACGGTAATGACATTAGTGACTAGGACGTGTGATGTGATGGGGTGAGAAATGAGCAATAGGACGAGCAGACCGGGGTCAAACTATTCCCCAAGTAATCCCAGCTCTAATCCTAGTCACCCTAATTATACGACAGGTACTGCCGGCCAAGCCTTCTGATTGGTCCAGTGTACACAAGTGTGACTCAGAAGCTTTCAATGAACTAATGCCACGCTTTATTTTTAGAAATAAACTAATTTAACAAAGTTCTTGTGATTCCATCTACCCTGATTCAGATGAGTACAATGTTATCATTTAACAATGATTGTCAAAAGAAAAAATTAGACTTGAACTTCAAAACGTATTAAACTGGACTTTGTAAGATTAATGAAACACTCTCCAGTTAATCTGTTTACGGGGAGCAGGGTGCAGTTCAGAGGATGAATTTTCATTATTTCCTATTTGGTCTGGCTGTGAGGAAACATTTTCCAGAAGCTCATGGAGAGGCCAAATGAATGAGAAGGAAATTACACCTCTCTGTGTGTGTGTGTGTGTGTGTGTGTGTGTGTGTGTGTGTGTGTGTGTGTGTGTGTGCGCGTGTGTGTGTGTGTGTGCGTCTAATCCTTACACCTGACTCACACCTTGCCCTCCTACTATGGTTTGCCAAATTTCGCCCACACTTTCACCACCTGGCCACTGCTGTGCTCCGTGTGATTGCATTGTGTATGTCTGTGTGCGTGTGTGTGTGTGTGTGTGTGTGTGTGTGTGTGTGTGTGGGCAGCACGGTGCTCTCTAACAGATGGAGTAACCTAATACATGTCTCATTTCTGCCCCGCTGTTCATTGGCCCTCACGGTCTACTGCTGATGCTATCTGGCTTTACCAGTATCCTGTCTGCTTTGTTCCTGGAAGCGGACCCCTGTCCCCCGAAGCCCCCGGGCACCCGGCCTCAGACACACCGGCAGGAGGGGCGGCCCGTCAGGTGGAGCAGGTCTCAGGTTACCTGGAACAGGTTGCTGTTGGGGGGGAGGGTGGGCAAATGTGTTTTGGTAAAACAACATTTTGTTGATACAGTCGATGAACGGATGCTGCTTTTGTTGTACAGAGGCTCAAAAAATCGTAACTGGATACAAAGCTGGATGGGCAGCTAGTGTGTGTATGTGTGTGTGTGTGTGTGTGTGTGTGTGTGTAGGTGAAAACCTTATAATCCTGATTTTGGCGACAACAACAGTGAATCTCCACATGTCCGTCTGCAGATTGAGGAGAACCCTCGTTCGGAATAGTCACGTTGCATTGACCACCAGGCTAATAATATAGCCGTCTACAAATCCGACATGTAGGAGATCCAATGTCTCCACCTGACACACAGCGGGCTGACATGCGGCTTTGTGAAGCGGCCCCGCGGCCGTCCTGCTGCTCCTCCCCCCAGCGTCCTGGACGGGTAGCGTTTTGTCCAGGTGGCGGCCTCTCCATCCGTCTCTGTGGCGGCTAGAGGTGACACTCCATCAGCCGAATGGATTAGTCTCATTGGCTACTTAACGTATTGATGTTTTCCTCTCCCGGGGATAATGGGCGTACGGTCCCGCTGATTGATGAGGCACCGCGGCACGTGTCTGCCTTCGCGGCGCGTCGGGGCGGTCCGTCGGTCTGGTCCGTTACGAGCCACAGAGCCGACTTATGTAACACTGATGGCTGACCCACGTCAAATATGGGCGTCTGACAGGTTGTTTTTATGTCGGTGGGGCGGCCACTTAGAGCGTTTTGTGAAAACGCCACATGGATTTATTATTACAAATAATTTCTTTTCACACTTTAAATAACCTGAAATCTGCAGCACCTGAACACAGTTTAATTGACGCTTTTGATTAATGGCACAGTGAGCTCTCACATATTAATATGGAATATCACAATCTACAGACTCGAAAGAAGCATTCACGTCCTTTACTCACAAGTTGGTTACATTTTACATGAACAAGGCTCATAAAAGTCATAAAATCTGCCAGAAACATTCATTAATTTGGTAAATTATGTCACTTTTGAACTCCCATTCACGTAAAGTACAGATACAGCAAGGTAATAATATTCTATTACAAGTAAAAATCTTCTTCTAAAAAATGTGTATTATGAGCCTATTGCAGTTAAAGTAGTGGTTTTGTCCTCTGACTGATATATAATTATCTCTGACATCATTATATTAATAATATGAAGCTTCAGTGTGTTCTAGCTGCTGGAGGTGCAGCTACTTTGAATTATATTATACCACTATATATAAAATACCCTTAATTTTAAAACCATACTTGAGTGAATGTACTTGGCCTTTTGATCTCCTCAGTGACAATGCGACTACCTGTTGAATATTGGACATGGTTTAAGGCGAGGCTGCCCAACCCTGCTCCTGGAGAGCTACCATCCTGCATGTTGCAGGAATCTTGGGGCCAACATACCGGATACTAATTATCAACTTGTTATCGAGCAGCTGAAGCTTGTGGAGGGCTTGTTGTTGGAGTTCAATTCTAAAACCAGCAGGACGGCAGCTCTCCATGAGCAGGGTTGGGCAGCCCCGGTGTAAGGCATGTGATCATGTGCTATAGAGAATATATCAGGGGTGTGACTTGATTACAAACAATAATCTATTTAATTACAGGTTTTGTAATGGATTAGTCGCAATTTGATGTAAATGAATTTTAGTTACTATCTGTAGCACATTATCTTTAACCACTAATAGTCCCGGGAAATTCCTCAGTGATTTCCATGTTGATTTACTCATTTTCTTCCTTTGGGACGCTTATTCATACTTAGACCAGAACCAGGACCAGAACCAGAGCGGCCAACGGCTCCAGAGTTTCTGTGCTCGCCGTGACACGTTTTTTGCATTTAAATGCTATCGTAGGGTTTGTGCTTCTTTGACATGAAAACTCTTTTCTGCACAGTTTGAATTGTACGTCGCGGTGGCCGACACTTCTATCGGGTGGCTTTTCGAACAGAACTTTATATACTTGTAGTCTCAGCTGTGTCTGTCAGTATAATTGTTACAAACCTCACACTAGCTGTGAAAATGTGTTTATATTTGAATACATTATTTTTTTTGTTTATTTAAGGAACGTAATTATTGAGTTAATGTCCCACCCCCAATATATATGTATATATATATTTATATATATATGATTATATCCTACTTGCTGCACCAGATATCTCTATGTTTAAATGCAATAGGAAGCAGAGAGCTCTGGGAGAAGACTCTTATCTTGGGAGATAAACACTTCTCCAGCAGCAGCATCATCTGCCTCCATCTGAGACAGCGGCAAAACAAAAATGCAAATAATTTTCTGAGTGACTCAGTGTAGGTTCCTGACTGGTAATGTGTTATCTTGACCTCCCGCAGTTGCATGGAGAATGTCACAGGTCTCTGACATACAGGCTGTCTCCCCTCCATTAGAGGATATCTGATCCTGCACAGCCTCTCGCTGATGAAAGAGAGTGAGCAGCCTGCGCAGAAAATGGGCTCCGAGCGCTTCTTACCATGACCCCGGCTACTTAGAGCCATTGAATTGCATTTATGAAGAGCCCTCTAGTCTTTCCCTTTACCATTACAAAGTGGCTCTCCTCTTGGTGGTGTAAGGTAGCATTACAGGGTTTGATGTAAAAGGCTTTCATAAACAGACCAAAAAAAGGAGAAGCAAATAGCTTTGAGGGGGATGCTCATTTTGTCACTGCCTTCAATTTTCGATCAGTAACCAAATATAAGAAGCTTCTGCCCGTATTTCTATCAGTGTGTGTGCATGTGTGCGTGTGTGTCCTCCCTCCTCCCAGTGTGGCTCGGCTGGCAAGCTGCACATCTGTCTGCTCATTGATCACAGAGGGAAGTGTTTCGCAGACGCAGCAGGACGGCCGTGGTCTCTGCAAATCTAAACAGATTGCAGCGATGCTCCCGAGCATCATTCAGACTCACCCCAACATCCCCCAGTCTTTTCTTAACCTCTTTTTATTCACAGCGTTTCACCGGGTATGCATGCTGTTCTCCACCCTGCTTCCTGTTCACTCACACACACACACACACACACACACACACACGTATTCAAACCTCATGTTTGAATGTGATCACATGTGGTAGTTACAGGATAAATTGGATAGAATTCATTTTTAGGTCCCAATATCGCATTGAATTATTTGATTTATAGACTTCATCATTAAAAAAGTTAATTAACGTCCCAATTTTTTCCTAATTCAGACACACACAGAGCACACACACACAGTTCAGGCATGTGTCCAAGTCATTTTGATAATAAGAGCACCACTATTAGGTGCAACACACACGCTGTAGGATGCACGGCATAGAGGGGTTCTCGGGTTCTTGAATTACCCACAGGCGCTTGGGTGCAGCACAAACCCAGCCTATCAATGTCATCTCCCACCCTCTTTATGAGTGCACTTCCACCTGGCTCGTTGCTGTTTGGCAACTCAGAGAGAGATGCACATCACGCACAGCTCAGCGCCGTCCATAGTTATAAAACACAAGGTGTGCTTTTATTAATACTGTCACGAGTTTATATCATAGAGACGTGACAACAATATTGACAAAAAGCTCGTAATTTACGCTTCCCCAGCCCAACAGCTCATGCGAGGCTTTTAAAAAGGACACGAATTGGATAAAACAAATAACTAAAACATGAGAGAGCGGCGGGGATCCCTCCCGTTCACCATTCACCACATGATAATTAGTCTCTCTCTCACACAGGAGGAGTGTGACAAATGTGCGGTACACGCCGAACAGACTGCACATTGAAGCACAACTCAATAACCGCACTTCTAAACAAGACAGATGAAAGTCTGGGGATAGTTTTTTTTTTCTTTCAGGCCGCTCCGATGGTGCTCAGGATGCATCAGGTGCACATTAAAGCATTAGTCTCTGTGCACCTTAAAAAAAGGATTAAACTGCGGAGTGCAGCTGCCTGTCGGGCATCCACCTGTCAGTGCATCTTCTGCTGCTCCTTTTAAACAGCACGTAAGAGGGAGTGGTGGTGAAATACAAAGTTAAATATCTGTCTTAAAGCTGGTCAAAATGATGTTAAAATCACAATTTTTCTACAATATAGAACTTTAAAATGGGAGATCATTCTAACTATTGACCTGAATGAGAGAGAGGGTCATGGGACCACAAGCACAACTGGTGAAATAATTCATAATTATAATGACATGCTAAAAAACATAGTGTGAGAGCAACACTTTAACACACACACACGTCATAAAGTGCTTTTTAGTACAAACTCGGCCAATGAAACCCGCCTCACATCACTGTTGTTTTTGTGGCTCCTTCCCTCTTCTGAAAACTCTGAAGATTCATTTGTATGTGTGCTGAAAAACAAAAAGCTTTGGTTTCTCATCGATTTAACTCCTCATCCATAAGGGGAAGATGGTGTTACAGTATTTTTTCCTTTCAAGAGTTGCACAGATTAAACTACCAGCAGTTAGTCAAGGCATGGGAGCGATGCTCATTTCCTCCACTCAGGCATTTTCATATTCTCGCATAGACCTTATGTGCCCTGGAAATGCACATAGCAAAACACATTTTATGCTCTAAGGAAGAGAGATAGAGCTGTCACATCGTCTCTCAGTGCTCTCCAGGGACCCGGAGCGCTGTGTGGCTGCCGAGCTTCATTTGACCTCAGAGTAGCATGAAGGGAAAGAAATTAAACTATCCGAGCAAGAAAAATCAAATAAAGATGAAATAGCTTGCTGTTGTAGTGCAGAAACCTAATGTCCCCTAAACCAGTGCTTCCCCCCCGCCCACCACACACAAACACACACACACACATACATGCCCTCACAAAGCATTTGTGGCTATCACCCTCAACAAAGTGATGTAGCGGCCTAGCCGCAGTATAAATGGGATTTCAGCATCCCATGATGCTCCTCTCCTGTCCAAAGCTTCATTTCCCTGACTCTCAGCTCCCCTGCTAAGTTCAGTAATGGAGCTTTAAATCCCCTCTGTTGTCGGGTCCTCACTCATTTTGCTACCGGGTCGATGATGGAGCTCTGACTTCTTGTGCCGCCATGTTGATAAGACTTCACTTTGTGCCTGGGAACGTCGCTGATTATTCCCCCTCCTCACATCGCCCCTCCGCTCCCTCCCCGCTCCGCATGCTTCCCTCCCCGCAGACAGCCTCGTGGCGACGCTTCTACCAACATGTTGAGATTAATATGCTCTTTTCAAAAGGACTTTTTTTTTTATTATGATTCTGTTAATCTGCATTTTAGTTTGAACTTTAAAGGTTAAACCCCAAATCTTTTCATCTGCCGTGGCAGCTTTGTTCTATTCACGCGTGAAGTCGTCATCTATTACTGTGGTTTTGTCTGTGTGCGTGTTTACCTTAGTGTGGTGCCTCAAACAAATAGCGAGAACCCGGGCGAACGAGGGGGGGGAAAGGGGAAGGCTGTGCGTGGGAAGTTTTCTCCGGCTGATCATTAAGAATGGATGCGTGTTGGGAGGGAATCGCATCTATTTGGAGAGTTTTCATGTTTCCCGGGGTTGAGTGGCTGTCTTTCTGACAGCTTGTGATTATCGAGGCGTGTCGTCACGCAGCGGCCTAACCTTCACCTCCGCCTCACTCGCCTTCTGTTGTTTTTCTTGGTTTCTCTTGCAGAGGCCTTCGACATGGTGCTGCGTCACGGCCGCAACTCCACGCTGGCCATGCTGAAGTCAGATTTCCCGGGCCTGGGCGGCGGGGCCCAGAGCTTGGTGGGTCAGCTCTTCCTTGACATGTCGCTGTACATCCTGGGCTCGGACTACACGGTGGACCACATGGTGACGGTGTTCTACGGCCGCCTCTTCCCTCTGACGTACCGCCACCTGCTGGGGGGCGGCGCCGGCCCCTTCGTGTCAGAGGAGTGCGTGCGGGGAGCCTGGAAGGACTCGGGGGCGTTCGGCTCTTACCCCAAACTGATGATGACCCGTCTGTCCCGCTCCCTCCTGGCCACGCGTGTCTTCCTGCAGGCGCTGAACCTGGGTATCGAGGTGGTCAACACCACGGACCACCTGCGGCCCGGCCGGGACTGCGGCCGCGCCCTGCTCAGGCTGTGGTACTGCCCGCACTGCCGCGGCATGCTGGGCCCGCCGGCCTGCAGGGGCTTCTGTCAGGCTGTGATGCAGGGCTGCCTGGGGGGGGCGGCCGAGGTGCAGCCCCACTGGAGGAGCTACGTGGACGGGCTGGGGAAGCTGGCCGGCGCCATGCGGGGGGAGCAGGACATGGAGGCCGTGGTGCTGCGGCTGCCCTCCATCATCAAACAGGCTCTCAAGCACGCCGTGAATGGCCGTGTCCGCCTCGGCGCCCTGGTGAGTCCAGCACACAAACTCACTAACAAGGTGTCAGAGCAGAAGCAGGAATCACAAGAGGCCTCATTGATGTGTGTGTGTGTGTGTGTGTGTGTGTGTGTGTGTTTCCGACGGTACTGACGAGACAACAAAATTGAGATACAGAAACTCCAGTTTGAGAGCAGTTATTTTCAGTCTTTTCAGTGAAGTTTGAGGGTCGTTATTTCTGTGAATCAACTGTCAACCTGTAGCTTTGACAAGGCTCTCATTCCTGTTTCTCTACTCAATTTATTTCCGAGGGCATTTTTTCTGTCTGTGCTTTTCATGCATCCAAGCATTGACCACAAACACACACACACATTGACAGGTTGTGGATGTGCGTTTTCAGCTTTTCATGCTGTCACAACTTTATTCTCTGGAATTCTTCAGGTTTCTTATTTATTAAATATTTCTAGTTAAGGAAACGCTTTCTGCCGTACAGAAGCAACGGGTCCTGTTCAAAAGCAAATACGAAAAGGTCCAATGTGATTCTTGCACAAATAGAAGAGGGGTGGGGTGGGGGGAGGGTAATCCATCATTTACATCACTGTCCTGTCCATGTCACTGTTGAGCAACAGCCCAACAAAAAGATCATGCAGCAGGTAACATAAAAAGTTTTGGTGTGGAAAGATGTTGAAGTTGGCACCCAACTGTTACCTGCCACAAAAGAAACAAGAGAAAAGGTTAATCTAAACATGTGTGTGTGTTTCACACCGCTTGTGTGCTGATATGTATCCATTAGTAAGTTAAAGACAAAGACAATGCGTTATACAGTGCAGGCATAATAATGGTAGTTATGTGCAGTGGTTCTCAAATAGTGGGGCGGAGCACGTTAGATCTCAAGGAACACGCTTTTTTTTTTTTTTTAAACGTCCTAGTATACAGTGCAATTGCACATCCACTACATTAGGGGGCAGTAGCGCTCTCATTGGCAAAGTGTGAGCAGGGATCATACAGCACAGAGTATGAGTATGAAGTGTAGACACGAAGTGTAGCAGACCCTCAAGTGACGCCATGAAAACTTATTTAACAGGGAAGAGAAGACAGAGAGAGATGGAGATAAAGAGACAAACAAAAGTCTCCCAAAGCTATGACGAGGAAACGTATGTAGCGCTTGGTTCATTGTGAAAGACCGGTGTGTTACTGTGTCTAAAATGTTGACAATGGACAGCATGAAGACAAATACCAAGAGCATTACACCACACTCACGCTGATAAGACGATTTTAGGAATTTTATTTTCAGTATCATATGGTTTGACATGGTCAGTCAAAAAATGTTTAATATTAAGGATTTCATTTTATTTTTGAATTTCAGATGCACTTTTAATATTTTCTGTTACAGCTAATGAATCTATTCTTTGTTGTAAGTTGGGCCATATTTCTTTCTTTTTTTATTCACGTTAATAAGGCTACAGTGTTATGCAGAGGTTTATTTATAAAAATCTTATACACAAATGATACTATTTATAGTCGTGGGGGGGCGTGAGATGTTTTCTTTTTCCATAGGGGGGGGCGACAGAAAATAATTGAGAAGCACTGGTTGTGTGTGTGTGGTCCTTGTTTGTCTTAGTGCAGGAATGATGTGATTCTTTATTGTGTAACAAAGCTAAAAGTTTTAAAAAAGGCAGGAGCAGATATGTTCATGTAGTAAATTTATTTATATAATAACAGTTCTTAAGCGCAAATAAAAAAAAAATCTCTTTGCAGTTGAAGGCTATTAAAAGCCTTCTACATGTAATTTTGGCTACATGCTAGTGTTTAATTTATGTTTATTATTTTTATTCTTCATATTTTCCTTATTAAGTTACTCAGTCTAAGTACAAAATAACAGTGTTTATAGTATTTGCATAGCTGTGATTTACATACTAATAAGTAAAAGGACAAGTAAGCAAAAACAGTCATACGCATACAGGAAAGTCTGCTTCATTCATGGTGGTGAGGTCCTGGGCCATTTTTTTTCTCCCAGTCCCCCCCTGCACAGCACAGTACCTGCAGTAATTTATCAGACTAAGAAATGACTTCATTTTGCAGAGAAAGTAATTAATCCATAGTGTCAAATAAATAAGACAAAAAACAGCATCAGTAATTACAATACAATGGTTTCCTACCTTGCTTCACGAACAGAACCCTCTGCCTGCACTTTTTCAAGAAGACACGTTCGATTGAATTCCAACTAACTAAGCAATTTGTCAGCAACTCCCAGACGCCGTGGTGGACGAGCTGTGACCTGCACAAACAGTCTCACTGTGAAATAATAACGGAGCATTACAAGACAAAACAAAAAACTACTACTTCTGCCAACAAAACCTCAACGGCCTGAGGTGCACCCGCTGTGTCCCTCCGCCCAGTGGCTTACTGAAGAAAGTAGTCCTGAGCTGTTTTCACATGCTTCGAAATGTTACACTTATTGTTTCACACTTATTGGTGCATGTGCAGGTCACCACTCGTCCACCACAGTGTTTTAGAGTTGCTGGATTGTGTATGTGCTGAGTTTCATGAGGGGAACCAAAAAATACCATTAGTCACATAGTAGAAGCTGAGCAGCTGGTCTGGAAACAGATGGTATTGACAGAAAAGGAATCAATAATAGTAATAATGATTTCAAAAATGTTAAACTATCCTTTTAAAATCTCTTGAATTCACAATCACAATCTACAGAAAGTTGTGTCTTTGGAATGCTGTTTTTTTATGCTTCTTAACAAAATCTCAGGAATGGAAATGACAGCAAACACATTGCTGTCCATGTTGTGTCGCTGTGACGTCTCGTGGCTCCAGGCCAGTGCTCTTCATGAATCAGGCCACCGTTAGCTTTGCCAAAGGGGGGGACCATATGCAGCATCACCTGCACATGTTTATGATCCAGAATTCACATTTTATTTGAAATAATGAATTACAGCAATAATGTCTACAAAAGCCAAATGATTTAATACAGTGACGATATACATTTTTTTTTACTTCATCACAGGCCATTTGGGCCTAATGACATCTCCATGGTCAGATTGTTATCAACAGTGATGAGCAGCTTTATCTTTGGTAATTTGGATTTTATATCTGTGATGTAGTTCCCAAAATGCTTCCACACATGGATTCTCAAATGCATCGTGGTTGTGAATATCCAATCAGCTCAGCTGTTCTCACTGTGTTCCCTCTCATTTTTATTTACTAGCTCAGTTTACTGGTCAAATGGCTGAGGTGAAGTCAAGATGACCTTCAAGAACTTGCTGGATCACAGGGTGAACTACTTCAAGCAGTCTGTTGCACCTATGGACTATATTTCAAAGAACAAACAGCTTCTTTGAGTTCAGATATAACATTTTTCCCCCAACGTTACAGCAATATTTCAAATGAAAAAAGCAAACCAACACCCATGAATTACGCAGAACATGGATATCGTGTGCATGAGATCACATCCAACCAAGATATGTCTGCATTGTGCTAAGGAACTCTTTATATCTTCCTGCAAATGTAGCTATGATGATGGTGAACATCCTAACTCTGCCTACAAGGCTGCGATTTGTAGATTGTTTCTCTGAAATGACTTCTTGCAGACAGAGATGCAAGCAGTGAGAGGTCTGACTGCAAGCTAGCAAGTATCTGATTGGCCGACACAGTCCTATTGAAACAAATGAGTTTTTTTATGACACAATACAAATTTCAGGCTTGTAGACAGTCACTGAGTGAGAGAACCCATCTGATCACAGGCCAAATTCCTTCACTTTTATTGAGAAATCACCTTTTATTAACACATCACAGGCCCGCTGCAGACAAGCGGTCGCCAGTTTATGGTGATTTTTTTTTTAAATAGCATATTTTCTCCACATTTTACACTAGGAATGTACCTTTTCTTCAGGGTTGAATCAAGACAGAGGAACTAGTAGAACGTGAGGGAGGGGTGCTATACGTACGTTTGTCAGACGGAGGCTCCCGGCTCATCTCACACTCCTCGGCAGCGGTGACCCGTTATGGGCGGCCTCCACTGCGATAAAACCGTCAGGTTTGTTCCTAGCCCACATGTGAAGTCAGGGGGAAAGTGCTCATGAAATATGGAGGCCTCTTTCTCGCAAACGTTACGGGGCTGGATGCGCATCTGCTCCCGTGTATCCGTTGAACTTTTCAACTCTTCACACGCCGAATCCCTGCGGTGACCAGGTTTCTACTCAGAAGCGATCATTTATTAACACACAGGTTGACCTCGCTTACTCCGCAGCGCGAGGGCGTGGCTGCACCCATGAAGCGCTGACTTGAGGGAAATCGCTCTCCTCCTGTGTGTGTGTGTGTGCGTGTGTGAGAGAGAGATCCTTATCCAAAATTAAATAAGTCTGAGTGGGTTTATTTAAGACTGCAGCTCTAGTCACCACAGATGACTTTGCACTGTGTTTATGGCTCAGAGTCTGGTTCCAGTGTACGGGATTAAAGCTGCTATGTCAGTGTATTGTTCAGCGCTGTGACAAGGTCGAGTGTGTGTCTGCGTGTGTGAATGTAATCTGGCAGACACACTCCTCGCACAGCGGTGTCATTGAAGGGACAGAGGCATTGTTTCCCCAACGGCTAATTCCGTCTCGCTGGGGAGTCACGGGAGATCAACCAAAATTAGACATCACCTGATTTCCTCACTTCACAAACCACTTCAGGATATGGGCTTGGTGATTAAAGGAGCATTGCAATAGTTTGTCAAGTTTTAGCCCATTAACTACAAATCGGGTATGTAATGAATCAAAATCATGTTGGCCAATTGCATAAGCATTACAGGTTTTTTTTGTCAGCCATGTTTGTTCCAGCGGTAAAATTGTTGCCGTTTTTTTTTGCTTGTAGTGTCATTTATACTCCGCTGACACTGACACTGATAGTGTGACGTGGTTGAACTCTACTGGAACAAAGAATTAACACACATACAAGATAATGGGGATCTATATGATCATCTCAATCTGTCATTAAAAAATGACTTTTTATCCTGTTTTAAATCACCACTATTAAGACTTCTTAGATCTTGTTCATAGAGCCATTGGCTGTTTTATGTCAATGACCCTTAAACTGATAAGATTTACACTTTAGATAACAGAAAGTGTAATAAACACGCAGCCACAATTATGGACGAATGAACCTACCTGAACAAAAATAAATGAATGAATGAATGAATGAATGAGTTTATGAATGAATATGACAGTAAATGCACATATCCATGACATTTCCTATGTAATTAATTACATTTATTTATTTGTGTGTGTGTTTTCCTTTTGCACATAAATGCCAAATATATTTTCATTCAATAATTCTTTAAAGTATATTATATATTTATATATTCATCTTCCAACTTATTTCTCTCTGATTTTCCCCATCAGTATATGAAATTGGGGGGGGGGGATTTTAGTCATCAGAAGTTTTCCTAAAGAACCCTCTATTTTTTATCTGAAACTGCCTTATACACTGTTTAGGTTTTTTCCATTTTGAACCACCAGGTCCATTTGGTTGTTCAAAGGATGATGGTAAACCCAACATCTAACAACAATTCTCATGGTCCCATGCTACTTGATTATTAATACAATTATTAATATTATTGATATTATTAATATGTTATAGAGACCCCTAGTGGCAGAATATAACATATTGTGCCTTTATCGGCCAGTAAAACCAGTAGGAATGATTGCAATGGCATTTTCATTTGTGGTTCCTGAATCTTGTTTAAAGACTTGACAACCTGTGATCCTGTCCTGTCAAGCTTAGTTTGACTTTGAGATGTGATCTTTCAGCGATATCTCAATACTTTGCACGGCGACCTCATCCATGTATCACCTCCTTTGTTTGGTTGGCTTCATGCGATGTGAGCGGTGCAGCTGCCGGTGTCTCTCACCTCCGGCGCGAGGTCAGGCCCCCCGATGGCGAGGGCGACAGACGGATCGCCGCTGAGTAAAAGGACTCCCAGGAGGTGTGAGGGAGACATTCTCTCCCCTTCCTCTGCGGACCAGAAACATGTACTCTACCGGCGCGGTGACCACTCATCGTCTGCCAGCCCCGCTTCTCAGCGTGTTAACATCCATTTCCCTCCATCCGCTGCGGCTCCGGCGTGAATCAAGCAACGCTCAGAGAGACAGAGAGGGCAGCCAAGAGCCCTGCAGCGCCAATCTATTCCCCTGTCAACTTCCCACCCCTCTCCCGGAGTCTGATGTCATCCACCTCCGTCGGCACATCTCTTCCTTTCCTTCACCCCCCCCCCCCCCCCCATTTATTTCTTTTTCGCTCATTCTTACGCCGCTGTGAGAGAAGATGCATGATTTATGAAGCGCTATTTTTACCAGTTACCGAGGAGAAAGAGAGGAAGAGGAAGCGCGACAAAGACGGGGGGGTGGGGGGGGGGGGAGAAGAATGGAGAGTAGAGAGTGTGAAGAGCAAACCCAAGGGGAAGGAGGACAGGAGAGTGTGAAGGAGACATCCATCACCCTGCGACCCCTCGGCTGAAAATGATGAGAACGGAAAATAGGTTGCGACAGAAACATGATGGATCTGACCACGATTACCGGAGATGTACTGCGAGTACGAGAGTTGCTCTATTGTTACGCACTCCACACAGCCAGGTGCTTTGTTATAAGTCTAATAAAAATGACACTGATAATGAACTTTATTTGTGTAGCGCTCCCTAAAATACAAATAAATCTCAAGGCGTTTCACAAAAAGCAAGGTATCATAATTCATTAGTAAAACCAAGTCAGAATACCTCCATCTATAAAAGCAAGGAGCGGCAAGTATCTCAATGTTGGTGATCTAGAGCAGCAAGTTGCATAAAATCAGAGGCACAATCTTCAGAGAAGAATAAGATTAAAAATATATATTAAAAAGTTTAAAAGGAGAACACGTTTGAACCAGGAGTCTGAAAAAAGCAGAACAGGCCAGTTTTAAGTTTGGATTTAAAGGCAGAGAGATCCAGAGGGTGTGAGGGGGCTGATTCCACAGCCGCTGGTCTCCCATGGAGCGGCCATGTAACATCAAACATCTCTTTGTGTGCCTGCAACATATTTTGTGTGCACAGAAACAACTCAAGCTGATCAAATCCCCTCCAAATTGTTGCTTCACCAAGGAAACCGGAGCGCCAATTAAATCTCTGCCGTGTTTTTATTTCTTATTAATCCGTGTATCAAACATGTAGGCCGCCGCTGCAGACACAAAAGTCAGGAGCAAAAGCCACGCGAGCTTTCAAATATGCAACAAATCCTGATTATTCATGTTGTACATCATTATTCATCAAGGCAAATGCCTAAAAGGGAATTACAGACAAACTGTGGTCCTTAAAGCCCCAATTTGTCACTTGTTGGCCTGTGAACATTTCAAATGTGGGTTTGAAATAATTAGGAAAATTGATTTGGTTTGTTTAAAGTAGTATAATTACCAAAGCTAGATTACTGTCCCAAAACCTGTCAGCTCTGGATTCCAGGTTTTCCGCCTGCTGTTTTGAAGATGCTATGTCACATGTTGCTAAATACAATTCTGCTTTAAAAAGTTGCCAAAACTCGTTTCCATTGACTAACTAATTGCCTATTTGAGAAATGATTACCGGTATTACTACAACTAGTCTATATATCTTGAAATAACCCCCCCGATCCTTAGAATAATAATAAAAAAATAAGAATAATAGAGGCATTTAAATCAGATCTAGTTTTCATCTTGGCCTCAGATTCAAGTCAATTCAATTTATTTGTGTAGCCCAGGATCTCAGATCACAGATTTGCCCCAATGGGCTTTACAGTTTGTACAAAAGCAACACAACATTCCTTGTCCTTAGACACTCACATCGTACAAGGTGCGACAACCTTTAATGTTTTTTTTAATAAAAAAAAACAGAAGAACCCTCAGAAAGAGAAACAGAGGAGGGATCCCTCCTCCAGGATGGACAGGCGTGCAGTAGATGATGTGTGCAGATGGAAACAATACAGGGAAAATTGGACATTACACACAGAAAAACAGAAATGTAATGAATTTGGGTGTAAGTGGAGGATGAGGGGAAGGATCCATCACAGCTTCCAGGTGAACCAGGACAGCATCAGACCCTCCAACATCCGTAGATCCCTCAGTGGCTGCACTGCAGCATGCTCTGTGAATGAGAAAACACAGAAAACACAGGGCAGGACTCCAGGAACACAGCAGATTTAAAAGTACAATAGTGGATCATCAGTAGAAAAAGAAGCCCAGAGCATCTCATGAGCAGACTAACCTATCGCAGCATAACCATGACTAGGCCAGCCAGGGCCGGCCCTAACTATACGCTTCTTTGACAGGAAAGTTTTTAACCTAATCTTAAATATAGGAAGGGTGTCTGCCCCCCGGACTGAGACTGGAAGACGATTCCACAGGAGAGGAGCCTGGAAGTTGAAGCCTCTGCCTCCCGTTTTAATTTTAGAAATTCTGGAAACCTCCAATAAGCCTGCATATTGGGAACGTAGTCCTCTCGATGGGTGATATGGGAGATCCCTGAGGTACGATGGCGCCTGACCGTTGAGTGATTTATAGGTGAGGAGCAGGATTTTGAATTCTATACGAGATTTCACAAGAAGCCAGTGTAGAGCGGCTACTACAGGTGAGATATGCTCCCTTCTTCTAGTGCCAGTTAATAAACGTGCAGCTGCATTCTGGATCAGCTGGAGAGTCCTTAGAGACTTTTTGGTGCAACCGGACTCTAAAGAATTGCAGTAGTCAAGCCTGGAAGTAATAAATGTATGGATGAGTTTTTCCCGCATCTTTCAGAGACAGGAAGTGTCTGACCTTTGCTATGTTGCGTAGGTGAATGAAGGCAGTCCTAGAAATATGTCTAATGTGGACAGATAATGACAGGTCTTGGTCGAAAATGACTCCCAGGTTTTTCACCGTAGAACTAGAGGCCAGGGAGATGTCATCCAGGATAGCTACATCACTGGATATTGAGTTCCTCAGGATTTCGGGCCAGAGTACAATGATTTCTGTTTTGTGTGAATTTGGTAGCAGAAAATTGCAGAAAATATAAAGATTTTATATCCTTAGGCAAGCTTGAAGTTTAGCTAGCTGATTGGTTTCATTCAGCTTTATCGATAAATACAGTTGTGTATCGTCTGCATAACAGTAGAAATTAATACAGTGTTTCCTAATGATTTTACCCAATGAGAGCATATAAAGAGTGAAAAGTATTGGTCCAAGCACAGAACCTTGTGGAACCACATGATTAATAATCGGTATGGATAGAAGAAAAATTATTGATATGAACAAATTGGAAGCGATCTGAGAAATAGGACTTAAACCAGTTTAGTACAGTCCCTTTTATACCAATGAGATGCTCTAGTCTCTGTAACAAGATCAACAGTGTCAAATGCAGCGCTAAGGTCTAACAGAACAAGGATGGAAATAAATCCTTTATCAGATGCTTTGAGAATGTCATTTGAAACCTTTACTGTGCTGTGATGCATTCTAAAACCTGACTGGAAATCCTCATATAAGTTATTGTTGTGTAAAAAGTCACTCAGCTGTTTAGCAACTGCTTTTTCCAGAATTTTAGAGAGGAAGGGAAGATTAGAAATGGGTCTATAATTGGCTAAAATACTTGAGTCGAGGGCAGGTTTTTTAAGGAGAGGTTTAATTACAGCTACTTTAAAGGACTGTGGTACATAGCCAGATAATAAAGACATATTGAGTATTTCTAGTAAGGAAGGGCTAATCAAAGGGAAAATGTCTTTTAGCAATCCGGATGGAATAGGGTCCAGAAGACAGGTTGAAGTTTTAGATGACAACATCAGTGAAGCTAGTTCAGCGAAGTTGATTAAAGTGAATGTGTCGAGGTGAATATTAGCTATTTCATCTGTCTCTACACTAACAGCATCTGAGGGCAGATTAGAGCCAGTGGATGGAACAAGGTGATAAATTCTGTCTCTAATTGTCAGAATTTTGTCGTTAAAGAAGTCCATGAAGTCATCACTGCTGAGGGTTGTAGGAACACGTGGATCAATAGTGTAGTTACATTTAGTCAGTGAAGCTAACATGCTGAAGAGGAACCTTGGATTGTTTTTGTTTTTTTCTATCAGTGAGGAGTAATAAGCAGCTCTGGCATTGCGTAGGGCCTTCCTGTACATTCTGAGACTCTCTTTCCATGCGTGTAAAGCTTCTTCCAGTTTGCTGGAGCGCCATATTCGTTCATGCCTCCGAGAGGTTAACTTTAGTGTACGGGTGTGAGAGTTATACCAGGGTGCGACTCTTTTTTGTTTAATTAACTTAACCTATAAATCCACAGCTGTGGTGAGGCGAAGCAGTGAACTAAATACTGAGGGACTCACCTTCTTGTATTTAGATATAGAACTATCAGTTAGGTATCTAGTGAGTATACTTTTTATCACGTGGTGTGTAGTTTAATAGCAGGAACTTAAAATTATTAGATAATGATTTGACAGGAGGGGAATCTGTGGGATTCACTATCTGCTTTGCTGTAACTTGTGATACCATCACACTTGTGTGATTTCACTGAAAAATATAATGTATCTAATTTGATGAGAGCAGAATCGCTATAATAATATGAGGCTAAGTCTGTGATGTGTTCAAAAGTCCACGAGGTTCCTTCAAAGCAGAGCTTGCAACCGATTAAGATACAAAATCTGCTAATTATAAGTAACTGCCACCAAATATACTATCTTAATATAACAGATAGCTTCATAATATGTGTTTAATTTACGTTACATTATTGGAGGCAAACCTGTTCAATTTATATCTTTTTCTAAAAGCTGTGGCAACTCGATAAAACATTTAGATGTATTGATTTTTGTTTTTTTTCTGTATTTTTTTTTTAGATACACAATATCTTTCAAATGACCTAGAGCATCGAAATGAGTGTAATCAGTTTCCAAAGAAATCCAACCCCCGACATTCCCTCCCCTCACACACACACACACACACACACACACACACACACACACACACACACACACACACACACACACACACACACACATACACACACACACACACACACACACACACACACACACACACACACACACACACACGCACACACATACCTGCCTGTTGATTTTTTGGGGAGAGAAGCCAAATCAAAGCGTATGTGAACATGTTGGATACCTTCCCAGATTTCTTTAGTAGATATATACGGTACGTGCATTTACACAGAAAGAGGCCAGTAAAAATAGAATTGTGAGCCTTGAGTCCGTCCTCGGGTGAACTTCCTGTCATCCATCTTCCCCTCCAGAAGGAATACATGTATATTCATATAACGCACTCCCACATATACAATAGATCCACACACATGCATATCTGTATTCACCCATGTGACATGCTCACACTCACACACACACATACTTCTACTTTAACTTTTTTTTATTACTTTCAACATCTTATTTGCTTCCAGGCTCTGTTGGAAGAACCATGGATTTGATCTGTCTTACTGGTTCTTATAAAAGTGTAAATCTGTGATGACGCTGTAATGAAACATTCATAATTTGGATTTGCTTGGATTGTATACAGCAGTCAATCCAATTATGGAATGGCCCTTATTTAACATTTGTAATATGTTTTGGCGTTTTCAATGATAAAAAAAATCATCCAGTCTAGATCATAAAACAACACAAATGCTGAACTTTACTGGTTCTTTATGATGTGACTGTACAAAGTAACTTACGTTAAAACCAGTTTGCTCCACATTGATTACTTTTCGGGGGGTATATTGTGTTTATTCTCAAGAGCACAGAGAACACAACAATGCATTGTGCATGTAGTTTTTCATTCTCTCCCCCACATTTCCCCAAACACCGGGAACAAACACTTTGTCGAATACCATTTTACAGTATTAATAACTCAAAGAGCAAACCCTAATTAAATAATTCATATCCAACAGGATATTAATCAAAAAAATCAGATAAGCAAGAAATGAACTAAAAGTATGCCCAAAGCAACATCTGTGGGTTATGGATGGGTTATGGAAACTATAGATAAGATAAGTATTCAATTTGTTAAATTATTGATTGATTGAGCATGATTGGATCCCAGGTGAATATGAATTTCTCAGCAATAAATTAAATAAATTATCTAGAGATAATTCTAAAGATCATAGAGTCTGAGGCATATATATATATATATATATATATAGGCATATATATATATATATATATATATATATATATATGTTATATATACAATAACATAGCAATATATATATATATTGCTATGTTATTGTATGTTTATATCATATATGATAATTACTGATAAATTAGTTACAAATTTCTTCTTTTTTTGCCTGACATCCTTTACACTAAAATGCCTTTCTCACACGCAGACAATTTGCATCTCATTACATCTTCCTAAAGAATCACATTAGACATGTTTTCCATGCCGATTTGGAGAAAACATCATGTTCCTAATACTTCAGATCCGTGTGTTTCATCTGCATCAGAGGGGTGTCGATAAAACCAAAGGGACATCGTGCTTTAATAGCTTTTCACAGCTCTAAAAATGCTCCGGGAATTATAGGCCTGTGAGTGAGAAGTGTGAAATCAATTTTTTCTTACAGGCATCTCTCTAACCTTGACACACAAACAACTAATGTCTCGTTGTGAACTTGACTCTGATCTGCACCGTCGACTCATCTGTTTTGTTGAGATTATCGCGTGCACGTTGCAGAAGTGACAGTTGGAGGTTTTCACCGTGCGGAGCAGCTTTTAAAAGCCAGATTTGACTTCAAATGTCAATAATTTATTAATTTCTTTTAAACAATTTGTAGGGGATTTGTTGTCATATCTCATTGATGTAAAGCCGAAAAATTTCTGAAGCGGTGGATTTATTTAACAGGCGTATTGAGCTGAACTGATTAGTGAGATTTAGAGATTAGACGGGGAATCTGTGTGGATAGTGAGCGTGAATACAAGTCGTACAGTTTCTCTTTGCTCTGTGCATTCCAACGCTTAATATTCACCGCATACACCTGCACGCTCACGCCCCTCGTTTTATATTGAATTCTGCAAGGATTCTGGCATATTAAAAACTACAATTGAAGACATTTACAAGACATTTGAAAAAAAAAAATTGCAGCACCAAATTCATCATTTAATACCCCGGATGCTGTAATTTGATTTGTTTGTAGATATATAACCAGCAAAAAAAAAAGCAATTAGATAAAAAAAAGATTCCTCCCTGACCCAGATGCACCCGGCGGCTCCTTGTCCTTAGAGCGCGACAAGGGCATTTTATCATTTATTCACTTTTCTTTGCTTAATAGCTTTTCTCCTTTTTTTTTATTCCCTCTCTCTCTCTCTACCCCCTCATTATCTTTCACACTCAAACACATGCAAACACACATAACCTCCTACACCACATTAAGAACATCTAATCATCGTTTGTCTTCATTCTTCTTGTTCTTGTTGCTGCTGTTTGAGTCGTGTTCTCCCTCCTATCTTGTGCTGTGTCATTATTGTGTCTTCATGTAGGTCATTTGTGTTCTACTATCAACTTTTTTTTTCTTTTAGAGAAAAACAAAGGGAATGGGAGGGGCAGGAGGAGGACTGCTGACTCTCTCTCTCTCTCTCCCCTGAGCCTCGACTTCCTAGGACACACACATTACTCACCAAATATCCTTCGATATGTTGTTACAGCTGCGCGCGGCTCCCCTCTCGCACCTTTACACCACTGATTGTATCATCCGTCCTCCCGAAGCCGTTTAGCTTATTAATAACTTCCCTTCCCTGTGATGGAGACGAATGCCTGGTCCCGGGGTCACGTACTCCGGGGTCCTGCCGGGATCCGCGTCCGTTCCCATTGATCTGTTTTGGAGTTTATCTTTACACCGTGTTTGCACAAGCAGAGCAGCACACAGAGATTCAGCTGAGGGAGCGTGTGCATGTGTGGACGTTAATGTGTGTGTGTGTGTGCTGTATTAGTGGTCATCAGCATCTCTTTCTCTCTCTCTCTCTCTCAGCTGCTCAGAGCAGATAAAAGTGTGCAGATATCCCGGTGCTCTCACGCTGAGGCTTTATCTGCACACCCTCCTGATGGCTGTGTTAGTCCAGCCTTGGGTGATATTAATACCCCGCTAATGAGCCTCTTCCTTGAAGAATCCGGAAACAATCTGCAACGCGGGGAAGGGTGGGGTGAGGTGGGGGGTGGCGGTGCTTCTTTCTCCCTCCTTGTCCCCCCCCCCCCCCTTTTTTTTTTCCCTCTCCCCTCCCGCCACAACTCCCCTACGGCTTCCCGGGAACGCACAAACAGAAAGAGAAACACAACTCCGGCACATTAATCATGGCCTGTGGGAGCGCCGGCGCATGCTCCAGGCACAGGAGGAAAAGGGAGAATTACATGAGAGGAAGATGTGGAGGAAGAGAAGATGAGCAGAAAGTGTGTGTGTGTGTGTGTATATGTGTGTTAATGTGTGTGTGTGTGGGAGAGAAAGAGAGATTTCCATCTAGTACAGGGTAGGGGGAGAATTAGTAAAGATGGCTGGTCAGGGATGCTCAACCATCTGTGACTATCAGGTGTGTGTGTGTGTGTGTGTGTGTGTGTGTGTGTGTGTGTGTGTGTGTGTGTGTGTGTGTGTGTGTGTGTGTGTGGTTATCCCTGCATCCTTGGATGACAAGGCTGTATTGATTAACCCCAATGATTCTGTTGTACAGCTAATCAGCATTTCTGCACATCAGCATGTATGTTATAAAACAAGTGTGTGTGTGTGTGTGTGCTTTTGAACCATAGGTGTGAGTATATAGGACAGCATATTTGTCACGTTAACAGGCTCAGGTGACTTACTTCAGATGTGTGTGTGTGTGTGTGTGTGTGTGTGTGTGTGTGTTTCTTGGCTGCCCTATCAGTTCCCATCAGTATTCAGCAGCTGGACAGGAGTGAGCTGTAGGCTACAGTACATCAAACTGTACGAGTGGGGCTCAGCACTGTACACGGCTCCTTACAGATACAAATAAATACAAATAAAAGGGGAGGTGGGCACAATTAGCTGTTAACGTTACATGGAAGCATCAAACCTTGGACAGCGTACCCGGGGGAAATTAAACCGCCGGCAAATCATTAAACCACAAGCTAAACATTAACATCCATTTGCATTTTTATTGCACCTTAAGAGAATGTGCCAGGTCCATTATCTCTGATAGACAGAGGAGGGACTTCTTATTTATAATTGTTGTGCGTGTCCCACGTGGAAACACAATGGCGTTTAGTCTATATCGGGACTGGAGCGAAATGCAGAATGAGAGGCCTTGTTTCAAACCCTGGCATTTTTTTGTGTGTGTGTGTGTTTGGTTTTTTTTTTGGAGCGTTATGATTACAAATTCGAAACAAGGCGGAAAACAGCTGGCGGAGGATACAATGACACGTTTGTTATGCAAATTCCCCCTCATCCCACCCAAAAATAAGCAAAGCGAAGCAGACGAGAATTGTCGTCGAGGCTCGGGCGATTTTTTCTAACTGGACATGGAGTCAGCGCTGTTTGCAGTTTGAATGAACGGACGCCAGCAGCGTGGGGCGGTGACACGTATGAAGAGGTCTATGTGGGGGGGGGGGGGCTGCATGCTTCTGTTTGAAAGGCAATAAACAGCGATGTGCTGCTCCTCTGTAGTCAGTCACCCAGACTAGAATGAAGTCTTGTAATTTCTAACTAGAGTTTGCATGTTCTCTTGTAGGGGTAGGGTGTGCCATTAGGGGGGAGTGTGATTTTACCCTTATAATCAACCATCGAAATGTAGTGAAGTTGGATGCAGGCTTAAAACGAAGTGGAAGATGAGGATTAGGCTGCAAAGTTTCATTAAAAAAGAAGGTAAAAAATGTCATTTAAGATTCATTCTGGTTTCTGTATATTACCAAATAGCTGTGGTGTTTATTTGTTTCAACGACTCAATAGATCTGATGTTTATGGAATAATTCCCCACGTAACTTAAACCGGTATGACTACTGAATAACTCACATGTTTCAGTGTAAGTAAGATTACTGTAGTTTAACTGTAGTTGAACATGTCACAGCTGCTTCTCCTCTGGCTTTTCCTCTTTTCCTGAAATTCCTTGAATATCAGGTTGTACGTTTTACTTTTGTCTGCATCAGAGCCATGGTGAGTGACAATTGTGTGATATTATTGTATTGCTTTTGTACAACTGTAAAGCCTATTTGGGCGAATCTGTAAATAGGCTATAAAAAGGGTGTTCTTTAACATCATTTAAACATGACAGTGAAGTGGCCAGGTTAAAAAAAAAAGGAGAAGAAAAATGAGCAGCATTACAGGTCATGTCTTCTTTCTTTTTTTTTTTATCAAATTGGACTAAACATTTATGCGTGACTGGCTGTTACTTATCCAAATATACACCTGCACACAGTGTTTAAAGGGGCTATTTTTGGTGATTTACAGTAGCTTTTGTTTTGTGATAGCCGTCTCCTTTTCCATTGCAATTGCAATAATGGCTTGAAGAAGCGATAGAAGCCGCAGATTTTGCCTTCATTCACCCAGGAATGACACATATAACCATCTCCTTGGCTGGTAAATCATCCTAAAAACCTTCAGTATGCCTTTAACCACTTCCATGGTTTTAAACCTCTGGTTTTGTGCTTTTACTGAGGTTTATGTGTGTCCTTTACCAGAGGCCTGCATACATTTTTATACTAATTGGATTAGTTCAGTTTGCTTGGATTTATTAACTTTATCCTTATGTCACACACAGGCTAGTAGTTGGCGGGGGTGGTGACGTATGTGAGCACGTTCACGAAGCCACTTTGCACTATAGTGGTGTCCCATTTTCAATTGAGAAAGATCTCCCCTGGCGAGGGGAATTTACCGCTGAGGGCACTTAAAACACAAGTGGAAGTTTTTAAGGGGGGATGAATAGGACTGGGTCTTAGCCCTCACTGGTTGGTAGGAGCGCACAGGTTGAACATCCAATCCCCCAGAGACAGCTTCCTGAAAATAGAACAAAAAAAACCCCAGAAAAACAGAGAGAAAGAGAGAGGAAAGCTCCCCTGCTTGTTTGTGTTGTGCTCTGCTACTAAGCCCTTTGTTAAATTATGGCTCATCTATGACCTTGGACGTGGCTGCTGGGGCCTTCCTCATATTACCTGCTCACTTCCTTCTGCGGTATAGCTCTTCACACCATGGACCCGACGCTTTAATCCCTCTTTTCTACAAGTAATATACAACTCTGATAAACTCTCCCACTTACAGTCACAGTCTGATTAGGTAATGCTTAATATCACACCAGCAATCACAGTCCAATAGCTAATAAAAACTGACTGTATGATTATGTCTCCCAACCTAACAGCTAATAAAACCTAACAACCTCTCTCTCTCTCTCTCTCTCTCTCTCTTTGCTGGGTAGGTGAGTGGTATGTGTGGGAACACCCCTCAGCGGGCCTCCCGCTCCGTCGTGGCCCCCCCTCCTCTGCCCCCCGCGGCCTCCGCCGCCCGCAGCACCCAGGCCCTGGACGCTGATGAGACGCTGGCAGGCCTCCGCAGGTGAGGGGGATCCGTGTGTGTGTGTGTGTGTGTGTGTGTGTGTGTGTGTGTGTATGGTAGAGGAGTTTCAGCCCTAATCCGGGCTGAGACCCTTCCAGCTGATGAGGCAGCCCTCGCTCCCCGGATTGCTGCTTTTTTTTTGTCCGGCAGACAGATATCGGCCCTGACACTCTGGACAGGTTTCCTCCTGTTCTCCCTGTGAAGCTCAAGTCTCCCTCCACTCGAGTGTTTTTTCTGACACCCCTGATGCAGTAACAGGCTTAAATGAACAGTGTAATAATGCCCAGCAGGGCGGCTGGCCTCACAGCTCAATGGCTAGATTAATGTCAATTAGGAATAGAGACACTGCTTATTCTAGCCTCTTTCACACACTCCCTCTCTCTCTCTTTTCCTCTCAGGGGGGGATCTCATTGACTTGCTTTCACCGTTATCAAGCTCAATTGCCTCTCGTGTTTTATCTCTGCCTTCTTCTCTTTTTTTTTTGTTCTTTATTTGTCTCTCTTCTCTCCCTTGGACTTTTTTCTCCCCTTCCGTGTTTCTTCCCCCACTGATGCTCTCAGGACAGATTTTAAATGAACCAAAGTATCACTCTTCATCATCCGTCTTTGTGTTTCGCCCCCCCCCCCACACGCTTTCCCGCTGCAGGGAGTTCATATCCAGCCTGAAGGGGTTCGGCTCCTTCTACAGCGGTCTGGGCGAGGCGCTGTGCAGCCGCGAACCTGCTCCGGCGAACCACTCCCTCTGCTGGAACGGGCAGGAAATGACAGACAGGTAAATCATGTGTCTTGTTTGATATGAATGTGAAATAAGCCTGATCCCCTCCCCCCCAATAAAAAAAAAGAACACATGTGCTACATTCCATAGCATGATCCTGTGCAGGTTTATTGTTTTTTCTAAGTAATACAAATTGAATTCCCAGTACTCGAGCAGCACAGCCAGGAGAGTGTAGGTGAGCTGAAGGGTACGTTTGCCTTGAGCTGATGAGCTGCTCACGAGCCCCCCCACCACACCACACCCCACCCCACCCCACCCCACCCCACCCCCCCTCACCCGCCGAGCGTGAGTGTAAATCTTGACTTTGGCTCTATGGGATGTTATTAATGTCAGGCGTGCTGTCACCTTCTTCTCGCTTAGTTAATTGCCATTTCGATCGTTCTCTCCCCCCTTTATCCAACATCTCCTGCGCCCGCGGAACCTAATTTGGTTTGTGCAATATTTCACTTCACCCCTGTCCTTTGGCTCCACACATCATAACTTCTTCCTCTTTTTTTTTTTTTTTTTTCCCAGGCCGCGCTACGTCGGCTGGCCCCAATTTCAATTTGGCTTAGATAGTTCTAGATATCCTGCAAGTTTTTTTTTTCTTCTTTCTGTGAATTATGTGTGGAATTTAATCAAAGCAGAAGCACACATTTTCAGACAGGACGTGCTCCAGGTTAATGTTTTACCTCTTGGTCTGGAGGAGGGCCGAGCATAAATCCTGCGCCTTTTGTCGAACTGCTGAAAGAGTGAAGGGACACAATCTGAGGAGGAGGAGGTGGGGGGGGCAGAGCTGTCCTGAGGGGATGATTACAAGCCGGACCAAACAGTGTGATAGGGAGTCAGGAAAGGAGACAAAATGATGGAGAGATTACAGTGTCTGGTCGGCACAGCGATTCTAAATGTCACCTCCGAGGGCATATGCCTGCAAACTCGCCCCCAGGTACGCTTTCACTGTGAGAATTTGGCACCCGTTCCCATATTGTCTCATGCAGATAAATTTAGATTCAGCGGAGGGGGGGGGGGTAAGCACTGGAGGGCCCGGGTACTGAATGTCTCCGATATTTGAGGAGTGATCTCGGCGGCTAAATGTGGCACTTTTTATCAGGCGTGTTTACCATCCCGACCGGAGCCCAGATCAGAGGAGCAACACTTCCCACCACATCAAAGAGCGTCACACTGATAGCGGCGATAATACATGTGATATTGTGTCAACCCCAAACATCGGCTTTCCCCTTCCTTCTTTTGGATCTAATGACACTGTAAACTCACACGCATGGGATGTCTGATAAAAGATAAGGCGGTATGTCATCGCCCAGCATTTGATTCTGGGACTGCTGAGGTGATTCGTGGAGGATCAGAAAAGAGGGTTTTAACTGTAACTGCTAGGACTTTTTTTTTTTCTTAAGCCGTGCACATTTATTGTTTTGTTTTCCACACACAGACCCACCTCAGCAGATGGAACAGTGACCACCTGTCTAATTACTGTACATTTTTTTAAATTATGTTGCGTATTAAACTAATTAGGGTGGCTGCTTGGTATCAAGCATACAATAACAAAACTATTTTTTTTAATAATTTTATCTTTGCAAAAAAAAACGTCTATTCCCATGGATATTTACTTTTTTTTTTGTCAAAATAATTCCAAACTATAACTTGGCAGCTCCCCTGCAGTGACTGTTGAGGACCAGCTGGGGGCCCCGGACCCCCTGGTAAAGGCCCCTGAGTTAAAGTGTAGCTTCACAGTTTCTTCGAGCCTGTGTTAAAACAACAGTCGGGTGCCAAAACGAACACTGCAACAGCTTCCACATGCACAGATCCTTTGACTCGTTCAGATGCTGAAGCTTCAGAAAAACCTTTAGAAACGTTCATGCACAGAAGGAGGGTTCCACCCTCATCGCTGATCCTGTAAGTGCATTATGATGGCTTTTAAAGGGATATATTTAGTTGAATAGATGAATAGTACTCATATTATACCAATTTTCAAAGCCACTTAGCCGAATGGTACCTAATCAAATATGTGTAGATATCTGGATAAGTGATATCAAGCCACTTCTTCCAGGACTGTAATAAAGGTACTGACTAGATATTGACTCAATTTACCTCATTTTATTAGCTGGGGCTTCATATTAATTAAAGATAAGCTTTTAAATACATATTTGTACTGGAGGACTGTGGTTTGCAAATGCATTGTGAAGGGGTCTCTTAATGGTCATTATGAACAAGAAGAGTAATTACGGTAAGTAAGAAAAACCTGTGTCAAACTGTATTTGTATTTGGACTCCTGACCTCTGTCTCACCACAGAACACAGACAGAAAAAAAATTAATTGTGAACCTGTTCTTTTATGTATCATGGCTCAATTTAAAAAATACTATTGGGATGTTAAGGGTTAAATTGGATTTAGAAAGTTGTACACATGTATTATTAAATCAGGTTGTGTTTCCTTTATAGGTTTTAGAAAAAATATACTTTAATTTATGTGTTTTATTTATGTGTCCAAGTAAAAAAAAAAGTTCAGCGATCCTCTCCACATCAGTAATTTCCATTAAAACACTTTATGATATCATCTGAATATGATTCTTTTGCTCAACCTGACATGTTGCCAGAACAAGTGCGGGGTATTAGCAGTAACAACAACAGTGTTTACACGCAGCAAAGCCTGATCTCTGACCCCGTCGGTATGCACGAAGGTGGAGGTGTGAGAAAAACGTCAGACTCCGTCCCGTATTCCTTCACCTCTTCCCCTTCTGCTGTTTATTCTGACGTGGGGAGGCGGCTGTCTCATACAGGCTGGAAATAATAGCAGAGTCGCCGGCGTTAGATTAGATTAGGTTATTACCGCGTTTAATAGAGCTAAAACAAACCGAAAGCTGACAACTGAGCCCATCAGCGGTGGGAAGAGTTCAATGGAGTCAGACGCTAAATTAACTGTAGCAGCCTAAAGCGTGGGCACACCGTCGCATTCAAGGAAACGGGAAGGTTTTACCATGTGTCTGCAGCAGTATCTGACTGGCATCTATCATCTATCAACCTGCCTCACCTCGCTCTCATCCGCCTCCCTAATCCTCCTGCCCTGACCCATATTTCCCCTTTCCCTTTCCTTAATAGATCACACATCTCTTTCCATTATTAATATGATGATTAGCAGCACAGAAAGGGGGAAAGATCATGGCTAATAAGAAAAAATAAATAACCGGGGGGGAAACGCGATTGGACTTTAATGAAAAGTCAGACTTGGAGAGATATCAGGTGAACGGTGTGTGTGTGTGTCATAGAGCGATGAGAACAAAGCATGACCTCATGCTTTGCACACACACACACACACACACACAGAAGGCCATTTTTCTCTTTCACCAGCCTTTCTCTGAAAAGCATTCGTTCACACCCGGGCATCTCTGTCCTTCGTCTCTCCAGCGGTCGTGATAATACGAGGGAGATGACATTTACGCCAGAGATACGACCCCTGACCCCGCCACCATTTACGTCACTGTGGTGCCTGGGGGCCGGGGCGCGTCGGTCCAAACAGAGCTGTGACGCCGCGGTGACGACGGGGTTAATTTCCCGGCATTTGTGAGAGAGCGGAGAAACACCTGCAGGGAAGTTTCCACATGAAAGACAACAACTGGGGAGAAATCTGAAAATCAGACTCACTACTCGTCTTGGTAACATTCACAGCTTTCAACGGAACGCCTTTTCCTAAGTTACTCATTGAGACATGTAAGCACCCGCCTGTTGGCGGGGTGGACCTAATATATACATGACAAAAGCTTGTCTCTGCTAATTTCCTCTCATTTATTGCAGTTATTAAATAAAAAAAACTCTAATAGATCCATTTAACAGGCTTTGCATGATGCTTCACCTCCTCTGAGTATGTTTTTGCTTCATTGCAAGACTCAAAATTGTAAAATGTTTTAGATTGAAAACAGGTGTCCGCGTTTATACATAGGAGCGCACATTCTGCTAAAGGTCGGACATCTCAAACAGTCAAATAAATATTTCACTACAGAGGACCACGCTGTCTCCAAAGATAGTTTTATCTTAAAACATCAAAAGTCAGAACATTAATCCACATTCAACTTTATAGACGTAATGTCTCCAGTGAGGGGGAACATGAGGTTTTGTTACAAATGCACTTTCCAGCCCTTTCCTCGCCGACCCGTAAAAGCGGAGGAGCTGTCGTTCAGCCGCTCGAACACTAGATGGTGACAGACAATCTGGTTTGGCTGGGGTCGGTCCGGCCTCGTCATGTCTCTCCCTCCTCTGATGCTTGAACCCTCTCTGAACGGGTTGTCCACCTTCCTCTCCCCCCGTCCAGGTTCACGGGGCCCAGCCTGAAGCGATCGCACCCCGGCTCGGAGTCCCGCGGCAACAAGCCCCCCGAGCCCATCATCAGCCAGATCATAGACAAACTCAAGCACATCAACCAGGTGAGCCCAGTGTATGTGTGTGTTTCTAGCGTGAGGGTTCATGCTTCAAACTCAGTTAAATAAACTGTCCGTCTGCACGCACGCACACACACACTCGCACACGTCACCCGCTCCTCTGTGGAGGCGTATAGGTTTACCCGCCCGTTATTTCTTTCCTTTTGGCTCCGGTCTGAACGCGGATTCCCAGAAGCTGCTGGGAGACTCCTGTGGCCGTCAGCGCAGGACAAGTGAACATGTGAGATGAGGAAACCGTGTGCTTCTCACATTCTACAGAAACTCCACAAGGAGCCGGCTTTTCAAGGTGTATCAAAACCATGCTCTTTTTTTAAACACGCTCTTGATAGAAAACATATGAATAGACTTTATTTCTCATCTGCACAGCTGCCCCTCCCCTTCCTTAAATAAAAAAAAAAAAATCTTATTAGACACAGACAAGGCAACCGGAGTGGGACACTTCCTGAGGGTGACGGGGTTTGTTGTGACGGACAGGAATTATGTCTTCCATCCTCAGTAAGCCCCAGCTGTCGCCAAGGCCAAAGACTCATTTTTCCCTGCTGCCGTCGCCATGGAAACCACCTTTTGGAGTGGTCCGTGGAGTGTGGAGATGCTCTCCACTCTAAGCTCAAAGTCGGCCTCCGTAGGTGGTTGTATGAGGCCGCCGATCCGTCCGAATTTCCTGGTTTCTGGTGGTTTACTACTTGTAGCTGTCGACACGTTGCACGCACTCTGTCTTCCAGCGTTTAAGTGCGTTTGCATGTGTGTGTGTGTGTGTTTTTGTGAGTGCTGCAGGCCTGTCTCGGTGGATTACAATCCTTCTCTCCTGTTTAAACAACCTGGGAGATCTAAGCAGCAACTGTGGACCTTCCTCCGCCCCCCCCACCCTCTGACAACCAGAGATCCCCAAGAAATAATACACACGGTTGAGGGTTGAGACTGTAATTTTCTCAATTACTTTTGCTGTATTACCTCACGCCTGCTGGACGTGAGAAGAGAGAGACTCCAACGTGAGTTTCCTCACCCTCTGCCCTCTTTCTTTAAAATTCCCCACACATGATCCATGCTATATGTGTCTCTCGGGTTTGTGAATCCCTAAAAAACGTAGCACCAGATTTTTTTTTAATTAACAGGCAAAAGAGCAGTAAGATCACATGAGGCACAGCAATTGGAAATTGTAAAATCACATGTTGTAAGACTTCTTTTCTTCTGTAAAGCAATCTCAAATGGGTAATGTCTTACTAGCTGAAGTAAAAGGAACACAACTTGGCTGGGGAACAATCGGAGATGTTTTCCTTTGTAACTATTTCATATGTTCGATCTAACTATAGGTTATAAGTGGATGTAACCTTCTTAGCCTTACTAGAGATCTATAATCTCTGGAAAGCGAAACAATTCGAAAAACTGAGATGACACAATTTGCATTGTCCTTAGCAGAGAAACCTATATATATAAATAAATAACTTTTACTGTCCAGTTTTAAATAATGATTCCACTTTATGAGTACTTGTCACTCACAACAACATTGCCACCAAGATAAAGACGCATTCAGAAAGATTGTAAACAAGTTAACTGTTAAGTTGAATTTTCTAAAGCCACTTTATTTGGCAGTAAAACTACAAGTGTTGGTCTGTAAACTGCGGTGGATGTTTGGGTCATAATTCTATGTTCCTCCTCATTCTCTCATCCAAAGAAGTTAAAACCTAACCTGGGGAATTCCTTTGCTTTCTTGCCTGTTGGAGTGATTAAAAGTCTCAAGATCCCAACAATAATCTTGGTGAGTAACTGGATATAACTTGGTGTCATGGACAGAAAACATGACCAAAACCATGACAGTTAAACACAGGTTGTAATAAACCAGAATCATCTTTCAATCTTGCGGATACAGGACATGTACACTTTCATACACACTAATGTAATAAGCCTTTCAAAACTTCCTGCTCTGACAGGGACAAACATTCGTAACCAATATGATTAGAAGCAGGGCTGCTGCAGTCGGCGTGGACTGTTTACCATGTGGATCAGGTTCCTGATAGGCTTTTGATGAGATTTCGCAAGAAAATGCAGTTTGGTGAAATGACTGAGCTCATTGTGTTACAGACATTCAAACAATCCCTCAGAAACTTAGACACTGGCTTTCTCTCTTCTGCTGTGCTATCTCAGGTCAGCTGTGACATCTGCCGGGGATCAGTGTGTGTGTGTGTGTGTGTGTGTGTGTGTGTGTGTGTCATCGGCTCCCATCTTGTACTGATGGCATAGTACATGTGTGTCATTTATGGATTTCTGATTCTGTTTACATAAAACACCTGATGTTTATGCAGATTCAAATGGGATCTTTAATCCCGTATCTGATGACCATACAGCGGAGTCGAACACATTTCTGCTCAAGCTCTAACTTCCCTTTAGATCTCAACTTCAATGGGCTGGATTAACATCTGACAGAAAGACTTACTGCGCTTGATTGCATATTTCATGTGCAATAAAACTGTTTATGACTCATAGCGGTGCTTTTATCTGTTTGCGCAGAAATCAAATTACACAAATGTTTTTAGTACAAATCATCACTTTACCGGGGTGCACAAAATAACAGGAACGCCCTGCAATGTGATGCAATCCGATACAAAAGTCCAGCAATAGGCAATACGCCCTTAGTCAAGTTTACATTCTTCGTTGAACAAAACAGTCTAACTTTCTGATCACTTTTGAAACTCTGATATTTTTAGCTAATATTATTCGCCTGGATCCACACTGAAAGACTGTATCTCAACAATTATTGGATGGATTACGCCACAATTGGTTCCTAGAGGATGTATCCTACTGACTTTGATCCCATGATTTTGGAATCTTTTGATATTAACACAGCATGATTCCCTGGGTCCAGTTGTTCAGAAATAATCAGATTGAGTTTCTGATATTGGATCAGGTCAAATCCTAAAGGGGGGGGGGGTATTGCATTACATCATGTAATCCTGTCTTGGTAACGACTCCAGTGTGTGTTGTTCAGTGTTTTGATGTACAGTGTAGTATTATGTTGCACATTCTCTGTGGTTTCACTCACAAATAGTTAAGGCATGCAACGCACCCCTACAGGACTCAGCCATATGGGGAGTGGATAGACTGCCTCATGGTATTAAGCCATCCTGTTGGTTGGTTTGGAAGTCTCTCTATAAATCTCTGCTTTTTTTCCTTTTCCTCAGGATGTGCTCACCATGGACAAACCCAGGCCGCTTCACAATGCAGCGTGTCAGGAGGTCAGCGGTAGCCACAAGTTGGCCCACTCCCTCATATACGGCGCTTGAGTAGAGGCGATAATCTATAAAGTATTGGGCATTTTTCACAAATGTAACAACTTGCACTTGCTCCAAGCAATGTGATCGTCCTTTGAAAATGTAACAGGGCGACATGGCTTTCAACACACCCAATTGATTTGTTCTATTCTTTATTTTCACCACTTACTTTGTAGAAATTCCCAGGTACATAGTCGCACAGAGCAATGAGGCCCTGTTTTTTTCTTTCAGAGAGGCTACTTTGGTTTCTGCACTGCAGTTTTGTGTTGACAGGGTCCGCAATGTACTTAATATCAGCATTCCCAAAGCGAAATCAAGCATACAGTCCCTCAGCGGTGTAGTGCTCCAGTGGTTTTGTACGCTCAACCCTTTGACGGTGTCCTCTCCTACCAAAACAGTGGTGGTAATGGACAATACCTGCCATGTCAGAGCCCCTCTGTAAGTCCTCGGAGAATGGCTGAATGAGGTGGCTGTGTAATTGGTCTTTTCAAACACACACCCACTACAATTAGCTGATGTGCTTTGGCTTGTGTTCAATTAAATCAATCATGCTGAAGGCCTATAAACTCTATGTTCACTACACCAAAGAGGTGGAACCACGGACTCAAAAGGGACCTAATTCCACTGTTACAGAAGCCCACGCACTGCTGGAGAGTGCTAGCTGCCATTATGCCTCAATACTAGGAAGCTTAGATTCTACTAAGGGTGGAAGGGTGATGAACAAAAAAAAACCCACCCCACCAAAAAAAAAAACACCCAAAGAGGAAACAAGCCGTATAGGAGAGATGACTACACAGATATGGTTATCACGTTATTGGAGGTGAAAACTTGCAAACTCGGCAGGGGATTCAAGGTGTTGTAGAGGGTGGTGAGCCTACAATTGTAGAGGAAAGCCAGCCAGTTCCTCCTAATGCAGAGGAGGCATTTATTCTGGATTATTCAGCCCTGTTATTGAGAAAGAAAATGCATCCTCACCGGTAGAGCTCATAGTTATTGACACAGGAGCTGAGAGAAGAAAAAAAAATAATGAAAGCATTCTCAGCCGATGAAAGATGGCGATGATGCATGTGAGTCACTCCTTACGTGAAAGCACAAGAGCAGAATGACTGGTTCACAAATCACTCTTACTCAACCACGGAAAACCAAAGCGAGATATGACATCTGCTTTTGAGTTCTTCAAAAAATGGTCACTAGATATGTTAAAATGTTTTCTTATTCGTTAACTAATGGACATGTAGTGATCAGCCATTTAGGGTGACCCATTAAAATAGCACGTAATAAAGATGTGGTAATTTAACCTGGATAGCAAAAATAAAACGATTTTCAAATACAGATCATTCTAATCCAGATTAAATTGTTTTTTAAGACTAGGCCTGAACGATGAATCCTACTAACTTTGGTGATCTTCACTTTTCCTCCAATGCCACCAACATGGTTTCCTCTTAGTTTTGTGTGGTACATCTCATCCTGGCATGAAATTCAACACAGTTATTTAATTTAGGTTGCAAGTTTAAAATAAAAAAATACTTTAATAAAACAAAACTAGCAAATGTATGAATGCTAACATGCTAAATTAGGATACTTGCCGAGTTAGTGTGTTAGCATTGTCATTGTTAGCATCAGAGCATGTTAGCATGCTGACGTTAGCATTGAGCTTAAAGTCTGTAAAGCCTCAGAAGAGCTAACGCGGCCGTACCTTCTTAGTCTTGTTGCACAAAGCTCTTCTTGTTCTATTCGTAGGCTCTATATTCAACACATGAACGCATTAGCGACAAATTTGCTAAAGTAAAAATAAACATTTAATGTGATATTTGGACAAACAGGCACAGCCTTGAGTGCCCTTAATAATCCTGCTAAATGTTAATTGACTATAAACAGCGTTTCAGGGCCTTTGAGCTGGCCGAGTCGGCATGTTCTAAACAACCTCTGAAGACACTGGAGAAAGTGGTGTTTAGTTAAAGGCAGTTTTACAAGGCCTCTGCCTGCCTGTTAGCTGAAAGACCACCAGCTCTGGATGCTGCATGGTTGAATAGAGCAAATGGATGTATTAACCATCTGATATGAAAGAGTTAAAGCCACAGCTGACATAATCACTTTCATCTGCCCTGTTTATGCAGTGTTTACGCGGACAGGCCAACAATGAGATAGTATGTGTAATTCTTCTGGATGGGGACCAGTGGAGCGCCATGCTGATTAAAAACCACAGTACTTCAGTCCCATGATGTTGTGTGTTGTCTTGTACAGTATGTTCAGAGCCAGGGGACCGGAGAATGTGTGAGTTTCTGTCATTTATATGCATTCGGCTCCACATTCAGGACACGGGTCACTCGCATTCTGACCTTTACAAGTCCTGCAACGCTCTTTTATGCCGCTCAGGGTTTCATATTGAATGAACATTATTCTCCTTTTTGGCTCGAACCTCGAACACAATCAATGTTTCTTCCAGCTTGTACTGACCCAGTTTCTAAACCACAGTCCCAGCCCCCCCAGTATGTGAGACTATGTCTTAAAGTGTAGGGGCTACAGTACACTCTCCACCATTGAGGGGAACATGGGACCCCTCCAAAGAATCCACTTCCTTCCAACTTTAATCCCCCCGATGTTTCATTCCTCCACTCTTAAGTGCTCCGTGACGATGGCCCTGTGAAATGCAACTATGCGGAGGAAATGTGTCATTTCTCACGTTGTCAGCATTGATCAGAGTATCAGCAGATACAGAGACGGCCTGGCAGCGGGACCCTCGCCTTTGTGCCTCTATGAGGCTAAACTAAACATTAGAAGGAAAAAAAAAAGTCTCCAAGCCAGTGGCCTCTGCTTATAAAACAACGTTTTCTCACGCCTAAAGCAGCTGATGTCATGACTGAGCCGTAGCCAATTCTAAAGTGAACTGTGCACTATAAATGGATGAAGAGAAATGGCTTTCTTCTTCAGTTATTGCTTCTCGGCTTGGAATCTTTAAACACTGCAGGACTGCAAGGATCCATGGACATTTTTGTGCATGCTTACACTGTGTAACAAATTCCTGTGTGAGGTCCTGTCTGTGTGTTTGTACCCTGTATAAGGAGTATGTCAAAGCTGATAAAGACAAGTGTGCATCAACACGCTTTCCTCGGACGTGACGTCAACTTGATGATATTCCGCGATGCCAGTCTGACAGGAGTTGCTGTCGGATTAATGAGAGGTTCCGTGCAGCCATGACGGTGTGTTAGCGCTTTCTTTTTGTGAAAAGTGGCTTAGTGAGTCCCTGCGTGGGGTAGATGTATCTCAAGTTTTGCTGTCTCAAATTAGAAAATAGTATTTTGATGATGTGTTCTTGTTCCAAGGAGATGAGTTTGTTTTTCTCAACATCTGTTGAACTTCCCAGGGTATCGGGTTTCTTCTCTGAACAACTAATCTCACAGGAGATGGTTGAGCTAGTGGCAAAATAGAGCAATTATGTGATTGGTCTTTGATTACAGAGCGTTTCCCACTCATTTGTCAGATGAGTTTGCCATTTGGAGGGTCAGACCTTGTGGGATTATACTGACAGCCTCTTCTTGGCTATATGACACTCTTTGGAGAGATAAATTTGGAATACCGCGGATATGAAAGACGTCTTTGTTGAAGAATTTTATGAAACCCTTTTGGCCAAACACAACCCCTTTTATCTCATGCTGTTAAAACTGTAGCCATTAGGCGAATGGACGCGTCTTGACGTCGCTGAATTTAATTATTTTACCACTTTATTGCTAAATTTCAGCTTTTGTACCACCACCATCCTCTATCTCTCCATGTTCGCTGCCTGTCTTTCCATCCATCCAGCTGTGCTGAGTTGTGTGTGACAGACTCCAGCTCTGTCGCCCTCCGCTCGTCCAACCCCCTCCCTCCCCTGCTCTCTTAAACCCCTAGATCCCCTCCTCTCCTCCCAGCTTCCCAGCCTAATTGAAGCCAGAACCTGGGAAAATCCTGCAGGTAGGACAGGAATCCAGGGTGGAAAATAAACCAGATCCCGAGCGGCACAAATTCCATCACGCAGTCTCACTTCCTACGAGGCACTGGAGCCTGGGCAGCGTGCGCTCGACACCTTGTGCATGCTCACACAGAACACGCTTTATAATATATAACTCACACACACACACACACTTAATGATAGACCATTTCTACCGTGCAGTCTTAAGTTAATCTCATACACACATAGTTAGTCATATAACCACAGCGGATAGGTTTCCAGCACATATACAGCTCTGACATACAGTATAAGCATAGAGAAGGCTGTAAAATAAAGAAACACTTCAAATACTGTTTGACATACAGATGGGTGACAAATTAAAGGAAAAACCTGAATAAATGAGTGGAGAAACGTAACGAATGCAGATGCTTCCACACAGGTGCATTGTGTGGTACAACTTAAGGAATTAAGAATTAATCATGTTCTGTAGCCTGGATAAAAAATGCCACACACATGTATACATACCAGAGAGAAAATCTAATTATTGGCCAAAACACATCGTGCCCTGGTGTGATAGGTGGCGCTATACCTTAAACTGGTGGCATTGGAGCCATTTTCGGTTTACCTGTCAACATCGGCAGCAGCATGACGATGAACGAAGCTGTATCTTTGTACATGTTTTACATGGCGTACTGCTTATTAATAATTGAACAGTTACGATGTACAAAGGTGTTTTGAGGCCTCTGTTGTTTGTTTGATATTCCCAGAAACAGCTCCAGTGCGTATGCCGGAAAAAATCTAATTCCAATTGCATTATCTAGGACTTCCATGTGAAATCCAACTTAACCTGATTTCAATCTGACCAAGATGTATAGATGCATTTAAAAAAACCCAACTATAGTCAGATTACCTAAATAATTAGATTTTCTTGAGTATCATGTAAACATACTAAGTGACTTTAAAGAGGATTCATTGTCACGAAGATACCTTCAACTGGCTTTAATTGGAACAGTGATGTCTGTATTTATATCTATGGGGAAAACATCAGTAAAGAGGGTCGTAAATTTTTACCAGTTGACGACTTTGCATTAGAGTGATATTAAAGAAACAGAAGTTTAACACTTCCTTTGTTTTCTTTTAACATGTTTTGGGGTAAAAAAAAAAAAAAAGAAAAAAAGTAATCCAATTCAATTCATGTAATCCAATCAGTGATTGAGAATGCAGAACGTGTTCAGGCTGTGTCAACAAGAACAGTCCATCCACGATTACATAGAGAGGGATATTATAGTAGGGCTGCAGTGCATAAACCCCTCATTACAGAGATGAATGCACATTAGAGAGTTCACTGGTGCAAAAACAGGAGAGGCACCGGTCTACAGAGATGTGGAAAAAAGAGACAGAGTCAGATGAATCATCCAACATATTCTCTACAAGTGAGCCAGTGCATATGTGTTATACACCAAGAGTACGCTTACAGTGAAGGGATCCGCTGGAATGATTGGTTTGATGAAAATGAACATGATGTGGATCATTTGTTAATACCATCACAGTCCCCAGATCTCAGCCCAGTTTATCGCAGAGCTGAAACATCATCAAAACACAGAGTGAGGGGAATAACTTTTGGAATAGTGTTCCTCGTCCCTCCTAGAGAGTTCGGGATCCTTGTAGAATCAATGACAAGGTGCATTGGAACTATTCTGGCAGCATCTTTTAATGTGTTATTTTATTTCTTTAATTTGTTGCTATCTATATGTGGAGGAACACAGTGTGCAATAATGACATTTGAGATAATCTTAATAAATGCGGAGACCTCCATCGACAGGGTGTGCTTACAATCAGACTAATAGACACCGTGGGTGTGAGTGTAGGCCTGCTGTTTTCCTGAACTTACACTTGCTAACTTAACCATTCCGCTCGCCCCAGTCAAAGAGGCTGACTCTCGTTTGATGTTATTTACTGAGGGTTTTTAAAGCATTATTTAATGTGCGCCCTCAGGGCCCTGGTCCTCTCAGCCTCCTCGTTTTTATGTGTATGACTGCTCTGGAAGTGGAGCAGGAAAGAGGGTTGTTATGTCGCTGTATTTGTGAGCGGAGACTTTTTTCTTTAAATGAAGTGTGACACCTGGTGTAAACCTCTGAGGAGCTGCAGGGCAACATGTGCAGCCGGAGAGTCGGTACAACCCACACCCCCCACACCCCCGCTGGACGCAGGTTACCCTTTTGTTTTCAGGGACCTTCGGACTGCGTGGGACGCTCAGGGTTTGAGGATTTCTCAGGAGTAATGGTTCCTTAACTTTAGGAATCTTGACTACGCACCCCCACATGCGCACTCACACACCCCCTCTCCCACCCCAGCTTTCCTCCCTGCTGGCAGGGAGGTCAGACGGAGCATGTGAGGGCCCTTTTCCTCCCAATTAGTCTGCCTGCTAATGAGGCCCAACCTTCCCTTCTACCACTGCCACCCATTCCTCCTCCTCACCTCCATACCTCCACTTCTCCCTCCCTCAGCCTTGAGGCCCAAGTCAGGGTTGTCTCTCTCTCTCTCTCTCTCTCTCTCTCTCTCTCTCTCTCTCTCTCTCTGCCCACTCCGCCTCCTTGCTCCCACACCCCTACCACCCCACTGGGTGTAATTATCACGCAGCCGGCTTATGAAAACCCTGCTGCACAAGCCAGGGGCCCGGCTCGCTACAACACACGGGTTGTTTTTTCTTTTTTTTCTTTTCTCTTTTTACCTGTGAGCGTATTTCTGGAGATCTCTTCATTTCTCCGCCGATCCGTCACTTTTTTTTTTTTTTTTGCGAGCTGTCACGCAGCAGCTGAGTCTTTCCTGCCGCGCTTTCTGACCCGATCCACACATCCTGGGCTTGTTGTCGCCGGGCACAGTCACATGTTACTGTGTAACAGGATCCCCCCTCCCTCCCCATCCACGAGGTCAGGGGTCACACTTCCTGTTTCCTGTCTGCGCTAGGTCATCAGATGGTCTCCCTGTGAGGGTCAGAGACCTCCTCTGTTCCTCCTCTGCCTTTTGTTTGGGGCAGCGGTGCTCGGGGGGGGGGGGGGGGGGGGGGGGGGGGGGGGGGGGGGGGGGTGCACCGCGGAGTTGAGGCTCCTCTCTGAACCTGTCAAAGTGTTCGCACTCCCTAACTTTATCATTCCCTCACATGCTCCCCGGCTTTTCATCTCACCCCCCCACCCACCCCCCTCTCCTCCTGGCAGCTCTTTCCCTCTGCATCTGTCTCAGTTTTTCTTGCATTCCCTGCCTCTTGTCAAGCCGTTTCTTCCTGTGCCTCTGTCGACTACGGAGCTAATCCGGCCGGCGGCGACGCAGCTGCTCGCGGGCCCCCGCGGCCCCGCCGGAGCCTGGGCAACCGCAGGCCGCTTCCCCCGGCCCGGGGCGTCCGCCGGCTCCCCAGTAGGTGTGATCACGGGACAGGCAGAGGCGGTCTGCTGATGTCGGAAACGAAGGGTTTCCGAGCAACACGTGACTCTGGGAACCGTGGCGATAACGTGTAAAGCAGACGAGCAGCAGACAAAAAGGGATTGTCTGAGGGGCGTAATCTGATTTAGCAACCAGCGTCCTATGCACGAACGGGACTTTTTAAACTATTAAACCCCATGCAGACAATCGGGCACATTCACAGACATAAGTCAAGATTTTCATTTGGTTGGCCTCAAAAAAAAAAAAAAGATTGAAAATTGTTGTCATACCACATATATTTAATAGGAGGGGAGTTAACCCTATGCATTCATGCTCCGCCTTGATGTGAGCTGCGCATGTCTGGATAAACAGAGAGGACACTGGGTTTTATTCCTCCATAAGACAAACTGGCAATAATTTATTCAACTTTAAGAAGGATTAGGTGTTTTCATTAGCTCGCAAAGACTATGTAGTAAAGGAACAAACTCACTGCCAATGAAATCTAAACATCCCTTCAGGTTTGAGTCCAAGCGAGAGAGAAATCTGGAAATAGCCTTATGGGCTTAGTCAGAAAGGTGGAGTGGACACACGCCCAGTTTAACGCAGGGCTGGGGAGCTCCTTTTTTCCCCTCTGTGTGTTCTGTTCCAACTGGAATTAACATCAGGAAATTAATCTTGTCTGCATTAACCGTCTGAGGCTGGGCTCCCGTTGCGTGACATACCTGACCACGGACAGATAGAGGAGGACAAGGGGAGAGGAGGAGGGGTGGGGGGTGGGGGCAGAGAGAAGAATGAGAGAGCACAGGTCCCCTTTCCTCTTTTAAATTTAAGATTCAACCAAAGTGGAGTAATGAGTCGGGGGAAGTGGGTGGGGCTGCATGGCCCGGGGCCGCGGCGTACGAAACGGCGTTCTGCCTGTCAGCGGCGTTCCGAGGAGCTTTCCATGACTCACTCTGTGGAAAGTGGCTCCTGTCATTCCTCTGTCTGATTCTCTCTCTCTCTCTCTGGTGTCTCTCGTTCATTCCTGCTCCTCTGCTTTTCCTCCTGGCTCCACGCTCCAAACAGCACGTCTGCAAACTTGCTACAAGGGCAGCAGCTCGGCGTGCATATGGGGATTAGGTGTAAGGAAAGTCCATTTCCTTCATTTATCAAGAAAACTAGTCCTCGCTGAAGGGTCATGTGTTTGACTTCTCTGACTAACACAGTGACCAGGACTCTGGCCCCCACACCGCCTTAAAATATACAAACTACTTTACAATTTGTTTTCTTGATTTTTCATGAACTCTTTTGGGAAATAGGACACCATTAAACCCCAAAACAAAGGCTAATGAATAATACCAATGATAATAATGTCAGAAGTTTAAACACACTTTTATTTGAGACCATAAAAAGACAAAGATAACTTTGCACCACTTGGGAGCAGTTTCTTCATCTCTATTAAAGTTAAAGTTCGACTTTAATGATAGCTTTGGCTTTCATTCCTATGGGTTATAAAAACATTGTAAGTTAATTGCTGAGATCTGGGAAACATAGCAAAACATTGCGAAAAAAGTCGCCCAGCGCAGAACCTGTTATCTGTCACAGTACAGAATAACTTCCCTGTTCAACTTTTTTTGCCCCACTTTTACTTTATTGAAGCAAAATTGGCTTGTTAACAAATAATGACTCAGTACATTAATAAAAATACCAGTAAATGTCCATATTTATTTCATTTTCCATTTAACTAGTTCATACAATTAATGTATTTTGTGTATCGTTTCCCCACATTTTTTAATTTACCTTTTTATCCCTTAATTATTAATTATTTTAAAATGTATGTATTAAATCCACCATTAATTTTTCACATTAACATATAAAATGGAGAAGGCAATTTGAAATTAAGCAAATTCATGTGCCAATGGAAAATAAAAGGAAATAATTACTACTATATTAAATACATGTATTTATTTATTTTACCATTATAGTCCTGTATACAAATGGTGCTACATTCTGTTTTTTTTTAATTATAGTGAAATTATAGTGATAGTAAATAATATCCTTCTTTTCAGCGGGGTATGAGAGTATCAATAATTTGATAAAGCCCAAGCATAACACTTATTATTATTATTATATAATATTTTTCTGGTTGGTAAACCATCAACTCCTGAGAATAACATCTCTGTACTTAGCTGCTAAAAGCTTCACTTTGTTCACCAGCTTGTTGCTCATTTCGCCGTCAGTGGGTTTTTAGCTGTTCAGCAGCTTCAAAATATGTCGAAGGGACCAAAATAGTCGGCTGCCAGCTGGGGAAACAAAACAATGCGCTGAAAGACGCTCGCATTCTCAGGCTAGATGAGGGGAACCGTGTAGTCGGCTTGTTATTTCCGGCCGATTTCTGTCGCCACAATCGTCACTTTTAGCACGGCGCATTTTTTTCCTATTGTCAAACGCGAAGACGGCACCGATTATGGCGATTTTTTTATTTTTTTTTATGGCAGCATGAATGGGAGAAATCCAGAAAATCCGTCAGCAAATGAGTAAGCATCCGACTCAAAGCAATTACAGAAAGCATCAACATCATGGCGAAAACCGTGGCGTTTGTGTTTATATGGTAAGCAGCCTGTTTGGGAACTTAAGCCTCAAATTCTGTAGATTAGATTTGTAGACAAGATGTGTTGAGGCATTGATAGAAACATTCAGCGGATTCCGTCTGGGCCGAGTCATGAGCAGCATGTCCAGACACGTCCCCTGTGCGTGGAGAGGAGGACATAGCACAGGGCCTGATCCCAATCACACGCTGTCAAGAAGCCCCTTTTTTTCCGCCTTCATTACTCATCCGCTCCCTGTTTCAACTCACAACATCACTCATTCACTTCAACACAACCCATATTAATACCATGAGTCTACAAGTTTCCTTATGCTTTTTTTTTTTTTTTTGTTTCCCGGATGATTTATGGTCAAATAAGGATCGGGATCATAGCGCTAACTCGTGTAAAAGGGAAACACACACACACTTGCGCGCACAGCTGACGGCCAGCGAGAGCAGGTTGATTCCTCCCCGTCGCAGGTCGGCCGGCGGCCTGGCTCTGAGGGCTCGGAGTCGCAGCTGTCGTGTCGAGCGCTGACCCCCGCGCGGAGTTCATGTCATGTGTGGGAGGCAGTGACAGACCTGCGGTTTCTGTGTCTCTGTCTGAGCTGGCCCGCGTTGAGCAACCCGCCACATGTTTGGGCTTTGTGTGCAGCCTTTGAGCCCGTGTTTCCTTGGTGTGTGTGTGCGACTCGTGCTTTTGTGTGTCGAAGAGAGAGGGGGGGGGTGGGGGTGAACCCTGTGGCCTGCGGGATGCCTGCAGCCGCGCTGATTACATGTTCCGTATGTCCAGCTGTCTGTCGACGCAGCGCACACAACAGCCCAGGAGAGAGAGGAGAGGAGCGAGAGAGCCAGGTTTCCTCTATTCTCTTAATAGGAAACATACTGAACATTTCTCCCCCCCTCTCCAAAAAAATAAAAAAATATCTCTTTTATTTGTTTCCTCCCTGCTTCCTTTTTTGCTTTTTTTTGTTTAATTGCAGAAGATTCCAGCCCAGAACGACTTGAGGTTTTGTGCCTCTTGCGGTGAATCTGGAGGCTCTCGTCGGATCGCGCTGTGGCTCGGCTCCCTGCCCGAAAGCGCCGCGTCACTTTCGACACAAACACGCATCCCACCCCTCCCTGCTGCCGCAGCCCTGGCGCAGGCAGGCAGCCAGCAAGGAGAAGCCACACAAGGCTCGGGGAGGGAGGGGGGGGGGGGGCAGTGCCCTGCCACCCCTCATCGGAGAAGGGCACTGCTCTCTGGGTCGTCTGGACCACTGCTATAAATCATTTTGGGATTCCTGAAAACCAGTTTTTACTCTCATCTTCTTCCATTCATCTGCTGCTATTTATAGCCCGTATGTCCTTACTCCCACTTCCCACACATGTGGGACTGAAATTTTAATTCCAAACCGTTCAAACGCTGCTGTTTTTTTCCCCTCCTGTTAACATCAGCATATATGTAGGACGGTTGAGAGAGTTAAAAAGTGTAGACAGTGCAATTTCAATTTCATTCACGATTTACTTCAAATCAAGTGTCAGTGTCACAACATGTTCAAGCATCACATAACTTAAATCATACCAATAAAACGATTAAATTTCATTAACTCGGGTGCAGGATGGGAAACTAAAGTGAAGAAACGAATCAGATTCACTTCATGAATGTCGATTTGGTGTGTAGCAGGTCAGAAGCCAGGCAATTAGACATAAATACATACAATGCAGTTACGTCCACGGAGCATGAGGAAGTGTGTGAAAACACAGTGTAACCACTTTAACATGATTTCAAACATAGTCCTTTTTATCAGCAACAAACATGCTGCATCGAGTGCTTGAGCTGCAGCAGTTATTACAACTCAGGAATTAAAAGAGACATCTAGTATGTCTTAACATAAAGCAGAGAAAAAAAGTATTCAAACTTAAACTAGTGCAAGGTCAGGGATGGAGCGTACATGTGTGAAATAGATGGCGAAAAAAAAAAAACCTGGGTTAGGATCGTCCTGAAGCCCTGGTTTTTAGATCTAATACGACAGATTGTTCAGGCCTTGTACTGTATCTAGTGAGTATGTTTGTGTGCTGAGGAGCGTCGGTGTGTGTGTGTGTGTGTGTGTGTGTGTGCTGGCAGGTGGTGAGCCGCACATGGCCGCATTCACACACTCTCAGCTCAAACCCGGGGAACAACAGTTGCTGTCAGTGTTTTTTTTCCCTTTGCCCCTCATACCTTTTTTTAGGTTTTGTTCTAAAATACGCCCCGAACCACCTCTTCCCCCCCCCCCCCCGCCGCCCCACTCCTGCTTTACAAGTGTTTGTTTGCCTTTTAATTGGTGCGCCGGGCGCCCCCCTCCCCTCCCGGGGTCCCGACCGAGTTGCCGGGATACGAACCATGAGAAGGAATGTCAGGACCTCAGTAAATCTGCGGAGGACTCGGGCAATTGCAGGCGAACGCGATTCTGTGTGTAACAAAGCGCTCCAGTACATTAAACGCCCATTCATCACGGGGCCGGTTTGTTTCTGGGAGACAACGGGGCGGTTTAATGTGACACCTGAGGGCCCTCGCTCTCCTCTCAACAGGTGGAGCTTCGCCCGGCGCCCTCAGACATGTCCGAGTGTTTCCCCGTCTGTGAGGTGCTGTTTGTCCTTCCCTCGGCCTAAAGTGACCAGGCTTCTAGAAATGTTGTGGTCATCCGTCGTGTATGGCCTCAATGTTGGGAAATGAATGGAGGCTTGTTGGGCAGCCATGCTTGGAATAAGGTGATGTGTGCTCCCTCTCTTCACTTTTTTTTTTTTTTATGGGTTTATGTCACTTGTAAAAACGCAGATTGACTGGTTTGCATACGCAGCCGAAGAGAACAGAGTTGTTTATCTTCTGACTGATGTAATTCCGTGATTAACTCAGGGTTTTATACCCCTTGCTCTCTCTCTCTCTCTCTCTCTCTCTCTCACACACACACACACAGTCTGATTTCAGGCAGACGTCGCCGCTGACCTAAGACGGGGCCCATATGAACTCAATTTTCTCCCATAGACAAGCCAAAACAACTAAAAGCAACAACAACACCAACAAAAAAAAAATGCGTGCTGACGTATGCAGATAGGAAGGAAATCAATAAAAAAACAAACAAGGAGACGGAGCCGCCAGATGAAAAGGGGCCTCGGAGGGCAGGCGGCTGGAATTTAGCACATCTGTTACCTTGGCAGGGCTCTCAATCATGTGTGATGTTGTGGAGTCTGAGATGGTCGGACAGCGGCCATGCAGGTTGTCTCCCAGCTTGCTCACATGTTTTTCACCAGTAGATACAAGACAAAAAGTGTTTTTCTCTCCCTTTCTCTCTCTGTTTCTCGCTTTCTAATTTCTGCATTGCTTCAAAGCCTCACATTAAAAGTTTCTTCTTTCATGTTGTCACGTTTCAATTTTGTGTAATTAAATGTATAAACTTAGTTATTTCCTTTCTTTTTTTAAATTCGGGGTAAAGAGGAATTCAAAGATTTTTTTTTTCTTCTTTTTTAATGAAACTGCTTTACAGCTCTTGGACATTCTCTGTATTATTCATGAGTTGATTAGTTTGCTACAGAACTTAATAAACACTTCTGGTATGTGCTGCACAATTTATTATGAGGCTTCTGTAGCTCGCTTGGGAAAATATCCTCGCTGAACAACAACAGCGGCTGCTTTTCTAGCCTCAAACTGCGTCGAGATTCCGCTGCGAAAGAGAGATCGTGTTTCGGTGCAAAAATCCTCGATGTCTCCCCGTTTTAGATCCTCCGCTGCATGTTTGATACACTATAATCTGAGCATAACAAACGTTAATTCCTCTTCATCTTCCGTGCAGCTTTCTCATTTTAGATCCCCGGGCCTTGATGTCCACTTGGGCAGCGAGTGTGTTATGTGGTGTTATTGTATCCCTGTTGCCCCGAGACAACCACTCAAGACAATGATGTTTGCCAGTAACAACTCCATCGCACCGGTCTGCCTGCACCGCTGCTTCTTTTTCGACCAGCAAATTACATGGAGGCCACAGCCGCAGCCCTTTGAATGAATCACGTTTGGACAAAAATAACGAAACTGGCACAGATAAGCAAACTGTTTTCCCGCCTGGTGATTATAATTAGAGTGTGGTAAATACCGAGTGTTTTTAGATGTCACAGTGTTTGTCTGGAATTCCCCCCATACTGTTATAATCATATAGCGCAAGCTCACATCAAGAGACACCCTTATTTATTTTCACAGCTTCGTTAAACCATTAATGCACAGGCACATGGCCGCCACAGAGTGATTCATGGAGAGAGACAGAGAGAGAGAGAGAGGCCGCGGAGGGCGGAGTGCGTTGCTTGAAACGTCGTTACCTTTAACCGCTTCCTGTTTGTTCCACAGCTGCTGCGGCACGTGACCGTCTCGGAGAAGCGCTGGAGGGCCCGCTCGCGAGGCGCGGGGGAGGCGGACGGCTGGAGCGACGAGGGCGAGGAGGGATTCGAGAGCGGCGACTGCGACGACGAGGATGAGTGCACCGGCGTGTCCGGGCTGGGGCCGCCGCCGCGGCGCAAGCGGTTACGCATCTTCGCAGGTCAGAGGCGAGCGTGGCCGCAAGTACGCCACGCCGGGCCCTTAAAATTAACTTTAACTGCAACTTCTGTGGCTTTAAAACAAGGCACTGCATCCCCCCATTGATAACTTGAAATTACCTTAAATTGCATTTATGAGATGGGCTGTGAAAAAAAAAATGTCATCCGTAAGCTATTACTTTTTTTTTTTTTACTGTGAAGCCTCACTAACCAAATTAGAGCCATTTGCTTTAAACTGGTATGTGCATGAAGGGTTTGACTTCTTCTTCGGTGAGTCACAGCAATCACCGTCAAAACACAGGCAGTGGGCACAGCAGAGCGGTGTTTACACGGCTACTGTACATGTTGACACCACCGTGACACTATGCGGCGGGAGACGTGAGACTTCCTCAGGTAGCCGCCTTCACCCCGACCCCATGACCTCCCCGGCCGTCAATCCCCCTCCTCAGGAAAAAAAAAAGAAAAAAACAGCCGGGCGCGCTCTCTGGAAGCCAAACAAAGAACAAATGAGGCTACAAACTGTTCGAAGAAAAGAAACCAAACAGACGAAGAGGGAGAAAACAGCCAGGGAGCAGAAAACAAGGGGGCTCGATACGCCGACACAAAGCCAGCGCAGCTGAGCAAACACGGCGGTGGGAGTAGTCCTCCCGTCGGGGATGTTGTGGCAGAGATTTGGGTTTGCTGGGCAGGGAGCGAGAGCAGGAACCCGGGGTTAACGCAGGAATCTTGCAGGGCCATCGCTTCCAGCGGGCCGGGCCGTGAGAGACTGATGCCCTCTCCTACTCGCTCCTGTTAGCCCGGCTCTACAGTTCAGCTTTATTACACAGTCGTTACACTGTCTCCTCTTCCCTACGAGCAGCTAAAGGTTGACACAGTGGGAAATTAAAGCTCCTGTTATGGTCTGACCTCTACTTCAATCTCAGTGTCCTCTTAATGTTCCCCCACCGGTGCTGTGAAGTATATGAGTGTGTGTGTTTGCGTGAATGTGTGTGTCTGAAAGGCACATATACGCCTGTTTGTGCCTGTTTGTACGTGAGCCAGTGCTGTTTGCAGACCTTGGAGAGTCCCTGCTCATTGGCAGATACACAGATAGCCCCTGATAGCCTGTGATGACCCAGCAAAACGCTGACCTAGCACGGCCACTCCACCCGTTTTGGTCAAACAGGGGACCGTGGGGTTCAAAGGTCAACCTACAGAGCGCGGAGGCCCTAATGGGCTGTCTGTCTGTGCTCTGGGTGATCCGAGATGGACGAAGCAGATCTGGTTTCACAAAGCGTAGAGTGTGTGTGGGGCGCGCGCACGTGAAAAGGTGAGAGAAGCAGTGACGGCAAGGTGCAGACGGCCCAGAGGCAGCGCTGAGACCTCCGTCCAGACCAGCTGTCAACCACAAAGAGGATGTTCCCAGACTTGACTAATGATTGATCTGTCCTCGCTCCATTCCAACACACAGATTCCATAGCCTTCTGATCACTATTGCCACACACACGCACACACACACACACAAACATGCACATTTCCCCTCCCAGCCGATCAAACCCCACGCCACACATTCCCCAGAGCATTCCAGGCCAGAGGAGCTATTCCAGGACAGAGACCCCCCCCCAAAGCCAGACAAGCAGCCAGGCACACCAGAGTCACAGATCACTCTGTACTGTGACCCGTCTGGGTGATGTGTCACTTGATGCCGCCGTTTGTAAAACAGGCCTGCGGAATTAATTCGGGGATCTACATTTCTCACCATTTCTTTTTTTTTTTTTTTTTTTTGGCCTAAAAGGACGCATTAAATCTTGTAGACCACGGTTACACCAGTGATAATCAGTTGACACTTCACACATGTGATAATGATCAGATGAGCATATGATTTGATTTAATCACATGATGCGCTACAAGCGCATTTTCAGCTGTGTGAAGGGCTTTATTGCAAAATTAATACTATAAACTAGACAGAAGCAATAGTCGGAAAATTCACACATAGACCATGTGTGCCTTGCTATAGAGAAATCCATGTACTATCTTAAGCTGGTGATGAGGGCTCACCTGTGACTCTGTGCTTTCATGCACACCTGGCCTCCCTCTCGCTGTGTGAGCGACAATGAACCCGCCACCATCTCCACCCAAACCGGCTCACAGCCCCCCCTCAAAGCGTCCCGTCATTCCGTCGCACCGCACTTCATCTTTTCCTGCCTCATGTCACTTCCCATTTCTGCTGAAATGTTTCAGAATAAAGCCTCTCGAAAACACTAACAGATAGTGAGCACTTTATTACATAAATCATTAACATGACTTGTGAGAGCTGAAACCTGCCAGTGACCTGAATTCTTTCCAGCTGAGATCCAGCTCTTGATGTTTTGTAAAATGAGGGCAGTAAAATAAAGTAAATCACCGCACAGCTGATCTCGAAGTTATATCTCTTTATTCACATTGACATAAAGTGGAATTGATCCACAGAAACGTCTCTTTTCAAACAGGACTTGACCTCTCAATTCAAAAGCACTTATACAGGACGGGTATTCTAGCTAGACTCAATAACTTGTTAAAGTTTCATTTTTGACGCGGTTTTGTAATTGTCAGCAGTCTGGGAGCCAACAGTCGGTGGGCTCTGCCACAGCTGAGCAGTCCAGAGCTCTGCCTTGTCTGTTTTCTCGCTGAGCTGGACGGGCCTTCGCCGCGCGCTCTACCTCGCCACGCTCAGCAGGAGCCGTGTGAATAGCCCTCTTGTTACGGTCCGGCGGCTCAGACGTTCGGTCACTGTGAGCGACGGCGAGCGAAAGCTGTTCTTTTGGAAAGCGGCTTGAGCATTTTATCAGCGCCAGGGGTTAGCAAAATACAACGTGGAAATATTCCTGTAATGCGAAACACGCGATGAGAGGCCGGGGCCGGGGCTCACCTTTCAGGTCTGCTACAAATTTCGAAGGCTGGAACAAAGCAGCCGGGCAAAAGAAAGAAGAAGGTGGTGAAAGAATGCGGCGGACGAGCCGAAAAGAGACAAAAACACCTTTGATAGCTCTAAAGGTTGATACACTGGGAAACCTAAACATTCTTTACCCTGTATGTGGGTGGAATTAACAGCCGTGCACGCTGCCAGTACGAGGACCGGGCCTGTTAATTAACTGCAGCTGTGACCCTTGACCCCCCCCCAGCACCTGATAGGTGAGTCACACGGCGCCGGTCCTCCACAGTAGTGTTTGCCACATGTCTTCATCAAAGCAGCCGTAATCCAGACACTGTTGATATTAGCTCTGGCGGCTCAGGATGCATCCACTATATATGTATATATACATATATATATATATGTTTTCTCCCTGTTTAAGCTCCATATAGTTTCATAGACCTGATTATCTTGAGCCACCGCGATGCTGAATGTCCTCCCGGTCCATTTGTCGTCCCACATGTGGCCGCCAGGTAGTGGGCAGGTTAGCGTGAGACTCTGGGAGACGGGAACGGGCAGATGTGCAGGGGGAGTGCAGGTGCTCGAGTGGAGGGAAGGATGGACGGGTGCGGAGGGGGGGATCTGGGTGCCCACATGGTCCGAGTCTCTTCCATTAGTTTTCATCAGCAAAGCAGAGCTAGATCGCTGCTGAGGCACAAAAAAAAAAAAAACATGCTGGCTTAACCAAAGTATCACTGTTTAAGGGCCAACCCACGTCAGGTCTAAATCATCTGCTGTTTGGATATACAGTAAAAACACATGGGGGGAGACCGTTTTGAGTTTTCTGTCAAATCCAGCGACCGGAGAGGAGTCACGTGACGTTGACACGAGTCTGGCATTAATTCAAAGTTTATTCACTCGACCCCAACTCGAAAAGGAGCGTAGGAGCGTCACATGTTACAATAAATTTGACTATATGACCACCTGTCTGTCTGGTCTAGACTGGAGTATAATGGATGGAATTCCATCCAATTTTGTGCAGGCATTCATGACTTTGGTGACCCCCACCGCCCCCACCCCCTCCGTGACTTCTCCTCTGGCACTGCAAGCAAGTCAAATCTGACCTGCACTTTGATTTTGCAAATATCTGCAAAACATGCAGCTGTACTTTGGGTTTACTCTCAGTAAGCAGGCTTCACAAGTAGGTTCACAAAGCCTTAGCGTTTTTATGACAACTGGAGAAAAAAAGCCAAAAACATTACAGTCAAAACAAAAAAAATCCGAAGTAGTTCTACAGGGCGCTGCGCGGCTCACGCCTATTGCCAGGGCTACTGCTCAAAAACTGGATCCAGCATCAAACTTCCTGCTTCATGCATTTCAACGGGTTTTTTTTTTCACCTAAACTTTCATCTTTTTTTTTTTTTTTTTTTTACCCCTGGCAGATTACGCTGCACATTTGTACCATTTAAGGTTATTCACTCACGGCGAAATGCTTTCATTTGAATAAAAACTCAAGATATGGAGATTAATTATCATGATAAAACATGGTTTTCCACCACTGATCCTTTGTGTTGCTATGAAACTGCTTAATTATGATTTATTTTTGATGCATTGCTTAAGGCAAACCGCCGAGCTACAAATCAAAAATATTCTTTCCATGAGCCTGCTGCACTCATCCTTGGCCAAAATGATCGCACTTTGGACTAAAATCTGTTTATTTTCAGGAAGATTAATGATGGACTTCAAGCGATGAGTGTTTTTCATAATGAGTAAATGACTGTGGAGTAAAAAGCATAGGGTAGAAGAGGTGTGGAAAGGCTGATGGGTGGTGGTAATGGCGGTGGAGAGGCCGATAACGTGTAACGCGGTGGAAGCGTTGGGACTCGATGTTCCTCCAACTCCATCCCTTCTTGAGCTCATAAGCAACCTCTGTAAACTCAGCCAATCCCACTCCTTCCCCACCTTCCGCACGCCCCTCACAAAAATAATGAAGCTTGCCACCATCTGTGTAAACAGGCCTCGCCGGCGTGGGCCGCAGTCGCTCTCTCCCGCTCCGCTTCCTACGGCCACAAGGCTCCGTGTGTCCCCAGTTCTGAGGCCGAGCGCGGTGGCAGCGAAGGGAAGAGGATGGGAGCGGTAAGAGAGAAAGAGAGAGAGAGAGAGACGGGAAAAGAGGGCGGAGAGGAACAGGCGGATGAAGTTACCCTCTCATTGGACCCTTGTTGGTCTTCCGCCACGGAGCTTTCTCAAATCAATCTGGGGATAAAACCCTTAAGATTAGCCAGAAGGCAGGAAGAAGAGCCCTGGTTTTAATTTCTGTGGATACAAGTGCCGAGCCGGCCCGGGTTCTCATCATCCGCGCGAGGGGGGGGGCCCACCGGCGTTTGATTCGTTTTGTAGGCCCCCGTGCATTTTTCTGTGTTTGTGTGTGCCTCTCGGAAAAGCGTTTGTTTGCTCAAGAGCTTTATTTACATTCACAGGCACTTTTGGACGCACTAAATTGATTCCAGGCCCATTCCTGGGTCGTGTCCATCAGCCCCAGCCACAGTCCACAAACACTCCGCACACAGCGGGACCATTCTGGAGGCTCTGGAGGCCTTTCGCTGCCGGCCCGCCGCGCAGCGACACACAGCAGCCATTTTGTGGGAAACGTTTTAAAAGCCTCGTTGAGGGTTTTGGGTGGTTTGCATTTTACGCGTTTAACCCTCTGCTCGCACCTTCCTCCGTCGGCACGGCCTTTCTCTTCCTTTCTTCCAGTCCGCCCCAACACACACACACACACACACACACACCTCATCCAGCCCTCGCTCTTGTTTTTCCAGCCCGCTCTCGAAAGTGATGCAGTGAACATCGCAGGAGTCCCGCTGTGGATAGACTCCGAGCTGTTGGTAGGAAACCGCAGAATAACCACAATAAAAAAAAGGGGCTCGGATAGATAGCGCGAGAGCACGACAGGAGCTCTCTGCGTGTACAGTCAGACAAATTGTCACTCTCGGCCCACTTTTCTAGTCTGCCCTTCCATGGCAGGAATGTAGGGCGAATTCTGCATGTTTGTTGGCAGGGCCGGTTGCACAACAAACACACGTCTCACTCTGCCAGCAGTTCCTCCTCTGGAATGACTTCTGGGCCCGGGAGGAGAAGTGTAAACAGATCTACGTGGGACGTCAGCTTCCCTCCTTATTATAAGATAAAGATAGTATCCTGAGAATGTCTTCCCTGACCGCGACCTCCCCCGGGCCGTATTCGAGCGCTGACCCGTCGGTCATCAGCTCGGCTCCGTACGCGGCCGCTCCCGCCTCGCTCTGATAAGAACGGCCATTGTCCCGTCCCCGCAGATACGGCCCTCGCCGCCACTCCCCGTCAACCTCTGACCCTGCGTCAGCACCGACCGCCGAGCTTCAGAGGGGGTTACAGGCCTCCTCTGTGCGCGGCAGAGTTCCCCTCCCTGAGCGAGCCCCTTGCCCTCAGCGCAGAATCAACTCTTTGTATGTTTGATTTGTTATGGGTGTTTTTTTTTTTTCGCCCCTCGCTCACTCGCTCGCTCGCTCGCACTCTTTCCATCCTCACAAGCTCCGGGCCCCGGCCGCTACCAGGAATTCTCGGCCTTCAAATTTATGCCTCCGTTTGGAGCTTTTTTATTTCTCTCCGAGCTCCCTCTCGTTCTCCTTTCTACAATCATATTAGCCGTTACTGGAAGTGAGCTCTATAAATAACATTGGAGTAAATCTAATTTGTACAGCGCGAGGGGGGGGGGGGGGGTGGAGCAAACCCATGAATTTAGACTCAGGAAAGTCTGTATGTCTCCTTCAGTCTCATTTTTGCACCTTTCTTTTTTTTCCTCTTTTTACTTTTTCTAAACTCCATTACCTCTGTTTATGGCGCGTCTTTTTTTGGCATCACATCACCATGTCTTACTCTCTTGCCCTCTATGTGGGAGGGTCCCTCAGCCTAGAATAACAGTGAGTGTTGTGGAGGTTGTGAGGCCAGAGCAGCTCAGAGAGCGGTGCTGTTGCAAACGCCCGGGGCAGGGCCTCCTCTGGGCGTCCCGTTTGTCTTGGCCCGACATTCCCAGCCTCTCCGAGTGCCCCTGTGGTCGGCCTGTGGGTGTGGAGGCAGACGGTCACATTCCCGCCAGCCCATGGACAGAAGCATCCCGCACCGCTCCCTCAGTTCCTTCCCGGCTCTCAATCAGCAATGTCCCGAGACAAACAACCCTGACCAAGTCAGAGGAGCAACAGAATGTGACCGGAGCTTTACGAAACAGGCCAATAATCACAGTCCAGCTCCTTATCTCCTGCCCTCTGCCAGATAAGACCCGCTCAATCAATTGAGCAGCTCCTATCATGTTTTTGCAGGAGCATTGTCTTCGTGTTGTGGACACACACACACATATGCACACATCCATTTATAAATCTGCTGAGTGTAATATCCAAGTCAATAGTTTTCTCTGCAGAGATGAGACAAGTGATAAAATATTTGCTTTACCTCGGAAACCATAATAACTTTTAAGCTGTTGAATCTTGAAAACCTAGATCAAATTTGACCAGCCTAGGTGTGTTATGCGCACACAGCGTCTGCCAATGTAGCAGCAATCTAAACCATCTCTCCAGTTTCATAAGAAGCACCTGTGTTTGGAGACTTAACATTCCACATACTTATCTGACCAAAAAAAAAAAAAGAAGGAAAAAAAAAAGGTCTTTGTGCATAGCACACATGTACCAAATAAACTGTACTGGACCATGAAGGTACACGCTTGGAGAGGGGTTATAATAATGTGTCAACTGGCCGCTGATGTTCACCGGTACCCAGGAGTAATTCTTTAAAGGGGAGATGTTTACTAGAGACGCAAGACAGCGCAAATGAACCATTTCCTGTGATTTTCCGTGTCCTATAATCATCACCTGGAGTTGTGCGTGCTGTGCGGGCGAACGCTTTTCCACTCGCTGTGGCAATTCTCCTGCATAGTTTGCTTGTTGTGACAACTTCAAACTGTAAACGACGAGCCTGGGGGCCCCCGAGGACTGTTGACAACAAAACTCCAGAATCCCCCCCCCCCCCTTCCTCCACCTCAGTTTCCACCTATACATGTATATACACACACACACACACACAGGCTCCGGCCACTGTTTTCCCTGCGAGGGGGATCCACAGAGACAGCCCCCCCCTCGGCCCCCCCGCCCTGGAAATACCAGAATTTATCCGCCCGTTCTCCCGAGGAATGGCCACTGAAGAGGACACAAGGCTGCAGCCTGACCGCGTCCCCGTCTGTTGACTGGCATGTGACTTCCCTTCTTACCGCGCCGCCTTAGCGTAACCAATCAATGGCTGGACTGTTGACCTCTCCCCTGGGCTGTAACTCGACCTCATGAGGCCTGAGATAATGCCGGCAGCCGTACGCCGGCAAGGTGGCGTTCCTCCGAAGGAGTGATATGATTGCGAAATGGAAGCTTTGAATTGAGCAGGCAGAAGGGGGGGGTCGTTTTCCCCTGAAAGCCACACGGGCCCACGCCGGTCACATTAATGATGGTCGGGATTGTGGCCCTATTTATAGCCAATGGTTATCCATCTATTTGGCTAATAGTCCCTGTCTGTCCACTGTCCTGGCTCCCTAAAAGGCCACAAAAAAGGAGGGGAGGGTGAATCTATCAGTGGTGGATCACTTCTCTCTGTGCGTTTCTCACTCTTACTATTCGTTGCTATGCACACACACACACACACACACAGACACAGGTGTTCATCACTAATTATACCAGGATATTATTAGTCCCAGTCCGGCGTAGTAGCCGAGTACAGGGGATCCAAGTTTGCATAGTGTTCTGTCCCCGTTGGGTTGTTTTTAAAGCCGGCAGAACAAGGCCCCTCTGTGGTTGTGCTCATGTCAAAGTGTTTAAACTAGCAAGAAAGACCCTTTTTTCCCCTCGTTTGAGGGATTTTTTTTCACAGCCTGAGACTTTTTTCGTCGCACACACACACACATTACGGCCGCTGTAAAGCACACCAACACAATGCTCTGTCCCGCTTTGTCTCTCGCTTGTTTTTCACAAACACACACACCACTCAATCATCCGCACACAACCACACACAAATGCAGACACACACACAAACACGCACACACTCTTATCCACAGTGTATATAAAAGCTGTATCGAATTGCACCTTGAGCTTAATTGGCTCGGCGGTACAGTGCGCCGCTGTCGACAGTGACAAATCGTTCTTTCAGAGCCCCAAAGAATGTCAGACCGCTGCCATGTCAGAGGACACAGAGAGAGGAAAAAAAGTTAATTGTCCCCTGGCCGGCGTTCAAATGATGCCGTAACGGCAAAGAAATTCGTAGGAGATGCAGTTTCGAAGCTTTGGAGGTTTATTTATTTGCCTGCTTCCTCTGTTTAAGACGCTGCCTGGCAGCGTAGGGCCCGTGGGCACCATGGGCCCTAGAAGTAGGCCCCCTACCCCCCAACACACACATACATACACACACATGCACACACACACACACACACTGTCTTTCCATTGAAGTAGAGCATGCCGAAGCTTTAGACGAACTCTTAACTGCTCTCTGACCACAGAGTGGTTAAGATCAGCCACTTCCTCCCACTGGATGACTCCCACTAGGGAGAACAGTACACAGATCAGATGAGACATCTAATCTAATTTGGAGCTGTATGTTATTTTAGGAGCACATATATGACACTGTGCATATATGTGAGAGTGTGTGTGTGTAGCCACCACGACTGTTTGGGGGTTAGGTATGTCCGAAATGCACCAATGTGTGTGCACGTGTGTGTGTATGCATGTGTGTTTGGAGAAGTGCTCTGCATCTGGCCTGACGGGGGGACAGCTCAGCTCATAGTTGGCGTTCCTAACTATAGTGCTGCTTTATTGCTGATATCCTCCTGCCCTGGCTCATAACCTCGTTTCAGGCTCCCTCACATCTTTCTGCCAGACGAAGTGTCACACACACGCATGCACACACACACACACACACACACACAGACACACACGTACGTACGCATGCGAGGAGGAAGAGCTCTGCTCAGTGTCAGTAGGAGAACAGCTGTGGATGCAGAGCAGGCGGACGGCAGCAGTGAGAGCAGAGCAGCAGGTGACCATGAAGTCACTGCAGTGCACAACAGATGGAGGAGAATGGAAGTAAACAGGAAAATAAAGGACATGCATCATGGAACGAGGGAATTTCCAATAAAGATTTGTTTATTTAAAAAAAGAGAAACATCCACATAGTAGTACACGGGAGTTTCCCAGTCTAACCACAGTCTACAGTTGATACCTGAACAAGCCCTGTTGGTGCAAATGGGTTAAGTGGCTTGCTTAAGGGCGTCTTTACAGTAATTGTGTGGCGGGACAGGTGAAAGTGAAGGATGACGGGCTGGCTGCAGCGGATGGGATCACTAGTGACGTGGAGAACACAAGGTTGTCCCTGAAGTCATTTAGCCGCTTCCTCAAAATAACAGAATGGTGCAACCAGACAAATTTAGGATGCAAATGTAAATAAGAAAAAGAAGTACAATGCTTGACTGTCAATTTGACTTCTGGCTGGCGTGTTCGTTTTAATAAAACCGTCTTTTTTTGTGATCAACTCTTTATTCAGGTAACGCAGCGCTAAATTGTAGCTCACCAAGCACAAAATGATTTAGGAAGGTCACTAAATAGGAAGGGTTATGTGAACAGAAATGAGGTCATGGTGAGGTGAAAGGTTGGGTTTCTTTAAGCCTCTGAATGTGATCCTGATAGCTGTGCACCAATTGATCACTGTATCGACTCAAATTCTGGCAGCTGACCCTTCAAGTGAACTAAAGTCTGAAAAAAAGGTTTTCCAGCTTCTCTTCATGAGAATAGAGGCTTCAAACCACTTTTCTAATAATCTAATAATCAGTTTCTCCTGAAACAATGACAATATGAATCCAAATAGATAAAGAGCAGGGCAGCTGTGAAGGACTTTATCAACAATAGTTCCATTATTATTATCATATTGCTATATTCCCAAAAGGGTTTCATAACAGAAGACTTAAGAACAGTACCTTAAGACTATGTTAACCAATTAATATAATCTATGTACAAACTCATAGTAAATTATGTTGAGTTCATGATTTTGAAATGAGAGATTGAAAACCTTCTCCCCAGTTTTTTTTTGTTAATGCGAGCGCTGTGGTGTCACAAGAGGGGAGTTTCAAATCATGGTTGGAAAGAGGAGAAAGTAAAAGATATATATAAATACAAATATTTAAAGAGGCATTTATTGGGTCTATCTAAATGTACATTTTGTGTTCATGTTGTTTTCATGTCATTTAAAAGTCAATTTGTATTTTTTTTTTTTTCACAAAAGTCACAAAATGGCACCAAATGTCAACCGGTGTAACCAAAACTAAACTAAAACTAAAAATAAAAAAACTGAAGCAACAGGTTCAGTCTTAATGGTAAAAGCCGCCACCAAAGTGTGTTGGTTAGAAGTGCATCCCACGGTACTCTCTATATTATGAATAAAGTATTAAAAAGAAAAACATGAAGAGTCTGCAAGAGAGTAGTATTGCTTCAAATGAAAAAGAAAGAGATCTTGATGGTTAAGACATCACCTGAACTCCTTTTTTAAACTGGGGAAAAAAGAAGGTAATTTGTGATATTTACACAATAGATAAATGTCTGGCTACACAGTACGAAATGGATAGTGTGATAGACATGATGAGACAAATATGTGATTTGTAGTCTTGAATCCTGATTGGAAAGAATAAAGAATTTTCCAAAGGCCGCCACTACGTAACCGAAGAAGTGTCCAACCAGGTATGTCTGGATTTCCGTCAGAACGACCAATAATGGGGTTTAATGTTTGGTAAGGAGATGCCGGCACAGGTCATGGGGCAAGAAACAGTGGAAAAGCTGATCCTCTCCAAAAGAATTCCTCCACGTAGAATCAAGGTCCACAAAAAAAAACGTGTCCAAGGAAAGTCTTTCATGGAAGTATATTCATTTTCATGACAGAAACACGACCATGGAGACCAGCAGCTAGACCAGACAAGCTGTTAAGATCTTTCACGGCTCTAAGAATAACTGAGTGGAAGTTATGTAAGCGGTTGATGAGTTTGATGAAAAGGGAAAGACTGTGTGCAGCTCTCCTTCAGTCAGCTAAGAGGCTACCAGCATATTTGATGGAGATGAAGTGCCTCTTTATTCGAGTGTCTATCTGTAAAAAGGATGACTCACGGGCCCTGATGGATGGATCCATGCATATCAATGCACCGGCACCAGTGTTCTGATCATCATGAATTGCCCTTTTTTTGTCCGTTCTTTAAGGAGAAACTGCTGCATTCAGTGTTTTTAGTGGTTGTTCTGTGTCAAAAAAAACATGAACCTGTTTTATTCTGTGTTTTTGCTGGTTTTGATTATCAGCGCCGTTTGTTTGGAAGAGAGAGACAGAGAGAGAGAGAGAGAGGCCTCTGAGGATATTTCAGCTCCCGGTAAAAAAAAAGCTCCTGCACGATGAGCACTGTGAAACACCATCTTTGTTTTAACGTTTCATGCTATAACGTTGACCACACATTTTTTTTGTGACCGGTTGGGAAAGAATCACACTAACACACAGGTTTGCTAGGCAGATTGTTTTTAATCTAAGAGAGTTTTCATGCTAAGATAATCTAATTGCCGCAGGCTGTCGCTCCACGGTTGATGCGTGCTGGTTTGGATTCCAGCACGGCAAAGACAACAAAACACGGGCTTTCTCGACACGTTTGGAAATCACATCGACTGTGAACGCTTCTATTTGCTCAATGATCCTCGTTATTGACTCTGGAGTGTCTCCTCACACAGATCTATAAATCCCCCTCCTGGCACCCAGAAACACAACTGGAGTGATTCATCACATCAACAGCAAAGCTCTGACAGAATCTGTCTCTCTCTCTCTGCACCTTTTCCCTCTTTACAACTGATTCAGGGATTTATTCGAGTATATCCTGCTACTAACTTTAAATATCCTGTACATGTACTGACCCAAGCAGTATCATGAAAGCACACACACTTGTGCGTTTCCTATTCCGAGTCGTGACATCACGCGGCTGTATGTGGTTTCTGTTTTTTCTTTTTTTTTTTTTTTTTCCCCCCGCATCTCACCACTTTTAATTTACTTTTCAACACTCGGGGGCTCAGCGAAATATATGTATGTGTGATTCAGCATGTGTTTGCAACAATAACACGCGGCATCTGGTTATGTGGAGCCTTGGGTTTTCTGCTTCTCCCGATGTAACATTGTTTTTACAGCTGTGAGAGGCATCATGCGAAAGGAGGACAGACATACCACACGTGTTTTTCAGCTCTGTGACAATGTTTGTTCTAATTGTCTCCATCCTTTTTCCTGCTTCTCTCATATTCTCCATTCTTCTGCTCCCCTTCTATATCTCCCATCAATCTCCTCTGTCTCCGTCCCCGTCCCTGTCTCCGCCTGCCCCCCCCCACCCCTCCCTCTCTCAGACCTTGCTGATAACCTGGCAATGGACGACTTCACCTTCCAGGAGCAGCTGTTGACCCCTCGGTTAGCCACAGCCGGCGTGGGAGGCGTGTCCTCGCCCGCGGCTCCGCTGTGGAGGAGCTACCTGGTCCCCGGGCTCGCCGTGGTGCTCGCTCTCCTCCTGCCTCGTCGCCACTGACCACCCGCCCTGCGCACTCACACGCCGCCGTCACAGCACAAACTCCGTGTAATGTGACACTCGGAACATGCTACTTTCTCTTTATCTGTCTCAACAAAATTCTGTTGTGATTTATTCAAAAGCTGTTAAAAATAAAAAAAAAAGAAACCACTGGCTGTTCTCAACCAAAGCTATTAAAGCACACCAGATTAACTTAGGGCATTGAGTTAATAAGAAATTTGCCCTCTGGTCCAATCTGCAAGTTTCTTCACTAAATTTATCCCAACATTCGTGCCCTCCAGCATTTGCTCTCATACTGACTTCTGGGCCCTCATCATTAGAGAGCTTTTGTCATTGACCCGCAAGTGAGGAGCTACTTGGAAAACAAGACACACACAACGGGCCTTTTCTAAAATGCTCCCTCTCCGTCTACACTGACTTATCAACCGGCAGGAAACGAGCTGGGAGTAAAAGCAGTCTCCTCCATGGCAGTAAATGAACCCCAGGACTTAGGACTGACCATCAGCTGGGAGGTTTTAGTCAACTCACACACGGAGGAGAATCCCTCACATGAAGACGCACTGTACCCTAAAATGCTCTCTTAGTACTAAAAACTCACTCTTTTCTCTTTCTCTATCATCGTTTGTGTCCTAGCATTAGATAAATTATTTCCGACTTAATTCCTTCACTCCGACTGTCAGTGTTTGCTTTATTTCCTAATGCTGCTCCTTGTTTTAAACAGTAACAGCTCCTATGAATATAACTGTACAAATGTATGTTTCTCTGTGTTGGTGCCATGTTTACAAGAAAAAAAAAATGTTGATTTGCATTATTGGATTAAAAAAAACAGCTGCTTATTCATTACCACTGCTGGTAAAGCTGGGAGTGATATGGAAACTATAAATATGTACAGAAATGTGTGTAAATTGTTTTGTTTTTTTATGCCGGTTTGCACCAGGCTCACGTCTCTCAACGTCGGCCCTGTTGTTTTTGTTCTTTTTTAACCGTGAGAATTTTGTCAGTTTTTTTTTTTTTCCTAAACAGACTGAATTTAAAAAGCTGCCACTGCTGCTGCTGCTGCCCAGCTGTCCACGCAGTGGCGAGCAGACAACAACTAATAACAATAATGATTTAGTTGTGCCAGTACATCATGTCAATGAGCCACCACACAGAGCATTGGGGCCTTTAACACCAGATCACCTAAACAGAACGTGGCCTCAGTACATGTTATTAGTCACACGTGTGACTGCAACCAGAACGCCAATATCACAGAACTGGGGGAATGGTATTAATTCAATGACCGGTAACATGTTTCTTTAATTTATTCACTCAGTTGCAATGTTGTTGGTTGAATTTGAATGTAAAATAAACACAAACCATGTTTTTACTGTTTCGTGCCAACGCAACAATCTGAGCAATTTCCATTCTCGGTTATTTAATCAATTTTGTTCAAAACATAGTTTTGGGAGTAAGTAAGGGAACTTGTTTGTGACAGATCAGAAGACTGTACCGCAAATCAATTGTCAATTCATCACTTTCACTTTTTTTCCTCCCCTTAATTCACATGCGTTGTCATCACTTCCAAGTGGTTCAGTTATTTTTGTTATTCCCAGCCTTCAGGCCACTGTCTTTAAATGATAAATATTTTGTGTGAATGATGAATGTAAGATGGGGGAAATTATACAACATGGCTCCCTATTCGTGACTTCTTAACTGCAGCTACACTGACATGAAATAGTAGGAAAACACAGATGTTACCAATGATACTAATTATTATTTTGTTCCATTCAGGTCAAACGCACAATATCGGCATCCTGACTCTGCAGTTAGCTGCCGATATGATGTGTTTTGGCTCACTGGAAACACTCAGTAGTAGTATATGACTTTCATTCCACCCACCTCAAACCAATAAGAACACCTGCAAAAAATACAAATGCAATAGTTACATTAAAAAAAAGCTTTAAGGCTATTTAATAATAATATTCCACCCTAATAACTCTCTCGCTTAAAGAGCAAATTCCACATTATATCATACATAGAGTTTTCAAAAGTACTGAGTCAAGAGTCTCTGGACTTGTTTTCAGATTTTCAGGATCTGGGTATATAATTTGGATATACCACAACCTGGATGACTAAGAATCCTAACAGACGGCCTGTGCTGCAGCAGCTTCTATGTACTTCACACCTGACCACACCCCTCGGGTGTGGTGTGTTGTGCTTGTGGCTACACCCCCAACTGTGATGTAGCATTACATCGGCCTGAACTGAAACCACCAAATTGCAGCACATGCTAAAAAAGTACTTTTTTTCTCTCTCTCTTTCTCAAGGTATCTCCATTGCAGCAACACAGACATCCATGTCAAGAGTGACTTCAGCGATCTAACACACCACCAGTAAATGTTAGGTTTTGGTGTCAGTTCCTCAGAATCAAAGACCAGAGGCGTCTTTCTAGTCTTTGCACAGCTTTTAACAATCAGGGAGTGATCCATTGTACAAACAACAGATGCCACTCTGTACACCAACAGTAGCCTCAGTAGATTCCAGTGCATCTACAAGATTTGCGTTTTGAGTAAGAGGGCATGACTCGACTGCTCTTCTTGAGTGGAAAAACTCTCACTGACATACAGCATAAATTCCTGCTACATGGGAATGGCCAAATCCTTCACAACTTCCTGCTTAGCTTTTCTTGATACTTTAATCGCCACTTCTCATTGTGTGTTATCAGTTTTTTGTGGTGCTTTTTTTGAAATAAGGTTTCTGGCTAAATTATATGACGAATTAAATAATTTAAATCAAAATTTAAAAGAAGAGTTTAGTTCAACAGAAATTCCCATGAGACAGCGCCACACTAACTGGTTGGGATGTGAATTCAGTGTTGTTGAGTTACAAAGTTACACCACCAACTATTCGCCTGGCAGCACACTACAGTCTTTTCATAGAAGTTGCTGTATCAAACGTGGCAGTCTGCACACAAAAAAGAAGAGCCAGAAGTTTGCCAGTTGCTGGAACCTGTTTTCAAGAGCTTTGTCATGTAAATGCAGCCCTATTTAACAAGTTCTCTGTGCTGAGAAGCGCTTGTTGGAAATGTAGGATGTCATTTACTGCGGTAGGTTGACATAAATTGGATGAACTAAAATGACACGTCAGAAGAATACCTGATAAGGCACCTTGAACATCACAGATTTAGGTATTTGGGTGAATTTTTCTTCTTAGTACAAAGGAAAATAAAAGAAAGATTATAAATAACACACACACAATGTTACAAGTACATATATGTTACTTTATGTGCTTTTCACTCTCTGATCCACTTCAAAGCCCTGCATGAATCATATAATTTATGTGTCTATGGACTGCGCTTGAAGTTCTCAGAATCCTCAAAGTAGCATGTGAATCATGTCTGTTTTTCCTTGGATCAGCGTGTCTCACTGCCAGCAGACTATGAACCACTCCGGGCGCAAGATCTCCTCTGCTCCCTCACTGCGGGGTTTCTCCGTATTGAGTCCCCATCAGTGCTACCCCTGAAGTCACCTTCAGGCAGGTAGCAGACACCCGCCGACGCTCGCCAATGAAACCAGGTTCATTAGCCCTAATTGTTTGTGTCAACTTTCCTAACAAGGTCAATTAAACATCTGTCACTGCAAACACGCCTCAAAATCCTGTCTCTGTTTTGCCTTCTGCTCTGCTGTAACTTTTCACACCCACGCAACCCCCCCCCCCGCTCCCCGCATCCAGATGAAAATGCCATTGCCATCCAGCTGTGCTTTTCTCTCCCCAACTGGATTGCAGCTTTTAAGATGGAAAAGAGAGGCTGATTATTAGGAGATGAGCAAACGCTGGTTTGCAGAGAGAACAGCAGCTAACCCAGGATTGGGAGGGGGGGGCTATACTCTGAATGCTAATGCGAGGCTGGAGAAAGGGCAAACAGGCCTATTGAAATGCAGAGTTCACGTGTTTTCTTAGGGTAATATTGGGGCAATGTTGAAACAGCACACATTATGAGAGTGAAAGGTCAATTTGATGTTAGTCAGCAGGAACAGTGAGAATAGCTGACTACCAGGAATTGTTGCATTTTCTGCCCGAGCGATTGCTCCCTTATGAATATGTATTTCAGCATTATTTCGTGGGCACACAAAGACGTTTGGGCTCGGGTACCTTCATGAGCCCTGAGGGGTCATCAAACGGTGCATATAAATTAAACTAACAATATAATTCAGGTGCTTCGGCGTGCTTGAGCTCCCCCAGTCCAGTCCAATTTTTACCAAGCTGGATGTTGGAATTCCTCTGTCGGGGAGAAAAGCTTGAGACATGTCACATCGTTCAAAGCTCATTCATGTCTAATTACCATGGCACCGGACCATTTTCTTACCTTTTGTTGGCCTATTGAGAGGAGCGCCGGGCCCACGCTCTCCCATACACACAGCTCCAGCATCCTCCTCCTGCTCCTCAGCAACCCCTGGCTTCCCTTGCAGCAGCCGCAGTCACACAGATTGAATTGAGCCGCCTGTGGAATGTGGACACAAAAGGAGGAATGTCATTTTGCTGAGTGCTACCCCCCCGCAAACTCTAATGGACGTGTGCGCACACACACACACACACACACACACACACACAAGCACCCCACAAGTCCAAGCATGTTTAAACTCAGGGGGTAGAGAGTTGTATTATGACTTTTTTTCTTTTAATTATGGTATTTTCTAACAGGACAAGACTACAACCTGTGTGCATATGTACCACAGATAAGAATAGTACATATATATATATATATATATATATATATATATATATATATATATATATATATGAGGAGACAAAAAATACACAAAAAATAAATAAATCTGACTAGAGAAGAGAACAGATAATCTCAGCAGGTAGAGAACACGGAGGGGGAGAATAGAAGTTGAATAATTGACATCCTCCAAAAAAAAGCAACCTTAAATATTTCCAAATGAAGGAACAAAAGTTTACACAATTGAGGTATGAATGACTCCAGCCGCAGCTGCTCAGACGTTTTTTGTCAAAAATCGAAATGTACTGCATTTCCTGTCATTATAGTGATTTTCCTGTTCTGTTTCATGCCTCCGACAAATCCGTGTTTTGACAGTTTTATAAATCTCCCATTACTTTTTGTCACCTCGCAGCGCTCCAGCGTGCCCCGAGCAGACTGTTTACTGTGGTTTACATCGCTGGACGCCGTTTGACAGGCGGGCAGCTGCGTATTAGAAACACAACTGTCCCATTGCTAACAGCCTGACCCGTGTTTGTGTAAAGAGCGGGCCTGTAAATTCTGACTCCACGGTTAATGTAACACCAGCCAAATTTTTAATCTGAGGATTTAAAACAAATCAATATGTAAAGGCTGAAAAAAAAGTCATGATTTGTGATGTAAATGTTATGCAATAAATAATATTCGGAAAACTCTTTGTCAAATAAATAAAGCGGTTATGAAACCTCACTCAAGATATTTAACTAGAAACTGATCTTTTCAACATGGGGCACGTGGCCCACCACAGGTCGCCCGACAAAACAGGACAAAACGCTTTCATTTTCACTATTTCAATTATTTATGTTCAAGGTAGTGAGAGAAACATGTGGCAAGTCTGTGTGGTTCAAAGGATTCTTTATCTCCTGTGTTATCTCCACCCCAACAGTAAAAAAAAAAAACAGATAAAAAAATCCTCCAAAAAAAAAAAAACAGGGGAGTCTGCAATGAAAGAGATTTGTGATTTTACATTGTAATATTTTTATTTTTTTTTATTTATGTCACCAGTAATAAATCCTGATGTCTTGGCCCAGTGTGGCTCCACCTTGTGCTCCAGTCCTGAGGTTAGTACGAGTCTAGACTTTGTGAGGAGAGATGCAGGACTGGTGAAGTCCCAGCTCCACGCTCCACCCCTGGTGTTCCTGCTTTCCAGGTCTTTGTCCCCCGGAACTCGCACTCACTCCTGGGTGTCCACCAGGGCTTTTTTCCCCTCTCTCTCTCTCTCTCTCTCTCTCTCTCTCCCCCCTCTAGCTTGCATCTGGATTCCAGTACGACCAGCATACAGTCCAGTGTCCAGTTCTACAGAAACCACGGCCTCCTCCTCAAGTTTGGAAGGAAAGAAGAAGACGAAGAAGGAAAAAAAACACATTTTTTTCTCCCCGGCAACTTTTTCTACCGCCTCCTCTCCTCTCGTCAGGGCTGTGAAGCAGCAGCAGTGTGACTGAGATTCTTTGCCCTGTAGTTACAGAAAGAAAAAAAAAAAGTTTCGAACTGTTGTTTGGGCCGCTCGTTCTTCTCCTTCGCGTGTTTTTTTCTATCTCTCTCTCTCCTCCGACTGAGGCTGGAACTCGACACTTTTCTTTAAATATCCGAGTTGTTAGCGGACTTGGTTCGAAGTTGTTTTCGGCTTGTTTTCGGTGTGTGTTTTTTTTCTCGCCCTCCAATGATCTTTCCCTCGAAGTCGCTGCAGCTGTGAATGAAGTGTCTGTTTCTCCATGAGGAAACTCAGCGTGGGAGTCGCACAAACTTTGTCCTAGCTTCGTTTATACACACCTGAGCGACTGTCGCATTTTTTCTCCCCCAACTCTTTTTTTGAGCTTTTTATAGTTTTTAAATATATATATCTATTCGGTGTGTGTTCGGGCCTGACACAGAATGAAGACGCTGCTGCTGCTGCTGGCTGTGGTTTCCACGCTGTCTGTCTCTAATGTTTCTGCGGAGCAAAAGCTGAAAAACTGCAACGAAGTCCGCGCCGCGTACAGCTCCAAAGGCTTCAACGTCAACGATGTCCCCAACAAAGGAGTCCCCGGTGAGTCCCACCGACACGTTTTAATCTGCTTTTACTAGCACCGGTTCCCAAACTGGAGGCCGGGACCCCCCCCCACTATACGGGTCGTGGAGGGGTCTCCTGGTGGTCCTACGGCTGGATAACTTTTTTTTTTAAGCTAGAAAAGTTAGCAGCGTTGCTAACTCACTGCGGTGCAATGTAAAGTAACAACACCGCCTTATAGTGAAGGTTTGGTTGGATATTTATACTTTACGTGAGGTTTTCTATGTGTTAAAATTTCAGTTTTTTTCTCCACTACATTCCCTCTAAACCATTTTAATTACCTAATACATCGACATCGATTATTCTGGATTAAAAGTCCATTCACACAATGATTTGTGAAATCTGAACTCTGGTGATGCACAAATTCTTTAGACAACACAACATTTACTTGTACTTTAAATACTTACATTCAATATCAGAACATTACTTTTAATACTCTTATACAGTAAATATCAGATAATTTAAGACTTTTTACTCAAGTGATATACTAATAGGCGACTTTAACCTCTACCAAAGTACTTTTCATGTGTGGCCTTCAGGTTCTCACCACTACTACAAGTAAGAAGTTATAGCTAACTACCTGTAAACCATTCCCCACATTGTTTACTAAAGACGAAATGCTCTTAAATGTAGGATCTAGCTTAAAAGTTAGTGCAGAACAGTTAAATGTCACTTCAGCCTTTTCAAGCTAAATTAATGACATTCTGAATGGAAACATGGTTAATCGTGTGTTACAGTACAAGTCAGGGGAAGTAACGCAGAAACGTTTGGGATGTAATCTACAGGCAAATGTGCGGCTGGCAGCAGTTCACTACACTAGTGGGTAAATATAGCCTTCATTTAGGAAATACTTGTAGGTAATTCATAACAATAAAGAGGTATAATCAACACACAAAGTCTGCTCCCCACTGAAAGAAGCCAGGCCTGTGTTTATTCCCAAGCTTCCTTTGTACAGACTCCTATGGCTGTGAAGTGAAGGCAGCCGGCAGTGATTTAGTAAACATTCCTTCGCATTGTGAACCAGGCTTATGGATTTTTTTCCCTTCTTCTCTGTGGGTTAATTTAACTCTGTGGTTTTCACATTTTCAGCATAAGCACATGTTGTTCCCCTACATCTGCCTCTAGTCTGCGAGGCAGGATGTAATGCGCCGATGAAGACTTCCTGGTAATAAATATGAACTGTGATGTAGTCAGACAAGAGGTGAGAAGGCAAATCAATTTAGCTAATAATGAGTTAAACCCGAGTAATGGAAACCTATGTAGGGGGGCTTTTACAATGAAGGCTTGAGGGGAGCAGGGGAAGGGGGTTGGGGTTTGAAATTCCACTGTGTCCTGCATACTTTAAGTCCCTCCCTTCTCTTCTTTCCTTTTAATTTCGATGGTGGTTAAAATGAATATGCGCACATATACCCAAACTCCTAAATTCAGGTCAGTTTTGTTGCCAGTTGTGCAGCGGCTTCAGCGTGACCGTCATGTTTAACGTTGTAGAAGTAGGTCATCCATGCAGGGCCACTGTCATGTCGCCGTCTTGTTTTCTACCTTATGTCCCCCCCAAAACATTGATTGCACATTTATGTCAATGGACTATGGACTATTATATACAGTGCAGTTTGTTTTTTAACAAAGTCTTCGCAGCATTATTTTCACTCAAAACGGTGACCAGTTCCTCTTTATTGTACAAATATCCTTTTATTACCTTGCACTGTAAGGCTGTCTCTTTTTTTTTTCTGTCAAGGCCACAAGGGCTCATTAGAATTTGAGTCGGGCGTAACTGTCAAACAGGGTGAGAACTTATTTTTTCCTGCATTTTACACAAGTCTATAGGTCTTTTTTTGTTTTCTGCCCGTATGTCTTTGTGATGCTAAATCTCACAGAGAGTACCCCAACATGTCTGCATTGGTTGGATTTAATTATATTGCAACTTTTGGGTTGTGAAAGAAGGATCTGAATAAAGCCAGTTTTATTGTGCAGGTTTGTGTGCTCCACACACACGTGCCTTCTCTTTATAATAGATTCCCAGTGTACGTCTGGGCCTTAGGCAGGGCCGACCTCAATGAGCAGGTCTTTGTCACTGATAGACTGAGATAATTGATCTATAGAAAGCAACAACGTCTACTGTCATTAAAAGGAGTTGGGGGTCTCCAGAAAGCAAAAAAAGCGGATACAAAAGCCCCGCGCTCTTGAAATGTTCTGCTCGCCGTGGGAGAAATGGCTCCAGATGTGCAGTCTGATTGAACCTCAGCCATGTTTGTTAGAGTTACACCTCTCCACTCTGTAACGGGTCAAACTACAAACATTAATTCTCTCCTTACCATAACACAGACTGAACTGGATGTGAGGGTGCAGAAGGGTTTGACTATTAATTATGTGCATATGTGAATCAACATTTTAGTTTTACCAGTTAATAATTGAGGAAGTGGTTCACTGGAAACGGTTGTTTCACTTAAAACATCTGGAAAAGTTGGAAAGTCTTCCTCTCTTTTATATATATATATATATATATATATATATATATATATATATATATATATATATATATATATATATATATATATATATATATATATATATATATATATATATATATATATATACATATATATATATAGTTGCAGTAAAATCTTGTTCCTCCAAGTTGTGATCAAATTTTTTTTTTAGTGAAATAATTTCCTTTTTCTTTTAACCATAACTGCATACTTGGGTTGCAGACATGCTTTAGAAATTATACAGTGTCTTTGCCAGTTGTTACAGAAGTAGTCCATTTTTTTTTTTTTTTACCTTCTTTATACATGCTTCATCAATCAGATTGGAAGATTAGGACTCCCGTTAGAGACAACGGGTTGAAAATTTGTCTCTCACAACCTCAAACATCTTGTGTTATTGTTGGCAGTGCGGCATTAAGGATGTTTGTTACCATTCACGTCACTGGTGGACTCAGCTGAAGCAAGACCTGAGATTTAATAAAGATGTTTTAATGCGCTGAAACTGAAATGGAAACCCTGATTGCTTCAGCATAGAGAGAATTAAGCGATAGAGAGAAACAGCACGCTCATTTGGTGAATTCCTCGTTGATCCCATGGTATCAATCTTTTACCACTCGTGGAAACAATTCAAGACCCAGTTTCCAAGTTTCTTGTCTGCCGGAGGATGATTTGTTGCCTGTGGTTGAATAGCTCACTTAAATGGCAAATACATGATGCTCCCAGTCCTAATGATGACATATTCGTATTATCAGTGCTCCTATAGAATGTAAATGGTGATTTGTTATCTGAAGTTAATGCTAAAGGAGTTGTTGTTTTTCCTCAACATGATACTGTGAGAAACAAGCTCTTACTGCCTGAAAGAAGGTAGCCAATAACCAGATTGGTATGCTGTGTCAAAGGCTACTTATTGCAGAGCTAGGTGCTGCGCTTCCCTATTTTTTTTTCTTTTGCAGCTCTTCAAGCAAAAATGTTTTGGTTTACTCTGGCAGCCAGGCTTGATGTCATGCTTCAGGTATGGGACAATGGCAGAGATGAAAGAGAGGAGGGTCGTTTTTCCCCTCCTTTCAGCAGGAGGAACATCCCATGCTTCTAATCAGTTCGGTGCATTATGACTGAAACTCAAAGCGTGCATGACCTCAGCGCGTCGGCCTCCCGGTTAGCCCGAGACGTTCTGCAGTCTCGCCGTGTGAGGGCTCCTTTCCCTTCAGCCCGGTGGCGGTGCGCCCTGCATCATTGCACTCTGGGAAATAACAGGTTGTGTTATTGCAATGACATTCAGCAGATAAGATAAGAAAAGGGAACCGGGGCACACACGGTCTGCGGGTGCTTTTATAGCTCAGAGGACACTTTGAGTGGCTCCGTTCCAGAGAACTGTGGCTTAGTATTTTAACACTTGTAATAATTAACCAATAAACCTAACCACCAAGTGTCTTGCTTGCCTTTCAAGGTCAATCCCATAAAATTGCAGAAGACCCTCTTTGTTACATAGGAAACACTTTGCAAGTCTTATCTTTAAGTTTTACAATTCCATTTTCAATCATTTAGTTGTATAAAATCACAGCATTTTTTTTCTCTTGTAGTGTTTCAGTACTTGTCATTCAAACTTTTACATGGAACGACCTTTGTGTACTCATGTCAAGTCTAGATGTTTCCATGTAGGCTATCTTTAACAGGTTGTGTAAGAGAAGCTTCCAGGCATTATATGACTGACAAAGGTACAGAGAAATACAATGTGCAATTAAGTATTTAATGTTGTGTAAGACGTACAATCATTTTGTGTCGAAATTTGTAACTGTGGGCCATATCTTTCAAAACATTGACTCAACACTGCTAAATTGGTCTTTTTCTGAGCCAAGACTGCTTTTGTGTCACTAGAGATCAAACGGGAGGTAATAAACTGTCTCAGTTCCACCTGTAGGTGTTGTTACAGCTAGCGACACACACATGCAAACTTGACTCAAGATAGTAAAAAAAAAAAAATTAACCATAAGATCAGCTCTCAAGTAGACTAAGAAGTCATTCCAAATCATCAATATGTTTACCCATAACTGCTGAATACTTACTCGCCCCCTGTGGTTGTATCAATGAAGATCAGTTAATTGTTGTGGTAATTTAATGGTTCCTGATGCTCTCTGCCCCTATTTGTGACATCTGCTCACTAACCGTTCAAAGGGCCTTTGGAGTACTTGTGTTTAGGTATCATGAGGCTGAGATCTGGTGAACCCAGGGCGAGCTCGGCTGCCACTTCCAGCGACCAGCAGAGCTGGACGAGGGAAGGAGGGTGCCAACGCACGCATGCCAACTCTGTGGTATCTGGCCCTTTCTTATCAGCTTCCTGCGATCACAGTGTGGCAAGTGTAAGATCAGCAGCTCTTGTGGTGCCCTCTTCTCCTCTGCCAGCAACAGCTGTCTTATCGTAGACCAGCTTATCACAACTCGCAGGAAAAAAAAGAAATTTAGACATGGTAGCAAATCTACCTGTTTTTGCATTCTGCATGGATCCTTTCTGGTGGATCAAATGATATCGAGTCGTTCTGGACTGATTTGGTCTTTGGGTAGCCCTCCCTTTTCAACTTTCAGGACCATGGAATGTTAAGTGTTCTTCTTGCACTCATTTAGTATGCTCACAGTGTAGCATCATTTCAATAGCAGTGTGTGTGTGCGCGTGTGTGTCGGCCAAGCGTCCGCAATCCCATCTCTGCGTCCCCCCCCCCCCCCCATGGCCAAGTGAGCGGCCGATCAGTGGGGGGTAGGTGCTGTGTGTGGGAACAATTGAGCACCCCTTTTTAGGACAGCCTGCCTTCTCCCTCCTCCTCCTCCTCTCTCCTCCTCCTCCTCCTCACCACATTCCACACCGGACCACCAAGACCCGCACACAGGGAGCCCGGGAGCTGGGAACACACGGCAACAAAGAGAGCGTTGGAGGAACTGACCAAGGCATGCAGAGAAAGAGAGGGGGGGGATTTGACTGACAGGAAAGAGTTTTGTACCAGAGTGAGTTGAACTGATCCAGGAGGAATGGATAGAAGAATCCATAGAGACAGCGAGAGTGTGTGTGACACAGGCTTAAAGAATCTGGTTGGGTAACTTGATACATGCAATCACTGACTCATCTTTGCTTAGGACAGTTTCAGATGCAGGCTCCTGTTTATTGCTATGAAAGTTTCTCAGTTGCTCAGTTCCTGATCCTGTCTCTATTGCCCATACTGTTTCATGGGCCCCACTGGCCTGTAGAGCAGCATGGGCATCAGAGATTTCACAGGTAACTCCTGGTTTAGTCTTCTGAAGACTAATTTGGAGATAAAATAATTTAACCACACAGTTATTCTGGAGTTTCCGAATGTTATCAAACCAAAATATAAAATGCTGACATTGAACTGAGTTTTTAGTGGGAGTTGTGGTGGTGCACAGAAATGTGTCCACAAATTAAAACCACTCATTTCCTTCCTTCCTTTGAATGGGGGGCTAGTATTTCTGACCCTAATGGCGAAGCCTTTCTTGTAATTCTACTGTTTGGCCACTAGTTATATTTGCAATGGGCCTGAGGCTGTTCCTAGAGGCTACATACGGCCTGTTACTCTTGACAATCCCTTAATGTACATGCCAGTCATAATATGTTTTAACAATTGTTATAACCTGGAAGTATTTTTTTTGTCTTTATTTGGTGCAAGCTGTGGGAAATCCTGATCTGGTTTTGTGGTTTTCTGTACTTCAAGTTGATGGAAAGTGAGCTCCCTGAAACTCCTTGTTAAACACGTCCTGTTTGCTCACTTTTAGGTCCGGCTGACATATCCGTTCGTTTCCTCTCCCCCTCTTTAGCAACTCCTCTGGGAGGATTTGTTTCATTATTACTATTGTCCTTTCTGCCTCATCCCTGTGTGAGGTTCACTTGTTTTCTTCTTCCATAGTGGTCTATTGGTATTTTTCTGCCCTGCTCTTCTCAGTCTAGCGAGCTCTTTTATCTCAATTCATTTTTCACTTTCCCCCAAATATTATTTTTTAGGTGTCTACGTTAGCTAAAATCAGATCATGTTTCTTACATATGATACATATGTGAAATTTTTCTTAAATAAAAACCTATTTTAGTAAAGTTCATTCATTTTAATTTTAGAAATATGTGGCTTGTTGTGGTGTGCGTATTAAAAAGGGATTGGGACATTTCTATCCTGAACTTCTAAGCCTTCTTTGCCAAGGCTTTGACCACCTCTTCCTTTTTTTTGGTTGCTGCAGTCCTTTTTGTGCAACTGGTGCTCGCTGGATGGTGTAATTTTATTGTTCCTCTGATATTTGAGCTGCCGCACGTCTCCTTTTGTGTTTCTCACCTCGCTGCTGGTGTCACTCGGCCAGCTGTGAGGAGTGTGGCGAAGGGCCGCCGGCTCTGATCCCAAACTGCAGGGGTGGAGTGTGAACCCCCTCGCCCGAGACACAACAAGCCTCCGCTCGCTGGCCGGAGTCATCTCGCCGCGTCGCTGCTAGAGAATTAGTGCGGTTATTATGAAGGTGTAACTCAACCAAGGTTAATTGATCTGCTATGAAGCTGCAGTGGACCTGATGTCTGTGTTGATAGTTGTGATCATCATTATTATTTGTGCGAGTCACCGGAGGCCCATGTGGTTAGGGAGAGCGACGAGGGAGCGAAGCCAGGGACTGGCCTGGGTGTTTGGGCTGAAACCCTAGTGCTGGGTGCGGGCCAGATGCGCTGTAATCCTTGCTAATTACTCCCAAGGCCTGCATCAAGACTCCCACTGACGAGGCAGTCACTCACACTTAGCTCACTTTTCCCAAAATGAAGTTAGCTTAATAGGGTTCCTAATATTTACCTAATCCCTCTGTGTGCTGCTTACACTTGGATTTATTTGAGTATAAATTATATTGTTTGAGATCGAAACCCCCCCAGGTTTATCTTCTTTACTTTTCCAAAAGCCCCTTCTGTCAGTCAAAAAAGCAATTGGCAGGTCTTTGGTTGCCTCACGTAACTCTGTAAATATCTGACTGCTGAGTTGATGTCATGTGTTAAAAGTGGATCATCAGAACTCAAATTTAAAGCATGAGAACACAATGGCAGAAGTCCTGCTGGCTGAAGGCCTATACGCGAGGGAAGGGGGGAAAACACATGAAAGGAGTAAATACTTTATTTGATTGCTCCAAAAGCTGCAAATCATTTGGTCATGATTTTCTTTTTTAAGTTAGGTTTCTGGGCATTTTTCGCCTTAAATGGGGAGCTGATAGTGGAGAAGCAGGTGGGGAAACACGCGTTGGAAAGAGAGTGGTACGACGTACAGCGAAGGCCCCAAGTAGAGTTGAACCGGGGATGGTGCGGTTATGTAGCACGCTCCTGTAAACATATGGCTACCAGGGCGCTCCAGGACACCGTGTTCTGGGGGTGTTTTTTTTTTTTTTTTTTGCTGGCAGAAAAATTGGTTGTTATGTGGGAAAGTCGACCTGCCAGGGGTTGAAGTGTTGTACATCATCGGAATGGCCAGTAGCTGTGATTCATGGACATAGTTTGTACGTTTCATCAGGAACGGACCGAGCCATCCATGACTGGGGCCCATTAAACCATTGTACTGTTCGGTTTAGACTTTCTAGTCCCTTTGACACTCCGCGATGAGTGGTTCTCTTCCCACCGCCTACGCCGGTGTCCAGTTTCCTAAGACCCAACAGGTATATCAGAATCTTTGTTGCCCTTTTGTAGCTTTGAGCTTCAAGAAACCCGATCTTGTACCTGACCTCATTCTGCCTGGGGGGGCTTCACCGGCCCCCGTCCCGCCTCAACATCTGGTGGTCTTCAGCTGCTTTTGGATGTCTGTTATAAACATTGTCAAGCGCTCCATGTCCTTAGGAGGGGGTCGCCGGCTTTTACTGGCAATGGGGAAACGTATTGTTTGTCTGTCAAGTCTTTTAAAAGCTCTCATATGTTTCAACAAAGTCAGATTTTTTGAATTCTTTTTTGTGGAGCTGGAGGGGAGCACTGTCATGATTTGTTATGTGGGACTTGGGTAGTCCAGTGCGTGGGTCCAAGTACTAGGGTTATCTGAAGCACATCTTAAAGATGACTTCTCAGCAAACTCAACAGTAGTCCATTTCTCTGACAGCACAACAGTGTTTGTGCAGGGTCCCATGGTGAAGCACTTGGACTTAAATAAACAGTGGTTTTCGTTTTCTCTTCTAAAGTCTCTTCATTTGTGTGCCATCCGTGAGTCTGTGGAATGACACAGGGCTGATGCAGAGGGACAAGCCAGGAAGGTCTTTTGTGCCCTTTTTTATCCTCTTTTCCCTTGTGATAATGACGCTGTGCTGCAACACATCCTCTCCATTTGTCTGTGAAACCTCTGCCTGTCTCTGCAAATCTTAAACATTACACAGGCTCTCTCCTTCACTCACTCATATTCACTCACTTGCTCTCACACACACACACACACACACACACACACACACTCGGCATCAAGGTGGAGTCTGTAGTAAAAGCAGCAGATCAAACACTACAACTCTGCGTCTCATCAAAAGGCCACAACCTGAAAGAAGGATATGGAAAGGGTGAAAGATTAGACTAGTTGTTACTGTGACTCATTGCCTCTGACTCCACCTGATAGAGGGTGCCTTTTTTAGTAGAGTGACGGCAAGACGTAAATTTCTTGTCTTTTCTTCCTTTTGTGTATCAATCTGTAGTTGAGTCTGTTATCATGCCACCTGGCTGAAGGGCAGTCAAGCCAATCGCCAGCGGTTGCTTTATTTACCAGCTGGAAGTCAAACAAGTTGCAGAAAGTTTGTGTGGAGCACGCTATGAAATCTGAGCCAAATTCAGTCTTGTCCGAAACGAACTCGGCACAGTTTGAAATATGAATTCCCCATAACTGTGTTAAACATGAATCATCCAGCTCTTAGTGAGGGACAGCATGTTGGACGTTCTCATTTTTATGATCTCATCACTTTTTGCTGCTGTGTTCTTTTAGGCCAAATGTTTTCTGTCAGGTCTTCATGCTATGAAAACCATGTAGTGCTTGTTTAAAATTGGCCAATGACCTTTTTTGAGCAATTAACATAACATGTTAACTGTGTTATTCTTCTGAAACTCTAAACGTTTTTTTACAGTGATTATGTAGCTGTTAAGCTCGCTGGGTTTTTATTTTTTATTTATTAACACCTGGATTTTGATGAGCACCGTTGAATCAGCAGCTTCTAATTCCCCCCTAAATTTCCACTCCAATATCAGGAAACTCCATGGAAATAATTCAGGAGCTATATTTGTCTCTTTTACGCAGAGGTCAGAGTCAAACACAACCCATTTCATGTATAAGTCTAGAGAGGAGAACAAGGAAAGGTATAAAATAACATTCTTGTCTTCTATATGAATAATGTAAACGTTGTAAACTTCTAATCATACATTTCCCGTAACTATGGCCGAAAAAGTTTAGTTAGGGGCTGCAGTGGAAAAGGAAAACAATCTTTTTCTCTTTTTTGTCTTGCAAGGAGTCAGAACACCTGCTGACAGCTGTTTTATTCCGTTTTATAGTCTAACTGTATATTAAGTAGTTGAAACTAGCCCCACCTCCAGCAGCTGCAGCAGTAACAGGATACATCACATCAACCAAAGCACTACTTTTACTGCAGTACATTTCAACTACGTTTCTCTCCCACAACTTGTTCCTATGCTGCGTGCTGAACCACCATAAGAAGAAGAAATCAAATGGAGAAGCTGATATGGGGAGGGGGGGACGACTAGGGTATTGGTTTACTATTGTGAGATAATTGTGCATATTTGAACAATAGTGTTACACTTGGCTGCCTTTGCGAAGCCGACTAACATACACCCAGGAGCATGTTATAGCTAAGTGCTATGCTGTCAAAATGTGATAAGCAAGCTGTCAGAGAAGAACCTCTGAACAGTGGTCGGCGTTTGGTTTCTGACTTTTTTTTTTTTTTTTTTTTTTTTAAACAAACTCGGGGAAGTGCAGGAGCGAGTTGAAACCCTGACAAAGCGGTGACCTGGGAAGTGGTGCAGGCAGGGAGCTTTTGTGCGGGGAGACAAAGCCGGAGATGCAGGGCCGGGCCAGGGACGGGAGAGGGGAAACGGACAGAGCGAGAGGCCAGGGCGATGTTGTGGAATCTCCCCAGGGGCTTCTGGGTAAATGTTCATGGATGACAGCGTTTTGGAATGTTCACAAATGGAGAGTTTTAATTGGCCGGAGGCCCTGACTGGTTTAGTAATCAGAAACGCACTCCGGTGGCGGAGGGCTCCGGTTTCTGCATCCCAGTGTGCCGTTTGTTTGTGAGATCATAGAAGATAACTCACATGTTGGACGAACGTGGAGAGATTTTACACAGATGAACATAGTATTGTGACAAATTCTCCTCTGAGTGAGAAATGAGCTGTGTCAAGATTTTTTTTTCTGTGGCAGTATGAAACTTGTGTGTGAAAGCAGCAGATGAGACATGGAGATTCTAATGAGTTCTGCTCTGCCTCGTGCTGTGCAGGAGCAGTCATGCCTTTCTTTCCCTTCATGGTCATGCTACGTGACAAGCAAATTTTGCTGTTTTGACAGCTGCGTTGTGGAAGAGATTTTAATTCCCGATTTATTTAAGGAAACGTCATTTTACACTGACATTATCCAAAGCCGTGTGGCCGGCCGCATAGCTTGAGTGCGTTCGCTCCAGAGAGTACTCCGCTAAACCAAAACTTCCTGCCTCATAAATGGATGGTGAGCATTGTTCTAAGTGGAGTAAATCTCTCATGTCACAAGCGGTGTGAGTGTTTCCTGTGCTCGCCACTACTGAGAGGCTTCCTCCCAGTGGTGGAGATTCTGTTATTTATGGACATTGCTGATGCTTCTATGTGATTGTTCCTTCTGCATTAACCTCTAGCACCTTGGGTTGAAGCTGCATCATAAGTCCTTTCAACAGCAGTGTTTTCTCATTGTATGCATACTACATGTACAAACCAGTTCACACAAAGTCGGATGCGTCCTAATATCACCTCCATGTTAGATTAGATTTAGCTTTAAGATTGAGAGCAGGATATCTGCATGACCATTAAAAAGTGTTAAACTCAGTTTTATAAATAAATATCAGGCCATAAGTCATTGGCCTATTTGAGGCCTTAAGTGCCACAACCAGTTTTTAATCTAATTTCCTTCTAATATCCTTTTACTTTTTGTCAATATTAGTCAAGCATGTCTGTGTTAATGTCCACATTACTGATGATATAAATGTTTAAACATGAACATAAGACTCTCAATCATATCTTAATCTAGCATGTATATACTCCTTATGACTTTGATTTAGTCAAAGTCAAGTCAAAGTCTATTTTATTGTCAATTTCTTCACATGTACTTGACATACAAAGGAATCGAAATTGCGTTTCTCACTATCCTATGCGTTTACATGTACAACATCAAAGTGCAGGTGCGCAAGACGAGACAATCCTAAACTACGATACAACAACAATGGTAAAGTGCTAAACTAAAAACTAGAAACAAACAAACATGTATGACAGGACAAGACATGAGTACCCCAAGACAAGACATAAGTAGTATGGAGTGGAAGGACAAGTTCAACAAGATAAAACAAAACAAGACAGTACTGATTGTCCCAGTTATGTGCATTATGAGGTAGTTGTTGTAATTTATACATAAATTCAATGCTCGACTGAGGAAAAAGGTGAAAACGTTTTTTTTTTTTTAAAGCTTAACATTTGTGTTCTGACACCTTTTAGAATCTCCAAAGAGGTCATGTGATTGATTTGTACAATAGAGCCAAAATTTACCCCAACTTTAAAGCCCAGATGAAATGTCATTTGGAAGTATCCAATTTGCATATGGTGTCATATCTAAATGAAACGGACATTTAGGGGGTTTACGGGTACAAGAAGGATTCTTTTAATTAGATCCTTCACATTTCATTAGACTGAAAAAAAAAGTTGGGTGGCATACAGAGCTGCAGAGAAAAACTAAGGTAATTATTAATTTGTGTGGATGTTGTGATATTATTCATTATTAGATGATTATATATCATTATTTTGTTTTACAGGAGAAAATATAGTATTAATAAAAAGCTGCACAATATGACATGAGCATGAACAGGGTTTTAATAAATTTGTCATTCCATCTTGAATTTAAATCTTAGTTATCGTCCTCTTCACACTTCTCTTTTACAGACTAGTAATGGGACTAGTGAAATGTCTGTCACAGGGCGGCTGGACCCTTGTGCTAGAAGAGGTCATCAGTAGATCTACAGTGCGTAGTGTGGAATACCCTGCCCTATGAAAGGTGATAGAAAAAGTACGTCCACAACGTTCGAGTCATTCATTACACTTGTGAATAAAAGCCCCTTCAAACATCACATTTCATCACAGCTCTGGCCATGCTTTCTGTTCTTCAGCTTATTGGTCCACTTCTGCTCGGACACACCAGGCACCAGTCAACTGAAACACTAACGTTAAAGCAAAGTAGTGGACGGGGTTTGGCACCGCTACGCACCATTTTGTTCAGTCAAATTCTGACGTCCCCCACCAGGACATCCAGGCTCTTTTAGGCCCTCCTTATGGACCTAGAGCTGAAAATCATTATTGGTTTGGCCAAAGCTGCCATAAACTTGTCATTACTCTATTTTTGTAAGAGGCCGAAGTGTAGGAATGGAGTAGGTGGAAGCGTTGCCCTGCCCTGATTATCTCCATATGAACTGCACACTCTCTAATAATGGTTTCCACTTACAGCGTAATGTTGTTGAACATTTACTCCCTTTGCGGTGGTTCAGACATAGCTCAGAGTACACCCAGTGAAGCAGGATATTAGGGTTTAAGATATGTGGACGGCTGTTACGTTATTTGACTTCTAAAATTGACCTGCGATAGTTCTTGCATTGTGCTTTTCGCCTTTTTTTGTCTGTACAGTGTGTATCTGGTTCCTCCTAAAGTATTAGAAGAGCTTACTACTCTCTCTACAAACAGTTTGGTCTGAAGCCTACAGACACTGTAAATAAAATACACATGATTTGCAGATCATAAGCTATTTTCATTGGGTTTTTTTTAATTCACTGTGGAGTAAGAACTCCCCAACAACTCAACAACAGGACTTTTTAAAGTGTTTAGGTTCTGACAGGTCAACGCTACTATTCATCAGGGTAGCGGTCATGTTGTCTTCAGGACATCCCTGGTTCGGCTCCTTGGGAAAAAGAGCTGGGAAAATCTGGATGGGCAAAGTGAACAAGACACACTTTCCCCTCTTTCAGCTACTACCGGCATCACGCCCCTGAGCCCAGAGTCTGCGGTTGTGCCGAGCGGCAGCCCGACGTGAATGTGTGGATGTTTGTAACCTTCCCTCCCCCCGCGGCTACTCCTCCACGTTGTAAATAAGACTAAGCTCCTCGGCCGCTCGCCCCGTTAAAGGATTTCTTGTAATACGTTGGGAAATATCGTGTTTGTAACTTTGGCCCTCTTCCTAACGGCAACGTGAAACTATGTAGTGTGAAACTGGACGCTGGTGGCTCCGATGTGTGCATCACTTCATACTTTTACTCTTGCACTTTTTGATTTCACAGTGCAAGGCTAGTCTCACGAGGGAGATTCCCTGTTAAACCCTTGACAATCTTGAAGCCTTGAAAAAAAGTATTGTTTCCTCTTTTTTGTTGAAAGTTATGTAGGTTTAATCTAAGTGACACATCAGACATTTGAACCAAATGCTATCATTAAGCTGATAAAAGTAAAGCATTCTTTTGCCTTCCTATCAGTAACTACTTCTTCCTTTCTTTATTAGGGAAGACAGAATTATTGGAATCGTTTGAAACATTGAATTACTGTCTGGGAAACTAATTGGAAAATCTTTTTCAAAATGTCATCTTTAAATGAGTAATGACTAAAAAGAATAATTTTGCTAAGTGGGGATATTAGACCACAATTGTGGGTTTCTTCTAGATGAAAGAGGAGGAGACAAAAAAAAGAGAGGGGTGATTTTGACAACGTGCTGAAACAGGAAGGAATTTAAGAAGGGGAAAGACCTAGAATAAGTGATTGCTATGATTTTTGGAAATGATACAGGCAGGCGTTTAAAGCCTTTTCTGAATCTCTCTTTTCAACTCGTGTCCCTTTTTTTTTTTTTATGACTCATTACACCAATCACAGACGACATGCTCATGAGTAAAAGTTAACACCTTTAAAAAGCAACGACGGGGACTCTTTAAAGGACCACAAGTTGAGCTCATGGGAGTGTGTATGACAGGATGTGGAGCAGAACAGAAAGTTACTCAACAAATGGCACACCCCCCCACCCCCCACCCTCACCCCAGGATAATTACACCCTAGACAGAGGTGAGGAGCAAGAGGAGAATGTTATGGCTGCAGGGCGTGTAAATTTACAACAGCCCCGGTGAGTAATGCTCCGCAGACTGGCAGCTCTCCTTTACAGGTTACAGCAAGGAGCACAATATACCAATTAATTGTTCGCCTTTTGTATTCATGAGCGTTATTTCACACAACTTACACCATTGTTTGAATTTCATACACCGTTCATCTTACAGTCCAGCGTGGGATCTGTTCACACCATTGTCATGTTTTTACACTAAATTGGCCCAGTGTCACATGTCCGTCCGTCCACGCAGCTGCAAATGACCCACGACCCCCCCCCGGGGTTAAATCAGTTTGTACATAAGCTTTGAACAATGTACAGTTCATTTAATTATTTACAAATGTTGACGGCTGTGTGAACACTCCGGAGGTTCGGTTCAGTCACAGACCACCAGGCTCCAATTAGTGACATTTGTCTGTGAATGGTTCGTGACATGTGGTACCCCGTGGCCTCCTTCGTGGCCCTCTTAGCGGTTTCTAGTGATGTTCCGAGTTCACGAGGGTATGGAAATAATCCCTGTGGGGCTTTTATGACTCCAGATCGGAGAGTATGGCTGTTTAGCTTTTCTATTTATATTTTGTTCACAATTGTGACTTTTTATGGCTGTGAATTGCCTGTATGCAGTTTTTGTGTGTGTGTGTGTGTGGGGGGGGGAATGTATGTTGGTGTGTTATTATTGGAATGATGGGGGGGTTACTGTGTGGTGGATATGCTGGCTGGCGAACAGGGGGGGGGGGGGGTCAGAGGACAGGACCTCTCTCAGAGGATTGGCTGTTAACCCCTGACCCCGCTGGTTAAGCCTGCAGGGTGGTGGCCGTCGAGGCGGAGGGCACAGAGGGAGGTGGGGGGGCGCACCCCGAGGCCCGTCTGGTTTAGGGGCACATGATGGCAGGCGAAGGGGGGGGGTGGTGGTGAGGTGTCTAATCTGGTTTTTGTCTGCGAGGCGTTCTCACCTCCCCCCACCGTCCTTCCTCTGAGAACAGAGTTTAAGAGGCAGGACAATGTCAAAGGGAAGTGACTGGTTTTATGAGCCCTTTAAGGAGATGCTGGTCTCCCTCACAAAGGAGTGGCAGAGGAGCAGCAAAGTGTCGCTGAATGACATGACACACAAGTCACATGTTTGTTTACAAGATGCCGCTCTCTTGTTTTGACCGCCATAAATGGCAGTTTTTCCTCTTCTGAGTGACACTTGAACAATGTTCCGTCTCTGTGTCTTATTACATCTTAAAGTACTTGGGAATCCAGTGGGTTGAGAGGCCCCTGTAAAGAACTGAGAGCCAGTTCACCCACTACACAAAGACTATTCATGCTCCTGACTGCAGAGGAACGATGGACCGAGGTGGATTGTGAAAGTGAGACAGGAACATGTCACACCATGCTCTCGGCCAGCATCATGTTTTGTTTTAAAAAAATTTTTTTTTTTTTTTTTACACTATCCAACTTTTTTTTTTTTTAAAGAAATCTTTTCAACTCTCGTGCCCTCTGGCTCGGTAGGTGCCATTTTTCTCCCGGCGATTTGAGAAATTGGCTGCCAAAATGTTTTCACAGAGTATGCATTAGCTAAGAATCTTCAGTTTTCAGAGACCTAATCCTCTGAGCTAACAATGTGACATTTGTACAGACATTCCTGTGAAATATTGACCATCTCACTTTTATTTGTGTACTTTGGTAACTGGGGCTATTTTCCACGTGGATATAGCCCCCTTTTGATTGTACGGGGCTGTGGGCAGGCAGGGGGCCCTGCTGGAGGAGAGAGACTGGATGGCTGTTTCACCTAAAAGTTCAGTGTGTGTGTGTGTGTGTGTGTGTGTGTGTGTGTGTGTGTGTGTGTGTGTGTGTGTGTGTGTGTGTGTGTGTGTGTGTGTGTGTGTGTGTGTGTGTGTGTGTGTGTGTGTGTGTGTGTGTGTGTGTGTGTGTGTGTGTGTGTGTGTGTGTGTGTGTGTGTGTGTGTGTGTGTGTGTGTGTGTGTGTGTGTGTGTGTGTGTGTGTGTGTGTGTGTGTGTGTGTGTGTGTGTGTGTGTGTGTGTGTGTGTGTGTGTGTGTGTGCGCGTGCGCGCTCTCTGTACCTCCAATCACGCCGGTACAAAGAGCCATGTGTTGAGCAGTGATGTGTGAATATGTTTAGGTTGGGGCTGCCAACTGTGCCTGGGTATGTGGGAGTGTATGTGCATGTGTGTACAGGAGGGGGGGTCCGGTGGAACGGCTGAGGGTTGGAGGGAGATGAATTTGGGGCAGAGGACTGTGAGAGAAGCGGTGACTTGAGGCTTATTTGGCCTCAGTCCCAGACAGAGGGGTCCAGTTTATGGCGCCAGGGTGCATCTCTGTTGTAGATGACTCTATCGCCGAGTCACTTCTGACCCCGCACTCTAACTTTTTAACATTCACAAGCCATGACGCTCGACATGCAGGGAACTCTTCTAAAAATATGTTTCTTCCATTGCTCTGTCAAATGAGACCTAAATGTGAGTTGTGTCTGAGATGTTTAGCTTAATGACTCTACCAGTACACTTCAGTCTCTTAAATCCGTAGGAAATCTGTAGGAAACTTGATCTAGAAACCAGCTTTTTTCCCCCCTCTGCTATATAGAGTGTGTTTGGGCTGAATAACTAATCAACATTTTCCCCAAATGGCAGTATATCCCTACTGCATTTTTAAGAAAATGTTGTTTTCATGTTTTTCAGTGATTATTCCCTCTAATTTTGTAATATCAGTCAAAAAAACTCACTTTGTTTCTGAATAGTTCAGCCCTACCCAGTAAACAGGATAAACAAGTCACAACTTATGTCTTGTTTTTCCAGTGGAAGAGAAAAAAGGGCGTTTTTTATTACATGCACAAAAGGAATGAAACAACTTCTCCAATGTCATAGAAAGATAAATCCACATGGCTGAGGTTGTCATAGCAACACATTAAACATGGTAACCAGCAGCGAGGATAGCGGGAAAAGTCCCACAGTCGATTACGTTTGATCAGGCCAATGGAGCTGTGTTTCCTGGAACAAAAAATAACTTTCTCTTTATGTTCTAACAAACAAGAATTTAAATTTTTGGAGGTTTTTCAGTGATCATATTGGAACTCTAAAATCCTTTCAGTAGAGCACAAAGAAAAGACGTTTTGTCATTTAAAGCTTTAGGTATACTAGTCCTTGTTTAGTTGTCACTTGTTGCTTCAATTTTCATAGAAGTCCGTGACTTTGAAAGAACATTTTGAATCTGCGAAAAGGCGATTGAGGTAAAGAAACCACAAGAAGACGTTGGCACACATTGAATGGAGTGAACGGCGAGACCCATTTGTCCACTAGAAATTCTCAATTGACAGGTGCATTCACTGCACAGTAAGAGAACGCGAAACACAGAGCCACCATTATCAGGTCTGGTCGAGTCTTTTAGAAAACACAGCATAATTTTACGCTTTTTTTAAAGCTCCGGTTCATGTCTGACATACAAGTAGAGGGAACCTGCGCAGGCCCACAGGCCTGGACTCTGAGAGCGAGCCGGTGGGGAAAACCAAACAGGCCGTTGGTGCCTGCATCCGTGAAAGGATCCCTGTGTTCGCCCGAATTCCAACAGCCACGTTTAAAACAAAACATTATTGCAGCTGCAACTTTGCATTCGTCCTCCCCAGACCTCTCCCGTTAAATTGGACGTTAAACTCACTTTTGCATAAGTTGGCAGTCGCTCTTGTATCAAACACAGTATTTGAGTTCTGAATAATGAGTCTTATTAGAAAGCTCAGACAAGCTTTTTTTCACCAGTCCACGGACATATTTTGCAATTACACAGAGCAGTGAAAGGTTTTCTCCATAGCCTGGCATTTGTAGAACATTCTTTTCCAATTACATTGAAATTCCAAAACAACAGAAAAAACATTTGCAATCTCTCTGGTAAGAGCCACTTGCAGCATGTAGCTCTTCAGTTTCCACCTAGTGGATTTCTGTTTGTTTACAGAACAAACAAAGAATAAAAGGGAGCATCGCAAGCTTCAGAAACGTATCACGTGAGATCAGTCAGATGCCTGAGGTCACATGGCAGTCATACATGCGCGTTTTTCTGAAAAGGTGCTTCCCCCATTCATGATACAACAGGAAAAAAAAGACTAGTGCTTCTCTGTGTTTTTAAAATTACAAATGTGACTTTTCTTTAGTTGTTTTTCGGATGTATCTGCATCAATGTTCAAATGACGGGAGTCTACTTTCTTACCTGCATAGTGGGCAAAGAGTTAATCCTCCCCTTTACAATTTCTCATCTTTTTAGAAAAAAGTTTCAACTTTGAACCATTAATCAGGACCGCAGTGTCAGGATAAAGCATGTCTGGGTAAAGTGGCTAGCTAAAGAACGCCCGGAGCTGAGTGTTGCAATTAATTCACTTAAGTGCAGTTAGGAGGGCTTTCACACCCACGGTGCATTGGATTTGGTCAGTGGTGAAGTTACTTATAAATTTGTGGTTTAATACCAAAGTGCATGCGTTGATGGATGATTAATGACATGTTTCAAACATGGCCAATTCGTTAAATACTAATCTCCACACCCCAAAGGTGTTGACGAGGTCAGTCTATAGTGTATAAAGTCTTAATAAACCAAACTTCATTGCATGAATGCCATAACTTTAGCTTGACATGTATTGCACTTAGTGGCACTTGTTTTGTGATACATGGTGTATAATAGCGTATTCTCCTTGTCTTCTCCCAGGAGCTGCGCTGAAAGTGTGTCCGCAGGGCTTCTCCTGCTGCACCGTGGAGATGGAGGAGAAGCTGAGCCAGCAGAGCCACACGGAGATCAAAGCTCCCGTCTCCAGGCTTAGCACCAACCTACAATCCACCTTCAAACAGAGGCACGACCACTTTGACAGTAAGCAAACACACTCACACAAACACACACACACACATCAGCCAAACAGGCTGCGTTCTGCTGCCTGCCACAGTGTCCCGTCCCCCATCCGTTGAAGTGGCCACACGATTTTTTTTTTTATTTTGACGGACGCTTCCACCTGCCAGTGCACCGCCCCAAGCGGAGACAGCGAGTCTGTGTCCGTTGGCCCGTCCACCTGTCTCTCAACGTCTCGTCCTCTCCCTCCCCCACCGCCCGGTTCCCCTCATCCACCCACGTTACTTCTCTCTAGAGAGACGCACGCGGTTCCAGACGGACCACACACATTTTCAGATCCAGTGTTCTCTGTACTTCCTGTTCCTCTGTGTGTGAGTGTGTTTGTGTGTGTGTGCCTGTAAATATTGGGATCAGGTTTCGGTTGCTGAGGGTGGAAGCGCATGGGAACACGCAGCAGTGCTGAGTCACTGAGGAAGCGGGGCAGTTTTGAGTACCCTCAGCCACCCAACCGTGCCACCGCTGCAGCTCTGTTGAAAACAGGTTTGATGGAGGAGAGAAGACGAGTTTGGGACAGAAAAACATTTTGGCTGTTTTTGCTGAACGTGGGGTTACCACGTATGTATGTATGTATGTATGTGTGTGTGTGTGTGTGTGTGTGTGTATTGTGTGTTTCTGTGAATACGTGCGTGCCTACGCACACGCAGGTCAGAGACCTCCAGCTCGTACGTGTCTGTGAAAGGGAGCGAGGGATCGCCAGTAAAGGGGAGCATGTGTATTGCAGCCAGATGTGAACAGGAATGTGACGCATCGGAATGCAGTGGCTGCTCGAGCTGTTCCGCCCCTCGTTTTCTCCTCCTTTACTGCCCTTTGTCCCCCGTCTCATGCCTCACTCAGCCTTCTCCTAACAACCCTCTCTCTGCCCCTCAGACCCTTCTTGCTCTTTCCACCTCTCTTTTTTTTCTGTTATACTGTGCATTTCGCAAATTTAGTTTTTTGGCAGTTCTGTCCTTGGATTTCTTCCCACATTCTTCGCTGCTTTCTGACTCAACTAGTGTTTTCTGTGACTTGGCTGCAACTTAGAATTATTTATCTAGTTTTTGTTTTGTCATATCTCATATGTGTATGTTTGGTCTTATAAACTATTAGTCTGGCATTGTCATTCACACATGCATATTTGTCTGGAACTCCTCTTTTGAATTTCCAGGGGACATTCTACCATATATGTTGTGTTGCGATGAAAAGTGCCTTTTCGTTTGATGCAAATAGCTACACCGACAACCAGTCAAAGCAATGAAACATCTGACTTGGGACCAAACGATCCTGTCAGAAATACAGCACACATTGGTTTTATCAACAATGATTTAAATGTACTTGTCTGGTCTTTTAGAGAAAATATACGGACCAGTTAATTGACTACTATTTGAGTTGCGAATTCAACAGGCCGCTTTGCATTGTTGGCCATTTTGTTTGTTTATGAACATCGTTCAGCTGTCAGTCATCATATTAAGTCAGAGATAAATGTTCGTGATTGATCCAGGTTGAAATCTGTCTGAAAAGGAAGGTGGGCCAGACACATCTGCCAGAGCAAATAGAACATGAGCTGGCAGATGTCTGGCCTGCCAGGGTAAAAATGTTGGCAAATTGTGAAAAATGTCTCTCACAAGTTCCCAGAGCTCCCGGTGATGTTTTTAAAAAGTCTTGTTTTGACTGACCAGCAAACTGAAACTCACGAAGACTCGAGTTTTCTGCCATAGAATAGTGAGTAAAACAAAAGAAACTCACATTTTAGAAACTGGATTTTTGGCGTCTTGGTCTAAAATGTAGTTAAACAATTACTGAGCTAATTGCAGATTGCTTTTTTAAGTTAAAGTGTTTTTCATAGCATTCAAAAATCTAGGTTGATCATTTTTAGCCAGTGAGAGGGTCACAAACTGTCTTCTTTGGGATAAAGAATATAATCGTACAAAATTGAAGTGTTTAACATTGCAAACCTTTTTTTTTTTTATATGCAACAAAACTGAGTGGAGAGGACTGAAGTGCAAAAACATACAAATTCAGTCACAAAATCAAAGTTTCTTTTTACATCTTAAAACTTTTTACTAAATCTTCCAAAGTTTATAAAAAAAAATTTATAAAAATTTTAATCATTCAACCTTTTTGTTGGTAAAAAACAATTATTGTAATTGTGTGTATCTTTAGATGGAGATGATCTTGAAACGTTTCCTCAACCAGATTTTTAACATCTTAAGTGCTGGAGAGTAGAATCCTACATGGCTGAGAATGTCATTCCAATTGCGTACAATTTTTGTAGCTGCATTGTAGTGTATCGAGTCTAGAGTTGAAGTATTTATCTTGTGGGGATTTCTGTGATGGATTTCTTCCTACACGATACATGTTTAACATTAGGGGAGAAACAACCGGACTTTGTGTGGCCATTCTATTTGATTTCAAGGAGCCGTTACGAGAACCTAATTTACGACGTGTGGAAAGTCCACGCTTATCCTGTTAGATCACATCGCTAAACGGCAAGAAATATATAGCGTTGCGTAAATGTCTGCATTTTTTCCCCTCTAACGTGATCATTACGGCTGACTAATCATGTAAAAGTTGAACAGGAATCCCCCTCTCAGCTGTAGGGTGACGGAGCCGGCCTACAGGGGGCGGCCCTGAGCTGACCTCCCTCCTGTGGACCCCACCTCATCACTGCAGGCAGGTCGCTGCTCTCTCAACTTAGATGTGGGATCCCTTTACAAAGCCCGGCTTCCACCTGTGCCATCAAACCTGTGCGCTCCCACTGGATCGGTGACGGGCTCGGGTTGCTTTCCTATTATTTCCCGTTGTCACATCGAGACACTCAAAAGCCGGCTGTTTCCTGTGTGTGGAGGCGTCCGAGGAAGTGCTTATCATTTACATATACTGTTACCAAAGATGGACCATAACAGCCGTGACATCACCTCACTGGAGGTGCAGATGTGCACAAACACAGCTGCATGAAGACAGACGCAACAACACGCACACTAACAAACTCAGGAAGTGGTGTGTGTGATTAGACAGGCTCTCATCATGCGCCTGGAGCTGGGAGTCATGGCCAATTAAGACCAGAGCCAGAAATAGTTCTCCCCTCTCTCTGTGTGTTTGTCCTGGCCTCTGCCCGTCTGTCCTGTTGCACTGACCCCGTCCAGCAGAGCAGGCCTATGTCTGGGATTTAAGCACTTGGATTAAGGCCCCTCGCCTACACGCACGCACACACACACACACACACACACACACACACACACACACACACACACACACAGCAGTGGAGTCCCAACAGCAGGAGGCACAGAATCCCATGCCATAAGAAAAGGGAGAAGAGCAGGGACTAATTGGCACAAATAGGATGCAATTACTGCCTCCTGGGCTGGGACTGGGAGGAGCAGAGTTTATAAGGACACGGGTGCAGGAGAGAGGGGGAGGGGGAGGAGGAAGTGGGAGGAGATCGGTCAGCTCCTCTGTTCCCATGATGGATCGGGCCAAAGATCATCGCTCATAAGTTTGGGACTCCTCCGTGACATTTGGGCACATTGACAAGGTAAAAGGGGAAAGACTGATATACTGGTACTCGCCAGGGCAGGGTTCCTTCTTCCTTACATTTCTTCTACAACATGCACTCTCCCTCGTAACCTTTCACCCACATTCTCGCACACCATTGGCTGAGCGACAGGCACATTTTTTTAATGGAAACAATCCGGAGGGAGTGCTCGGCTCCTCGGCCTGTTGGCAGACGGCTGCGCGTCATAAACTGTTTTTAATGACAAAGCAAGATGCCTGTGTAATGCTGCTCATACTTCAGACCCTTGGCTCGGGCCAAAGACCCCCTCCCCTCGCTGCCACCGCTCTCACACCCCCACCCCCACACACACACAGATAGACACACATGTCTTGTTTTAACCAGTAAATTTGACCAACTTATTACAGGTTTATCTGTTTAGCATATAGGCATTAATGCCTAGCTAAACTGTAGAAAGGAAATCTCTCCTCCTCCTCGTACTGACTTTAAACTTCTGGTAGCTATGACATTCCATGGGTGGGGGGTGGACCCTTTTGCCTTTTGTTTTAATCTCTGTCAATGGAGCGTGGAACTTAGTGCCCTCTCCCGTGTGTGTGTGTGTGTGTGTGTGTGTGTGTGTGTGGTTCAGGTGGAGGGGGGTGCCACTGATGGTGGGGAGGTAAATGGAGGGGCTGCAGTGTTTCCGGTATCCTTGGCGACACAGTGGGGATTTGGAGTTAAAAAAGCCCTCAACTTAACCCGCCCCAAGCCGCCCTCACCCCTCCTCTTCCTCATTTTTTCTTTTTTAGTGTGTCAGTCTGAAGTGGAAGTGACAGCACTACTTGGGGACTGTGTGTGTGTGTGTGTGTGTGTGTGTCCGCTGGTGGCAGGGAGCGTTTAGTGACTCCCTCTGTGAGAGCATGGGAACTTTACATTTCAAAGCTGAGCAGAGGGCACCCAAAGAAGCTGCAGTGGGACAGAAGTGAGGGGGAGATGGAGGGAGGATAAAAAAAAAGGGAGAGATGATTGAAAAGGTGGTGAGTGTATGCTCGCATGCACGCAAGACTGAAGGTGAAGCATTTTTCAGAGACTGTGGAATTCTCATTTTGTTCAGATTAAGAAGGCTGGGGGGTTGAGGAGGGGTGTTCGTGGGAGAGGGGGGCCTGGATTATTGGGGGTGGGGGAAAGCTGTGAGCAGTGTGTGTGGGGGGGGGGTGATGGACATTCCTCAGGATGAAGTAGGTCATTGTTCCCTGTCTCTACTGAAGAGAGCTCTCTGAAGGAACTGATGAAGTGAAAGCAGCGGAGGGAGGGGGATGCAGGGCTGGATGGGGGGTACAGGTCCATATACGGGAGGGGAAGGGGGGGGGTCGCATTATTCAGTAATCCTATTGAAAATGCCTCTGAAGGACAGTCCAAGAGAAGTCGGGAGAAACGGGGAGAAAGGGAAAGCGAATGGAATGTGACAACAGAAAAATGCTATTGATGGCGGTCAGTTTGAAGCGGCTTGATGCGGAGCGACGTCTCCGCTGAATGGCGCGTCCACGCAGACGGCGAGCAGCGCCGCGTCCCCCTCCCCGGTCTGACAGAGATGCTCCACCTCTCACCCCCTTCCCCGCTTCACTCCAACCGTCCCGCATCCCCATCACACATTCCTCGGCCTTTCAGCCAAGATTTTCTGCTTAAGCGGTTTCTGTTGAGATACTTTAACGTCAGGGCGCGGGCACAGGTGAATCGCCATCAATCTGCTTTCAGATGGTAGCAGCAGTTTGTGTTGTGTTAATGCCTTTCAGCAGGACTTAAGTTATTTACACACTCCGATCATGTTGGAATGGGTGTGTTATAATAACCTGATGGAGACACAACAATATGTCCACGATACACAAAGTGTGAATCAGCCGTACCCAAACAAAAGAAATAAGAAATATAGGACTTGTAAGGATTGATGAAATCAGTGTCTGTAGATGTTCCAGGCAATATGTTATCCATCACACAAATTGAATTTCCTTCCTAACATTTTTTAAATAAATCCCTCCCTGCAGACGGGACGCTGAAATGTTAACAATGTAAGATTGTTTGTTCTGGCTCTCTGGCAACCTCAGCATTTAGTCATCACACTAACCCCCCACCCCCACCTTTTTTTTTTTTTTCCTTTTTCTCCAGAGTTTTTCCGTGAGCTTTTGAAAAACGCGGAGGCCTCACTGCACAGCATGTTCGTGCGGACATACGGCATGATGTATGTGCAGAACGCCGAGCTGTTCAAGAACTTCTTCGAGGCCCTGACGCGGTACTACGTGTCCGGCAGCGCCGCCATCAACCTGGACTCCATGCTGTCGGACTTCTGGGCCGACCTGCTGGAGCGGATGTTCCGGCTTGTCAACGTCCAGTACGACTTCAACGACTCGTACATGGAGTGCCTCAGCCAGCGCACGGAGCAGCTGCAGCCCTTCGGCGACGTGCCGCGCAAGCTGCGCATCCAGCTGACGCGGGCGTTTGTCGCCGCGCGAACCTTCGTGCGAGGCCTCGCTCTCATGCCAGAAGTGGTCAATAAAGTCTCTACAGTAAGTAAAAGTGCAGCTTCGAAGTGTCAGAGATAAACCTTAAATCTAATTCTAGACACTGAAGCGCCATTCCCTCCCTCCTGTGTTTTCTGACTTCATATCTTTCATGGAAAAACTGGCCGTGGTTCCATTACAGTGTCTCTGATAACATAAACCACTCTGACTCCTCTGGTATGACATGTTTTTCCACTGCGCCAGTGATTAATTGAGGATTAGATTATACTTCTTTTGTGGAACCGGCTCATAAAACTAATAGTCTTGCTTTCTCAGTGTCCAAGTATGCGTCCGTATGAGTGTTTCTCCGCTGTTCGCTGTGGTGCAACGATAACATTCTGCTGACCGGCCTCTCGCCTCCTGCAGGTCAGCGCGTCTCCCAGCTGCGTGCGAGCGGCCATGAAGATGTTGTACTGTCCCTACTGTTCGGGCCAAGTGGCGCTGAAGCCCTGCCAGAATTACTGCCTGAACGTGATGCGGGGGTGTCTGGCCAACCAGGCCGACCTGGACACGGAATGGAACAACTTCCTCGGTAAGTGACCGCCATCAGAGCGCCTTCCATTATGAAGCCATTATGAAGTCAACCTGCAACTGTTTGATTTGGCAGCAGAGTATTATTTATATAACCCCCTGCTTTGGTGCTCTTTTTCCCTGCTTGTTTAAAAAAAAAATAAAAAAAATTTCTGCTGCTGTGCTCCTATTTCACAAAAGACTCTTTAAAGATGTGTCTAACCTTACCTTATCTAAAACTTCTAAACCTGCACCCCCTCCTCCCTCTTACCTTTGTGGGCATGAATCCAAAGCGACACACTTCAGCACACACAGCTTGGCAAGAACATGTCGGACAAAGAAACAGTGTTTATTGTCAAAGTCATGTACAAACATGTCTCTCCATTCTTTAGTATTCTGTAAAAGTAAATCAGAGTGGGAGGGGTTGGACAAGTTGTACGTGTTGTGGCCCACAGGATGAATGCTGCTCCTGTGTTTAGTAAACATGCTGGCGTGTATACATCTTCTACTCTTCTGCCGTTTTCTACGTGACAAAAAGATGATTCCCTGGTTCTTCTACCACGATTACCCGTGACCATGTCCGCCTGCCGACATTGTTACTGACTGATTCCTGCCGCGTCCTCACTGCGCAGCAGCTTCACTCTGCCGTAACCTGAGGGATTCCTTTCACTGGTTAAGCAGCTCCTGCTTGTAGGCTTGTGCTTCCTCCTAGTGGCAGCACGTTGTCTGCAACAGCAGCCTCAGACGGGGATCACCAATCGCTTCAAGTGTTTTTAAATTGTTGTTCTGTTTTTCAGATGCCATGCTCAGTCTAGCTGAGAGGCTTGAAGGTCCCTTTAACTTTGAGTCCGTCATGGATCCCATCGATGTGAAGATTTCCGAGGCCATAATGAACATGCAGGAGAACAGCATGCAAGTTTCACAGAAAGTCAGTATTTTTGTTTCCTTTTTTGCCTTTTGAGGAATCCTAATGAAAGTAGATCAAGTTTTACTTACTCTCCTTTTTATTCACCTGTGACAGGTTTTCCAGGGATGTGGGCAGCCCGAACCGAGCAAGGCTTTCCGCTCCAGACGTTCTGTCAAAGAAACAGGTTTTACTGGCCGCTTCCGCCCTTACAGCCCTGATGCCAGACCCACCACAGCTGCAGGGACCAGCTTAGACAGATTGGTATGATCTAAGAAAACATGCAGCTCAATCAGACTCGTTTGTTTCGTTTTTTGAGGTATTTACGCTTGACTGTTTTTGTGTGTGTTTCATACAGACAATGGATGTGAAGAAGAAGCTGAAACACGCAAAGAAATTCTGGTCCACGTTGCCGGAGACTGTGTGTGCAGGTGAAAGGACTGAACCTGGGGACGACTGCTGGAATGGAACAGCAAAAAGCAGGTAAGGCCACTCTGTACATCAGAATCAACATTTTATTCATCACAAGATAATCCAACTTCAGTGACTAACCGTGATTCTTGTTCCGCCCAGGTACGAGTCTGTTGTCATTGGCAACGGACTGGCCAATCAGGTGTCCAACCCTGACGTGGACGTGGATATAACGAAGCCAGACATTGTGATTCGCAGTCAGATTGCAGTTTTGAAGGAGATGACGAACTGGCTGAAAGCCGCACACAGCGGCAACGACATCATTGTTGATGACTTTCCAGATGACGCCAGCGGTGATGGGGGGGAGAGTGGCAGCGGTTGCGACTCGCCATCCTGCGACACAGACATCTACTTCTCCACTCCGCCGAACTCAGTCAACCCTCGTGTCAACCCGGTGCAGAGTGGGAACTCCTCAGCCGGGGTGACCTCCCAGGGAAGCGCGGCGCTGGCGCTCTGCGGGCTGGCCCTGGCCCTGCTCGCTGCCCACCTGAGATAAGACTGGCTGCGCGGGGAGAGGAAGAGAACGACCAGGAATGACGGAGCGAAGGGGAAAACTGTCAGAGAGACTTTAAAAAGACTGCCTTCAGGACCTTGGACTGTCCACCATTGGGGGGAAGACTCTTCTTAATATTACAATAACTTCACTTTTAATTATTTGTTTGTATGTTTTTAAGGACATCAGTGTACAGCAATATGGTTTCGCCACCTTCACCCCCACTTCCCTTTCCCCCCCAGGTAAACCTTTACTCCTTATGGCTCTTTGGGAGCTACAGTATGGTTCTGGCTGCAGCATTACAAACATTATATAATTGTCTTATTTTGGCAATTTAATCTCATAATTCATATTTGTGCCTTCTTCAGTGATTGCCATCTAATGACTGGTATTAAGTGCCTGTGATGGGATATATCTTTATATTTCTGAGGATGTTCTTTCTTTTCATCAGTCCATTTCCATTATTCTGAGATCAACACATAATATCGCAAGTGAATCATTGATTGTTATGAATGTTTATTCATAGCAATTATGAATGTGCAAACTGTGAATGTTTGTCCGCATTTCTACATTTACATACATCCGCCGGTCAGAAATTATGAAGCTAGCTACAGTAGTATAGACGCGATCTCAACGAACAGCGTGAGCTTTTGTCTGTTCGCTCTGGAGAGATGGTGGAGCTCCGCTCGGGGCTGCAGAATGCAACTTGCGCTCAGAAGTACAGTGAGATGTTACAGCACAGGTATTTGTTTGAGCTGGAGATGGAATCATTCTTTAGAAGAGCTTTCGGGACTCTCTGCAAGCCCCAAACATGCGTAGTGTATGTCTGCTATGAGCATTATCACAACCTAACTTTTAATTGTCTCATTATTTTTTTTTTAATTTAATGGTCTCAGCTAAAACAGTTCAGTAGTATGGTCATACCTCATGCATGCTCTCATTGTCAATGCAACCTAGTGACGTTGAGCTGAAAGTGTCTGATAGAGTTGTGATATGTGGCTGGCGTCCTGGTGGAAGGTAATCGCGCCTTGACAAGGAGAGGGACTCCCCATGGCGTTACCCCTGAAGAAGGCAAAGCTGACAAGTCCCGAAGGCCCTGTTATTTTAATTTTTTTTTTGTACTGTAAGCTCAGTTCAGCACAGAGGATCTGACTCTATACAGTCTTACATGTTTGGAAAGGAAAGGCAGCGATATGTACGTTCGGAGCGTTTCACATTAAAACCAGAGAAGAGGAACAGAAAACAGTGCTATGATCAAATGAAAATCAAGAAAAGATTATTTTAATACAGGGTTTTATGTTGAAGAGGTGTTGTAATTTTTAACTATTTTTGGTATGAAAATATATATTAGGTACTGCTAGTTTTAGGTGGTGGAAGAGGACAACGTGCACAGATAATGGGGCACTTTTGTTCAATGTGCACAGTTTTTGGGGGCTCAATTTTTTTTTTTTTTTTTTTTTTTTTTTTAGCCCACATCCCCTGTCCCACAACACACACCTGTACCTCTTAAAGTGGCCTGTGTCAGTATAAATGGACTCATCCTGAACCATTTGATCTACCTATCCTCATCCTCACGTTCTCATCATTTCAACTATAGGGTTGAAGGTTGAAGTGTTTTCATAACTGTTACCAAAATGAATGCAATGTATGGTGCCTGATCAGATTTTTTTTTTTTTAAAACCTCGGTACATTATTAGCAACTTCTTAAGGTTAAAAAAAAGAATGTAGATGTTAATGAATTGTATCTATTATATGCTCAGATTCCCTGTAGGGGGTTTAAGCATTTTGTTACCAGCTGACAAGCACAACATAAGATTTTTTTCTGTTAATTTGATAATCGGTTCTGTAAGTTACATTGCCTGGCCATTTCATCTCTAAAATGATGCTGCCTCATGTCGTAGCCTTTTTGTACAGTAACTTATGTATGTGTCTTATTGTCATTGCAAACATTCTCCTAAAACTGACTTAGATGATCCAAAAATACAGTATTCAGAATGTTTCCATATGCATAATGTAGGTGAAAAAAACATTCTTAATGTCAGTGTATTTGATGTAATCTGTATCTGATTCTGGGGCTTTAAATATGCATTTTGTTCAATTTTAAAAATGGATTTGCATGTTAGACCTTTTTTTTTTTTCTCGCAAGCAGAAGTCAGGACAGATAGTGAATACTGAACACGACCTTTTTATTCCTCTTTTGGCTTTTAAATTGACAAGTTGATTGTAAGCTCACATTTAAATTTTCTTAAAAAAACAAAACCAAGATGTTCCCAATAACAAGTCCGGTTGTAACGACTGGGAACAAATGCATGAGGACATCTTAATTTAGCACCCGACTTCAAAGGAACATCTATGCAACCCACCTCAAATACTGAAGCCTTAATTTAGAAGTGATGAAGCTGAGCTTCAGCAGCTCGATTCGGCGTCAACGTCTGCATGCGACTGGTTCAATTATCCTGCTTTTTGTGTACCGGCGACATTTCTACACGGGCTTTTACATGTGTTCTTGTCATGTGGAAGAGTCGTGTCGAGTGTGAAGAAACCCAACTTTCTGCGTCAGAGGAAACGTTTCAGGGTGACGATGGTAAATGTCTGTGCTTGCGGGCCAGGGCAGCAACATTTTCCGGGCGGCGGGAGTTCGTGTCCGGCTGCTGGGTGTTGCTCATTTGATCCATGGAGCAACCTCAGTCTAGTGACTTTAAAGTTGAGTTGGACAGGCGTTCCCTAGACCCTTCCATCTGCCTTCGGCCCACAAGAACAGAAAGACTCACTTTCTGAGGAGGAGGGTGAGAGAGTGACTGAATAAAAAAAAAAAAGAATAAAATGTGTAAATAAAGAGCTGCCGTTTTTAGATGTCTCTAAAAGAGGCCGTAACAATACACCAGATTTTTACTTGTCAGAGTATCTCCTAAATGTTATGGAAAAACAAGATGAGATAGATGTTAAGATGTAAGAGAAAATGTATATTAAACATTTCTTAGTCTTGTTGAAATAAAGACTGCCAATATTTAAATGGTTGTGTTTGTTGTCATTTTATCAATTTTTTTTAGGCATTTTCTCTGGCACCACCTTCAGGCTAAACTGGTTTCCATTGTGTGTGCTGAACATTCCATCATGGTTAGTAGAGTATAAGAATATATAATAGAGTATATAAGTTCTCAGAGTAGAGTATATAGGTTCTCACAGAACACATTAACAGCCAAGTTGAGAAAGAAGGGTGCTAAATTTTAATTAATCTTTATTTCAAATTGTCAACATATAACATCAGCATGATATGTCAAATACAGAGGAAAAATTGAAAACACAGAAAAATCCAATCTCATGATTTATGCTTTCAGTTGTTTTATAACAGTTTTACATGTAATTAATTCATAAAATGAATGCATCTGTGTATTGTTTATCCATTTAATTGATTTTCATTTTATTCATTAATATTTTAGAACTTTGAGCACCACTTTTAAGCATTAAAAAAATAACACAATTCTTTTTCTGGTGCACATCAGAATGTTTTCAGATTTTTTTTTCTTTTTTCTTGTGTTCATATATGAATTAAAGTGAATTTAACCTGTAAGGACCCATAATGATACGGGTGTAAGAAGAACTTTCATACCCCAGACTCCTCCTCATAAGGCTTTATGTCTGAACTCATTAAGTCCCAAAGTGACATATACTAAGCATCCATCCTAAGATCTAATATCTTTACCACTAATACCAAATATTACATATATGTCAAAATACAGATCTTTGGGAATAAAAAGTATTATTCTGAAAAAAACATTAGAAATGTGTTCTATGTGGTCCACTTGGTTTATAATATATATATATATATATATATATATATATATATATATATATATATATATATATATATATATATGTATATATATATATATATATATATATATATATATGTATAGATGAATGCTTCATAAAACTGTATTTTGCCAATCATGATTGACTGACTTACAAATCAAGATTAATTTTTGTGCCTTGTTTTGTCTACAGTGGATATTCAGATATTCAGATTTCCCGTCCTCAGGAGTAAATACAGATGCTCTCATGAACCCCTGCAATACACCCATAGCAGGTTCCACATGCCTCATACAGCTTTTTTTTAAGAAACAGGCTTTTAGTAGTGTTTCAGGCCATCTCCACATTATAAAAAAATAAATAAAGCAGAAATAATATAACAATAAATATAATAGTAATAATAATATCAGTGCATTTATTTTCTAAGAAGAAAACAATGTTCTCGAGGGGTTTTAGACAGACGTTAGTATATATTACAGCACAAAAAAAATTCAGTTGAAATGCTGATGCAAACAAGGGTTCAATTCTTATCCTCTTAGACCTAAGGACCATGAGGTTCTGATCAATCAGCTCCAAAAAAAGTTGGTTTCTCTCTCTCTGGTGTTAATCTGGTCCAGAAAGTGTTTGGTCAGTAGATGCTCTGCATCTCTGGAGAGGACACTGCTTGTTTCCATGGTAACGTGGATGATACACAGTTGAACCTGTAGAACGACACTGCAGAAAACTCCATCAGCCGACGTCTATTAGTAATAAAGAAATGGATGAGCAGGGAATTTTTAAACAGGTAAAGCACAGGTTAAAATCTGTGGAAATTAACACTGAATTAAACCAGAGGTCACAGCTCACAGTTCATATAGGCAGCAGTAGATATCTGGTTCTAAAATTATAATAATGATAAATTTGGTGTTATAATGCGGTTTCAATATTTAAATTTTTATGTTTAAACTATTTGGTTAAACTTTTGGTCGTAGATTTACTCATGTCAGTTTGCTGTTAATCTTTATGAGTGAATTAAAGAAAGAATTTAAACGTATTAAAAACAAACAAGCCTTGCTTTGGCCTTATGTTAATGGGAAATTCGTAAATGTGTAAAGCCACTTTTTATTTGCAATGACCTTGTTTATTAAATAAAGTAAAGTAAAAATAAGACTCGTTTATCTATAAACAGATAATCATCAGCGTAATCGGTTCACTTTAACGTGTGCCCCACTCAAATCAGTCCGGCGGAAGTTGGGCTAAGGGCCTTGTTACGATAGAAATGGCGAGCGGTATCGGCAGTGAGTAATGTTTCTACCTCTTTCTCGGGTTTATTTGTATGATTTTAGACCATTAACTAACAACAGGAAAGCACCCAACACTGTAATCCACGCAGTGTGGTTGGACAGCGCGGCGCGGTTTGCAGATAAAACCTCTCACCGTGTCGCTGCGTGTGTCTCACGAATGTGTTCCCCCGCAACGAGCTAACGCGGCTAACAAAATGTTAGCTGAGCGTATGTTATTGTGTGTAGAAACTACTCTTGTCAGTCGTTTTATTGGTTGTTAACGCATGTTAAAGTCTTTGCGAACTCGACCGATTAAACAAAAGCAAGTGCATTGCTGCAATAAACCTTAAAAGTGCCCTGCGGACACGATACAAGCTAAAGGGGCTAGCTAACTTCGATAACAACAACAACGACGTATTTTGTTTTGAGCAGAAAATGCTGCTGCAGTAATATTTATTAAGTTGGTTTGTATGTTTTAAAAACGCCAAAAATGTGTGATTTACTTGGGTTGTGTGGGACTCGGGCTGTCAAATTTATATGTGTAAAAAACATGAGCATCAGTCATAAAAATATTAAAAAAAGGTAATATTCAGCTTATACATGTCTTATATATGTCTCGGCTCTTGATTGGCATCGATTGTTTTATAACGTTGCGAGGCGTTATCTGTATTTTAATTATTATTATTTTATGTTGTGTGTGTGAGAGTGAGGATTACAGACTATCATGTGTTGATTTAAATTGCTAAGTAAGTGATGTTATTTCAGCTCAGAATAAGTGGAAATGTTATAATTATAGTTAACTTAGGCACAATGTTATATCCACGATTAATAATACGGTTTGCACTTATTTTAACAATGAAACAATACAAAGAGTATAAAACAATAAAATAACAGATTGTGCAGGCGAGGTATAATAATATTAATAATCACAATAATAATAATAATAATAATAATATTAATAAACAAAAGCCCATAGAGAAGTGATATCAAACATGCAGCCCAGGGGCCAGAAAGGTCTGAGGTTCTTTACAAAGATGTGAGTTAAGAGAGCTCAAGGGATATAATATTTATAGTTTTGGTTTGTAAATGTTTTTAAAGGTAGGGGAAAGTTTCATCTGCCGTGTAAAACTCTCTAAATATTTTTTTCAGTGCACTGCGAAAAAAGTGAAATCTTATCAGGAGAAAACCTCTCGTACTAATATTCGTATATTGTCTAGAATTATATTGGAATTGACAGATATGTTTGCCTATTTCAAGTTTTTTTTTTTTTTTTATTTGAGGTAAAATGTCAGAATTCTGATTCTGAAAGTCCAAAATATGAGTTAAAAATATGTTAATATATAAAAGTCAAACACCTAAAGGTCAAATTAATTCTGTTCAAGAAAAGAGGACTAAATTGACCAAAATCATGAAAAAAAACTTTAAATAAGCAAGTATAGTATATGATATTTCCAATTTGACTCAATATTAGTCTAATTGTACTAAACCCAACATGTTTTCACTTGTTGAGATTTGATTATTTTGACATTGAATAACTGAGACATCACATTGTTAAATTTTTTTCTTCCTATGTCATCTCTTTTGTAATATGTTTGTAATGTAGTTCCTTACAGTAGTAAGGAGGAGAGAAATTTGTTGGGTGGTGTTATTTATGGATTACTTGAGATCAAATTGCAAATGAGCATGGCACTAGAACTAAATTGAGTTTGCTATGGAGAATTATGAGGGTTTTCTCCTAACTGAGTGTTTTTTCTTCCTCCACAGAACACAAGATACTGAATGTTGGGCCAACAGAGCCCTGGTCTTTCAGGGAAAAGCTGTGCCTGGCCTCCTCTGTCATGAGGAGTGGTGACCAAAACTGGTAACTAGAAACCCATTAAAAATACACTTGTGTTTTCTTTGCTTTCTTAAATTGTATTAATAAAGGACACTGACTAAACAAAATGAACTAATCTTCTAAACCAGCTACTATTCACCAGCAAGTTACTGTTGAATTTAGTAATTTAGTAGTAATTAGCAGTAAAACAGTAATTTACTGTTGAATAGTATTAGTCATTATTGATTGTTCTCACCAAGCGATCTAATTGATCAACAAGAAGTGTAAGAAGTTTAGAACCTGACTCATCAATCAAGTCTATGGCAACTTTTTGTCCATCTCCATGACAACTCTGTATCTACAAAATGGATTGGTCATTTTGTTAATTTTGATTTAACAACAAACCGATTTTTTTTTTCACGGTGCTATAATGTCAAATAGGGTACATGCCAAGTTTCCCTCATCTTATTTATTTGGTAATTGTTGTATATTCACAATACAACTTATATCTTATACAATAAGTGTTCTTTAACAACATTTGAGCATGACAGTGAAGCGGTCAGGATCGAGGCATCGCTGTCCCTTGAGGGTAATATTTCTTAAATTCATTACTTCCCAGTGTATGCAAGAGGCAAATTGATTTTATTTTACAAATTAACAAAAGCATTAACTGGTATGGAAATTCTTTAGGGAAATGTGCAAAAACTTGTGTTTATGCTGTTCAGTGCAGCGGTTAACTTCAATTGTGACCACTAGAGGGCAGACATGGGCAGGCTGTCATGTTTGAATAATGACTTGTAGTCGTTTATTGAGCAGCGTTACATGACTTTGATGATCAATTGGCAATTTCTAAGAAAAAGCTGAACCCTATTTAAAGTGAATTTAAATACAGAGCTGCCCAGAAATGAATGTTTTATGGAGTCAGATGCCAGAGTTTATATAATTACTTTCTTTATTTGTTGTAAACCTGTCTTTGTGTGTATTACTCTCTTGAATGAATTAGTTAAATCACTGTGTGCTTTCAATCTCAGAATTTCTCAACATGTCAAGTGATTATTTTATGATTCTATTCTGAGGAATCTCTCTGTTTTCCAGGGTGTCCGTAAGTCGAGCCATCAAGCCTTTTTCCGAGCCCGGTCGTCCGCCTGACTGGTTCTCACAGAAGGTGAGAGACGCATACAACAGTTTCAAAATTCTTTCTCAGAGGATATTGTCTTTTGAGCATAATATAGTTGTGCTGTGACAAACATTTGCCCGAGGATGACAAATTTCCTCTCTGTTTCTCAGCACTGTGCCTCACAATACTCTGAGCTGCTGGAAGCTACAGAAGCACCAAAGTCAGTACTGATATTCACAGACACATTTTTAAATGCAGCCATTCTATGTTGTTTTACAATGGATAAATACTTAAAGTGTATGTGTTCTCATCTGTTCCAGACGTAAGCGTGGCGAGAAGGGTGAGGTAGTGGAGACTATCGAAGATGTCATTGTACGCAGGCTGACGACTGAGAGGATAGAGGAGCTGAAAAAACTACTGCGAGACACACAAGAGCAATACAGGTACCCATCTTCTTAAAAGAATCACATATAAGGCAGGCGAGATATGACCTTTAACCCCCCATGTGCTTTTTTCTGACAGGAAGTTGAAAAAAGAGGTTGATCTGATACAGACCGGTCACATGGACTCACAGCTGAAGGAGCTGTGGGCAGAGATCGCACTGTAGGACTCTTTTTCTATCACCTTCTGTTTGATGCAAATCCAACATCTGTTGTTTGGATTGATATGTGATTTGGTGTAGCTATTCCTAGAGGATAATGCTAAATAATTTATGATTTTTATTTTATTGTGACCATGTAGTCATGGGATTCAAACTCACAGCTTTTCAGCCAGTTTTTACAAGTCCTCAAAAATCATTACGGTGTTTGCTTGTTGTCTCCGAACCCAGAAAAAAAAAGCAGGATGAGGATGAAGCAGAGCAGAAGAGGAAAGCCACAGAAACCGCATATCAGGGTAGGTTTGATTGGTTTCTGTTGGCATTTATATGTTCTGTAGGAAATCTAACCGTTATTGTACCATGTGGGATTTATTGGGAAATGTATGTGTGATGAGTGTAGCTCTTACTGAAGTCTTATGCTATGATAAGAGATTTACTATTAACTAACTATATATTTTTAAATACTTACTAAGACCTTTATTCTTTGATTGTGGGATGGCCGTGGTGTCACATGATGCCTTGCTCATTGGTTTTGTATTGCCTCTTTCTTTTCAGATTTCCATGTGGAGAAAAAAATAATAATAATAATAATAATTCTGTCTCACTTCCTCTTTGTCACAGCTCGTCAAGCAGTCAAAAACACACCTAAGCGTCTGCCCAGTGTCACTGTACGTTCTCCTCTGGGCGCCAGTCCTCCAACTCTGGATTCCCAGACTGACTCTACGGTCGCCACACCACCCATGGATACAGGAGGTGTTGTCTCTGACGATACCAGCATCCACTCAGTTGTAAGAACATCTTCATATACAACAGTGTTTACCTTTTTTGTTCATTTAGTAAGTGAGAGCCGTACGTGTGGCTGTTTAAAACTGTGTCTTCACTGCCGCCTGTATAAAAGTGCCTCTCTCTACCTCCAGCTTGTTTTCTGTCTCACTCATCAGTGGAAAAAGATCCATCTCGCATTCTGGTGTTTTTGGCGATCCCATCTCTCGCTCGAAGGGATTATTTCTGATATTACAGCTCACTGTGCCAAACACTCATACTGATTGCTTGTTGCCTCTGCCAGGCCCAGGGGGTCGGAGTGTTTCTACCAGCAACAGACGCTCCAGGCCCAGGGCCCAAAGATGGAAGCCTGGCTGCACTCGTCGATGACTCACCGCAGAAGAGGCTCCTGACTCAGAAGGCCACGCCGCCGCCCTCACCTCTCCTGTCAGAGTTGCTGAAAAAAGGCAACCTCATCTCGGCCAGCCCGCGCCTGGTGAGAGCCTGTGTAGTTTTTCCAAATACGTGAAATATAGCAGTTGTCCGAGATTCAAACATCCGGCTGATGAACATTCATAGATGTAAACAACTGCTGATTAATGTCCATAAATGTTTGTAAAATGGTATTGCGTTCACAAGTTTGTATTTTGAACCACACACCACATCTGACCACTTCCCCTTCCTGCTGTGACCCACACTGAGCTCCACTGGTTTATAAGCGCATCTCCTTCATCGCACCTAGTTTGTTGTGTCAGGCTTCATACCCCTTGAATACTTTACAGTTTCCATACAAGTTAACTTTATTCATCATAGCTGATAGCGGCAAAAAACATAAGGCAAGTGATATTAGTGGTAGTGTTAAAGAACGCTACGGAATCTCCATGGAAACAAAGGCTGCTGTTATCAAAAAGAAATTCTAGATGACAATTTTACCTAGTTTAAGATGACGTTAAATTGCATTTGGCAATATGCAGCATTCTGGAAATAAATGGTCAGGCAATCAGTCAGGACGGCCAGGTTTCTTTAAACTTTGTTGGATTGCTACCACTAAAAACACTGGATTAAAAACGGCACTATTGCATTGCCTGTTGATGTCAGGTTGCCGATGGCGACTCTACCGGAAGCCTTACCAACGGGGTACAGACAGCCACTGCTGCTGCTCCCCTACCGCCTGGTCATGCACTCATCACAGGTAAGTACTGTATGTATTACATGAACATGTGCTCCTGCTACCTTTCTCTTCTACTGTATAGATTATGTTGGGAATTATTTACAATAGAACTTTTAGTTTTTTTCCTCTCTCTTCCCAAATCAAAGAGAGGTGTTATAGCAAGAGATTTGATTTTATGTTACGGCATACTCTAGTTCATTCATATAATTCTTGTTATAAGGATGCGTTTTGTGGTTCAGGATCGGTAATTACTAATATTGTATTGTTACACATGTCTGCAGAGGGGGAAGTTGAAGTGAAGGCAGAGCTCGGTGAGGAGACGGGATTAGTAGAAGAGGACCTTGTCGCTGTGTCTTATATGGAAGACGAACTGGACATGGAGACAGTAGGAGGCATCATTGCCATCATAGAGGAGAAGGTACGTACTGTGTCTGTGTGTGAAGGGGTCCACATAATTTGCATTAGTCCATGTTCACGACCAGGTTAGCTCTGAAAGGGGATAGGTTTTCATGGTAGCTTATTTCAAGCTATTTAAACCCTAATTACATTATATATGTCGAGTCGAATTCAGACCGAATATAAACTATTGCTGTATTTTTTAAGTTAAAGTCATCTTGTAAGAATTTCTACAAAAGAAAATCATACACACATAATATCCCGGTCTGTTTTTACGGCTCCCTCTGGTTCACTTTTCTGTGCCGAAAGTCTCCTGGAATTAACACACCATAATGCTTATAGAATATATTAGGTGACCAGTTCTATCAAACCTCACCTATGTGAGTTTGTGTCAATCTGCCTCCCTCTGCATACATAAAATACCAGAAGGAAAAAGATTGTTACATGGGGAAAAATACAAATGTTCAAATGCACTGTCTTGAGTATGGTTTTATGTGGACCACAGATATAATATGAGCTTGCTGGTTTTATAAAAATGCTGCTGTTCCTCTCATCATTCAAAGAAAATGTAAAATCATTGTGAAAATATCATATATTTGCAAGTCATAATCGGATTATTGTATACTCCCTAACAGCAATGGTGCCTAGCCTTGCATGGTATTGTATCTCAGGTGTGTGTGTGTGTGTGTGTGTGTGTGTGTGTGTGTGTGTTAGTCCACAAGTGGGTGTAGGGGGGGTCATGGTGTGGTGAATGGGCAATTAAGAATATGTATAAATAACTTTTTACGTCTAGGGTCCTCTTCTTTAAGCATTCTTTCAGCATCTTCGGGGTCTCCCTTGCATGCGACTTATTTAATGCACTGTATTTAACCAAATCTGTTACGTTGAAACAACAATAAACCTAACTCGGACAAATATTGAAACACAATTTCCTGAAAATGAACCTCATTTATTGTCATAACTTTCCATTAGCTGGTAATGTTGTTTTATGATACACTCTACTGCAAGTACAATGCTGAGTGACTGTTAAGACTAAATTGAGTAGGCACAAGTTTTCAGCAAATTCTCTCTTCTCCTTTCTCCCTGCTTTGTCACCCACTCTCATCCTCTCTTTCATCACAGGTCGATGACTCTGTTGAGGCCTTGGACGCGGCGGCGGTGGAAGCAGCTCTTTCTCTGTGTGAAGAGGCTGTTTCGGAAGGACACACCCTCCCGGGGCCTTGGGAAACCCAGGAGCTGAAGGCTTCAGACCCCACGCCAACAGTCCAGGACCCGGCCCAGGAGCCTCAGGTTGTGGTCTCGATGGCCGCCCCGACCGCTGTAGGCCTCGAGGCCCAAATTCAACCAGACACAAAGCGAGAAGAACAGCTCAACGGGAACTGTGAGGGACCTGAGGTGACAGGAAGCGATGTCACTTCTTCTGTGGCCTCCGACGACGGCGCAACAGGAAGTGAAGTCACAGAAGAGGGGGCGACGGGGAAGGAGGCCACTGAAGCAATGGTGAAGAGTGAACAGGAGGAGTGGAGTCAGCCGGAGCCCAATCCGCCTTGCCTAGGTGGGTGGTGAAAACGCACAAACAGACATGGTTCGCACAAGGTCTTAAAAAGTTAAAAGCATTGATTTTATGAATATAATAAATCAAAAGTCTCACATTCTGATATGTAGGTCTTGAAATTTGTGCAGTATGTAACTTCTCCATATTGCATTCTCTCTAAAAGTTTAATTTGTCAACCACTATTATTAGATTAAATAACATAGTCTAAATAAAAAGTAGCAGAGCTGTCATGGCCCAAAAGTTCTGGCTTAACAGAAATTGCATTCTGGAATCTTAGTGTTGTTGTCAGGGTGGTTGCTATGCGTGTGTAGGCTGTGATAATTTATATCAGAGGCAAAACTGTGGGGAAGTTGGTTCATTTTTGGATATTGGCTTGATGTTTGCTTCAATCTGTGCTTTTATTTTGGGTCCAAGGCAGTGTCCACATTAAGAAAGTGTAGTATATAGCAACAACGTAACACTTGGATATATTATAAGATTACTGTCAACTTTTTACGTCTTACCAGTGTCGTTGTTGTGGTTCGTGTTGAGGACCGTCCTGTAAATTACATGTTTCGGTATGAATTGATTGGTGAAAAATGTTTGCCTAAATCCTGTTCATATATTTGTTTTCTAATCCTCTTATTCATTTTTTTTCCACAGACTCCGAGGACAGCTCTGTTTCTGGGAAAGAGTCCAAGGTACGGCTCTTATGTGTACTTAACATGCACACACAGAACAGTTTGTAAAATGCAGACATTTCGCTTTATTTACGTTTGCCTTTTTGAATTTAGGAGGTGAAGGAGGAAGAGGCGGGGAGCGAGGGGGACCCTGAGGAAGGGATGGAGCTGAAGGAGGAGTGTGGCGAAGGGGAGGGTCCCTATCTGTCCGAGGTGGAGCGGGCCGCCAGCGAGAGTGAAGATGGCTACGGACCGGCCTCCACGCGCTACACGGCGGATTCTCTGGCCAGCAGCCCTGCCTCTTCTTCCCAGCTGTAAGTGTCCAGATGCGTTTGTGGTTGCAGGAATGACTCATGATAATAATTTGTGTTTTAATATATAGAGGGAAAGGAAGCGAATTAGCAGCCTGTGGGAATGCACTGAAGTAACCCTTGCCCTTACTGCAATGTTTCAGAACTGCAGCTTTAAATCTAGATAAAGCTTAGCTGGCATTTGTCATGAATATTCATGCCATGACCCCTGAATCAGATTAGGATTCCATTTCTCTAGCTAAGCAGTCTTTGCTGCTGACATTAAAAACTCTGCTTTTGTCTCTGTGCTGCTGCTGTTTCTCTTCTGCTTCCCATTTTCGCCCACGCTCTACTCTTGCCCTCTTGCCCTCTTGCACCAGGTCTACATGTGGCGAGGACCAGGAGGCCGTGCAGGCCCAGAAGATCTGGAAGAAAGCCATCATGCTGGTGTGGAGGGCCGCAGCCAACCACAGGTGGAGCCTCTAGGCGTGATCAGAGTCCTCATTGGCTAAAATATTGCTAGCAATACTGTCGCTCCCAATCAGTCTGTTATTGCCTGTATTTTGATTTAATTTTTCAATTCATTCACAGAGATATGCAATATTCTGTTATTTATTTATCACACATTGCACAAATGATTTCTGTGAATGTATCTTTCACCATGATGCCTAAAAGGCTGCTGAGGAGCCTCCACCATATTGCCAGGACATACTGGATCCATCCACTTTTTATTTATTTATATCTATATTGTGTTTGTTCCTACAATCATCACTGATCACATGACCTCGGTGATTTAATGGTAGCTATGGCCCTGAAACATATTATCGATGGTTGTTTTCCTCATAAGTACAAACAGAAGAGAAACATGTTTACTATAACCACAGCTACTAGCTACTAGCTGTGACACCAGCATGTCGGCCAATCAAGTTTAGTTGTACAGACCATTCCAACAACAAGGTTTCAAAGTATGGTATGGTATGGTTTAGAATAACAGGATTTGCCTGTAGCTGTTACAGGCCAGTGTTTTAATGGTGCTGATGGCTTGTTTCTCAGGTACGCCAGCGTCTTCTTACAGCCCGTGTCAGACGATATCGCTCCTGGTTACCACAGCATCGTACACAGGTTGGGAAACACACCGCTGTTAAACGATCCTACCAAACTTTGTTGAATGCTAGTAGTGCCGACCGTCTGTAAAACAGCAGTGTTGTTAATGGTCGACTCAAACTTAACAACCGCCTCTCCCGTTCCAGACCCATGGACCTTTCTGCCATCAAGAAGAACATAGAGTCTGGCGTGATCCGTACGACCGCCGAGTTCCAGCGTGACATCATGCTGATGTTTCAGAACGCCGTCATGTACAACTCGTCCGACCACGACGTGTACCACATGGCGCTGGAGATGCAGCGCGACGTCCTGGAGCACGTTCAGCAGTTCCTGGCCACCCAGCTCATCATGCAGACCTCCGAGAGCGCCATCTCCGCCAAGAGCCTGCGCGGTAGGGAGGGAAACCGTAAACCAGGAGAGCCGGCTGAGAAGGTGTGTTGAGCATCATCCCCCCCTCCCCCCGAAAAAAAGTGCAGTATATGTTTTCACCTATTTAGGACCGACATCTCTTGGGATGTTAGTTGAGAAAACTCCTGCACACAGTAGTTCCACCCAAGAAATACAGCAAAGGTCTAATTAACCTGGATTATTCGAAACATCTACGCGAGTGTGCCGGGCCTTTTATGAATTTAATAAACCTGAATTCATTTGCAGGTGGTGAAAGTCACAGTTGCCGGTACAACACAGATATGTGGTTCATACGTCCTGTTTCTCTAGTCATGAATGTTGCACTTATAAACCAGAACAGTTTCTTCAAGCATTTGAACATTTCATTTTTTTATAATTGTTTTGTGAGTGTGTAATTTAATTACAGATTTGTTAACCTCAGAATGAAGTTTTTACTGGAAAGCACTTTGCTCACCAACTCACTTGGACATCAGATGTTCTGACCAGTGTTTTCATTGTCAACACTGTCAGGATGGAGACTGTAGCTAGCCTGGCTACATGGTCATTTGTTTAGTTAATATGTGCTCAAACACATATTTTCACTAAGATTTAGCCGTAAAACATGAATAAATACTTAATTCCATCTCAATTATCAAGCAATTGAGCTTGGGAGCAATCTCATTAATATCTAGAATTATTTGGTTTTACTAAACCAGGGTCTTTGAATTGAGTTAAGTAACTAACTAGATTCAAAAGTTTAAGATGATTATATACTGTACTTGATCCTAAGACAGCATGTATTTCACTGTTTTTACCTTTTTATCATTATGAGCTCATGTGCAGATCAGGATTGAACTGCCTCATATCACACTCTGAAAACCATAAACCGTTGACAGTACTTTATATTCTTACTTGCACAAAGAAACACACCTTGATACATGACTGAACCAAGGACCTCTTTCCAACTTTTTAGCTTTAAATGCTTCATCTCCTCATTTGGTTTTACTGTCCCTCAGTGTCATTTCTGATGGAATATTAACTAGAATACCAGAGTCGGTGCTGCACTGAGAATGCATGAATGATTTTGTTTTCTATGAGAAGTCGGCCACAGGGTAAATCACTCAACAGCCTGACACTGATTTATAATTCAAACACATGCGGCATAAATTCCCTGAATACTGAAATTGTGCAAAAGTCATAACTTCCCACACTGTTTAAATACGGGGGCCAATCTTGTGCCTCTGTCACCAGATCTCTGCTCCTTTTCCGCTCGCTATTATGTGCTTCAGTGGAATAATCCCTCAATTTACCAGCTTCTTCTAACCTGCATGCTGGCTGCTCCTTTCCTCTAACTTCTGTCTGCCTGCATCCGCCTGTCACTGACTCAGCTGTCTGTCCGCTCCTGTCGGAACAAATGTCTGCTTCTGTGTGCAGTGAGGTTTTGTGTGTGTGTGTGTGTGTGTGTGTGTGTGTGTGTGTGTGTGTGTGTGTGTGTGTGTGTGTGTTTGGGTGTCTTGAGTGTGTCTCTAATGTGGCGGTCCCATCTACAGACATAAACATCAATGCGTCCTTGCATTGTCTTTGTATGATATAGCACAAAAACTAAAGTAGTGTCTTTGGATGTAAGCAACATAACAGGGTTCCTTGCCATCAGGTCACGTTTGCAGTATAAGGGAATTTAGAGAAGTCATTTCCAGACAGGGAATATTTGGTAATGTTCCACACTTTTTTTTTTTTTTTACCTGTTCAGCTGTTTTTCCAAACGGAAGTGGAAATTAAACTGCTGACCTAACAACGTTTTTATACCCACAATGTTTGCATGTCCTTTTAAAAAGGCCATACAATGTAGTAAATTAAATTTAATAAATATTGGGTCTTAAAAGTCATTAAACAGTCCTATTTGTTAGGTCTTAATTTCCAGAACCTTTTTTGTATCATTTTATCATAATTTAATCTATTTTTGTTTAAATGAGTCGGGAAGCTTCTTTGCATGAACTTTTCATTTTGCCTTTATTTTGATAGCACAGCACAGGAACAAGGGAGGCAGCGACCGGAGAAAGAAAGGGATTAACATGAAGGAAAAGGCTCCTGATTCAGGATTCAAATTGGAACCACCTGCGTTAAGGACTGTAGCTTTTATGTATGGAGCCGTCGATCTAGTCACTACAACATTCACCACCCCTAAAAGCCCACATGTGATGTAACTTGATATTCCTGATATTGTAGCCATAATAGGGACAGTATTCATGAGCTTTTTTAACACACAAACTATATTGCCAAAAGTGTTCATTCACCCATCCGAATACAGTAATCAGAATCGGGTGTTCCAGTCATTTCCATGGCCCCAGGTGCATAAAATCCAGCATCTCGGCATGCGTCCTTCAGATTAGCTCAAGAACAGAACTCGGAGCTTCGTGGTCTGGGTTTCCATGGCCGAGCAGCTGCATCCAAGCCGTGCATGTAAAGCACGCCACCATTGGAATCCCGCCTCTCCAGCTGGCAATCTGATGTACAGGACCAACATCTTATTGGACTCCATAGACTAGAAATGGGATGCCACTTAAAGGCATGTTTGAGTGAAGGCAGGTGTGCGATTACTTTTGGCAACATAGTTTATAAGAGAGTGAATGTGCCTGCACCTGTTAGTGTCTGATGCCTTTATGTACTTCTATATGTCTTGTTGTTGTGTTGTTGTCTCTGATTAATGTCACTATTTACGACCTGTATATGGGAGTCTGTTTATAAATCCGTCTTTTTAATGTTTGTGTGTGTGTGTGTGTCTGTGTGTGTGTGTGTGTGTGTGTCTGTGTGTGTGTGTGTCTGTGTGTGTGTGTGTGTGCGCTGCACAGAGGTCAAACAGACACTCCCCACTTCGCGTGCTTCTGTGTTGGACACAGATTTGTATGAATCTTGCTTTCTCACGCACATGTGTGTGTTTTCTCTCTCTTTCTCACTCCAATGTTTGTCCTCCTACAGGACAGTGTCCCAATGGCCTCTCCTGCTTTCCTTCTCTCTCTCTTTGTAAGTATTCAGGTTCTCCCTCAGATTTCACCAGACCCAGGCCACGCTCCGCACATGCTTGTCTCAACGCCAAACACACACACACAAACACACACTCTGAAACACTTTAGGTACACATCCCTTGTGCTTTTCACCTCTCCCTTTTCTTTCTCTCTATTCAGTTCATTCGTGGCCTTAAAGAAGTGAAATCATAAACCGCTACTGTTTTCAGTGAACTGAATTAAATGGATTAAAGGTTATTTGTAATTAGATATAATTTGAAATGAGAGTATAAAAACTGAATATTTCTTTCTTTTTCAGGTGCATGAAATGCAAAATTCTTAACAAGCAAAGCAGTATAACCATTAAAGTAGAGCGGCAATCATTTTCTTTTGTTCCTGCTTGTCATGTGTGAAAATGTATTGTTTTTCTTTGTTATATGACAGTGAATTCAATTTCTTAAGGTTTTGGACTGACGAAAAAGACGAATTAAATTGAAGACTACTTTTCAATTATTTTTTCTATTACTAATCAAGTAATCGAGGAAGTAATCAATAGAAATGAAAAATAATCTTTAGTTGCTACTAGGTCTGAGCTGATTTTTCTTTTCTTTTTTTTTTTATATGCGTGTGTCAGTTTTATAACCGTAAGATGAAAATCAGTTTAAAGCAGCCCAGACCATGAAAGTGATTTAATCACTAGAATCACCATGTGATTAAATAAATGCAAAGAAATGGACAAATGAGTGGTATCAGGATAAGAATCTTTCTCACTCTTGCTATCTCCTGTAATTTCTTACACACACACACACGCATATACACACACATACACTGTCTGTATCACCCTCATAAACTTTTAAGTTCTGTTTTCCCACTTGGACACGCACTCATGCAGGCTCCAGTAACCTTTCATCACCGAGCTTCCGTCGACCTTCGGTTAATGACCTCATGCTGGTTTCCTGTGTTTTTCTGTTTACGTGCGAATGTTCGTGTCTTTGCATGTTCTAATTTCTTTTCCCTTTTTTTCTGTTTAATTATTCCTTTTTGACCATCATTGTGTTTTTTTTATGTTCTTCATTTGGGGAGGAAGCCCTCCGAAGTGGACTGTGCTGTGTTTTTGTGCGGAGGTCAATCGCATCGGACCTCCCTTCACTCGGCCCAGCTGACCTTTGACCTCCCCACACTTTATTAATTATTTTTCCCTGCTCTCCCTCTCTTTTCTTGTTCCCGGTTCCTTTTTGTCTGTTTCTCTGCTACAGGATGGAGGCACCAGGGGTCGCAGGAGCGCCATGGAGGCTGACCTCAAAATGAAGAAATAGACTTGAGATATTAGAGGACAAGACACTTATAGAGACACGGAGCCACTCTTGGAGTCCGAGATGGTGGAGCTGAATACTTACTGGTCACTTTGGTTGTTTTCTGTGGAGGACTGTGCGATCTCTGTGTGCCTGGCGTGTGAGTGGACACACTAACACGTAGGAACAAGGGTACGTTTGGCTGTGTTTGTGTGTTAACTTGTATGAAAGAACCGCAGTGAGTGTCCTCTTCTCCACTTCATATGATTGGTTAACACGCAGCGCTGTGGGATTTCACTCCTGGCCGAAGCAAGCCAGCGCACCCCTTCCCCCCACGTATCACTTCACCGGCAAAGACGGTTCACTGAGAAAGTTCGAAAGTGAAGAGAATATTTTCACCAGCATATGTTTTGACCATGTTGAATCACAGATGCATTAATACTAGGACTGCATGTTGGATTAAACCAGACAGACCGGTTTGTTCACTGCTTAAATGTGATTCTGAGGTGAACTAAATTATCTCCAAAATCTGCACAACTGGATTTTCTGTCTTTTTTTGCATAAATGGAACAATAGACATCTTTCTTGATTTAGGAACATTTAATGATGTCACCAAACTGGTGGTTTGAGACCACTTGGTTGGTAAATGATCATAATATGTGTGATGCCAACACATAAAGGAACACCTATGGCTTTGCCTGTTGTAGCCTATTAACTGCAAATAGTTTTACAGTTGTACCAACCTTTTTCCAAAGAAGATTGGATTAACAAACTGCATCCCTGCTGCTGTGAGCATTATTAAAATCAGGATACTGTGAAATTAAACCTAACATCAATTTTATAACTTACAGGAGCTTAAAACCTTCTTGACACATGTAATCCATCACAGTAAACAGCTTGGTTTGTTAAATTTGCATAAACGGTGTAAGGTAATTTTTTAGAAAAGAATGTCTTTTTGCAACACATTAAAGTTCACCCCAGCATCTGAAAAAAGGACCAAGCTCTTGTTTTAGAAAGAATTGTTCAAGACATTTCTCAAGAATTGACAGAAGTTTTAACAATTATTTTGTTTCATAATTTTCTCGTTTATGCTTCTCAAATGTGAGTTTTCTGTTTTATATGATTGGAAATAGTTTTTTTGTTTAACAGGTTTCCACATTTTATGGAGGTGTGCATAAAAGACAGAAATCCAGAATGACCGTGCTCAGCATCTTTAAAATATTTTAACGCTATTATGTTGAGATCACAAGGTATTTTTTCCCCATTATCTAGAGAAAACAAGTCCTATCTTGTGATAGCTGCATAAAAATAGTCCCCAGCATGGGCCTTGGTAAAAGACAAATGAAACTGTCCACTTGAAATACCTTCCTTATAACTGTAAAATGAAAACTGATTGCTTCTAAAGTTATGAAATGTGGATATCTGAAACCTAAGCATTTTGTTTTTTTAAACAGCTGGCAGTAATGGGTGACAACATATGGACTTGTGGCTGAAATAGTATTGATGCATCCCTGTGTTACTTAGGATGTAGCCAGACTGTGCTATGTAAATAGCACAAGAAACATGTTTGTAATGTGGGTTAGATGAGTACAGAAACAAGTTTTGTACCCGTGTGGACCATGTAGAGTTTCATGTTTGGGTAGCTGATACGTGTATGTGTTCTGTTGTAAATTTGTTAAATAAAGATTTGATCTAAATCAAAAGCTGGTTCAGTTTCTGCTCATTTGTTTTGTGATTTAAAGGTCCTGCAATTGCTCATCTTTGGTGTTTAAATACCAAAAATCAATGTAGTTTAGAGCATAGTTATTTTCACTCATGGCTTTATCATTTGATGACACTTCACTTTGTAGGGACTTCTAAGTTACCATTTTAACTAATCTGCACAAAAGTGAATTATAAGACAAGGATTAAATGTAAAGTAAAAAAAGTTTATTTAACATTCACATGAAAATGAGGAATGATGACCTGCTCATTCCAGAGTATAAGTTTTCATACTTACAGTGACACTGAACAATAACCCATCTGTGCAAAAATACTGTAGTCACACTGGTTACAGGGTGCAGAAAAAAACAGGCACTTTACATTGACATTTAACCACTCATCCATCAAAATTAAATACATTCCACTTCCATAGAGAGAAAAGCAACATGGTAAACTTCAGTGCATGCCAGGCCAGCTACTGTGCATGTAGCCTGATATTTAGACATGAGGTCAGAAATGTTTATAAAAAAAGAAACAAAAACAAAAAAACACAAACTGGTCCCCTACTTAAAGTCATGAATGACAGGGCTGGCAGAGGAGTAGAGTTTCCTCTTCACCAGCCGATACTCCGGCCTCAGCTTCAACACTTTGTTGGTCTCGAAGATGTGCTTCAGAGGCTGCCAGCCATCTTTATCTGCCCTGAAGACCACCGAGAGTTCGAAGGTAGGGGTGACACTCTGGTCCGGAAAGACCGTCCCCAGGGACTTCAGACCATCCTTGCCCTCTACGTAGACCTTGATGGAGGCGCCCCGCAGCCCGCATGGCTCGTCGGCCGACGAGCGCACCACGTCCTGGCCGACCCGTGTGGTCATGTGGCGAGGCAGCAGCAGCACCTGGCAGTGGAGGGTGGAAGCCTTGGCCTCCGTCAGACAACGCTCAATCTGCCGGGTCACGGCTTGTTGAAGGACCCGCTCTTCATGCTCCAGAACGGTGTCCAGGATGGCACCTGTGGGAAGACAAGCAAGGGCCCCATTAGCTTAAGGATCATTGCAGACAAGTCTAGCTCTCAAGTCATTTTCCCCTTTTCCATCAAGTGCAATTAAAGAGTCATCTCTCCTAGTAGCAAAGTGCATCTTCAGATGCTTTGAAGAGAGAGTTTAACCCGTTTCTCATTTTACTCTGGTCATTTCCATATACTTCAATACGGCACTAAACACGCGAGTGAAGGCGGAGTATCATCCGAGGAGAAGCGGTGTGACAGTGAAGCATGGTGTGAGGAGCTCAGCCCATCAGCTGACCCAACACCTGACCCCGTTACATCAGCTCAGCCACGGAGCAGCGCAGAAATTAGTTCTTCCGCCAAACAACGCGGCGTTAACGTTAACGTCCGCGCAGTGATCTATAAACGTTGTTCGGTCAGTCTTTAACGGTCCTCTATTGAACTCTGATTATGTGCATTTACTACGACCTTTATCGTAAGGCTACACTGACTTTTTCTCTCCCCTTCTTCCGTTTTCGCCTACAGCGACCAAGAGAAAACTTTCTTTAACAGAACTATCTACATTTAACTTTTTTCCACCTTCTTAAAGCTACTTACAAGGCGAGGTGTTCTCCGTCTCATCGCAGCTCTCGACGCTTCCCCGCCGGGCAGCGCTCGTCACCCGGCCCGGGGAGGTGAGCTGGGAGAAGTATTTTCCTATCATGTCAAGGACGCTTTCTTCCTCTGACAAGACGGGCACTCCGTGTCCGAAGAGCAAAGCCGCGGTATACACCATCCCGATTTCCGTTCGTGTAGCTCCGGTGTCTCCTCCGCGCGGTTCGTCTGCGTGTCCTCCATGTATTGAGTTAGGTGAGCTGTGCCGTCGGAGGCTGAGCCGGGAGCTTTTATAGCGGAGGTGCGCTCGGTTGCATCAGCTGAGCCCGTGTGGGCGGGGCTAACTGGTTCAATCGAGATGGTTCTATGAAAGGTGGCTCACGCAACATGTCCGGGCGTTGCGCTGCGGAGGCTGCGACTGAGCCGAGGCCGGTTACGTAGCAACAGTACATTACCGTAAAGGGAAATTATAGCAATTATTCATGTTATATAGTTGTTATTTCTGCATTTACTCGTTTTACATTTGTTTTAGTTTACACACCCGCGGCTTTATCTGGACTAGATGCACGAGCAAACTTAGCATCAAACTAATTATCTAGTTTTGATGCTTATATATATATATATATATATATATATATATATATATATATATATATATATATATATATATATATATATATATATATATTATTGTACTTGATCACCAAGAGTCATTTTCTAATAATAAATGTATTTAAATACAGTTACAAAAAAAGCAAGCAGTCAGATTTTCGAGAATGATAAAGTTTATTTTCAGTGTTTTATCAGGACTAAATGCAAATGCAAATTTAGAATCAAAACTAAGTTCTGCTCAAAGTAGCTCAATTAATATTTGTTACTAATGATGAGTGGTGGTACTGAATTACCTATACTTAAATACAGTGAGTAAATAAAAAAAGGAAGCGGTCAGGGTTTGGAGAATGATGTCTATTGTGCGTCACTGGTTTCTAGCTTCATGTTTTCACACCACATTTGTGTGGTGATCATTGAACAATATTTGGTTTCCAAACTATTTTTGATGCCAGTCTGTTTCCACCTAATTTTGATGTGGTAGTGAATCTGATACAAAGATAGAATGTCAAAATTCAGATACAGTACTCCCAAATACTACTTGTGCATTGTAACTAAGTATTATTACTTCATTACATTACATTCCCTGCTAATTACATGCATTCATTTTTTTAGCTATATGACAGTTTTAAAACAAATCATCAAAAACATATAATTAACCTGAGAAAATATGCGCCAGTGTTTAACTTCTCCACAGTAAATGATAATGTGTTTGTGAGGACTGTGTACATAAACATGAAGATCATGTGTTTTCTTTAGCTGCCAAATATTGCTTCATCTCACCCAACTCCATCAAACAGCTGCTTACACATTACTGCAGCTCTTCAATTATCCATATAACACATAACATTTAATTACACTCTAACACAGTTAGAAATGACCAACATTATAGGGGCATGTCAGCTGCAGTGGGATATTACCAGCCTTTTGCTATAAATACAGAAGGGCACAGCGTAGTGTATTGAGGAGTATTCATTGTCAGAATAGAAGTAGATGAACACAGCATCATTTTAGAGGTTAAATGTTCTTTAACTACACTCTACAGGCCTTTATGTTAAGTATTAAATTAATAAAAGCAAAGTACAAAATTACATGTACAGTCAAACAAGTTAAATGAAGATAAAACAATTCATTCTGTTTAATTGAGCATATTTTGATAGGGACATGGTACGAAATGAACAACAAATCATAACACAACAGAATGAAAAGTCAGTTTAAACATTATAAATTATCAAGTTTAAATGTTTCTTTATTCATTGTACTGGGGTGTGTTTTTTTTAATTCACTTGCACTTCTATAACACAGACAGGGTGTTTCCCAGTCTGACGGCCTTCGTGGGAACAATGTAATCTCATTAAATTCTCATTACATCTTAAACCCAGACAGAGGGACAGTCAGAGGCTCCCCACCTGATTTCTTTCATTGGAGATTAGCGCTAATCGTACAATAAGGGGGAGAGGTTCCTATCCACCTGTCAGGAACACAAACCAAACTCTCTGACAACTTTACATGTGAATCCAATTATTGTAGCAGGTAGTAATTTATATGCTTTTGTTTACTTCACTGTTCCTAATTTTATAGACTCAACAATACATAATTAAAAAAAAAAATGGGACCGTTGCCTCTATGAAACAAAATTATTTCTCCAGCATCGAGTAATACTGAAGCTTTGTCATCCACATGTGGCAACAAATCCTTTTTATGCACAATCATTTTCTTTGTATTTAATGAATGCAGATTTCTATCAGTTAATATATATGCTAGCTATATTATTTTATCCACGGTATGAATAGTCATTAAGCATTTACACTGTCAAAGTGAAATAGTTTCTCCTATAAATCATGTAAAAACTTCTATTTTTTTTTTCTTTTGGAGTTTTTATTTTTTTTTTTTTAAGAGAAAATGCACTGGTTCTATAAATCTACTTTGCTGGTTGGATTGTAAAAAATCTAACAATAAGCAAACAATGAAATGATTGGTCCAGTCATTTCACAGTAAATGCTTACATTCATATCTGCTTCCCCTTTAGGCACAGAGGACCCCCGATAGGCTGAGCGTGTGTGTGTGTGTGAGCACAACAGGTCCAGACATAGTCACATGAGCCCTACCTTACTCACAGGTGAGTAACATGTTGTCATACATATGGTCTGACACACGGCACGCACACACACACACACACACCTGGTGTGTTCACTAAACACACAACTGTTGTTTCCTCTCCCTCCATTGATTAAGATTTTTGTGACCACCATTCAAGTCGTTTTTTCTATATCTATTAATAAGAAACATTTAAAATAGTCTTTCAATGTCTTGCTGACATCGAAAAACATGAAAAAACAGCCCTGGACATTTATTTTACAGTTAATAGTTAAATTAAACAATCTATAGACACACACACCCACACACGCACTAAGACAGAGTTTGCTTGAAAGTCCGGTCGTCTGGCATCATGTGACCAGACCAGACGCTGAAGGGGAAGGTAGCTATTGTGCAGGTTAACCTCTGGCTCCTGAGTCACCTTCCTGGGAAATCTCCCTCCTGTGACATCACCGCTGCCAGCCAATCACGTTCAGATTAGACGCTTCCGTCAGAAGAATGCTTACTAACCCAAGGAGGAAGTGTCCTTCCAAGGAACTACTTGTAAACGTGCAACTTTGCCAGTGCACGTGTGTCTACGTCTGTCTGCTGTTGCGAAACATAATGAAATATTTTTGCAGCCTTGCAAATACTGAGTTAAATAGAGAAAATGTGAACTGTCAAAACATGTCTTGAATAAGTGATTTATTTCTCTTTAGAGAATTCTCTGCTGTCCTTCTCTACTTCAGATGGACCCAGATGACTAATATTCAGTGTCCAAAACATCTAAGTAAACAATCAAGGTTCTGCTGTGTGTCAACTCAGTCACACTCATGTCAGCGTTATCTATCCACCCGGCGGCCTGTCAGCTGATGTCAGCTGTCGGGGATGCGTGGTGTCGCTGGAGAACAGGCTAGACCTGTCTCTGGTAGCCATCCTTCACCCAGGCCACGTTTTAAAGCCACGTGCCTCCAGTCGAGAGTGTTTTTGACGGCATATCAGATAAAGATTGAGAAGCAGTGAAGTCAGAACACAAACAAAATTATATCAGTATCCCGAAGTTATTAAAGACATACACGGCCATAGTGCTGGGCTGTGTAGTATATTATAGCCCACAGTAAGGATTGTTTTGTTCCTACAGTAATGAAATGTAGATGTACATTAGACCATGAAATGATTAATTTCCTAATATTAAATGTTTTAAATAACACCAATGATATTAAACTGATGCCCTTAAATTACTGTTTTGCTGTTTCGTTTCTCAGTTTACAGTAATATGAAAAAGAAAAAAAAAAAGAAAGTTCGGTTTCGATTTAGAAAAAAAGTAAAGAGCAAATGTTTGATTTTGTTGAAAAATTACTCAGACAGTGAATTGATTTTTTGAAAAGATTCAAATGACACTGATGTGGTCTACACCTTATTGCCACCTTATTTTCTGTATTGTAGGCTCCAATATGACATTGTATGAGCTACATAATAGTCAACACATAATGTGGTTGCTGCACGAAAAAGAAGCTTGAAAAATAAGTCAAAGACTTCTGAGCTTTTCATTAACATGCTACATTTGCATGTAATAAATTCAAATTAGCAGAACTTAAAATGCAGCATATTTCAGATCAGATCACGCCCTCCTGCATCTGACCTCTACCTTGTCAAGAAGACAAAAGGGTTGTAAACATATCTGATGCAACAAAGCGGAGCAGTTTCAGCGGTTGCTCTCCTGATCATTAGTGTGTGTGTGTGTGTGTGTGTGTGTGTGAACGACTGCATGTTAGAGGCAGTCACCTGACACCCCGCCTGTTTATATAGTCATAAAATACACTCTTGTACATCTTACTCTTCCCCTCCTTCCTGCTCCACTCGCACCTCTCCCCCCTCTCCATTCATTACTCCCTCTCCTCATCAGAAACACCTCCAACTAACCTCTACACCATTTCACTGTCTCTGCTTTTTCATGTCCTTGTACTATTTCTTTTTCACATAGAGAAATTAAAAAAAAAAAACCTTAACAATCCTACAAAGTTTAATCAATGACCCCAAAACAGCACATTACACGACGTTTGCTCTACTATAGACTCATAACTCTTAACTATATATTAACTGGATGCCTTCATATTCAGACCTTCAAATAGCAAACTACAGTGTCCTGGGTTTTTCCACTGCCACAGGAGTTGACCATTTATGCTGTGGATCAATTGATGTTTTTTTTTATAGAAGAGGACAAATAAAACCCTTTTAGTATATGTTTCCATTTATTTAATATTTCACTCATTTAATTCCTGTATAAAAGCTTTTAAAAAAAAGTTCAGATGTCAGCAAACATTGAGAAGAATAGCTTCTACATTTTTAAATCTTTATCTTGTAAGGTTGGGATAGACTGGTGAAATGTGTGCATATATGTTTCCTCCCTGTGGTGTGTTTAAGCTTACGTTGCACCTTAATAATTGTCGGAGTTCTCAATGGGTTCCCTGAGCGGCTGAGGTTTTTCTAGGCTGATCATGAGCGTGAGCTCCCTGCTCATTGGCTCCGGGCAGTGCCCGTCAAGGTTTACTCCCGGGGCTCTTGGTGGTTTACTTGGTGTACCTGAAAACAGGGACATCGTCTCCTGGTGGGGCGGCGGCGGGATGCAGAACTGGGACATGGCCTGGGACAGGAAGTGAGGCTCGTCCACATGCTTGTCTAGAAAAAGAAGAAGAAACGATGATCTGTGGTCAGTTTGGACAACCTGCATCTAACACTACTATGTTAGTTTTAACAAGGTTGACCTATGCGACGGCTTTTTTAAGAAGTTATCTTTATTAATAATAATCTAGTTTTTATCTCATTCGTCTAATCATTCGTGAGTGACACAGTGGTACAGCGGATAGCGCTGTTGCCTCACAGAAAGAGGTTTGCAGGTTCAGAGCCTTAAGCTTGAGTTCACATATTCTCCCCATGTCTGTGTGGGTTTTCTCTGGCTTCCTCCCACAGTACAAGAATGCTTAGAATAATGCTCAGACTCTTATTTGCTTGTATGAGTGAGTGAAAAAGGTGTGTGTGCACCATGGTAGGCTGGTGACCTGTGTGGGGTGTGTCTCTGCCTCTCAGCCACTGTGATTGGCCCCAGCAGACCCCATGACCCTAGTCAGGAGTAAGTGGGTATGAAAAGTGGATGGATGGATCTAATCATTCACACAGTGACTTTTACTAATGCAAAGTTCACATTAGGCCTTTATTTCAGTGGCACTGCTCAGAAGCCACAGAAACTTTTTTTAATAACACATAAATAATTAAAACATTTTTCATAAATACACTAATCCTGACTGGGAATCCTTGTGGGAAACTAAAAGCAGCTAAAAGCTGGAATCCCCCTAAAAGCAGTCTGTCTCGTTCTCTCTCACACACACACACACACACGGCTGTCCCGTCCTCCTACCGTCGAGCAGGATGAGCTTGAAGCGGTTGCGGCACTCCAGCGAGCGCTCCAGTACGTCCTGCAGGGTCCTGTAGAAGAGCAGGACCTGCTGCCGGCGCTCGGCCTCCCCGAACGCAGCGATGCTCTCCTGGGACATATTGTAGAGGGTCAGCAGGGGCGTCGCGTATTCCACCACACACTCATGGGCCTGGCAAATACACATTAAGGGGGAAAAAAAGACACCTGGAGTTATATTTCCTGGACAAATAATGCGTGTAATGTATGTTTGATGACCATAGTTCACAGGTAGATGGTAATGTCACTGTGTTTTACTAAACCGGTGAATTCTCGGGTTTATCCAGCAGGTGGTACTAATGCTGTACTTTGAAAGGTACAGAAGCTCATGTGTCACTCTCTAGGTCTGCAAATAACATGTTTATTTAATTATTTATGCCCCTTTCCTATATTTGCATAGATAAGACTCTTCAGCTTGTACATTGTTTATTAATATCTTAAATGACAAGTTCTTTTACAGCCTCAAAATGTGTGAACAAATCCTTTTAAGCCATAACATTTGAATGAGAATTTAATTAAAATAAATACACTAATACATTCTAATACAAGTCCTGCTTTCACAGTAAGTAAAGATAGTTTTTATTATCATTGGAATTCTTACTTAAAGTATAAAAAGTAAGCTAATTTTACCTCAGGCCTTAGACTCCTAGATGGATCATTATAATGATATATTATAATATAACTATTAAACATTATTTACATGGCTCATGTTTTGTATGTATATTGTTATATGTCACACTGTATCTGTTGTGGAGTGAAAATTGCAATATTTCCCTGTAGAATGTAATATGATGTAGCATGAAATGGAAATATACAAGTTATAGAATTTTTTTTAAAAGAGGCATTTTTCTATCATGACCCAAAGTGGCCTGATGGAGAGTCAAAAATGAACCTTTACCGTGTATTGTAGAACAGCCGTAACATGATTTCGATGATCACTTTGAAATAATTGGGGGCTATTTTGGTTTCACTCGAAACTCAAGCTGAAGCCACAAACATTCTTCCCAGCTTTGAGTACAAGCATTCTAAGACTCGCGACATCAAACACGTTGAATATAGAACACACTGACATCTTGAAGTGTTGAAAAAAAAACATAGTGAAACAGCCCCTTAAGTTACTTTGCTCTGACTCTCTCTATCTCTCTCCCGCTCCCTCACTCTCTCTAGCATTTAAGCCGTGCAGTCTTTACAAATCTGATCAAAGGAGAAAAATATCAGCACACTGAGTCTTTCAACCCACACTGGCAATAAGAAATCCGCGTTGAATTTCAGCACAAGTAGTGGCATTCAAACCGCGGCTTCTCTGCTTATCTTTGTGAATATCGACTGAATAGTTTAAGCTGCACCTGAGAGAAGATTGTGTAGTATCCTGTTACAGATTGATGGTTATCTGGTGAAAGGTATGACGGGTAATCACGTCTTGCTATCCAATATCGGATCTTGAGTCTAAAATGATAACGGTACACAGATCTGTGATAGAATCAATTTTTTTCCCAGAAAGTGCAGGGAATAGACGGATGGACACGTTCTCACCGACTTTCCTGTGCTCGTCCAGCACTCTGTAGACGCTGTGCTTGTAGACCCGTCCCCGCACGCAGGCCCGTTCTATTTCGTTGTTGGGGAGGTTGTCATAGAAACGGATGTTGTCGTCCTCGTCTTCCAGCTTGTGAGAGATGTTGGTGTTTAGAGGTATGAGGATGAGGAGCTTCCTGGAGCCTCTGCCCCATAAAAGGGCCGCTGGCCTGGTGCGTGGCCTGAAATCCTGTGATGGAGTCCTCCAAACCTGGACAACACACAATCACACGCTCACAGATTCACTCATATCTCTTTATGTGTATATGTGTGTATGTGTGTGTGTGTGTGTGCGCGTGCTTTGTTGTTACTGACGCGGCAGCACCAGCCGCAGGTAGCCCACGTAGAAGGACCAGGCCAGGTTCATCTTCCTCCCCTCGCAGATGTCTGACACCTCCACCTCCGACGGGCCCTGAGCACCAACCACAGAAACAAGCAGGGAGGAGGTCACAACACCTCGGCTCACTGCGCAGGGGTTACCCGACACCTTCCAAAACAGAAAAGGGCATCCCTGCACCCGAGCTGCCCTCTCTCTCTCCGACGTGGACCGGCTGTATTTTTAGACGACTCATGGGCAAAAATCACGGGACACCCAAGCCAGAGGTGGATTCAAATCTATAAAGCTGCCAGTTCTATAAGGAGCGTTGTTCAGAATTATACGTCAGGCCTTTGGGGAGAGTGTGAACACGCTTGTCATTCTTACTGGTGAAGATGTTTTCTGGCTATTTTTACTCCGGAAGTGTCATATCACTACAAACCACTAATGCTTCAAGGAATGTGCTCACAATATGGGAACTTTTCTGTCTAGGCTAGAATCCCCTTGTGCTAAGATCAAACTACTCTTCATGCGAACCACGGTGCTCTGAGCTGTAACAATTGCAATTACCCCACACTCCAAACTAACAGCCACAAGCTGTAATAGACTGACATGATAGTGCGTGTCGAGGCAAATGTGTTTTTCACTAGGCAGCTATGACTTTGCCATGAACTCAAAGAAAAACTCTAAATGATCTAAATGAAATAGAGTGTGTGAATATAGAGAAATATAGGGAGACAGGGAGATAGTGAGAGAGACACACACTATGTATAGATATTTGTCTGATATCAGGGTGCTTCTTTCAAGTAGTAGTGGACTGAAAAAATAGTTGCTCTTTGCTTGTGAGTGTCAAATGCAGCTTTAGGTCATGTTAGAGGATGGTGTCATTCATTTAACATAGAAATGATCAACCAACTTTCAGTAACTATTGATAAATGACTGAAAGAACATCCTCAGTGAGGCTTAGTGATGCCATCTGAGATCAGGGTGTTGTAAAACAGTTTCCTTTGTGATGTAGCTTGACAGCATTGAACATTCCCACTTTCTTCTCTTCAAAGACTCACATCCACATCAGAGACATTTTTTTTCTGGGACAGGCTTTGAGGCAGAAATGAAATGACACCTCATAAGGCAAATGGAGTATTTCTAAAACGAAATCGGTTTTCCAGTGGCTGCTCAAGTAAAAACAAGGATGAGACGCTGCATTTGCAGTGTTTGTTGGCGGAAGAAAAAGAAAAACAAAAGAGCCCGGAAAAACACAGATGGTGTATATGTGGCTGGACCTCACCAGGACTCCGAGACTCTTGAGCAGTGGGTAGAGACCAGAGATGTTCGCCCAGACAGAGCAGAAGCGCTGCCAGCCCTGCAGCCAGCAGGCCCCTCCCCCACAAACCACAGACCTGCAGCACCTGGCTCCACATAGCTCTGCCTCCATACCTGGTGAGAAAAAAGATGGCGTATGAATATTTAAGAAACAGTAATGATAGGGAAGAAAAGGCCCCCTATAGAGATGAACAGTTCCCCATTGCCCCTCTCACCTAGTGTGTGTGTGGTGCAGCTCCTCTATCAGCAGACAGGATCCATGCAGCAGAGGTCCAAGGGTAAGGGAGAGTATCGCCATGGCAACCCAGCCAAATAACCTTTCAGGAGACGAAAGTACAATGCCTCCCATTGTTGTGGCAGCCACACACCTTCGGCCGACTCCCACGAGGCCGAGGGATGAGAGCATCCTCATCTCGAGGGCACTGCATCTTCGAGGGAGTGGTCACAGCGTGAGGCAGCACTTCTGTGGAACTACATAAACAGGCCCAGCTCACGCCCACAACGTCTCCAAAGAGTTTTTAATCAGGTTTTAACCATGTGGTAGTCAAGTGAGAAATAAGGCTGTGCTGATGGTGACTGGACCTTCAAGGTACTTCTAACAACAGTCCAGTGTTTCCTTTCTTTTTCTCAAGATAGACAAACACAGCAGAAAAAGTCAAGTGTGGCAGCAGACGTTAAGGTTACGTTTTACAAAGAGACAAAGGGAGAGAAATGCATGTATGTAGGTACTCACCTCATGTTTGCAGTGAGCCAGTTTAGATAGTTCCTTTGTTTTTTCTATCTGTGGCTACCCTCCTTTTTTCAGTCTCCGCCCCTTAACACAGCACTTTCAGTTTTGTTTCCCTAATATATTTTAATATAAAATATAATTTAATTGTATGTATTCCGAAAAAAAAAAGAATTCTGGAAAATACAGAAAATTTTCTGGTAAGGGAGGCTGTAGTCCTCTATAGAATAATAAAAACTATATAATAGTTTTGAAATGACTATAAAACTTTACATTTGCACTTGGAGTCAGCAAGCTAACATTGCAGTGCAGAGTCACATTTGTGTCCTCTGTCAGGGTCCTAGGGGGCACTGAGCACCCACCGGTCATTCGCATGAACTGCAGGAGTGTTTCTTCTGTGTCTCTGATTTTACCCACTGCCTCCTGTTGTTGATTCTCCGACCTTACTCTGATCGTCTTACCCAGCCTGTATCTCTGTTCATGTTTCCCAGCCTGCCTCATTGTTTCTGTAATTAATCCGTGGATTTCCTATCTGACCGCACCTTCTCAGCCCCCCATCCGTCTGACCCGCCTCTTCTGTCAGCACTTTCAAATCCCTGATCGAAACCTGTAGAGAAACGCCTTTGGATCGCCAAGACATCACCTGTCTGTGTCCTTAGCCCTCCTTTGGTACTTCCATTTTAAATTTGCTATTTTCTTTATATTAGTTAGTTTACTTGGACATGTGGAGTACTATGATCAATTGGAAGTTAAATGTGCTCTATAAATAAATTTAATTTGATTAGATTACATTTGATGATACAGTGGAAAGTGCTGACTCCTGGAGGCCTTAGCATATGATTTGCGTTTTCCATTTTACTTTTTTTTTCATAATAGGTAGGGGGGAACAAGGAGTGCCAAGCCAGAATCAAACCAGATGCAGAATATATGTTTGACACCACCAACATAGCTACAACTGGGGACACAGAGATCATGTCCTTTGGTTTGGAGATTCTCAAAGTTAGTTTTACTTTCTTGTTTAAAACAGTAATTTGTGGATTTTAGACAAGGTTTGACTTTAATGACAAATATATTTAAAGTAAATACATAAATAAATATAAATATAAATAAGTTGTCTTTTGTTTTGTGACTTTAGTTTGTGGCTATTTTTTTTGTAATTGGATGTTCGAGCTTCAGAATCATTTGAAAATAGTTTGTTTGAGAACATTTGAGACAACATTTCAATTTTAATCCCACGAGTATGATTCGTGTGACATCATAGAGTTTGGAGCCAATCCTGGTCCAGTTCAGTCTGCACAAGTTTCATGAGGAAAGTTGAAGCCTCCTTTGCACAAACACTAAAAAAATGGACTGAACAGTCAAGTAGGAGACATCTCGTGGCCAGCAGTGAAACTTAAAAAAACATTAATATATTCTGAAAGTTCTATTGAGGGAGGAGTAGATCCCATTTTAAGGATTTAACATGATAATTATACCTTTCCAGGTTATGTAATCGCTGTGTAACAGGTCGAGTCAGGTTGACTGGCTTTGATGGAGCCTGCCTCTGTATAATAAGGCTGGTTCTTATTTATTTGTGCCTATCTGTCCGGGATCAGCGGTACAGGAATAAAGACACAGTATCCATAGTAAAGGTTCATGCATATTTTATTCAAGAGTAAAAAAGTGGATCGTCCCATGGGGCATGCTTACAGTGTTAGTGACTGGGGAGTCAAAACAGAAAGAGAAAGCGAGATAAAGAGAGAGAGAGAGAGAGAGAGAGAGATAAAGAGAGAAAGAAGGAACCGTGGCACAATTTCTATGGCACAGGGTCTCCCAGGGGGGTTCACCTCTCCCAAAGAAGCACAACAAGATCAACCAAGGAGCAACGCAACATGAAGAGCAACCAGTAGAGAGAGAGAGAGAGAGAGAGAGAGAGAGAGCTTAAATATTAAGAATAATGTCCATAATAAATAGAATCATAATAATCATAGAATCATAAATATCAAATAACAAGAGGAATCATCAAGAATTATGATCAGAGAGTACACTTTTTTTTCCTTTAAATTGTGATGGCAACACACCGGCTCTTCTGTTAAAATGTGTCTTGCTGCTTTTTGCCTCGAACAGCGCAAATTTTAACCATGCAAATCATGCTTTTGGCTGCCTGAATGCCTGTGCCTCTGTATATAGTATGGTCATTCATCAATGCTAGTTTAATATTTGTTTATCGTTATTCATATTTATCATTAAAAACAACTCCTGTACATCGACAAAGAAGAGAGAGGAAAGAAACGTGGACTCGACACCTTGAATAGAAGCGTACTGTCATTCTGTACAGCGCCGAAAGAAAAACCAAAAAAAAAAAAAAAAAAAAACGGAAACACAGGTCGGTGAAAAAGAAAGAAAGAAAAAGAAAACATGAAAAAAAATCAACAAAATATAACACAAAATGCATACAAAAAATAAATAAAATTAACATTATGTACAAAATAAATTATTCATTATTCCTCAGTTCATTTATATTAGCCAGTAAAACAAGAAGAAAAGAATTTCCTACCATAGAGAAACACGGAGCACAAATATAATCTTCACATTATTATCAAAGAACTTAACTCTGCATGCACTGATGCGTTAATATAAATGCTTTACAAAGACCTTTTTTTTTCTTTTGACTTCTTCTTGTTGCCTTGGCTGCTGCCTTCACCAGAAGAGTCCGTTTCCTCTTTAAAATATCATTTCCTGCTTTTGAGGCCGGAGATTTCCCCGGCGCCGTCGCTGCTGTTTGGTAACAGACAGCGACGCGGGAAGAAAGATGAGTAGAGTGTGGCTTCACATTTCAACTCCCCACCCCACCAGCTCCCTCACATACTGTTTATAAAGCATCCTACTTCCCCTTATACTGCATCTTGCAGCCTGTAGCCATATGCTTCAGATGCGCAATAAAACCTCTCTATGTATCTTATTTACACACAACAGGTAGGGAGAAACACTTTGCTCGCAATCCGACCTGGGGCCCGGTTTCAAGCCTTTCCCGAGAGCTGACCGGGACCAGAGGGGATGAGGAGGGCTTCTACTCGACTTCTGGGTGCAGTGTGGTGCTACAAAAGCAAACGGGATTCTCCTCCCGAGAATAAAAGGACAGCGAGGGCTCAGATTAGACTGCAGCTGAGATTATCTCCACACGACTCGCGGCCGACCCCCCCCCCCAAAAGCTCCATACGTTACGAGCCCCCCCCCCTCTTTTATCATTTATTTTTTTCCCGAATATAACCACACAGACATTTACACAGTTGAAGCATGTGCACGCACGCAGGCAGGCATATCCACAACCCTATAAAATCGATCCAGCGCCGGTTTTGTTTCCACTTCCTGTTTCAGGATGCAAACAGGAAAAAGAAGCATATGTATCGTTAATGCCCCACCCCGCCCCTAAACCCCCGCCACCCCACACGTGCAAAACACATGACCCCGCCCCCCCCCCCCCCCCCGACACGACACATTCCACTGACACAACCACGGCATGCTGACACCGTCAACACACACACCGGTGATCCCCGACCACGCGCAGTGAACAGCAGCTCTTCCTGTTTTTTTTGCATGGGGAGCGATTATTTTTTGTAGTTCCTGTCCTGTTGCTGTGCAGGTACGTGGGGGTTGTAGTCGTCTAAATAAGGGCTGATCAGTTCAGTGAAGACTCAGCCGTTTGGTGGTAAAGTCCGGGTACGCTCATGCCTTTACATACAGCTGAGGGCAATGGGTAGGGGCTAGATAATCATGTCTGTGTGTGTATATGTATGTGTGTGTATGTATGTGTGTGTGTGTGTGAAGCCTAAGTTATGTATGAAATACCATGTGTGTGCATGTGTATGTATATTTCTCGTGTATATATGCCTATGTACAGGTATCTATAAATATGGGACCATATCAGTGTTGTAACTGCAGGTGTGTGTCTGGGCGTGTGGGAGTGGACGTCCATCACTGTATATTGCTGTTGCTGTCGGTCCCGTTGGGCTCCCCCATGTTCATGCGGCCCATCGACAGGCCCACGCTGTTGACGGCGTCGCGCCGCGGCGGCATCCTCTCGTTGATGCGGTCCAGACCTTTGGCCTCCTCGAAGCTGCTGATCCGATGCTGCGGGGAGAAGCCTCGGATGGCTGCGGAGACAAGCAGGCACCCACACACACACACACACACACAAAAACGTACAAGCACACAGAGTCAATATTTAACAAGACATTCGGTAGAATCTCGTGTATCCAAGACCCTTTGTTAAAAGTATTTAGAAATTTCTATACCAGATTCAAATACAGGATTTTATTTCTTCATAAAAGTGATAAATGTTTAGTGATAATTTTGATTTAGCTTTGGGTTTGGATAAACCAGATTATGTAACACCATAAATTACCAAATAATAGCCCGGGAGTTCATTTGTTTCAATCACTTAACAGATTAGGTGTTTATTTGAGACCAGGCCACAATTTGGGATAGGAGAATATGACCAAAATCTTGCTCAGCAAAACTGGTAAAACAAATATGGTAACTTACTCAAATCCTTCTATTAAAGTAGTATGACTACTGTATAACTTACATTACAAGCAAAATGACAGTACCTAACCTGCACTTTTTAAACTCAGCTATTATTTGGTAATTTACAGTATTTTAACATTGTCAGGATTCTTACACCGACCTTCATACATCTCAGCCAGTGTTCATCTGTTTTCTGAATGCTGAGCTGGGATTAGTTCGACCTCTTGGTTCACAGTGAACGCTACATCTGTGCGAGCTGGACATTGATCCTAGATAAGTTGACACTTACGAGGCAGTGAAGCGCAGCGTTCATAGATCATCGTTTTCACCTTGCGTTTTTGACAGCTGAACAATAACAAGAAGTTACCACCTAAAGTGAAAATTAAGCCATTTATGAGTAAATATTAAATTAAAGGTGTTATGTGGCTCTCCTTTTGTATGAGTTGCCACTTTTGAAGTTCCTGACTAATTTTTCTACATTATAGGTCTGGTTCCATATTAATCAACCTTGTCAGTTTTTTGAGATAATGAACCTGACACAGCTTTGCAACTACTTGCTTTCCTCAGCGTGTTTTTATTAATGTGCTGGTGTGTACAAACGTATTTCCTCATTGACTTTACACATGCAGGTCAGTACTAGTCATGGGGTTAATGTCATCAGGCCTAGCTCGGCATGGGCTTGCAAATAGAAAGATAGGAAGTTGAACATTTTGGGTAGAAAGCCTGATATGGGAAGCTGCATGGCACTTAAACATATTTAAATGTTGCAAACAAACAAGTTGTGGTTTTACAGGGGGTTTTATGCTGAAACTACTTCTCTGTGTTAAAGTCTCCGATGGCATATTCATGATAAGAACATCAGAAAATAAATTGATGGAAGGCACTAGGCCTTCACCAAGAATTGGTTCCAGCACACAACCCCTCCATAAATACTTGTTTTTATTTCTCTGCTCATGTATGGATCGAACAAGTGGCATACAAAACGTCAAACTTTTCCATTTAACAGATGGAAAGCAAAAGCAAAAACATTCAAATGAGGGACCAAATCACTCCAATAACTTCAATTTTTTTTTTCCAGATTTACTGAAGTGCAGTTAATACATTTCTGGAGGATCGCACGCACAATCGTGTTTACTAGCAAAAGTAATTTCACTAAAACAAAGACAAATGCTGCAACTTTAGGTTTTGAGTTCAGTGAGGGGTTTCACCACTTTTAGGTTACGGTTACAGTTGGTTTGCATGCACGCAGCTACTCACAAATACAGTACGCCACTGTGTTACACAGCACCAGATATTTACATAAAAAGGGAAAAACATTACATGAGAGATGCCCATAATTTATTTGCTTAAAGAAATTATGGGCAATAGCTCAGGTAAACTACAGACAGCACTAATATAGACACATAAGACTACAGTTACGGTAAGTAAAGCATGCGGACTAGTCTATACGCCTACACAAAATACAATATACTAAACACCAATACCATGAGCACAATCTGTTCACAAGCACAGCAAGAACCTGGTCGACCTGTTCGACTTCATTCAGTGTAAATATTCCAAATTTGAAATGCCAAAGTTGATCTTCTTTTCCTTTGCACTGAAGTTGTTGCCCACGGAAACGGATATCTGTGGTGAAATATTTTACACTCAAGATTAACTTACCTGGAATCCACAGACTTCTACCACATCCCACTAACTTAACTCATGCTTACTCAGGTGTGGTCACATGACCCAGTACGGCGCAAGAGCCGATATAACGTGACTGAAGTTCTGTGCTCATGCTGCGTTCAATTGCACTTGGAACTCGCTGCGTTTGTTTGGATGTTTTTTCAGCATCAAAGAGAACTGTGGTAAAGTACTTGAGGGAGAGAGGGAGAAAGAAATACGCTATATGCTGGAAGTAGAATTTACACTGTTTATTGCGGCAGTGAGGAGAATTCTGCGAGCCTTGCTGCATTGTATTCCCTTTTCCATCATTTCCGGCCTTCCCCCATGCTTAAATGTCTAATGTGTACAATAAGAGGCCTCGTGCGGAGCCATTTAGCCTTGACATCATTGTCCAGGACCGTTCTGTTGTAGTTTTCCGATCCGGGCGGCCGGATCTCCGAGTTCCGAGTGCAATCCAACGCAGCATCAGCTCATTGGGCTTTTGTTCGTATCCCAAGGACCATGGGATGTGACCGAGAGGTCAGTGAAAACCTTGAGTTTAGCATATTCCACCACAGGCATCGAGTCTCCGGTTTCTGTTGATACTTGGAGAAACAGATTGCTCACATGTTCATGGTCTACAGTACGTCACTACAGCACCTACGGGACATGAAGAGAACGACTAGAACACACTGCTGATGATACGAGGTCTGAACGACAGCAACCCCTGTCCCCCCACCTTCACAACACCCACTCTTCTTGTGTGTGTGCGTGTGTGTGTGTGTGTGTGTGTGTGTGAATGATGCGCAGTTTGTGTCGCATCTTAATAGTACGTAAACCAGTGTATGCATGTGTGTGTTGGGTGTAGTTATGTTTCATGTTTCCCAAGAGAAGGAAAGAGAAGGGAGTGTATGTACGCCTGCATATGTTAAAATGTGGCGGCTTCAGCGCGCGACGATGTCAGGCTTTGTCGAGAGCGCTGGTGTGGTTAGAAGAGCTTGGTGCATCGTGGGTAAGAAAAATCTATGACCTTATGAGCATGGGTGGCTGAAGAGCGCAGCCATGCTGCACAGGCGGACACACGCATACACACACACACACGCACACACACACAATGAAATGAGTCTGAGTTTACCTTCAGCGTCCTTAACTGTCTCGATGGCTTCTATGGCCTCAATGGTAGCTGAAGGATGGTCAAACATAAAAGAAGAAGGGAAAGAAAGAAGGGCGGGAGGAGAGAGGAGATGACAGAGTCCGAGAGAGGCGATGAAAGAAAGAGAGTGGAGAAGAAGAAAAGGAGTGAAGGCTGAAACATGCTTCTGTGCTGATATGTCTTTGGATAGGGGTGCAAGGATGGGGATTATGAGCAATCAGTGCTTGCAGAGGCTTGCAGAGGAGTCGATGCACACACGGTCAAAATCTCAACCTATATGTAGTGTAGGTTTAATAAAATAATACCGGTTGCTAATAAAGGAACATAGTATAAAATCAACCCTTCCTCTACTGGAAATATGAATGTAACAGTGCAATCTGTGTTGCACCTACCGATAAGAATGGCTACACACGACACCTCCAGACTTGCAAACTCAAAAGCATGTTTCAGACTTAATCATGTGAGGCCTATCAGAGCAGAACTGAGGCCAAGGCAGGTTAGAGGCCACCTGGCGTTAGTGGTTGCTGGTGTTAGCTCTCTCTCTCTCTCTTTCTCTCACAGACACACACACACACACACACACACACACACACAGTCTTTCTCTCTTCTGGAGGTGTCGATCTCTTTATCTCTTTATGCTTGCTGTTCTTTGCTTTCTGTCTCTCTCTCTCACACACACACACACACACACACACACACACACACACACACACACACACACACACACACACACACACACACAACCAGCAGGCTGTTAGTATCCTCAGCGCTGGCGAGGTGAGGTGGGGGAGAGTAAGTGAGGCAGCCGGATGAGAGGAGATTAACAGGAAGTCGAGGAGGAGAAGAGGAAAGGAGGCAGGAAGGAACCAGAGGGTGGCCTGCGTGTAATAGTGGGTGTTTTCTATCTGTTCCTGAAAGGTGTATTTAGGGTCAAATTGAGAATGTGATTGTGTGTGAATCTGTAAAAATAAAAAAAATAAAAAAGCAAATCACTCACCGCTCTGCAGGGTCTGTTTGCCCCCAGATAGCACTCCGCTCGGCAGCATGCCTGTCGGGGTCAGTCCCTTCAGGGTCAACACGTTCTCACTCTCCTCCCTGAGAGACAGACATGTGGGCATATGTGAGGCAGGTGTGTGTGTGTGTGTGTGTGTATTCATGCATGTGTGGATAAATAAAAAAGGAAGGTGATAAAGAGAGAATTACACAGTTCCCCACATCGTGCACCTGCAAACTCACACACACACAAACCGTTTAAACCAAATTGCTCAGAATGTGAATTAAAGTAAGCAAAACACTAAACTTCTGCTTCCTGGGCATAATTTAAAGTGTTGATTTCTTTAACAAGATATATTTGTGGTTTTAGGCACCAACAACCATTTCAAAGTAGCTTTACATCTCCTTTTTCAAGCTTCTCTCTGCATCTCTAGAAAGAACAGGTGCTTTTATGTCTTTCTCATGAAAATGAATAAGTCCCTCCTCTGATTGGGCTGGCTGTGAATGGGGGTGGGGCAGTGACTGTATAGATGTGACATCACAGTCCTGACAGCTGGTTTCGAGACTCAGTTTCTGAATATGGGCTGTGTGCATTTCTGATCCTTTAACACGAGACAGTATATAGACATGAGACAGTGTTATATAACACCTCACTTTCTACAATGTGGGACCTTTAGAACATATATGATGTTTTCTCTAGAAGTCGACTCACCGTAGAACTGAGAACATTTTGGCCATCTTCCCGATGGCTCTGATCTTGTTCTTGATCACCTCTTTCCTGGCCGCCGCTGCGCTTGCTGCGAATGAGTCAAACACAGACACGAACCGTCACCGTAGGATGAGAAATCACTGGAATATATATATCAGTTTGTCACGCTGCCATAACGTCGGCCTTGAGCGCTCCTTACCGTCGAAGATCTCCTCGCCGTCGTTCATGAGCTCGTCGTCGGAGCAGATGCTCAGGACGTTGACCAGCATTTCAGTCACTGCAGGGCAGACACAGACACACCCACGCTCAACCACGGACACGGCGGAGGACAAATCCCACTAAGCTCTGGCTACCCACCAGTCTATAATCCTGTAAATAGGGTTTGTCCACTTTTTTAAGCTCATATAATAGCTGTATTCAGACAAAGTGGTACCAGAACTTTACTAAGTACATAAAATGGTTCTACAGGTGTTTAAGGTACAGGGAAGGATGAAGATGAAGGGCCTAGTGTTATTGTTGATCCTCTGTTTCATCGGTGATGCAGAAGCTACAGTATCATAGATATAATTCATACTATTATAATTAAAATTATTTAAATTTACTGTACATCTGAACTGAGCCAGGAAAGCTGATATTTTTTGGTATTTAGTATGAGATTCTTGGTTCTAAATGAAACAGTAAAGCAGCTTATCAAGATTGAAGTTTATGTTGTTTGTGTGAGTTTTACTGCCTCCGGTACACTAGTCTGATTAGTCTGGCTGTTTAAACCATGCATAGGGTCATAAATCATATCAGCAGATTTTAATCTGAAGTCTGAAGCATGTGTGAGAGTCTAGGAAGAACAGTATATGTGTGTGTGTGTGTGTGTGTGTGTGTGTGATACCCTTCTCTCCCACGAATGGCAGCGACCAGGTGAAGACATCCATGAAGTTGGGCAGCCAGTATGGATGAGGAGAACAGTTAAACTGACGGATGTTCATCACGTTGTTCTCATATTTCAGTACCGCCGCTGGAAACACACACACATTAATATTTTAGTTAGCATTTAGTTGGTGTTTTGTTGTCACCTAATATAAATTTTATCTATACCTGACTATACAGAATTTGCAATATAGTACTTAATTACGTAATTTGGTGAGGCCATATTGACAAGAACATTATTTGGTTTGAACATATTCACTACTCACATACAGTGTGTAGTCATTAATAAAAGTTCATCATCAGTTGTTTTGCGTGTTATGTAACATTCAGTGTTGCATGAGGAACCGTTCAGCATTGCTCACGCTCCACTATGTGTGTATAAATTATCTGTTCAAGTGTGCATTTGCGTCAGACCTTTGTTGTTATAGACATCCAGGTAGTTTGGAGCGGAGAAGATGGTGATGAGGGAGGGGAAACCTGTAGTCTGACTCTTCCTGTACATGCGGTAGCTGAGGAAAGACAGAGATAATCAAGCCGCCCATGTGGCAGCTCCTCGGAACAAATCGTCTCAGCGTGAATAAACTGAAGAATGACGTCCTCGAGTCACGGAAAGCAAGCAGCTAGCAATGAGACAAAGTTGCGCATTTAAAAGCAAGAGCAGATCCCTTGTAAAATTGACACTTGAAATGTACATTTTGTGTTCATGTTAGTTTGATGTCATTTCAAATCAAGACTTTTTTGACACAGAATGTAACCTAATGATAGATTTTAAATAGTTATTCCACATAGAATAATAAAAGTAGTTTTGTGTTGAGGTTTGACATGGTCCCATTCAGGCCCAGATCAAGTGATTTATTCATGAGAAAAATAAACGTGTTTGCGGTTTAGTATGCACAAAAAATTGAGACTGAGATGATTCACGTAATTAATCAGTGCCCTGAACAATTTGTGTTTAGCAGTGTTCCTAGGTCGTGTCACTTGTTCAGTGTAGTTTCTCTCTTCTGTGGCAGAACCATGTGCCAATACATAATCAATAGCTAATTAAATCACCAGCACACATTCTTTGTTTAAAATCTTTGCCTATAGCTGGCCACCGGGCACTGTGTCTGACCATGAGCCAATCAAATCAATGTATCGTAGTAACGCTGTATCATACAGGCTCCTGATTGGCTGCCTGCTACACACAGTAGCACAGTTCCCACTACAGACTTGAACTGAACTGATTGCATGAAGTCACTTTGCCTGATTTTACCTAATGCATTGGAAAAAAACAGTTTTAAATGTCATCTATAGAATAAATTCTACTCAGAAGTACAAAGGCACAACCTACTAAACTGTCATTTATTTTGACCCGAACAAGTCCCATGGACAATTACCCATACTGCCCGGCTGCAGACAAAATGTTACTAATGGGTTCACAAACAGCACAAACCGCAGCGACAACTCAGAACAGCTCTGCCTTAATTGCTGCATTATATTTAGAGGATTTTCCCTAAGATAACAGATGCCAGGAATGGATTTGTGGGTCAAAAAAGCATGCCCATTAATTTGTTATAACCTTTCATGGCTCTGCGTCTTTACGGCGCTGTTTTTCCAGGAGATGAGTGCCTGCGCTGTCGGTGCTCCTCAGTCAGACATTCTTTGATAACAAACTCTAACGACGCTAATAATGTGGTTTGGGGGTGACGGAAAAGGAATAATGTACCAATTCCCCCGACAAAAGGAAAATAACACCGCAGCACATGAAATGTCAAGGTACGGCGAGCCATTAAATTAAATGGTGCTCCCTTTTAAGCTGAAAGAAGGACTGAGCCGCGCCAGTCAGCCGGCGAAGCTTACCCAGCATCCTGTGCTTCGTGCGCTCTGATGATTGACAGCAGGTTGTTGGTCTGTAAGAACTCACACACCGCCGGGTAACTGTGGGCAGTCAGACAGAAACAGAGGGAGTTAGAGCAGTTTGAAAAAGGGGGGCGACGGGGAAACAAACACATCGGAAATATCCAATTTAAGAAACGCTTTACATAACAAAACACGTCGTATGTTGTTAAAGGCGAGACCTCTGCAAACCGCAAAGCAGATGGAAGTGTTTAGAGGCGACCGGTGGGAGACTGAGTGGGCCTCTTGTTTCCCTAATGTCGTGTCCGGCTGAGACCAGCAGGGGGCGTCAGGGAGCTCAGGCAGAGCTGAGCGAGGGCTTATGGCCGCCTCGGTGCCTGCGGGGGCCAAGTGTAAAACTAGTTGGTCTCCGCGTCCGCCGAACACATAAAAATCACTGCGTTCGACCACAGACGACGTGTCATGACGCCGACTTCTACGCGTGAGGGGCACAGACGCTCCGTCAGTCTCTCAGCTCCGAGCTCCACGTCTTTACGTTCCTCCATTTTTATTTATTTTTTTTTTTACTCCCATCTTTCATCTTCCACCACCACCACCACCACCCTCCTCCTGTGTTGCTCTCCCTCTTCCTCTCACTGTATCTTAATATCACTCTCACATATCTGGCAGGAGTAGCCAGTCGTCATAGCAACAGAACCGTGCAATCTCCCTGGGGATTGTGGGATATCGTTTCATGCTGAAACCGAACTGTGTGCGTGTGTGTATGTGTTGTTTGTGAATGTGCTGCGGTTTATGTGTTTGCTCATATACTCAATGCGTGTGTGCGTGTGTGTGTGTCCGTGTGTATGAACCGGCCAAGATTTTCTCTGTCGCACAAATCCCAGTGATCGTTATTGGATCTTGGATGTTTGGTGTAACGGTACAGGAGACATGGCGCTCTCTCTCTCTCTCTCTCTCTCTCTCTCTCTCTCTCTTCTCATCACCAACATCCCAAACCAATAGCCCCAAATCCACCTCAAACTTATTAGATTCATGATTTGCAGATGAAAGTCGCATCTCGCTGCCGGCAGCAGAACACAAGGTGCCTCGGATCGTTCAATCGTATCGAATAAGACCGTCACACGAGCTTTCGTGGCTGCCACTGTCAGCTGTATATTTATGAAAAAAAAAAAAAGTGTATTTACTTCAGTAGTAGTAGTGGAGTTTATTTTTTGATAGCAGAATATTGCATTCACTCCGGCTTGCTTGGACATCGGGTTTAGCTCATATCACCGAGCTCCATCAGCACAGCACATAAAGACAGCCTGCCAGGCTATGTTCACTCACACCGGAGTCTAGAAAAAGCCTCAAACTCTTGCGCGACGCTTCTTTTGAGTCGGTGTCAGCGTGGACACGGCGAGGGGTTAATTCTGTGGACACCCGGTACCTGTAGAAATAGGAGCAGCCTCTGACTGTGTTGTGGCCAAAGTACTCCTGGGTCTTCTCGTTGCCAAAGTCTTCCAGGGGGTCTGCCCACAACAGGTCGCACATGGGCCCGAACGCTGGGGGCTCCTTGAACCGGTCCAACTAGGACAAACAGAAACACACACACACACACAAGGAAACACACAAAAATGTAAACAGGAACGCTCACACCAGAGCAATACACAGACACAAAGAAACACAACATTTTCAAAAAGTAAACCAGCGACACACACAGATGCGCCATCACCTATGGTATCAATCAGAGGAGGAAGAAAAGCAAACACATAGCATACTTGCACACACACGTGCATGCGCATACTTACGCACACACACACACACACAAACACAACACACGAATACTGTCAGAGCAGAGCATCACCATGGCAACCCTCACCACATAGGAGGGAGAAGATGTCACACCAGTAGATTCACCATGGAAACACTGCCATTAGACGAGGGAGTGTGTGTTCATATGTGTTCCTTTGTATTCCGTATCACTGTGAACTGTATACATACACGCAGCATGCGGGGGTCTCCTCCACCGCTGCCTATTAAACCTCGCAATATGAAACATACCACTGTACAAAAAGCTTACAAACTGAAAGTTGCTGTGTGTGTGTGTATGTGTCTGAGTGCTGCGTAAGTCATTATTAACATCAATGTGTCTTTTCTTGGCAAGTAGAAGTGAGATAATTGTACATTGTTCCTAATGTGAATTCTTTCCCGACAAAGGCAGAGAGTAACTACAGAAGCAGGGAAGTTAAGTTAAGGGAACAGGCAAATCACAATAGTAATACATTTTTATGCCTTCTAATGGTCATTAAATTTGTTATACCTTAAAAACACAAATAACCTAATGCACTTTTTTTAGCATGTTTTTTTAGCTCCATATATTTTAACTGGTTTATTTAAGAAACAAACCTTTGATTATTTACAGTACACAGGGATCGAATTCATCTCTGTTTTTATTTTTACAGGGCTGGTAAAATTATTCAAAATTTATATATGAGTAAAAATATCTGATAATTCATTTAAAAAAAAACTCCATTAAAAGTAGAAAGTCACATACTTAAGAACTTGAATGAAAGTACATAAATATCCAATTTAAAATGTACTTTTAGAATTTCGACAGTTATTCTTATATCTCATAGTTATGTGGGCGAATGCCAAGAGGGTCAATTCCTGTATTTAAGGGAGAGCACAGAATGAATGAGGCCAGTTAGTGTGTTGTCAGTCTCGCTGTAGCAAAGTAATATGTTTGCTCAGTAATTAAATTAAATTCAAGAAATGTATTTCTTTGACATAATGTTTTGGTGGGATTTGGGAAGTCAAAACAGATGTGGAAAAAGTCTGGATCTTAACTTCAAAAAAGCAGGTGAAACTAAGGTTGTTCAGTTTAGTAAAAATAACAATACAACAGTGTAAAAATCTTCATTACAAGTAAAAATCATACTTGAGTAAAATTGCATAGCAGCACAATGTGCTAAAGTAAATTGTGCTATTGAAAGTATTGGTTTGATCCTCTGACTGATATATTATTCTTAGACATCATTAAGAGTATAAATATGAAGAATTAATATGTAAGCAGCATGTTACTGCTGTAGCTGTTGGATGCGGAGCATTTTCCAACTAATTTATATACCCTTGGTTTGTTCCAGTGGTTCCCAACCTAAGGGTTGCGCCCCTCCAAAAGGTCAGCAGGTAAATCTGAGGGGTCTTGAGATGATTAATAGGAGAGAAAAGAAGAGACTGATTCACCAATATCGAGAGAGGATGTAGCACTGGACCCCAAATGTAAAAAAATTTAGGTAATATAAAATAACAGAGGAAAGATGAATGGGGATATTTGTCCATTAAAACTGTATCTGGAGAAGGGTGATTATTTTTTTATTAATAAGTGTTTTTTCCTTCTGTGTTGCACTCAGGTCGTGTTTAACTGCCCCGATGTCTGATCAGATCAGTCACCGCAGCCTAGAGCGAGAGCGATCCGCGCTTTCACAGATGGGACTGAACGCTTCAAAATCTCCCTAAGAAATACGACTTTTAACAAAATTAATTAATAAAGATACACACCGAAGTTAGTTTTTTAATTAATGTGTTTCTTTCTTAGGATTAATTGTAAGATATAAATAGTCACACTGTAAAAGTCAAAAATAATTTCTGGAATTTTTTTACAGCAATTAATTGCTGTGGGACTGACTCTGTTGTCTGGTCCCAGGAGGAGTGGTGGCTGAGGGGGGAGGTGGCACGTCACTGTACATGACGTAAAATCATTAAAAAAAATAACAATTTAAACAATGAAAATATTAAAAATATAATTATCTAAATCATATATTATACGACTGTAGAATTGAAGAAAGCACAATTATTTCGCAGAAGTATGCCAGCACTCATAGGTATGTGCACATGCACTTAAGTGTGCAAAAGATCATGTTCTTACCTGAGAACAAATTCAAAATCGGAAAACACTGATGAATGTCAAAGTTGTCAAATGTTCGTGAACACTGAGTTAGTGGGTTTTAAGAAGGGAATATTTTTTTAGGACCAGTTAGTAAATGAAGCCTGATGCACAAACATGTTTTCACCTTTTGGGCTTTTTCCGCTAATGTTTGAGTTATGGTGAAACATTAGATCATTTGAACATTTACATTTAAAACATTTGAGAAGTTTAGAAGGGAAAAAAAACACCGGTGGAGTTGAAGGTTGAAGAGCATCGGCTTCAGCTTTAAAAAATGTGTTGAATTGAATTTAAAAGCCTGTTATATTATAAATTGTCTCAAATCTGTAACTGAAAATGAGTGAAAGCTTCCATATAAATGTAATGCAACAGAATGTAGGATTTAATCCTGGCACCCCAGGATTTCCTGGGAAATCCGTTCAAAACTATTTCTCGATTCCCTGGAAAGGTTATGACGAGGAAACTGGGAGCTGGTCTAATAAATAAAAATCATTGGTGCACATCAACAGTAAAAGTGATAGAGGGGACGGTGCCGCAGTAGCTGCAGTAACACAGGCTCAGTCAGCAGCACGATACTACCTATTCCAACATGCTGATATCTAGACATTAATGTCTGATTGACACTGATTTTACTTTTTTTTTTCATTGTTAAGAGTCGAGTCACTTTACTATTTTTCAATCATTCTGCTTTTCTGACATGAATAGGCATACTATTCACGCAACAGCCTATTATACTATACTGCGCCCACATACAGTATATCATACACTCACATCTGATTTATAATGCTGTTTGTACCTTAAAATATAGTAATTGAGTAAATGTACTTTTATATGAGAGTGTGTGTGTGTGTGTGTGTGTGTGTGTGTGTGTGTCTTTTTTTTTACCTTCTTGATGTCGTCCAGCGTGTGGATCTCTGGTGAAAGCCCCCCATGCACACACAGGAACTGCTGGTTCATCAGGGCCGCCAGGGGCAGGCAATCAAAAGCCTCCATGCAGGAGTCATACACCTGCTCCGAGTACTTGATCTTACCTGTGGGGGAGGGGATTCAAGACTTGAAACCAAGTGCATTTTGGCATTTTGACATGCTTTCAACCGCCACCGTCCCTGCAAATGTACGGTCAGTCCCTGTCACCGTCTCATATCGCAAACACCCTGCAACAGAGGCGACCGAGGGAACAAGCAACGGAGCTTTTTACATGGACGGCTCTGAAGAGCTTCAGTCACCCAAAGGCTTCTGACCGACCCGTATGGCTCCCCTAAAAAACATTGCTCGGTTCACTTGGGTGTAAAAGCGCTAACGTGTAGGATATTCACATAACACGCTATTAATTTATGCAGCCATCTCTACTCCTTTGGTCCCACAAGATCTGTGTCGCTCTGCTTTTTCAGATGATTAAAAAATGCCACTTCTCAGTAAAAGAAATGTACGTTTGTGGTAAAAAATGCTCCACGTTATGGTATATTATTAAGATTATATATATATATATATATATTCATACAAACACTGCAATTCTGTTGCAATTCAAATGTAAAGCAGGCAGTAGCGGAGAGATACTGACAGGCAGGTTTTTGGTTTTTTAAAAAAAAACTTCTTTGATTTGGCAGCAATATCAATAGGCGTCCAACACGCAGCATCTTTAAAGTACATTTCACACATGGGCGTTACAATACATCTGACACAAAACAATATCACAGGATTAAAATAGCTGAAAGGAGATCGGAGGAGAGAGCAGCGGGGAGGCAGGAGAGAAAGGGAGAATGATAATTTCATAAAGAGAGAAGGAGAGAGATTGATAGGAGGAGACAGGAGAAGGCGGAGAGGTTAAGAGCGGTGAGAGGAGGAGAGGAAGGAGAGGAGATGACAAGGGGGAGAGAGGGATGGGAAGGAGACGGGAGAGTTTGAGGACATGAGAACGGCACGTACACAAATCAAAAGCCAGTATTGCAGTGTACAGTAGCCAGCATTTCTGTGTGTGTGTGTGTGTGTGTGTGTTTGAGAGAGAGAAAGAAAGACAGCAAGGAGTGTGTTTGTCAACCTCTCCATCTGCCTTGTGTAGAGCATGAGCTCGTTATTGCTAGTCCACCAGTTGTCAGCTCGCACACACACACACACACACACACACACACACACACACCCATGTGCACACTTGTGGTATGCACATGCATACATACACACACACATGTACGCCCTCTCTCACACACACACACACAGCAGATGGTAATTGAGGGCGACCACTATTCGCCACGAGCACCAGGGGAAATTAGCTTCATCGTCCCATGGCCAATCAGACACAGAGGAGCAAGTCCCTGAGCCAATCATTAAGGGCCAAATTAATTTGCTGCTAATCACCCACTCTCGGACAGGATGCTGAAATTCGCTGGCAAAGGAGAGTGTCAGGGAGGAAGAAAGGTGGAGAAGAAGAGTCTGGGGGAGGGAGGAAGAGGTAGACGAGAGCTGGAGGAGAAGAGACAGGAGAGAAGTATGAAATGTGGAAGGCCGCCAGTAACAGGAAGTGGAAGCAGAGCAAGGACGGAGGGCGATGGAATTTGGGGGGAGGGGAAGTGGTGTGCGTGAGGCTATAGAAAGAGCTTTACCCCCATTCATAAATTGTGGCGAGGCTGGTGTAAAAAACACAAAAAACAACAAAAGAGCGAGTAATGGAGCGTGTGATCAGAGCTAATGGAAGCCGCGCAGGCACTCGGAGAGCACATCGGCCCGCCAAGGCCAACGGTCAGACATCTATCTGACGCGCAGCACAACTAATATGTGTGGTTATGTTTCCGAAACTATTAGGATCATGGCTAGCTGAATTACAATTAGGGTTGTCACAATACAAGAATGTCTAATTATAGCACTTCTGGCCCCTCGGGGCAAAGCTCTGTCAAGTGCTCATTCAACTATCAACGTTCCATTGACCAGAAGGAGCCACTGATAGCCACTGAAATACTAAAACCATCGTTGTGCTGCGAATTTTGTAAGTGAGATCTGCCGCAAAATCTAATGGGTATGTCTTTAGCCAATCCTGCATCCTAACACTCCGCTAAGTTTCATGAAAATCAGCACTGGAGTTTTTTTTTTGTAATTCTGTTCACATATCCCCAAACACAATAAGGGGTAATATTACACTGAAAAAAAAGAGAGAGATGTATGCTTTATTGTATTATCATGTTTTTATATATTCTAACCAAACTAGGACTGGGACTACAGAGAAAACAAGACCAATGCTGTTTATTTCTAGCTGTTTTCTACATGGATCATCAACCAAATAATAGAGTATAATGTTAATGTTATTGACTCATTACAGATGGCAACATTTTTGGTCTCCAGCAGCTTCTGTTATATCATGACTTATTGTTTCAAGAAATATTTGGAATTTAATTGTATATATCTGCCACTACTATCCGTGTTAATTAAATAAATGCCAAGTGAGGATGAAAAACCTGACAGGCAGAGCAACAGTAACGGAGAGAGACGTAGCAAATGATCAATTTCAATTCCAACTTCCCATATGAATATTTATTGGTTCTGTAATCTTTGTGTTTTTAGTCAGGAAAAAAACTTTCTGACATGTTGTAGACCAAAGGACTCGTGAGTCTATCAAGAAAATGATTAGCAAATGGATGATTATTGACAATGATGAGTGTATTCTCACATAACGGCACAATAACTTTAACAGAGAGAGTAGATGGACTTGAGGTAGTAAGATGGGGGGGTGGGTTTAAAGAGTGGGGTGGGGGGTGAGAAGAACACAATAGTGAGAGGAAAACTCAAGAGCTACTCACATTCTTGTTTAAAGGTGAAATATTCTGTCAGATGTCTACATTCATGGTTTCCCCGTAGAAGAAAAAGCGTCTTTGGGTAGAGGATTTTCAGGGACCACAAGTACAATACACACTAAATGTTCAGCAGGGAAGAGAAAGCATACGAAGAGATTAGAGATCAAAAGCTTCAGGACTCAAAGGAAAGGAGGTAACTTCATAATGCATGAAAATAATAATGCTAGCATATAAATATTTTTGCAAAAACAGAATAAACTAATGACATAGTGGAATAGTAAAATAAATAGTATGACATTTGGGGGGGTAAGGTCCAGTCATACGGAGCTACGCTAGCTTCTGATCCTAATGCAATGCTCACAGTCTTCTGGTTTTAGCTACAGATTTATTGGACGTATGAGAGACTGCGTCTTCTCATCAACACTCTCAACAAGAAAAAAAATGTTGAACTGCTCATTTAAACATGCACCGCAGAGAAAACCAACATTTGTTTTAGCGCACGATCGCTCGCAAGTAATGTGTATGAGGCAGCGTCTGAGTTATTTCACCTTAAGTTTTCTCCTCGTTAAAATCACGCTGGAGATCGAAAAGCGCAACGCGGGGAATCACGACGAGGCCGTTAGGAGAAGTTCCTCCGCTGAATGAACCATCTGCCGCCTAAATTAACCGAGCTGCGAGCGGATTGATCCTTAGATTGATCGTAAAGACACATGTAAACAGGATTTTGGAAAAAATAATCGTGCCAAATCAAACCACGGTGTTTAACAAGGGGGGAAAAATGTGTTAAAAAGCTTCACTTTCTGTGTGTGAGAAGGTCCTGCAGCCTATTACCCAATATGTTTTCACTGTTATCACTTTGTTAGCCCAACAAATGGCTCAGAGGGTGTTCTCTCACCTTCACACTGTAGCTTCCCTGCTCTACATTAAGTCCTCTGTCTATGTGCCCTTGAAGTGTGTTAGGAAGGTGGCCTAAATATCGCTCCCTCCTCTCCACCGTGTCAATGATACTTCCCTTATGCCACGGCAGCTTGGTGGCTCAACAAGCTAAAGGTGTTCACCGTGCTGCTATAATTACGAATGCAAGTCACATCTGCGATGCATTTCTGCCAGAAAACGTAACCACGAGAGTAGATTATCGCACTCCACAGAAAGCATCAAATGTCCAATCGGGCCTTCTGGAGAGTAAACTATCCCCTTTCATTTTCCGTCCATGCACACTGGTAAAAAAAAAAAAGAAGTGTCTATTCTTACCTCAATACTGAAGTAGCCCCTATCCACATAGTCCCCTAGGAAGAGGTAGCGTGTGTTGGCAGGAGAACCTCCCACTTCAAACAACTTCATCAGGTCGAAGAACTGGCCGTGGATGTCTCCACACACTGTGGGAGAGGAGAAGCACGCAACAGTGTTGAGATCAACATCACAGTAGATCTGCAGCCACAAAACCAGGTTCCATGATTTAGTTTCCCTGACAAATGTGTGACATACCTGCCAACAATGATCTTTCTAAAGTGATCTAGTCATGTCTGTTTACATAAAATGTCTACCTGTCAGAAAAGGGATTCCACAGGGATCTAGAAATGGTTTTGCTAACTTGCATAGTTCTACCAACAGCCATGTCTGTCTGTCTGTCTGTCAGTTGTTGGTTGACCACTTTGGTACAGATTAAGCATTCAGCTCGCTGAATGTTCTTATTCTAATACACACAATAATCCTTCTAAATGTTATCCAGTTTGTTTTATTGGACCAAGGCTTCTAAACAGTTCTATAAAAGCTACACAACAGTTTAAAAACTGTGTTATATCTGTGGTGTTTCTGGTCAAATCTGAACCAGCAGAGAATATTAGAAAATTTGAACTAAGACTTGACTCAACCTCTTGTTTGGGTGCATCCTCAAAACTAAAGTGTTTTCTTGCTGCATGCCATGCTGTTAAAAAACAAAGTTCTCCATGGGTCAGATTTTTCCTCCATTTTTGATTATTTGATTTAATGAGATTTTCAAAAAAAAAACCTCTGACCCTCTCGTCTTAACTGGATTAAATTAGATTCTTACATCATGATGTCGTGTTTTTATATCAGTAAGAAGACAGATGTGAAGTGAGAGAATTAGATATAAAGACATGTATACTGAGCCAGATCTCACCCGAATGAGTGTTAGGACTGGGACAGTTGGTCATTTCATGACTCCAACCGTTTGATGAGTGCAGTCCTCTGATTCTGAGAGCGAGACAGGAGTTGCAGGGAGCAGAAATCCCCTTTCAAGAGTTCCCATCTCATATTAATTACCATTCTACAGTTGTTTACATACACTTGCAACCTTTTAAGCTTTTTAACTGGTATTTAAACATCTCTTATCTCGCTTTTTGTGCTGCATTTCTGGTTATTTTATTTGATCATTTGTTTGGTGTGAAATTTAATGATGTCCCCCTGACTCTATGTTATATCCATAACATGCTCATTTGTATCATTTGTTTCCGCATGCCCCTTTTTACCCTTTGAGATGACCTTTTTTCCTGTCACCAGGCTGTGACTAAGCATCTGCTCTTAATTGACCTGCCTGGTTAAATGAAGGTTTAATAAATCAATAATTAAAATTACAATACAAAGTTGGGGGACATCTTTCTGAGGTTCCTAATATGTGCCATATAAATAATGGGAATAGAACCCACCACAGCCATTTTACCGTGGCCACTTGTACTTGTCTGACTGGCTGCGTCTGTCTGTCTTTCCGTTCGCTTGCCATGTTAATGTCTGGTTTTTTGTGCCTCCTTCGAAGCATTCGCTTTAATTTGAACTGGGAATTGGGAATCCGAAATGGCATGAGTGAAATTGAGCCGTACCTGTCTGCCTCCGCAGACCTGTCTCTTTATTCTCCCTGAAGCCTTTGTGTAACATCCTGAAAGCCTGTCAGCTGTCCGTCTGCCTGCCTGCTCACTATTTTGTCTTACAGCATTTAAAAAAAAAAAGAGCCATCAAAGTGCTGAACTGTTCAGAATATCTCCTCAACAATACACCAGAATCTACATTATTGTTCCATAGTTTTATGTCTAGAACTAAAAAGTCATTTCCAATTTTAGCTAACTTAGACACACAAAAAAAAAAAATCCACCGCGGTGTGTGTTTCTGGGTCATGATCTGTAGAAGTGGAGAAACTTTGAAAGCGATCGATATGTTGCTCCTCACGAACGAGCGAGCTTTGAAGAACCTCTGCACTAAGCTGCTTATGATCAACTGTCTCTCCATCTGCCCGTCTATCTGTGGTCGTCCCCGGGGATCTGTACCTGTGAAAGCTGAGTGATGTTCCCACACTGCGTGGGCACGCCACCCACGCTGGAATTATCTCACCGCTCGCCTTTTGCATGGATGCGTGCACAGACACATGCGGACAGACGCAGGTACATTAACCGAGCGGTGTCAATAGGTGGAGAGAGTCGGGGGCCTCCTGCCTGTTTATCTGTTTTCTTCTAACCGTTGTTTTTTCTCCCCTCTACCTTCTCCTTGGCTCTCATGAGGTTGCCCTGATAGGGGAATACATGCAGGTATTACCGAAGCCAGTGCCGCCATCATGAGTTGCATAAGTGCCAATTGTTTCTCTCAGTGAAGTGCGACCGAACAACAGTTCATATTAAAAGGGTGGCAGATACATAATGATTAGATGAATGGAACCTGATTAATACATAATTACAGATTTTTTTGTGCTTTTTTTTGTGCTGTGCAAGTGTGTGACCTAATCGTTGATCACACACGCACATACACACATGTAGCTTTTTATTATTATTATTATTACAAGTATCCTAGAGTTTTTCCCTCATAGTTTTTAACTGATATCATGTTCCACTGGTTGAATTTACATGGATCAGCCTCCCTGATTTCTCATCTCTATACCGTACCCGTGACTGGCGCCTCGATGTCCAACATGGTGCGCTCCTGGCGCAGGATGGCGGCGCCCTCATCGATGATGCGCAGGGCTACGGCCTCCTCCAGCCGGCCCTCCTTGGTCAGGTGGGCTTTGAGCAGGTCCACCCGCGGCCGGCCCTCGGCGTCAAACACCTCCTTCATGGTCAGCCGGTGGGCCAGGGGGAAGGGGACCGCTGCGGAGGGAGGAGACGGAAAAGGAGGAGAAGTATTTGAATGGGTGTATGGATGTGTGGAGGGAATGAGAGAAGTACATTTATTATAATGTGGAACATGATCAATTGATATTTCCAGTATTTGTCGTCTCGTCTACAAATATCAGGAGCCGTCAATCCATTATCCTGCTGCAGACTTTGACTGTGTGTGTGTGTGTGTGTTGTGCGCTTATGTGTGTGTGTGTGAGAGAGAGTTATGGGGGCCTAGGCAAGTTGTGTTGAAGCAGGGGCTGCCAGAGTTATCAGGGCTGGCTGCCTGTGTTCTGCAGTAATGTCTCTCTGCCTCTCTGCCTCTGTTCTGCAGTAATGTCTTTCTTACATAATGAAGGCCCCCAGGGCTCTGCTGGAGAGGGGGGTTGACTGACGACGGGGGTGATACAGCAAGAGTGCACAGCTGCACGTGAGGAGTCACACACACACACACACACGGAGACACACTCAACAAAACGCTGATACGTACACGGGCATTTCTTAACAAACAGGCACAAACTCAGTGGCAAGAAACAAAATGCAGAGGCGCGGGGGACGCATGCGTACATCATGTATGGCACAATGGCGTTAACACGCATGATCGCATGTGTGCTTGTGTGTATGTGTGTGTGCATGAGCTTACAGTGACGGACACACACACACACACACACACACACACAAGCTCATAAAAGGTATTGTTATGCAGGATCCACAGAGCCTGTTGGAGCCCCACCAGTGCTAACACAGATAATGGCCTAGATCACACACTAAAAACTAGGCCTGGCTCTCTCTCTCACACACACACACACACACACACACACTGTCACTTTGTCTCTGTTTTGCACTCTCTCCTTTTGCCCCTCTGTTTTTTTCTGTTCACTCTTCCCTCTCTCTTGTAGCTCCTCTCTCTTCCTGTCTCTGTAAGAGGCCACAGTCTCCTCAGCGAGCATTCACGCTGATCATCCATCGTTACGTTTTAATGTCACATTCACGTTTCAACAGCAAAACCAGCTTCGCAACCACATGGATCCAGATTGTTTTATGTAATCGCCACAGAAACATCAGCAACGTTTAGCCAGTGACGCCAAATGAACCATCACGAGGGGCACGATAATGCAGAAATCAACGTAAATCAACACTTCGACGTAATCATGAGGCGTCAGCTGATGTTATGAATGTGCTGCTCATATTAAAATGGCCTCTGACAAACCTGCTTTGGTCCTGAGCTGTTCTCAGACTAAAGGACCATGTGGCATTTGGTTCTAAAAAAGGGGAGGATTTGTATTAAGCTATTTGTTTTGTAGTAAATCCTGGATAGTACCAAACAAGATCGGTAACTTAAGCAACCTCGCACCCCTGACCTTCCTGTATCACCTTAACCAAAATGTATCTCAACAGCACCGCACAGAAGGACACCCCACTTGCACCTTAGGCCTCAATAAGTCAACCCTCACACACTTTTACACACCTTAAGACGGAATACAACACACACGAGCGCCCTGAGACATCCCAGGACACTACGAGCTGCCAAGACGAGGAGTCTGCTTTCCATCTGTTCATGGCAGCGGTTCTACATGTTAAAACCAGTTTTGCCTTTCAGGTTAGGGCTGATTAATATTTTAAGAGGTTTGTGTGCCCCAGGCTGTCAGAGACCATAAGCCAGCAAAAAAAAAAAAAAAAAAAAAGAATTACTCATGCATGTAGGTATTTGTGTGACTTCACACTTATTCATGAAATGAAACAACAGCAGGGCCTCTCCTCCTCCATTGTACAGTAACTGTGTACTGTACTGTTGTACTGCACCACACTGCACTGGGCTGTGCAACATAATGATGCTGGTACACAGCACAAGAACCTGCATGCCAAAGTGGCGAAAAAAAGGCTATCGCGCTCTTTGAAACAAGCATATACACATGAACTCGACACGCGCGTGTGTGTGTGTGTACGTATATTTCTGGTCTGAGGTAAAACTGAGGCTTCTGCTGCATGTGTGAAAGGGAAGGTATGAAGGAGTGTGAAACTCGTAAATTGTGAAAGCAGTGTGAAAGTAGGCCAGGTATGAGAGAGTGGAGAGCAGCAGAGACACAGAGCTTGGGGAAAGGAACTATACTTGGGAAAACTATACTTGGCAGTTAAGGATTGGAAAGAGGAGAACTTCAGAACACAGTCGAACCAAAGAGGCCTTTTTTTTTTTTGGCAAGTGACCGTTTAAGAAACGCACAAATGCTGCTCGAAAGGAAAAAAAAAAAAACCTGAGAGACTCCTGCAAAACAGGAAAAGGTTGAAGCTTTGAAGAACCCCTGCATGTATTTAATTAAGCAATTCCGATATGAAATTGTGCAACACTTTTGGTTCGGGCCTTTGTTCGTCAAAGCGATGTCGTTTATAAGAATCAGATGTTCGAGCTTTGAATGTCTGTGCTTGTGATTCCGGAGCTCGACATTAATGCAGAAGATGAATTTATATTAAAAGTGTATCATATTGTAACAAGTGAGACTTTAATTTCCTTTTGGCTTTAGAAGTTCGATGTGTTATATTAATACTGTCCCATGTTTCAAAAAGCTCAGATCTAGAGAGAAATGCACACAGCCCCGATTCAAAAACTTTGCCTTGAAAACCAGCTGGTCAGGACTTCCTCATTCAAAGGAGAGCTTTATTAATATTAATGAGACAGACACAAAACCACCTGTTCTTCCAAAGCTCCAGGGAGCAGCGTGAGGGAGGAGGAATTGAACTAAACTGGGATGATTTTTTGCACTTACTGTATAATCACAAATATATAGTGTTAGGTCCATCAAAACTGAAGAAAAGTAAAAAGAATATGGAACCTTTAAATAATGCACCCACATTTCTAACCACAGTATATTACATATATTCAATAGTACAACTGATAATCACATTGAAACCATTTGGTGGGTCATCAGAAGGTCTGTGCACCTTGTTACTTTTAATGTCTTGGCCTGAATTTTACAAAATAACTGAATTAGGAGGAAATGAATAACGCAAACGATGATCTGGTTCATGAAAATAGTTGATGACCCACAATGTGCTGACCTCATATTAAAAGAGCTGTTCATTTTTCACGTTTGTATTTTGCTGCTTTCTCGCTAAAACCCTTCGCGATTCAATAGTCTGGCTCGATAAAAGGAGACCGAAAAATTTGGTATTTTTTTTCACCGACAAAAACTACTAAGCAGCAAGCGAAACAAAAGGTTCCCACTCACATTAACCGGCAGTTCAAAATATAAATACTTACAGTTCACGGCTATCTGTGCAGCTTTCCTTTTCACTATCAACATTTTTATCACAACGGATGTCTACGACATTTCAATGATTCAATTCAGACTGCAGTAACCTTGAAAAACACACGCGCGCACACAGAGACATAATTAGGGTTTTATCGTCTCGAAAATGAAAGGAATTCTGGACATCTTTTTTTTTTTTCTTTCTCCCAAGTCTGTACGAGAAAACTTCCTTTTATTATCTAACAAAGGATCATTATGTGTCATTTGGAGGCAGCAAACGAGTACAGACTCTGTGCAAACTTCGATCACGCTCTTGTATAGAACTAATTTCACCCGCTGCCGTTTCAATACAGCGTTAGTACAGTACAGTAGTCTGCAAGCCACCGGCCTATTTACAGTTGCTGAGTGTTTCTTGGTGCATATGAAATGATGCAAGCTACGCAGCAAGGAGCCATCTTGCAGGGGTCATTTTTGGACACTTTTTTTTAGTTGTATAGTTACATAACGACAATATGCTGAGATGCATGACTACCATTATAGGCGATATTTAAAATAATCTTCTCATGCCTCTCACTTAGTATCAGTCCAGAAACATTGTTATTCTGGTGCATAGTTACTAGTATAGAGTTGTGTCTTTTTGGTTTCTTGTGTGAAGTTATTAAAGCCGTCAAAAGTCTAATAGGAGGCATTGCAGGCTTCATCATGAAAGAAGATAACCTGAAGAATAACCTGGTGCTACCAAACTACAAATCAGAACAAGGAGTCTCAGAGGGAGAATTCTTGCTTTATTCATCACAGACGCGGGTCACTGAAATAACACGTTCAGTCGCCAACACGAATGGCAATGGCTGCAACCTTTTGTTGTACTTACAGGGACTAATGGGACAACTAATCCCGCTCGCTGAGCCTGATACACACGCTCGAGCTAACGCTAACACACACGAACACCGTCGATGATGTCAGCGGAAGTCAGACTTTTCCGGCTGAAACGTCTGCGTTATCCTTTTTAAATAAGGGAGGATTGACCACAGACTTATAGGTCCCATTATATTATTATAAAAAATATTTAAAATGATCTGCGGATAAGAAATTATCCGGATTTCTTGTATGCAAAGGAATCAAGGATGTACCAAATCTTGTAAATGTAACAGTAAATTAATGTTTTGCAGCAACTGGAAAAAAAAAGCACAAGGGCTTTTGTTCACTAAAAATCATCATGGTCTAGCTAAACATCCAAAATCACATTGACATTTGCAATGATGTGAATAGAATGGACTCAACACTGTGGTCTGTGGTTCACCCCTTACGTCCAGATGAAGACGGTGGGTTCAGACATCTGTAATATCAGCAGGGCTGTGAGGACTGAACGCTACAGACAGTGCAGATATAACAGCGAAAGAGTTGGATCAATGTCTTTAGAAGAGAGTGTTTGTGCACTTTTATGGATACGGGTGAAAATACGATGGTGAGGTTACGGTGACCTACGCGGGTATAGATTTTAATGTGAGCTGTCTTTTTTTTTTTTTGCATGCTCACAAAGAAATCCTTGTTTAAAAACAAAACAGAGATTTGTATTTTCTAAAAACAAGGGCTGTAGTGGATGACAAGAAAAAACCCTGGCCACATGTTTTTGATTTTTCAGAAAGATCAATGAAAGATATGCTAGTCATTACTTTCTCTTTATAAACTACCTAACTTTTATTATGGAGCTATTCATTCATTCTAAGCATTGTCAAAATCAAATACTGGATAAAGGGGGATAAAATACCATCAGAAGTTTAACATAGTTTCTTCTGCATGGATCTGTCAGGTTTAGCAGCGTCAGCAATGTAGAGGTGGTAGTGGGAGTCTGATATAAATAAGCTCTGACACAAATGCTACTACTGTTGAGTAAAGGTGGGAATATTACCCTCAATTGCGGCTCTTAGGTGTTATTTTTAACACTTCATGTCAACTTTTGAAGGGAAGCTGCTTCAGAATGCACCGTGCAAGTCAAGGCTGTCCTGTGTCTGAGCCACCCAGGCCTGGTCCTGGAGGGCCGCTGTGGTTCCAACCAAGCAGTAACAAACATGAAGATGACACAGTAGAATCAGGTATCTTCTGGACCAGGATTGCCCACCCCTTGGTCTATATAGTAAATTTGTCAGCTTTGTCAGTCCCTGATCTGTAACGCCAACCCGATCCATTGGACAAACTTGCAGATCTCTTTTTGCACATGTGCACTTAAACTTATCTCTCAATTTCACCTTAACGCCACCCACCAGGCATGTGCAGAACGGATCAGGTAGCGGCACAGGGCAGATCCCTACAGGGCTCAGCGTAATCATAAACAAAACCACAGCCAGACCAGGCTGGTTCATCAGGGCCTTTAACTCTTTGCCTGCTGACACCTGTATAAAAACCTATTGCCCTAATTGATGTACAGTAACTTCTGACCTGTGACAGCTGTCTAAAAATGTCTGAACATCTGAAATAATTTTTCATTAGAAAAAAGAAATACCAACACAAACACAGGATCAATAGCGAAATTAGTGAGACCAGGGACTTTAGGTCAAAATTATTCCGATTACCGTGTTTTGAAAATCGTTCGTTTGAGGACAACGAATTGATTTTGTTCTTCGCATGGCCATAGCATAGTGAAGCAATTCACCAAAAGATGTTCAGCATCACTTGAAGCAAAAACTGTTAATTCTGCCTCTTTTTTTTAACACAATTCTGTCATTGCCGCTCACACACATCAATGGACGGACACATGCACAGTCAACATTTACAACCAACCAACGCCAGTAAAAGGAGGACGACACACAAACCACACAACACCGCGGGAGCAGTGAGGCAGCAGACGAATGAAAGTCAAGCAGGAAGAACAACGACACCGACCGGAGGTGACGCGGGTTACTATGACGACTACAAACAATACTGGTGCCAAGCAAAACTCAGACTTCAAGTTACGATGAAATGTTTGAAACAGTGATTTGATTTTTTTGTTGGGTCATCCTAATTTTAACCCTGACCCTACATCAGGGGATTTCGAAGATCATGTTGCCTTGTCGCTCTACCCACCATATTGAAGAAAGTGAAGTCGTGTCATTAATGCATAAAGGCAGTTGGCTGCTACCCACTTGATGGCACAGATTATTTAGTGGTGTACTGGCGTTTATGAACCCGTTAGCTCTTTTGATGACAATTTAATCATTCAATATGTTTTCTGCCTCTCTGCACAAAGCCGAGGAGGCAAATACTCTGAATAATGTTTTATTGAGATCTTAAAACAAGTGTAAAAACTTCACTCTCCCTAGTGGAGGCGAGCGAAGTGGGGAGTGTGCAATTGATCCAGAACTGTCCTTTTCACTGAAGCAATCAATCACATGGTGCAGGGTGAGAGGTGTAGATGGAGCAAGAGGTGCGAAACGAGCAGAGAGGCAAAGGCATTTTTTTGTTACTGTTTTTGTCCTTTTGTGGCCATTCTCCAAAGCTGAATTCTCCTGTGTGGAAATTATTAAGCGCCAAAGCTGCCAGCTCAGCCAAAAATCTCAACCTCAGCGAGAGCATCGAGCGGCAGCCTGAGAGAAAATCTATGACACAGCTTTCAACCAAATCTCCTAAATTTGTTTGGGCTGGCCTAATAGCCTAACTGGAGCAGAATCTGATCAGAATCATCTCATTATTTGGTGCACCCTTTCCTAATGGCTAAAGTTAATTATGGGGGTGGGGGGGGGGGGGGTATTTCATCAGTTTTAATAATAACACGGGGATGCCATTTACAATCAGAGGGACTCTGCTGCAGGATGGAGGATGTGACGGGAAACGAGAACAGACAGATTGCAGAAATGACTGTAGAAGTCACCCGTGATCCATCTGTCCTCATATCCTCCAAGTGTTATAAGATTTGACTACATAGGCATAGATTGTGTCTCTCTCGGTCAACCGGTTGTCAGGTAATCGAAAATAAACCCTCTTTAGGGCTTCACACTGCAATAACGAACAGTAATGACACAGGTATTTGTGCAACATTATGTCTGCGCAGACTGTTCCTGTCTGGTGTTCATCTAGTGACATCGACCAGAACTGATGGTACACCTGTACGTGTGTGTGTGTTTGTAATGTTAGATGTGTTGCCCTCTGCAGGACCTCATCTAAAGCAATTGCAAACACACACACACACACACACAATCCTGACATCCGTTCATCCCGTTGCCTGTCTCTGCATGAATAAATGAAGGAAGGAGAAACTGAGGGATGAAAGAATGAGAGCAGTGGATGTGAAGAGAGGAAGAATCGGGGTGTATGTGAGTGAGGAGAGATGTGACTGTTCACATGCGTAAAGTGTGTCTATCTTTGTGTGTGTGTGTGTGTGTGTGTGTGTGTCTGTGTTTATCTACCATCTTTGACCCAGATCAGCTAACACAGATCCATGGGTCTTTGAAGGTGGTGGTGGGGGGACAGCTAAAGATGTGTTTGAAGTTGTTCAATTAATGCACACTACACACATGAAGGACCATCTGTGTAGACACACACACACACACACACGCACGCACGCACACACACACACACATGAACTGAAACAACGGCCCATCCCCTAACAGCCTGTCCTCATTAGACAATCCGTCTCTCTCTCTCTCTCTCTGGAGTACCTCCTCTATAAATAGTTCGTGCCCTGCCACCCTCCCCACAGGGCACACGGAGACCTGTCAAGGTGGGACCCCTGGCTCATGAGACAACGCCAAATCCATCTTGCACACACACATATGCACATACACACACACGCACACACATTTGCGTGCTCCGAGGGAACGATGAGGGAATGGGACAGCATGTTACACTTAAAGGAAAATATGCCCAGTGTGCCCCAAGCCTTGCCAGAGGTGGTGTGCATGTGTGTGTGCATGCGTGTGTGTGTATGTGTGTGTCTATTGGATATGACTCCACTCCGCTTTGGTGGAACACTCTCTTCGCACATTCATTGATGTTTAAAAGGTCTAAACTCACAGAACATGAAGTGAAACTTCACTTCTTAATAAGAACTACTTTCTCAACGTGAGGCACAGGTGCTACAGGCCTTTGGTCTGAATGAGAAATTCTAATGCTTGTTGTTTGAGGACATATTTGATATGTCTGATTTAAACTTTTCTAATTTTTTGTTCTTTCTTGTCTTCTGGAATACCACTAAAAAACTAAAAAGAATGGATTATCGCCAATGGGTGACATTGTTTAAGAAATACAAAAACCAGAATCAGATCATGCGAGGCACTTTCAAACAGAACTACAGTAAACATTTTACCACAGACTTTATAATAATGTAGATGCCAATACCTGCATCACAGGCTAATTTACCAGTTTATTTGCTACACCTGTACAATTTGGTGCAACTCAGCCCCACACTAAATTCTCAATCCTCCTCATGAGGTTCATTGTGTACCTTTTTGCTGACATTGAGAAGTGTCAATCTAACCCTGTGGTCATTTTTTTATGTTGTTTACAGTGTGGCTTGTCAAAGCGTAAAGCACTGGTGAAACTAATAACATCATTGATGGCTCCGTTCCATTTAGGTGAAGCGGTAAGGCGTGACGGTACGCCGACTCACACGTTTCCAAGGCCCTGACACCTCAGCAGCCAAATGGAACGCAGCTGTGGCTGCTATTATGATTAGTGACACCTGTGTTTTACAAGCCAAAATGTTCCCCATTAGAAATGTCTGTTCGAATGCACTATTACACTTTCATGAGGGCGTTCAAAGTGTTTAGCAAACACAACATGACATTAAATATTGGTTCTCATCAACTATCAACCCTCTGGACTACTACAGATACTGTTTTCCTTCACTATTCCACTGTTTTTTTTAAATAAGTGAATTATTTATAATATAATGTCAAACATAATCAAAAAGACTACTTTTGAATCTCTGATATTCGTTTTATAACTTGATAGAATTGAATTAATCAAGTCTTCTTGTTTATCAAGAAACCAATACATAGTTGGTGTTTTCCTTTGCTAGACAAGCCTGTCTTGGCCTATTTGTGTTTGTATGTTTAGGCATCAATCATTAGTAGAATTGCTGGTGCGTTTCTCTAGTTTTTACACTGAGACTGAGTCAACTTGATCCTGTGCACCCTTATGCTATGAGGATATAGTTTATGTCTTTAGTCTAGTTTCATTCAATTGATCAATTTAGTGAAATCAATTGTTTCTCCGCTCTGACCCTCACTTCAGTGTACCAGCCTACATCTTCATGCATGGACCGAATGACAAATCTGTTCTGCTGGTGGCACTTATTCTGCAGCTTATTGACGGATGACAGTCTAAATGTTCTAAAATATGCAAGGTTCCTGCTGACTGAGGTTTTTCCCCCTTTTCAGCGGTGAATACTGGCACAATAGGGCAGCAGTTAGGAGTCACAAATTCGCGATGCAGATAACAGTTATGTCTGCCATGAGGCGGCATTGACATAATACATTCTGTAAAATGGTCTTTTCTGCTCTACTGAATCCTGCCTTACTACGTACAACTGAGAAGGCAGCAAAGCCATTTGTTATATGAGTGGACAACTCTGCAGCGACTGAAGTTTTTGTCACATTTTGGTCATTTTTCACACATGCACACAAGTGCGCGCACACACTAATGCATGATAAGCGATTTGATGAAGGCGTGTGAGAAGTCCAACGGTTAGGTCAAGAGAATCCTGTCCTGCCACTTTCCCTCGTCTAGCTGTTTTTCTTCCCTCTCTCTCTCTCTCTCTCTCTCTCGCTCCAGCTACTTCACCTCCTCCGTGGCCTTGTCACATTCTCTCCTTCCCTTTCTCCCTCACCTCGCCCCCACACTCTCTGCCTCTCTGTCCCTTCCTCTCAGTGTGCTTTGTCCTTTGGCTCCGTCTCTGTGCGCTTCTGTCTGCCTAACGTCGCTAAAAATCCATATAACGTGGGGGAACTACCGAGCTGCGGTCCATCCGGCGCGATGGACGCCCCTTTGACTGATGCCACCCCCCACCCCCCCACCATCCCTCTCCGGGCCCTGTGCACGTTAAATCATCCCCACCTGACTTGATGAATCGCAGTTTTGCTGCATGACAATGTGCATGAATGTGTGCGTGCGTGTTGCCGCGCGTGCACATGTGTGTGTGTGTGATGGATGAATGATCGAGGATCGAGGATGTAATGCCGCTTAGTTTGCTCCAGTGTTGGGGCAGCTGAGCTCTGGTGGCCCAGCTGCATTACAACACACACACACACACACAAACACACACACACACACACACACACACAAACAGCAATGAAGATGTAAAAATACACAAACATATGTGTATGGGAGGGGAAGGGTTGAGAGAGGGGTGGGTGGCGTTTTAATTCAGCATTGTTTCAGGGGATCCAGATTTCTTAGCACCGCCCCTGCACATCTGCATCCATGTATCCACACACATACACACACACACACACATACACGACCATACTGAAGGCATATGCACATGCAGTCCTGGAGTCCTACGTGCAAAAATTGCAAGAGCCCCCCCCCCCCCCCACCCCCCCGCCGCGTTAAGAGCGAATGGCGCACGCACGGAATACCGGGGCATGCCCGAACGACGCATCCAACTGTCAGCTCCGCTTCTTCCGGCAGAGAGACCTTGCGAGTGCATTAAAGGGGAGGCAGCAGGAGAGAGAGAGAGGGAGAGAGAGAGGGAGAGAGAGAGGGAGCAAAGCCCGGCACCGTCGCATGTGACGGGCTGCCTGCGTGGAAGCGCCGCTGCCATGCCTCGCTGTTGACCCGACAGGCACGACAATCTGTGCCAGCTCCGCGGATCCAGTAACCGGAACGCACGGCCCCTCCTCGCGCCAGTCGCCCACGCGTAAGGGGGGAAGGGGGAAAAAGAAAAAAAAACGAAAGCAGAAACAGACACTCCGATAAACACATTAAATATTCCATAATATCCAAGTGATGCAGTGACACCATTAAGGGCGGCACACATCACCCATCGCAGGGCAACAGGGTTCGGATACGCGAGCCCCAGCATCCCTAAACTCCATTTTGTCTCTCACTGGACACCCGGGGAAACAGGAGGGGGGCTGGTGGTGGGGGTGGGAGGGGAGGGGAGGAGGTGGGGGGGGGAAGCTAGGGAGACCTTTACCGGAGACGTGGAAGAATGTTTTTACGCGCGGGAAGAAAGCACACAAATCACCCGCTGACATTCGGGCCTTTGAGGAGGAAACGTCAGCTCCCGACCACTCGTTATAAGACCCGCCGCGTGCACTCGTGTTTTTTTAAAGGCTAAAAAAAACACATCTGGCTGATCGCAAAGCCACACACGGCCTGTGCATTTAAAGTAAAAAAAAAAAGAAAAAAACCCGCGCATGTGGAGACGCGCACTGCGCTCGGCCTCGCAAAAGTTGTCACTCCGACCGCCATCTGAACCGATCGATTAGTTGACTCCGCTTCAGATTTGGCTAAAAATACACAGCGGATCGCCCTATGTAGGCCACCCCACCGTGCCGTAGGTGGCCGGCGCATCCGACGACGGAGGCGGCTGGCGTTGTGACGCGCGGCAAAGGGAGGGATGGATACGGTGCACGAACTGTTAAAAGATCGGAAAGCTCCAAAAAAAAAAAAAAAATCCTTCAGAGTCTCCGAGTGACAAGTCCCCCCCCCCCACCACCCGCCACCCCATTGCATCCCACCGCCCCCTCCCCTCTCGCTCTCCCCCCCTCCTCACACCTAACATGCAACATCATCCCGCCACAGCGTCCACATCCAGCAACCGGAGAAAAACAAGCCACGGTCGCGGGTTTGCGCGTTAGCGTTTATTTACCTTTATGTCTGCCTTTCGCTGTCATCGTCACACTGCTTGGTGTTTCATTGGAACAAGAGGCTCATCTCTCTCCCTCTCCCTCTCCCTCTCTCTCCTCTCTCTCTCTCTCTCTCTCTATCACTCACTCTCGGTGTCTCTGTGGGGTATTATTCAGTAACACGAAACCACCGCTAGGAGTGGAGCGCCTAAATGGAGCTAGCTCATGCAGCACCAGGGTGTCGCACAATAGCCTCGGCCATACATAGGGGGAGAGAACACCCCCCCCTCCCCCACCCACCCCCCTCTTAGAAAATGGGGTAATGCCTCGGTGAGGGGGTGAATTCTAATAGAATAACGAGGGAAGACCCTGATTATGGCGTATAGTGCCCCCAGCCCCCCTTCTCCTCCATCACCACCACCACCACCACCCCCCTCCCTCCCTCAAAAGGTTCAGAGGCACATGCATGGGTGACTCACAAGCCAACTAGGCTCGATTTATTATAAGGTCCTATAATAATAATCATAACGATGATGACGGTGATCGTGGTAGCGAAACTAAGGAAGAATGGACCCAAAAGAAGGAGGGAGGGAGGGGGGGAAAACGTGCGAGTAAGAGAGACACTGGTGCAAACGACAGGGATGCAAACAGAAAGCAAACGACGAGTTTACAGCATCACTGGCACATAGGTAGCGCTCACTGGGCCGTGCGGGATGCGGTGCCTACATTTGATCGTCCGGTCGGTGGCACTTGCGTTGCAGTCGGACATCCTGGAGTCGGGACGGGATCGGAGCCGAGGAAAGGGGGGGGGGGGGTGTGGGGGGGAGGGGATGGGGAGGAAGGGGTAGGGGGTAAGGGGGGGAACGGGAGCTCTCCTCTTCTCTTCTGTCAAGGGCCGAGATCTTGGTGTCTGGTCCTCCGGCGGCGGGCGGCGGTGAGATGCGCGGTGTCTGCTGGCTGCTTCTCCCGCTGCAGCAGTGGCATCACTCGGTGGAGGCTCCGCGCGCTCTCGGGTGGGGGAAGACTGCCGTTGCTGCTGCTGCTGCTGCTGTTGCTGCTGATGCTGCTGCTGATGCTGCTGCTGCTGCTGCTGCGGTGACTTTGAGCTGCAGCTGTGGCATGCTTTGGATCCCGATTTTTTTACCCCCTCTTCTTCTTCTTCTTCTTCCTTCTTCTCTTCGTTTTTATTTGTATGTGTGTCTGTGTGTGTGTTTGAGGGGTTCTGATGTGGTGGCGGTGATGGTGGTGGCGGTGGATTAGCGGAAGGGGAGGGGGCGATGGTGGATGATGGTGGACTCTGGGGGTTAGAGGGCGAAGAAGAGACGCGCCTTGGCGACGGAAAGAAGCGACGCGCAGGCTCTACCTCTCTCTCTCTCCAGGGCGCCGTGCAGCTGGCAACACCCCGGAATGGCGAAAGAAGGAACTCCCACGCAGATTCACGCACACGCGGGAACACACACAATACGCACACACACACTCACACACACATGCGCGCGCAAACTCAGACTCATACTGCCATCCTGTGGAGACATTGATTGCAGGGCTTCCCCGCTTGGAGAGCGTGTTTATGTGCTAAGTGCACAATAAGCTTTTTGACAGACGATCATGTGATCATAGCGTTTCCTTTGATGAGATGCGGTTCTGAATACAAGTGTAGGAGTTCATGACACGTCTACTGGGTCTCAGTTGACAGAATGGGCACAGTGTGTGTATTTTATTTGCATATCATTAGGTGCCAACACAAATGGATGCTCTGAGGATCAGTGCAACTCAGGAATAAATGTTGGTTGGATAACAGAGAGCAAGCTTTTATTATTTCTTTAAGTAGTTTTGGTTGATTTGCATTTATTTGATACCACAACGACACGGTGGTGCGGTGGGTAGCACTGTTGCCTCACAGCAAGAAGGTCGCAGGTTCAAGACCGCCTTGGGCCTGGGTCTGGGGCCTTTCTGTGTGGAGTTTGCATGTTCTCCCCTTGTCTGCGTGGGTTTTCACCGGGTACTCCGGTTTCCTCCCACAATACAAAAAACATGCTCAGGTTAATTGGTAAACTCTAAATTGCCCATAGGTGTGAGAGTGAATGGTGTGTGAATGGTGTGTGTGCCCCACGATTGGCTGGCGACCATCTGGGGTGTATCCCTGCCTCTCGCCTTAACGCGCTGGGATAGGCTCCAGCAGACCGCTGCGACCCCGAAAGGGAATAAGCGGGATAGACAATGGATGGATGGATGATACCACAACAGTGAGATGACAGAAAGGGGAATAAGACACACAAGGGAGGGTGCCCGACAAGGGATTCAAACCACTGCTGCCAGCAGCTGCATCCTCTATATGCCTCCCCAACTTTTTTGAATTCATTTACTATAATAAGTGAAGTTTGGTGCAGCATGCTTGTCAGCCTCAGCTCTGCACCATCATAGTGGCCACATAGCTCTGATGATCCTATACGCAGACACCACAGCACAAAACTCTAGCCACTGTCAGTCTCAGTATCTTTGGAATTAATCTTGCCCTCACCGTCTACTTTGTCAGGCTCAGCTGTTGTTATCCTCGACTACACTTAAGATCAGCCGTGCTTTTGAGGATTTAAAAATTTCAGACTTCTACAACTCTTCTGATCGTGCATAAGTATGCTTGGGAAAAGTTCCTATGGTGTGTTGCCTTGAACGGCCACATTCACTGCCTGTGAGATGCAATAATCTATTAAATGGGCTATGGATTTTTATTCTTGTTTTGCATAAAGAAAGCACTCTCAGATTCCTGGGAAGCGTTTATATTGTTGTATGTTTATGAGTTAACACATTATTAAACCTTTAATACTTACCAAAGCCAGATAGGGATAAATAGGGTTATTATTTGGTTAATACATAAACCAGTTTACCAATAAACCAGTCACACTGTGGTTACACTGTCCTTCTTGCATATTGTGTTTTTGTATTTGTAAAATATATATATATTGTATTTCAATCATCACACACTCATATAGAGGTAGAGAGAAAATATATATTATGGCTATAATAAGTAGTTTATAATTAATTATATTGTCCTATTTTCTATTAATTGATAGCCATAATATATAGGTGTTTAATATTTTTTCATCAGTTATACACACACACACACACACACAGACATACAAGTTACAGAAAATGCAGTCTATATAAAAATGATTTATTAACTGAAGGAGAAGAGGTGGAATTTAATAGGTTTTCAATTCTTTTCTTTTCATGTAAAATGATTCATCCAGTGTGTTCATTTCTTTTGCACAAAGCTTTTCATTGTTCTTAACTATTAAGATATTTTTGACAACTCTCCACATTTCTTGGCACACAAACTGTAGGAACATAAAATGAAAAGTTTAAAGAATTCTTGTGAGATTAAAATCCCACAAGAATGCTTTTTAAAGTGTTATTTATAATTTTATTGTAATATATTGATATTGTTGTTGTTTTATTTATGCTGACCTGTTTTCCAAATCCTAATAAAGGATGAAATCACACAGATCTTTGTACTGTTGAAGAGGTAATACAGCACATGTAAATTATACATGTCAGCCTATTACAGAATAGACCAACTGTAAATAATAATGTAATTCTGTGGCTGATTACCAATATTCTCAATGAATGGTTCACTAGTGCTTCATAGCTCCTAAGTGGCTTGACAATTTTCCTGTAAATATAGGGTTGCACCTTATCCTGTATGCCTTATTTGTTTTTATTACCAGGGTGGGTTTATGTGAAAACACATGCAGGACATTGACAATGTTAGGAATAGTGATCTTTATTTGAAATAATAATTTTCTCGTTAAAACTTTGCCTTCATTAAAGAATGCTCCATCTAACCAGCTAAACTGGTTAAATGCAGAACAGGGGTTTTCTAATCATTCATTAGCCTTTTAATGCAATAAACAAACACAATGTAGCATTATAACACTGGAGTGATGCTTGCTGGATATGGGCCTCTAAATGTCTGAGTGACCCCAACCTTTTTGAGAGGAAGTGTATGAAATAACTGATGATTGGTAGATTACCTCCCTCCGCTCGGCGGAACACCGGCAACCGGAAAATTAAGAGCGACCGCGACACCACGTGGGCGAACCTCTACTAAACTGAAGGAAAACTCGATTTTAAAGTAGTTGTAGTTGTTTTAAGGTATAGCTCACACATGGCACTATGACACTTCCTCAAAACAGCCTCCGCTGTAAACACAATATCGCTCCGCGCTGAGTGTAGTTCGTCTATTTAACACTCGTCCCTCAAGCTTCACATCGGAAGACGTGATCGCTAAGCAGAAAGAACGATATCCACATCCGCGTCATAAATGACATAGCATATGTAGTAACAAACCATACTGGCTCAGGTTGTCATGAATTTACCTCATGCAAAATACGTGCTGGGCAGACATTTTGGCTCCGCGCGGACCATGTGAACACGCAGCCTCGCGGTCACACGCTCGGAGCCAAAATGATGCGAGTTGCAGCACTCCGTGGCCAGCGTGCCCCGAGCGCCCTGTGCGCATGTCGGCGGAGGGCTCTCTAGCTGTAGCGCAGTGATCGCTGCGTTCCAACAATAAAACTTCCGGCCGGCCTTCAGAATAAAATAGAGGTGTTTATACTTTTAATTAAGGCACTCACTAGCGTAAGAAAACATTGAAAAAGTTATCAGATTTTCCGTAAGTTATTCTTCATCAATGACTGGTCGAGTTATTCTAAAAGCAAAAACGTACAAACATTCTTATATTTTTTTCAACTGTGTGAAAGTCAGTCATTATTGCACGTTTGGTTTGTAAAATAAACATTTAATTATGTATTTTATTTATCAAGCAAATTATTATAATAACAATAATTCTGGCTGAAATGAGCAGCTCCCTCTTATTTCTCAGTATTTATTCATACATGCTAGTGTCTGGCTAAAGACTATTGGCCCTGAAAACAACCCAAGCCACATCCTATAACATGGAAACACCTTCCCCCCAGAATATTTGTCACTCCAGGTTAAGACTGTATCTTTAATTACTACTTTACACAAGGTTTTGGTTATTTTCCCAGACCATAGGAGTTTTATACACCACTATGCTATTTATATCAGAATATTTATTTTTCATCACTTACAGTACATGTAGCTCAATGCACTTACTTATATATTGTTTAAAAGGACCGGCATCTTTTTTAATAAAATATTGACTGATGCATACAACTTACACACAGTTTATTTTATAATTATTTTTGTTATTTTTTACAAATGGTAACTTTTTTTTTTTTATTAACCAAGAAGAACAACAGGAAACAGAAAAGACAGTCTAGTAATACCCTCCACATGATCAAACATCATTAATACAGTTGTGCTCATAAGTTTAAGTACCCTGGTAGAATTTCTTATCTTATGGCCATTTTTCAGAGTTTATGAATAATAACAGAAAAACTTTTCTTTTATGCTTAGAGCTCGGGTGAAGCCGTTTCTCATCAAACAACTGTGTTTACTATTCAATGATAACATTTACTACACAAATGGCCCTTATCAAAAGTTTACGTATCCTTGAGATTTTGGCCTGATAACATGCGCACAATGGTTACTAAAGATAAGCATTCAGACCTGTGATCTGAGTCATCGGGAAAGAAAAAGAATTGTCAAAAGATATGCGGGATAAGATAATTGAACTGTAGAAAACAAAACGGGTATATGAGAAGATATCTAAGCAACTGAGAATGCCAATCATGAGTGTTCAAACTCTAATCAAGAGTTGGAAAATGTGAGATTCTGTTGAAATCAAACCATGTTTAGATCGACCAACAAAAATTTCTGCCACAACAACGGCCAGGAAAATAGTTCAAGATGCAAAGAAAGACCCACAGACGTCTTCAGCTATAATACAGGACTTTAAAAGAAAAATGGGGTGCATGGTCGAGTTGCCAGAAGAAAGCCATCACTACGCCAATGCCACAAAATAATCATGCATACAATATGCCAAACAGCACAGAGGCAAGCCTCAAAACTTCTGGAACAAAATCATTTAGAGTGATGAGACCAAAATTGAACTTTATGGCCACAACCATAAACGTTCCATTTGGAGAGGAGTCAACAAGGCCCATGATGAAAGGTACAGAATTCCTACTGGAAAACATGAAGCTGGATCGTTTATGTTTTGGGGATGTTTGAGCTACAAAAGCATGGGAAACGTGGTCAGAATTGATGATAAGATGAATGCACCAAGTTATCAAAAAATACTAGAGGAAAAATTTCCCTCATCAGCCCAGAAGCTGTGCATGGAATGTTCTTGGATGTTCCAACATGATAATGATCCAAAACACAAAGCTATGTCCACCTGTCAATATCACTGAGCCACTCTGGAGCAGTTCATACAAGACAGCCAAAGATTTTACAGGAACTGGAGGCGATTTGCCAAAAAGAATAGGCAGTTTTACCAGAGAGATAGAAAAGAAAACAAAGAGCCTCATCCACAACCACCACAAAAGATGCTATCATTGATGTTAACTGGGACAATAAACAGTAATAAGACTAGGGTATGTAAACTTTTGATCAGGGTCATTTTCGTAGTTCATATTGTCATCATGGTTTAAAAAAAGCAAACACTGTGCTTTTTTAAAACTATGATAGAATAAATGGCTTTAGCCAAGCACTAACCATGAGTGAAAGAAAGGTTTTTGTGTGATCATTCATTATCACTGAAAAACAGCAAAGAAATCATAAATTCAGCCAGGGTATGTAAACTAAGAATAAACCACTGTATCTTCAATAAATATAAGTCAAGTAAAATAACCACTATTCTCAATATTGAGTCCTACTAACATAAATAAGACAATATAAAAACAATTAAAGGGGATTTATTATGAAAAAACACCTTTTTAGTGCTCATATGTAAATATTTAGCTATCTGGTGCTCCTGATAACACACAAACTGTGAAATAAGACTCATTCTGTGGTGGTCTGACCTCCTCCATAGTGTTGTTGAAGCGGGACGAGTCTGACAACAAGGGTGGTCGCTTTGGTAGATCAGGGGAAAGGGGGGTTTATGGGGTGAGTGTGTGTGTGGAAGACAGACAAGACTGCTACAGGTCCAAATAGGTGCTTTGGACCACAAAAGCCTGCAAATCTTTTTTTTATTAACAGACAACAGATATTTCAACATTTGACTGGGGAAATAGCAAAATAGGACCCCCTCAACAACAAAAAACAAAAGACCAAACGGTACAAGCAAAAAGGGGCCTATAGGAAAGAGGCAATGTGATTGTGTTTTTGAAATGTTTTATTTCCTGTTCCAGTGAGCCCCCATTACTGGAGGCGGTGCTTTTATTGTGAAGGGCGGAGCTCGGACGTGTTGTCGTCGCTCTGCTGGCGGAACACAGGCCGCAGTGATTTGGTAGCCGCTGCAGTAGGAGGAAGGACCGCGGGTCTACCCCTCTATCTTTCACTTTCGCCGAGAATTCCCATCAGTGGCTTCTTCTAGTAGCGACCAGTGGTTAGAGTGTGCTGTAACGGTGCTCTATGATCAATAAGTCGTAGTATTTACCGACGGACAGTGATACCAATCGCCATTTTAACTGCACGTTTTCCCTGACAGAAGCGCTAGCACAACAATGGCTCTGAAAAGAATTCACAAGGTAAGGAAGTGAACGACGAGGCCCGGGGGTTTCGCAGTTTCGTCGGGGTTTTTAGTCCCAAGGTTGCCCACCTGAGGCTTGTCCGGGGGCTTCGCCGCGTTGAGATTAATGTAACGACGGTGATTGAGTGGCTCGGTTTAACTCTCGGGCGTGAGGACAGCGGCTGGCGGCGCTGAGAGCTGCGCTGCGCCGCTTGTGTGGAGCTGCTCCAGCGGGCCAACTAACCTGGCTCGTGGGCAACCGTTACGTTAACCGTTTGACTCCTCGTGTTTACCAATCGTTGTGTTCGATCAGCGGCAGGACGTAACGGAATGTTTCTGATAGCCGAGGCGGCTTTGCGGGTGAACGGTACCAGCGGCTTGTTAGCTGTGTGCGGCTATCTGGCTAACAGGAGCTAGCTTAGAGACTTCCTCTGATCCAGCGAGCTGCTCCTGAACATTAGTGGACCAGCGTAAGTGTTTGTCTGCTGTCAGGTGTGTGCTCGGTAGTTCACACACACCGCGGTGAAGCTAGCCGACCGTATTTATCACAGCTACCGGAGCTTTACTGCCTGATATGACAGAACTTCTCCAGCTAGCTTCACGCTAACGTTAGCATACTTTATTCCATAAACAAGCCGTTTTTCTGTCTCATCTTTGTTGGTAACTCGCCCTTTTTTCAGAGTTTCTCCCGTGTCTGGATCTATTCAACGAGCATGCTAACAGGTGAACCTCAACCGGGTTCATAGCATGTCCCTTGTTTTTTTTTTTTTTTTTTTTGGTACGTCTTGTCTTCGCGTTGAACAACACTTACGTATTTGAAGTAGCCGCCATGTAAAAAAGGGCTTTCTATTGTTTGACATTCCGGTTATTTGTGCCGTTTGTAACGGGCACACACGTTCGCTAGCCGGGCTAGTGGTGGTGTTAGCGGTGTGAAAACAGGCCCCACGCGTTGTCCGCCTTTGATGTCATGTTGCTGACAGCAGACGAGCAGCACGTCGGTGTTACACCGTGTCTGCCGGGTGTCGGGCTTTGTCCGTCCGTTGCCGGTTCCTTCCGTGACGTTAGCCCAGGTCTACCCACTGTCCCGGTGCTGCCGTGGAACGCTGCCCTCCGCCCCGGTAACCGGACTGTACACGAGTCTGTTGCAGTGCTGCAGCTCCAAGTACCGGAGAACCGCACTTTTTAAGTAGTACAAATATTTAACCGGAAAATGACTTTAAGAGAAGTTAAAGACGCATTTTAGAATGCCAGTTGAGTAAATATGCGTATTCTGCTTGAATATAAAACCTTATTTTATATTTAATGTGCTAAAGTATTGAAAGTACAAGTACATGCTGTTAGTTTAAAAAAAGAAGCAAGCAGTCCGAATTTTGAGTATTATTGAAGAGTATTCTTGTGTAAACTGGATATTCAATCAGTATTGACTCCAAACTATCTGTGATGTCACAAGTTTTACTGCATGCGGTTCGTTTCCAGTCTGTTTCAACCAAATTGTGATTGTATATGAATAAGTAATGCTTTAGGGGGCATGTGGTGGTGGGAGACTTGATAGAAATCTATAAAAAACTCAAGTAAAGTAAATATGGTCACAAAACTACTTAAGTACTGTAATGAACTATTATTACTTAGTTACATGATGAGGATGATGTGATGTGTTGGACTGTCATGTTACTACTTGTCCTACCTGGAGAAACGCTATTACATAACAGCTGTTCGGAGGACATGCTTTCTTCGACAGGGGAAACTTAATAGAAATAGTGTGTGATGTGTGTTGTCTTGTCTTTGGCCTTTGAGTCATTGCTCCCTGCAGGATCTCATGAACTGATCCCTCCTTTTTTTTTTTTTTTTTTGTCTCAGGAGTTGAACGACTTGGCACGGGACCCACCAGCCCAGTGTTCTGCAGGACCAGTAGGAGATGATAGTAAGTTTACCATGGAGAGAGAGAGAGAGAGAGACCGGGATTAAAAGTTATTAAAAATATGACACATTTGGATGTCGAATTTTGTCATACTGAAATAACTGTTTTGTATTCAAACTTGGAAATCAAAACTCAAGCAGTGGTGGCTTTTGATTCATCAGAGTTAAACATCCATATTTGTTTCAGATGTATGTAAAATACTGTACTTTGATTAATCACCATCTGTGTCCAATATAAACAATTGATTAAACTTGTTAGGGTCTTTAAAATAACATTTACTCCTTTCCCCTCATAAAAAATATCCAAGATGTATACATATGCAAATAGCTGATACTTTTCATTTCTGATGTTTAACTACTGGACACAAGATGTCTCCTGTTTCACTGTAAATTCCATCCTCAGTGTTTCAAGCTTCAGGTTTCCTCATCACATCGGTGTAAGTTGAATATTGGACCAGGATTAGCTCCAAACTAGTTGTGATGTCACAAATCATGCTCATAGGCCCCTTTGAATTGTATCTTCGAAGAGCACAGAGAAACTTTCCACTTTCAGCAGATGGATGTGAAAAACAAACTGCACGTACATCACTCTGCACAGTGAAGCTCCAACGTCCATCTGTAGGAAGAAGAAAAAAAAACATTGTGAGTGGAGGGGGACTTTAAGGAAGTACCTCTGTTTTGTGAGCAAGCAGATCCAGGAAATACATGGACTTGCCCATTGTGAAAATACTTAATCATTATAAAGGATAATATTCCCAACTCTGTCGACATGTCAGTTTAGTTTTTGGATTTCAGGGAAATTATAAGGGGAATTCTTCTTTATTGAATTAAATAGAGATTTTTTATGGCATAGAAAATAATCTTAGTAGACATTTCTGAATTCAGTTTATCTGTGAATTACATTGTATTTAACATATTTTGTGCTTGCTGTAGATGTCATTGGAAACCAATATTTTATGCTTCATGTTGTCAGCTAAAGAAAGACAATGATGAGAATGAAGTTTATTTGTCAGACCATTGTAAGTAGTTTAAAGTATTATAGACTTAAAGCATACAATGACTTTGTAACAATTGTAAGGAAAAAACAAATATACCATCAGGGAAGATCCACTGATAGTATTTAACACCAATGTAAATGAAATAATATCAAACAAGTTAATATTATTGCATGTATTTGGAGTGAATTAAAAGGGAATGTTGTTTGTTCTTTTCTTTAAGATCGCAGTGTAACTGATGGCTGCGCTGAGACTGTGAAGTCTGCAGCACCACCAGTAGTTCAAAGCTCCCCCTTTAACACCAGCTACCAGCCACCTGTGCCTCTGCTTCAAGTATTCTCGTTCGCTCACTTTCAGTTTTTAGAGCAGCTTTGTCTTCCTCTACAACGCTGCGTCTTGGGCAAAGTCACAGAGGATTCAGGGCCTCAAAACCTTCCTTTGCTTCAAGTTTGACCTTTTATTGATTGATTCATTTCCATAAATAATACTCATTGTCTATATTACCAAAAGAAATCTAATTGGTGAAAAACAGTCTTGCCAGCTGATTCTCAAGCTTTACTTGATATCACCTGGTCATCATAAAAAGTTAATAATTGATTTATAGAGTCAAATTATTGTCAATGTTGTTTTTTACTCCATTGATTTAAAGCAACTTAATAGTTTTAGTTAAAAATTGGAAGGCAGGTGCTGGTCACCTTTTGCTTGTTTTGTAAAAGATGGTTTTATTTAAAATATTTAACTTAGCTACATCGTTTCTTTGATTGTTGCAAACACATAAACACCTTTTTGTGTAACCAGATAAAGGTTGTTTGATAATCAAATAGATTTTTATCTGTCTTGCATCGCATACGGATACTGTGCATACCAAAGGCCAATCTTTTGTGACTGAGGAATGTAAACTTTCTGTTTTTAACATGATGACAGTGAAGGTAACACATGGAACAGTAATAATATGTATGTTCACAATCAAATCTCCCTAAATAATCTCAGTTCAGGTTTCAACACTACTTTTAATCTTTTACCTAAAATAAAATATAATAGATTTTTTTATTTTTAGAAGCAATATAGTTGATGACCATTTGGTCTCGTGTTGCCTTAGATATTATGAACACTTCCTCCTCTGTGGTGTCACAGCTGACATGTGTATATTTAGGAGCTTCTCAATCCCGATAAATAAAAGTAATCCGGTCAGGTGATGCATAGTATTGCTGTTCAGCACTGGTGCTGCCATTCATCAGCTGTGTAATGACTTAATTTTATCAAACTCTTAACTAGTGGGGGGCAGAATTTCACCTCCCACCACACTTCTCTCTATCATGTGAATGTAACACGTTTTGTAACACCAGTACAATCGTGAGATACATGTACTCAAATAATCACTACGTGGGGCTGTGGGGGGGTTGTCACCCAGTGGCGGTGGGGAGAGAGAGAGAGAGAGAGAGAGAGAGAGCCCTGATGTTGCTGTGAGCCTGCAGCAGTTTGCAGCTTGCAGGATGTCTCTTGTTGCCCCTGTGGTTAAACGTAAAAGGGAAGGGAATCGGTGTTATCCGAGAATTACACAAATAGATTAATAAACTCCTCCAATTGGTATAAGGCCATTATTTTCTGGTGTGACACTTTTGCTTTTTGGATGCCTCCCACCCCTCCAGCTCTCTACTCTAGAAGTGGCCAGGTCTCAGTAGCTCTTTTTGTAGCAGGAGGATGCTCAATTCTTAACTACAGTACCTCTTGAGGGGGAAGCGGTATTACAGGACACAACAGCGCTAGCAAGGCTAAAACTAATTTCAATAGGCGGAACTCTGACCCAGTTGATAGAGGGGACACACCAACATCACTGTTCATCCTCCTCATTACAGATGATACCTCGAGTTAATTTTTTATACTTTAAAAACTTAAATTATGGTGACATCTTACTCATTGTACCTTGTTGGATTTAATATCTATGATTATGTCATGGATTCATATCCTAAAACGATTTCACATTGAGTAGGGTGAAATTGATATGTTAATCCCACTGTAGTTAACCATATAAAATGCCTGTCTCAACTTTCAGTAGAAAGGCACCTGTAGCTCACAGTAGCTTAGTTCCATTGACATAAACAAAATCCCACATAAGAAACACAGTGGACCAGGTCCTCATTCAAATGTGCGGGAGCAGGTTCACATAAACATTCCAACAGTGCAGCACTGTGGCTGATGCTAATCACCACTGCAACACCTGGGCTCCACAACACACCAAATAACTCATGATGCTGTTTGTAGCATATGTAGGTAAACCAGGGTTTTTCTGCATTCTGTAATTTTAGTAAAAAATATTTTAACTTAAAAGTGTTTTACTGACTTGGTATATAGAGGACAATCAATGCAGGCATACATTTATTGAAAACAAAAGTATATAAACATTTTTTTACTTTGTTTCTCATGAGTATTTTGCTAATTCAGTAATTCTTGCCTAATTTTTTCCAGCTACAACAGTCTCATTAGTTCAGAAAATGACAAGACATGCTGTAATTCTGCCTTTAAAACAGGGAGAAGACACATGTCATATTGTGATTACACAACTCAAAACTCTAAATTGATATTTAGTCTCATGTCATAATATCAATACAGTTTCAATATGTTGCCCTATGGCTGAGGTGAAAAATGCTTAGAAACCTGACTACTCGGAACTGGTTCATAATAGGATTCACTTTCCCAACAAAGTAATTACTCTTTATCTTATTGTCATACGTATTTTAATGATTCACTCCGAGTGCCTAAAATAGCAGTGTGGGTGAAATAAGCAGCAGCAGCAGCAGCAATGCAAATACAAGGATGCAGGAGCACTGCATGGACATGTAATCAGGACTAACAGGACTAACTGCCCATAGTAGCAGCAATGTTGTTTTCTACATCTTACTTCCTCTCAGCCAACATCAAGTAAAGTGCACGGAAATGGTTTAGCTGGAGGACTGTTCAGACCAAAGGGTTGATTGAATCGCACCAGTTAAAATGTTCCTGAATCAATCCTTACTATTTGGTTTCTCTAGGAATTCCTCATATTGTCTTGGTAACAATTTCCTATTCAGGAATGTTTTTTTTTTTGATACCATACATATCGTATAAGGAGCATTTCTCACAGTTGACTGCGACTATCTGACCCTTTGCGATCACTGTTTACAGAAAAATGTTGCACTTTGTTGTAAGTCTGTTACACAACTGTACAAATAATCATGCGCCCTTCATGTGGCATGGTTTATTCACACACTTCTCGGCCACGCTTTGTGTTGAGCGTTTCATAACCAATTTCTCTGGTCTTTGTTTCAGTGTTTCACTGGCAAGCCACGATAATGGGACCTGTAAGTATTCACTTAGTCACAGTCTTTGTTTCTTGCTGAGAGTTGACACATATGATAACAGGATGTTCAGTCTTTAATTTTGACTCTGAAATGCTGGCTTTGGTGCTCCTCAAACAGAACATTATGTGGTAGGGCTGAGGTAGACGGAACTCAATGCTCAATTTATCAATTAGTTTGAGATGTTAACTTTTACTCAAACGCAAGTTTCTTGTCTGACAGCACCCTAGCTTTTCATTTTATATTCTATTTAGTTTTGTCATCCATGCAGTTCAGTGACTAATGAGATAAATGCTTTTGTTTCTGTGCTTTAGAATGACAGTCCTTACCAGAGCGGGGTTTTCTTCTTGACCATACACTTCCCCACAGACTACCCCTTCAAACCGCCAAAGGTAAGCAAGAGAGTGACACACACAAACATGCAAAGAAGCACCGTTACATAAACATGTGCAGTTTCCTGTTGCCCCCCCTCCCCAGCCCCCTTCAATGTCTTTGTCTCTCTGCCTGTTTCCAGGTTGCGTTTACCACAAGAATCTACCACCCAAATATCAACAGCAACGGCAGCATTTGTCTTGACATCCTGCGATCACAGTGGTCTCCGGCTCTCACCATCTCCAAAGGTAGTCAGATTACTTACAGGCCTTCAGACGCTGCACATATGGTTGCAGATAAATGTCAGCTGCTGTTATAAACAATGTGTTAGGAATGAAGGGAAAAAAGGAAACATGTTGGTTTTCTTCTGAATAAAAATGCATCCCACAAAATAATGCATTTCCACATTTCTCACAAGTGTTTTTTGGATGGATGATGACTGACAGACAAGTATACAAATGATTTCTCTCATGCAGAGCCGTTTCCTCTATTAAAACCATAAATACTTACATCTGTGGTAACCCCCAAGGAAAATGGTCAACATTCTTGAAATGTGTTGTTTTTTTTAAGTGAATGCTGACTGGTTATTGGTCTGGGACCAAAATGAGAATCATTTACCAGCCAAATGCTAGATGAAATGTGACTATCTGATCGATTAGCTTCACTCATCAGCTTTTGCTTGGTGACAAAAAAGGTTAATCTTTTCACACTTTCCACACTATTATAATATTCATTGGTAATTACTTATGAGGTGAATGCAACATGCTAAAAAATAATTAGTAATTGGTCATTTTTGAAGCTGATTAACACTCAACCTCTGCTACATCCCAGTTCTCCTGTCCATCTGCTCTCTGCTGTGTGACCCAAACCCGGATGATCCCTTAGTACCTGAGATCGCCCGCATCTACAAGACGGACAGGGAAAAGTGAGTTATCGGATTCATGTTTGTGTATATAATTGTTTGTATTCAGGATTCATCTACTATTTTGTTAACAACCAGTTGTGTGAAAAAAATAGTAAAAACTAAATGCAAATTATTGTCCAAATATTTGTATTACAAGTCATAATTGACTTATCCTAGCCTAATCTTGCGTGCGTGCGTGCGTGCGTGCGTGCGTGCGTGCGTGCGTGCGTGCGTGCGTGCGTGCGTGTGTGTGTGTGTGTGTGTGTGTGTGTGTGTGTGTGTGTGTGTATGTGTGTGTGTGTGCGTGCACGGGCGGGCGGGCGTGGGCTTGAAAGGATAATTATAATAGTGTATGATTGCACATCTTGGGGCTCCTTCTGTAAACATTTTTTCTGGTTCTTTGGGGTTTCCCTTCATGCAGCCCATTTACTACATAGTGTCCAACCAAATCAGTTTTGTTTCACATCCGTCACTTAAACAGGAATAAACTTAAAAATTAATCATAGTCTTGCAGAACTGTGCCGCAACCATCATCTTTTCAGCTGTAGGGGCAAAAATGCTTTGCATGTCTTTAAACCAATCAAAATTGTGTTTAGTGCAGTGACATTGGCCTTGTAAAATAGTGTCAGGTGGACTTGTTGGTATCAGAATTGCTAAATCCCAACAAAAGAAAACATATATAACGGGTAAAGACATATGTTGATGATGATCTATGACTTTTAAATTAAAAAAAATGAATGTAACTTGCTATGTTCAGTGTGTAGGTTACCAGCTCGTAGGTGGTCCTTGTTGTTTCACGTAGCGGCGAGTATTGTAACGCACAGCTTGCAGGAAGAGAGGAGAATTGAACATGATGAATTGAGATATGCTACAACCCAAACTGATCATATGTCACGTCTGCACTGGCCTGGGTGGGGGCCATGCTAAGACCTGTTCTGATCATGTCTAACAATTTCTGTTTTTAATATTCCACAGTAATCTTTTATACATTGCTACAAGGATAGCAAATTCCATTTTGGGACATGAGAACTCGCTTTCTAAAAAAATACTGTTTTGAAAGTAATACAACTCACCTTTTCAGATTGATATATTGTTATATTCACCTTCCAAAACTTGCTATTTATCCATTTGGCATGAAGAATTCTCTCTGAATGGACATAAACACACATTTTGAGAACATTTTCAGCTTAGAGATTTAATTTAAATTGTAATCACTGTTATCGTTCCATATTATAGCGATGCAGTGGACACTGCAACATCGTGTATAAAGTCTTTCTTGATGAAATATTTTAAAAAAAAGAAAAATTTGATATTGAACTGCCATATAAAGGAAGTCTCATAGCATGTGTTTTCTCTCCCTTTCTGTACATTTTAATTACATAATGTTTGTGTTTAGCCACAGCTGCAGCCCACACTGCTGCTGTCATCAGTGTTCTTTACATACCCACAGAAAATAATGATTTCCCCCAACAGTAAACATGTGGCATTTGTTTAGTCCTGATGTACAGAAGAGCTACCACAACCATTTCGGTTGTCATATCTGACCTAAACCATCACTGTTTTCCTGGTACTGATCAGCCAGCACCACTGATATTTGGCCCTTGGAAATAAAAACTCCTGAATTTGGGCAAAAGATCACAGGCATGTGTGCGTGCACTGGTAGCTGGCCACTGCTTAAGAAGCCCTTAATGTTGTGTGTGTTATGTGATGTACATATGGAAAATAATGATGTAATAATGGCGTTGCTGCATCCCTGAATGTCCTAAAATCTAAAAGTGTCATTACACGGCTAAACAACTAACAATTCCCTCTCTTTGTCTCTCTGTCTCTGCTTGTTTACAGGTACAACAAAATAGCTCGGGAATGGACACAAAAGTATGCAATGTAGTGTTGAGGTAGAATCATGGCCAACCACCTCTACAACATAAGGTTAGGGGAGCTTCAGACGTAAAGAGAAAACAAACAAAAAAACCATACAAACAAATGAAAAGTTTAAAACAAGATCTTGTTGGTTTCCATTGGAGTGCTTTCTTTGAGCCATGCCTCCCCTTCACCAGAGTACCTGTAAATCTCCCTCTGCCCCCCCCCCCCCCCCCCCCCCATCCCCCCGCCCCCCACTCTTTTTCCTTCTCTCTGTATTTGGCTCTGTCCCCCCTCCCCTCCTCTCACACCTCTCAGCTCGCCCGCCCAACCTCCAGTGTACATATTGTCAACTTGCAACGTTTAACGCCCGTTTCTCCCCGCTCCTCTTTTTCACCACCTCCTCTTCCTTGTGACGTCTACCCTCTCCCATATGACCTCTGTTTTCCTTTACATTTTTCACCATGCAGGTTGGGCTCTCACAGCCTCCCAACTCCCCCCCCCCCCCCCCCACACACACACACACACACAACAAACCCTTATATCCTCATCCACTTACCCTAGACGTTAATCACTAAATGCATTCCTTTGAGCATCTGTAAATCTTTGAGGGGACCTTTTTTTTTTTTTTCCTTTATTTCTTTTTTTAGGGGGAGGGGGACAATAACATGGAGGGATTTTTACACTCTGCACCCTTTCTTGTTTTGTTGTCCTTAAAAATCCCATCAGTCAAGGTAACAATTCAAGAAAGCAGTTTGGCACGTGAGTCGAAGGGCACTCTGTATTTTATATAATGAATACTTAAAATAAAACATTGCAGGCTATGTAAAATAAAAAAAAAGATGTGCATGGCCCATTTTGATCTTCTGTTGGATTCTACGAAAGGACTTGAATTTATCCCCACACCTCCCACTCCTCACTCTTCCTCTCCCACCCCACCTGTACCCCAGTTGACCCCTTTGTACACACATGGACACACACATGCACGCACAACTGTAACCCCATGTCACCCCCACCACTACCACCACCTTTTCTTTATTCACAAAGTGGAGGTTCTGGACCAGGTATTTAAGCAATTTATTTTTCCTAGTTCAACCTGTGTTTTTATGCCCCCCCCCATAACTCTTTAGGTTGCATTTGTTTTTCTTTTCTTTTTTGTTTTTTGCTATTGTTAAATTAGAGGCTAACATCTTAAATGGCTATGGGACTGGCTTGGGCTCTGGGTGCGAGGAGAACCCACTCTTCTTGCACAAAACCTCTGTATATTGAATTACCTGAGAGGCTCGTTGAGCTTTGTGTGTTGATTAAACTGTGTAATAAAAACCTGTGACTCCTTTGACTTATTTTCAGGCTGTTACGGTGGACATACAGTGTGTAGCCAGGTCACATTCACAGCCCCGGGGGGAAAAAAACCTGCCAACCTCCACAAAGTATCTATATTTTTGGGGGAAATATCTAATTTAGTAATCAGACTTCTATTTACTTGGTAGTAAAACATGATGAAAAATGAATGCTCTGTTTACATTTTTTTAATAAATATTGTTGAGTGGGTGGGGGATATCTCTTTAGTTCGTTAGTGGGAAACTAAAAGGTTAACAAGAGGATTAAAAAAAGAATAAAGTTGATCGCATTAATATGCACCTTCAGATCTTTTCTCCCTACTCATGTCCACTTCAATTTCAGTTCAAGTTTTGATGCTGTGGAGTTTTGTCGCCCTCTGGTGTTGCTTTTAGAAAAAGTTAAACTGGGAGCATTAAGTTCTAAATAATGAAATAACAAAGTGTCCTAGTGGTAATACTTGTGTATTACTCGCAGTTCAGGATACTTCCTATAGTTTTGAATTGTCCTATTCAAACGATGTCCACTGTTCTCAAATCATTGTCAAAATCGAAATATAATCCGCTGTTAATAAATCTGAGAATACAGTATTCCATAGATTACGGCCATAAAAACAAGGCAGGCTCATCGGATTTCTTGTGGGACCCAAGGAACTCCTAAAAACACTGGTAGTGGAAGATCTGGATTTTTTTATTGGGACATTCGCTGATGTATGTAGGTTTTGTAGTCTAGAGTCGAAAAGCTAACCTAACGGTAATAAAATCTCTTTCTTGTATTGGTTTACTTGGATAATGCGCCAGTTGCATCTTTAAACACAAAGAAAAACCTCTAATACAAAAAATCTGTACAAATACATAGCGAAGCAGGTGGAGTTGCGCAGTGAAGCCTCTCGCTTTAAGAAGACGTCACTCGCCGTCCTCGACTCGCATTGGTTGTCGCACCGTGACGTAGGCAGCGCGAGCATAACGCCGCCGGAGCTAACTGAGTGCGGATAAAACTCCTCGGGTGACCTTGCTGCTGCCAGCGGACCATAAACGACACCCCCGTCCATGGGAATCATGACCGCCCCGAGCCTGTCTGACCTGCCGGCTTTACCCAGCTCTGGACTCAGGTTGTCTAAAGGTAAAGTATTAACGCCGGCTAACAGCGTGCTAGCTTGTAGTGGCGCTCAACGTAAACACAACATGTAACATGTTAGCGCGGCTAGCGTCAACGTTACAGCGCGACTTCTATACATTCAGCGCCTTTACCTTTAAAATGAATTATAACCTGAATCGCAAATAACTTAATTTCCCCCACCCCCTTTTGCTTCGATATCACAAACCTAATAGCTCCTTGTCCTGCTAGCAGAGCTAGGTGTCAAAGACAGCCACAGGTTGTGTTTCCAACTTTAGACGGTCAGTGAGTTTTGGCTCATGAAGCCGCTTTCATACTTGGAGGTGATCCCACCATCCACAGCAGGCGTTTCTGAATGTTTCAGGCATCTAATAACCAGTGAACCTGCTGAGCCAGGCTGACAGCAGGGCCCCCCTTTTTCCCCTCTCCCCTCCTCATGTCTCTGCATCATGTGATGCTCAGTGGAGCTGCATAATCCCACTCACTGCCTCGCCAAAAAAAAAAAAAACTCTTAACTGGACAGTTCACAATCCCCCCTCCAAAAGAAAAGCCACAGCACATAACCCTCAAGATGCAAGTTCCTTCTCAATCTAATCCCACTCTCGGATGATGCAGCAGTAGAAAGAGGGGCTGATTTTCGCCTGAAAGATGTTAAATCAGCCACTGAACCAGCTGTGAGACTATACACTAAGGCTGGATTTTCCTTCCAGTGTTACAACAGACCGCAACCGTTCAGCTAATCCAGGATTGAAGAGGCTTGGAGTTGCATAGTTGGTAGAACATGTGGAAAACAGTCATTAGTGGTTAAAACCTTATATTCAGCGGCCTCCGGGCTACCACAAATGCCTGCAGGTCACTCGGTGTGGACCAAGTGGCCTGTTTATCAGCTACAATTATGCAATCCAGTATAACAGGCCTGGAATGACCCGTGTTTACGTAGTGACTCAGCGTGGCCTTCATTCATCTCAGCACTGCATTCAGTCAGCTCCGTTAAAACTTATCCACACATCATCATACGAACACACACACACACACACCACTTTAACAGACTGGTGTCTTTATTTTTCCTTCTGCAGAGCATTTTGTGGTCGCGGTGCCGGTGGCGGTAGTCGCTGCCATAGGAGGGTTTCTTGTCAGCCATTACCTGAGCAAGCGGAGCTGCAAGAAGGGCCAGGTGAACACGTGCATCAGCAAAGACAGTCCTAAAGTGGTGCACAGCTTCGACATGGAGGACATCAACACCAAAGCTGTGTACTGCCGCTGCTGGAAGTCAAAAAAGGTTGGTTTTTCCCTTTTGAGTAGCCGCCATTCAATTCACCTATTTTGCTGTCCAAGTAGAACTAATAATTCCACCAGGCCTGCCTGCCGTCCATCCAGTCATACTCTTGACACTTATTGTGCTTTCCTGGAAGTCAGCAGTGTCACGGACAGGTGTTTTTTATCTTCACTGCACACAGAGAGACACCAGAAGTGCTCGAAAGTTTCAAACCGGAACATCCGCCACTGACAGCAGGATCTCAGCAGAGTTATATTAAGTAGGCTGCGGAGGCTCATTGAACACTCAGAGACATCTGAGTGGCCAGTAGTTGTTTTGTACTGAGGTCATATTTTAAAATTGTAGACCTCTCCTCCGAAGTGGACTGTAGTGGTATTACAAGTCCTCAGGATGGAGAAAAAATCATTTTTCCTTACCAAGAGCCACACTTTTCTTTTTTCTTTGTTGTTTTACTTCTGTAATGGTGATTGTTTTGAATATTTGTAATCACCAGGTGTATTTCCCTGTTTATTTCGTTAAACCAGGTTAGTTATTATTAGCTATTAATCAGTGATCCACAGTTCAAGGTTGTAACATTTGTGTGTTCGAAGAACTCTCTCTACGTTCACATAGTGTTTTTTCTCTTATCCAAGTATGAAAATCTTGTTTCCTCCTAAAGTTGTGTGTCCTGTTCACAGTTCCCGTTCTGCGACGGCGCTCACACCAAACACAATGAGGAGACCGGCGACAACGTCGGACCGCTCATCATCAAGAAGAAGGACGCGTAGGCCGACCAATCAGGATAACTGCGCCCTCCCCCGACCTCGCTTCCACCCGGCACCAGTTTGTCCAGCCAGTTATCCTCATTACAGAGTCACACCAATGGTTCCGGAATGACACAGTTAAAGCAAACCGTGGTTATTCGTCATAGCCCAGAATAGAAACTGAATTTTTGATTTCATACATTCCCACACTGTTCCCACACAAACTTTGAAAAATCAAAGGTCATTTGCGGCGAGATAAGGAAGGGACTTTGACAACAAACACAGTCCGACATTAGGGAGCGATGGCTGCACTCAGTGAAACAGTTGGTGCAGAGTTCCTCCTCGTTTTTACTGCGCAGGTATCGCACCTTAAACCCTCGTTTCTCGACTCCTCCCTGTGTTAAACAGGTGAGTTTGAGGGGGAATAAATGTGCCCCTGCAGACCTGAGCTTCATTTTTGCATCAAAATGCAGCACAGGTCTCAAATTTAAATCAGAACACACACACACACGACTGAATGTTATGTTTTTATTTTTTTGCACTAAGAGCTGAGATAAAACTCGTGTTTATCTTAAATGAACTACTTAACCTTCAATCTTGAGAACCGTTTGAAACGTGCGTCCGTAACAGGGTACTGTCTCTCTAAAGAAACTGTAATATTTAATCTGTAAAGTGATACTCCGCTTATAAAGGATATGTTTTGCTTGTCCATCAGATTTATTTTCTACTGGCTGCCGTGCTTGTCGATTTTGATGATTCATTGTTCTGTAAATTGTGAATAAAGATTGTTGATTGATCTGAAATCAGAGGTCTCGTGCGTTTTTTGTGTGTTTTTAGGAAGGTGCTGCAAGGGCCAGGGGGGGCCAAACTCTGTTTGTGTGTGTGTGTGTGTGTGTGTGTGTTTGAGCCTCTGGACCTAGTGCTCTCCACTTAACCACTTCACTTCTGTCAGCTGCAGGCAGAGCAGTGTGCTTATGGATTAACAGTGGGCTGAGATAATGAGTAAACAGCCCTATGGGGTAACTGCAGTGTGTGTGTGTGTGTGTGTGAGTGTGAGGGGGGCCTCCGCCTGTGCTGCAGTGTCCACCAGCACCAGTGGCCATTTTAAGATGTGGCAGTATTAGTGGTGACCACTAGACGACGCTGTGTTTGCACGGAGAGTCCTGGCCAGACAGTGTACGCGAGTACGGTGGGCCCCTGCTCCCATAGTGACACGCACGCACGCACACACACACACATGCACACACACACACCAACGAGGTATCTGGCTGCGTGCCAGATGCAACGGAGGACTCTCACAAGAGGTGGAGTGGACTCCACCATCCCTGAGTGAGGAGTCACCTCCGACGGACCGATCCACGCTGCGCGCACAGAGGAAGAGGAGAAGCAGGAGGAGGAAGATGTTTGTAGGAGCTTTAGAAACAGAATCAGATCGGTAGCGGGAGAACGCGTCCGTTCTGTGAGTAAACACTGCAAACCGCCAACATTTGTTCGTTAAACGGCTTTTAATCCTTCCGTCTTTACCGCGAGGCTTCTCCGCGCGTGCATTAATGGAGTTTAGCGTCATTAAGTGGAGAGATTGCAAGGACAGGCGGCGAATTCATTAAATGAACAGGACACGTTATATACATACACAGGACAACAGACAACAAACATGATGCGGTTAAAACACGCAAAAATGCGATAACAAATAACAGTTAATAATTCTAATGTTAATGTTAATGGATGATGACAACATAATGACTAAATATACAATAATAGTAACAGTAGTTATAAAGTGTGTAATATAGTTCTGTTATGTAATAGTTACTGTTGATATATATATATATATATATATATATATATATATATATATATATATATACTATATATAATACAAATACTACAACGTAGTATATACAATTCTGAATATCGTTTCAGATATCTATAATAATAATGTGTAGTATTTTATTATAATTACTTTCACAATAAACTTTATTTTAGCCCAGTTGACACATGATATGCAACTCCTGAAGGCATGAACAGCGCACGAGGCAAATACAGAACAACAATAATAATAATAAACTCTTGTTGTAACAGTAAGTTTACTTAGCTGTGAGTTGCACTAAGTTGCAGCTCTGTGCCACAGACCACTGTGTGTTTGGGTGATTGTCATTTAAATGAGTCCCAGCACCAAACCCTCCTCCTCCTCTTTAACGCACATCGACATTTAAATATGATTTAAACTGCTGTCAGAAAGTCCTGAATGAATAAGGCCCATTCACACCCGGCCTTTTTTTTTAGTGGCAGTTTAATGAGCGCTGCTGTAAATGTAGTCTTGTTGTCATAAATAATAAATGTCATAATAGGAATCAGCACAGTAAACCTCAGGGTTACACCACTGCACTTTATTGCATTTTTTTATTTTTTATTTTAGAACTGCAGTTTCATCACCATGTGCCGTTGCTGTAAAATATGTTAAGCAGCCTCTCTATTATTGTAACAATTACGATAATTGCTTTTCTTTGGGGAATAATTGACACCTGTGTGTGTGCGTGCGGGTTTGTAGCGCGTGTGTGTGTGTGTGCGTTCGCGCGTGCGTGCGGGCGCGCGCGGGGCTGCATATTTAAAGTCAAGCTTTAAATGCTCCAGTGTGCAGACCCGCCTGTGCACGGCTTTGGACGTTACGGGGTCGCTCTGACCACGGTCTTCAGGCTGCAGAGTCCACTTCGCATTTTGAGCGACGCCCCCAAATTCCGTGCAGAGTGTTTGCAGACCCTCCGGGACGGAGAGGTGGAGGAGGAATCGGCAGCTCCGCCGTCCATATACACTACAATCACCACGCCATTAGTTCATGACTTCATCATATCTTTGACAGGAGAGTTCGGACGGATTCTCGAAGGTAAGCGGCGGAAGGGCTTTTTTTTTTTCTCCTTCTTCTTCTTCCCCTCTCCCCCCCCCCCCACATCCTCCTTTTTAGACACTTCCTGATTGATTCTCGCTGTTTGTGTTTTTGTCGCCTTTTTCCTGCGCGCCGCCGTGTCGCAGCGGCCACTCGGACTGTGGTCAGCTTTCGCCGTGGCGTCGGCCGAGCGCCGTCTTCTTAGGTAACGTCCTTCCCCCCCACCGGCCGCCGCCAAACCATCGATCCGCTGCCGCGATCGACCCGTCCGAACGCTTTCACGCGCTCGGACGCGTTAAAAAAATGGGGGAAAAAAACCCTTTATGTCCCGTGTTTAATCGGCGGAATAGTTCCCCCCCCCCCACCTTACAAAATGTGGACACGGAATATAGCCTGGTCTTTTTTTATCCACAGCAACCGCATCGTTGCGCACCTCGCTCCCCGTCGTCGATACCAGACAAAAGACAGCCTTGTGTTTTTTTTTTTTTTTTTTGAACGTCTCACTATCGAGTCTTTTTCTGTCTTTCCCCAGCTTAGGCTTCGGCTGGCACACATAACAGCAGTCATCAAAATGTATTTGAAAAGCGCGCTCCACATTTGACCTGCGCATATGCGCATATCTTTGCATATTGTTGTCGCTCTGTTATTGATTGCATTGATATACCGTGAAATTCTTAAAGGGATACTGCCTCCTGTATGCGGAAATCATTGGCAAAGCGTGCTCTCGTGTCTCCTGCACGACGGGCCTGTTCGTTCCTGTTCACTGGACTTTTTTGTCTCAACACATCTACATATATGTTATATCCCAGCTTTTTCCCCCCTTTTTTTAGAATATTTTCCCCTCCTCTCCTCGCTCCACGCTGGTTCTCTGACACAGTGCTTAAGCGGCCCTCCCGGAGAAATATCTCCTCATCTCCCCTGTTTTTAGTCTCCCTGTGTTTTCATCTCTCCCAACATTTCTATTCTTAACCTTCCTCTCTTCATCCCCTATTCATTTCTAGCTCTCCAGGACTCTGAGGCTGCTGCAGAGAATGGGAATAGGGACCCAGGCCAAGGCTTGCCATTTTGGCTGAAGTAACAGCAGGACGGTTGTCAACCCCGCATCGGCTTCAATCCCCTTCTCCCTCACCTCTCCTCCCACGCACACACATACACGCACATACACACACACACACACACACACACACACACACACACACACTCTGCACAAGGACAGACACCCCCCACACACATCCACTGCTATGTCCACCGCCGTAGACATCGCTGGCCCTTCCTCCCCGGATCAAGCCCACAGCAGCGCCAAAATCCCCAACGAGCCACTGAGACCCAGCCTTAAGCGCTCCAGCCACCCCTACAGCCTCTCCCATTACATCTCCGCCCCGTCCCCGGCCGTGGACGTCAAAGGCCTGATCCAGCCCTCCCCGGCCCAGCAGCGGGCGGCCCAGCCCGGCCCCACCAAGCCTCGCCGGGCTGGTCCCTCCTGGCCCGACATGTGGGAGTCGCCCAGCGGGCTCCACCTGGCCCACGCCGCCGAGCTGCTGATGCGCGCCGGGCTGCTGGCCCTGACCCCCGCCGCCACGGAGCAGGCGGCGGGCCTGGGCGCGCAAAGCGGCCAGCCGGCAAAACGGGAGGCCGCCGAGGCGGTGAGGGGGGCCGGCGGGGACGCGGAGGGAAGCGGGTCCGGGCCCGAGGAGGAAGAGGAGGACTCCCCCGGATGCGGGACTGACTTCCAGCCTTTCCTGGGCGCCTGGTTCCCCTTCAGCCCCGCTCTGTTCCCCCTGGCGGGCTTCCAGATGGGGGGAGGCCACTGGAGGAGCACGGCCATGGGGGCGGAGGGCATCGAGGGGCTGGTGGCCGAGGGCTACTCCCCCGGCTCTCTGGGCGGGGGGAGCGGCGGGCGCAGGAAGAGGAAGAGGTGCGGCGAGTGCGTGCCGTGCCGGCGTCAGACGAACTGCGAACAGTGCAGCAGCTGCCGCAATCGCAAGAGGGGACACCAGATCTGTAAATACAGGAAGTGCGAGGAGCTGAAGAGGAAGCCCGGAGGTCCTGGGTTCGAGAGCAGAGTGTCAGCGTTCGATCTACGGGGGTCCGACTTTACTTTGGGTCTGGCGCAGGAGAGAAGCAACAGAGCCTTGGACGGATAGTAACATTTGCAGCGGCGGCGGCGTTTGTCAGAGGATCCTGGTTGGATGATTGTTGAGGGGCTGCAGTTTGGGGAAAAAACAAAAACACACAAACACACACACACACACACACGGGACGCCATGTCAACACGCTCGGACTGCGGTTTCAGAAGATCTTCCCGATCTCCTTGTGTTTTAGTGCGGAGCTGCAGCTCCATTTCAGAATGTTCACACTCGTTCCCATCCTTTCTTTTGACAATCAGTGAATTGGAGAGGAGAGAAAGAAGGATACCAATGTGTGTCAATATTTAGATGACGACAAAAAAAGAAAAAATGCTGTAAATAGACTGTAAATATCTGGAAAACATTATGTCTTTTTTTACATCCCTTTCCAGTTTGGATGTATTGTGTTTCAACATTTAAAGAAGGAGCCAAATGTTCTGTTTCTAATGGGGGAGTTTTGATTCTGTTGTTCTGACGTCACTGCATCAGTAAGAAATGAGTTCAGCCGAGGCTAAATTATTTCATGTGCAACTTGTACTGTATAGCTCTGTTTGCCCTTTTGAAATAAAAGAAATTGGCCATGTGCACTTGTCTACAGGCTGGGTTTATGCTACGCGTGTGTGTTCATATTTAATTGGGTGTATGTGTCTGTTTGCCGCCGCGTTTTTGGCTCGTCCACGCGCGCACACACATGTACGTGTGCGTGCGTGTGTGTGTGCGAGGTTGTGTGGATTATGAGTCACCTAATGGTGTGGCTGAGAGCCTTATCGCAACCCCACAGACACACACGCACAAACACACCTACACGCTGCCTTGGCAAGTCCGGTGCATGCACTCAAACACACCTAAACCTGAAAACACGCACACAGACAATCTCGGACACTCTCCTCCTCTCCCTCTGTTCACGCACTGATGCAATTTCCCTTTTTTTTTTTTTTTTTTTTTTTTTTTTTTATAATTCAGGAGTATAGATCATACACACGCACGCAAACACAAACACGCGCACATAATGAAACCAAAAACGCACAAGCCAGCTGGACTGAGGCTACAGGGTGGGTTTTTGCTTGTTGCCGTAACGATGGCTGATGTGATAAGACCTTCTTCCTCGGCGCCACACTCCAGGGGACCGCAGGGAAGACGTAACCATGGCAACGGCCGGCCCGAGGTGTCACGCTATAATTGGGCCACGGCTGCACTTCCTGTGCGCCTTCAGTCAGGGGGATCGCAGAGGGACTGTGTGTGTGTGTGTGTGTGTGTGTGTGTGTATGTGTGTGCATCTGTGGGGGTGTGGGGGTTGTGTGTGTGTGTGTGTGTGTGTGTGTTTGTCAGGCAGGGAGAAAGAGAGAGAGAGAGAGAAAGCGCAGCACGCCAGCCAACGCAGGACACTGCCAACTCACGGAGAAAAGCAGTGAGCTCCAACATCATGCTATTACAACGCTCCCACTGAATGAGAAACACACAGTCTTTTAGTAAAGTCCACAGTCTAGTGTTTCTTCATCTCCTAGACAAAGGGGTAATTTCAAATTCTTGGATCTGCAGCTTTTTTTTTCTCTCTCTCCCCCTCTTCGGTGCCTTTCTAGTGATTTGGAGCTTAATCCCCCCTCCCTGTTCTCGTCACGCATGCACACACACACACACAAACTCACATGCGCGCGCACACACACGCAGGCACGCACACACACACGTACACACACACACACACAGACACCGGAAATCTGTGTCACCCGCTGCCCAGCAGGTCCAGTGACTCCCTGAACGCCTGCAGTCTGGCTCCACTGGCCTGCAAGATGGCAGGAGAGAAAGGGAAGAGGAGGAGGGGGGTGGGGGGTTGGGGGGTGGTGGCGGTGGGAGGGGTGGGGTGGTGGGTGGAGGGAGGGTGGGGGGTGTGGGGGGCTGGGGAGGGATTGAACGGAGGACAGAAAGGAGGGGGAGGGTGAAGGGAGGGTGGGCGGCGGGGGGTTGAGAGAGTTGGGGGGGGGGGAGTGCGGGGAGGGGAGGGGAGGGGAGGGGAGGGGGTCGAAAGCGGATCCAGGGAGAGGGAGAGAAGGTGGAGGGGTGAAGGAGGGGTAGAAAGAGACGTGGTGAAGGGCAGAGAAGGGGGGGTGGGGGGCGGGCGGGTGAGCGGGAGGGAGGGAGGGAGCGAGCGAGCGAGCGGGTGAAACTGGGAGAGATGAAAAGCAGGCCACAGGGGGAGAGAAAACAGGGGAGATATGCGGGGAGGAGGACAGGGGGAGATGGACAGCAGGGGATGAAGATAACGTGGGCCAAACAAAGAGAGGGGGAGAGATGAGTGCGAGATCTAGGCGAGCGGAGTGATGGAGGCCGAATGAAATGCGGCGAGACGGGGGGACGCAGGGAAACGAGAGAGCCGGGGTTAATGACGGATGCATTGTCCAGATAGCCCGTGTGTGCCGTCACGGACCCCCGTGGAGCTTACATATGTTAGCACCAGCGGCCCTGCCCACTCTGGAGGAAAAACTCCTCGCACGCTGCAGTGGAACAACCTGTCAGCCCAAAGGCAACCTGCGCTGGAGCTGGGCGGACCCTCGCTCACGAGCCAGACCTTTGAAATTTTGGCCACTGCGTCTGCTTGGAGACACTGTGTCTCATTGTGGATTTTTTTTTTCTTCCCTCCATTGGCCGTATCCCCAGCGTTAGAAAATGTGTAACAGCTTTGCAGAAACAGCATCTTTCTGAGATCACTCCTCTGTTATCCATGTGTGTTCACTCACGACATTGTCGCTCCCCAACAGAAACACAAAGGTTTCTTACATCCCTGAAAAGCTCGGGCTCATCTGCCCTCAGGTTATATTTTGGTGACACAGGGGTCAGAGGGGACTCTTGACCTTTGACCCTTAAAGCTGTTAAATGTAGATTTAAAATAGACCGACTTCTATAAACACCAATCCTGCTTCCCTCTCATGCTGCCTATGAGGGAAGAACACTGAAAAAAGGTTAAATAGCTTTAAAAGCAAAAAAAAAAAATGTATTTTAGTTCTTGTGATAAAAAAAGCACAACCATAAAACAAGGTCCAACAGAAATGAATTCTCAAAACATTCTCACACTTTTGATCAACATCCTCAGGCGAGTTCACATGGTGTCTGTTTCGTTAATGTGTACACAAAATTCTGTTAATCTTTAGCTTGCTGCTGATTTAAAAGAGGGACAGAGAAAAAAAGCCACAGTGGTTTCAGGAAGTTAAGCAAAGCACGCTGATAAAGTCTGTCTGCTAGCCTGCAGTGATGTTTCATCACGGCTTCTTTTCACGCCACCTCGTGATGTGGAATTGATTGTTGCCATTGAGTATTGAGCTCAAAGTCGCTCGCACTCTTCAATTTGCACGATTCCCACAAGCGTTTCCTTTTTAACGCCGAAGCACATCATGAACGGAGCCGTGGTTTCGGTTACATGAGGTCTTTGAGTGTGATTATTACTTGGAGCTGGAAATTAGCAGAGACGTCACATAAAGTCAATTTGCCTCATCAAGTGATCCTGATTCATAATACGAGCTGCTGAGAAAAGCTTTGATAGAGCATTCTTTTTACAATATAATTCCTCTGTCATTTTAAAATCTATTTATATCCTCCAAAAAGTTTACTGTCACGCTGACACTATTTTTTTGTCATTGGATCTTTGCTGATTCAAGTACAGCTGCTAATTCTAAATGGCTCCAATTATTATGAATTCAATCTGTGAGACTTTACACCTCATGTTGAAATGTGTACATAATCCAGATTGCATCTGTTGTATCATTTACACCTGGCATGAACATGTGTCTCCAGTGTCCATGTTGGGATCCGGTCACTCCGTCCCGGTCTCACGAGTCAGCGTCTCTTAATGCTGAGGACAATCTCTGAGCTTTTGGTGCTAAAACTGGGTGGAAACAGTTTGAGAGGGGAAAAAAAAAACCTCCATTGCAGAACCAATCCAAAGTCTCGAAGGCGGAGCTTGGTGTCGGGGAGGTGACGACATGCAGAACTTGTGACTCAGAGTCCCTCGCAGGCTTCCAAACCTGAGTCAGGTCCCACCTCCACTCTCCTGCTTCCTCTAAGACCACCCCCTCCCATTTATAAATCCCTGCATGTGTTCTTGTTATGTTTGTCCATTGTCTGCCTCACCTTTGCAGCCCCCTTAGGGTCTAGTGTTCTATGTAAACCGCCTTTGAGTCCTGGAAAAAGCGCTATAGAATTACTATTATTGCTATCATTATTATCATCATCATTATTTACTACTGCGTGATGTGCATTATAAAGATCTAAGCCACATTCACCGTACAAAACCCCTTCACAGTTTGTTGATGGTGTCTTGTTTGCGGTGAAACATATTAATCAGGTTAAAAATATATATTTTTTAAAATAAGGACGTGAACCCCTGGAGGACGTTGCAGGACTTATAAGTGACACTGCGGATCTATGGAGGAGAATGGGGGTAGAGTACAATTTCTGGTAAGGTGTGCTAACTAGCTAACGGCAACTATCTGGTTTGTTGGAGCATTTACATGCAGTTAACGTTTTGTATAATAGTGCAGTGGCTGTAGGAAGTATGTTTTTCTATACAAATACAGAAGTAAACAAATCACACTTAAAAGTGATGAGAACAGCACGGTAAAACCTGAGAAATACTTCTCACTGATGAGGTTGCTGTAACATGGAGGACATCCACATCTACAGAGAACGCACCATGGTACAATTTATGTTGAAAGTGCTGATCTTATTCTGCATATCATTTTTTAAATTGTGTTGATAGGCAAAGTTGCATTGATAGCACTTGATAAATCTCCTATTTCATAATTTTTCCTGCATGGCTTCGTTGCGCTGGCTGCACAATTGACACAAGAAGAAACGAGACAACGGAGCTTTGAATCGGAACTAGCAGGAAGAGCAACATGAGGAGGAGCCGTGATACTGAGCTTTACACTGTAATGAAAGTGCTGCTGCAGGACCCTGCTGTGATGTGTAAGTCTATGGGATTTGAACTTGTAATGATAATAATGATGTTTTGAATCTCTGTCTAACTTCCACAAAAAAATGTATACACACCAAAGTGCCATATTCAAGTTATATCTGAGAGCTGAAGTTGATCACACAAATAGTCAGAGATTTATTTGAGCCACAGACGCACAGATGATCCTTTATTTATAGATAAATGTATTGATAACTCAATTGTGTTTAGTCTTGTTTGGCCGATGGGACAACAAGCTGTTAGTGTGTCTTCGGTGCATTTACACCTGTACTTGTGGTCAAATGCTATGTCTTTGCAATCGGATCGCCATAAACACTTTAACACCAGGCGGGAAGGGGGCATTATCACCATTATTGTTCTGTAACAGTAACAACGATCATGGGGTATTTGTGACTTGCGATAAAACATTTTCACCCAACCCACCCACAAAATGACGCCGCTCTTTACTCTCTCAATTTTGGTTTAGTTTGCATGGACTAAAGGGGAACTCTGCCAGTTTTATACACAAAGGTCAGTTTACCAGTCATGGGTTTCTCTGATTGCTTCTGATGTTGTCATCAGGGTTATTTGTGGACACGGAGGTTTAAAGACATAAAAAATAAGCTATTGGTTACATGGGTGAAATGTAGGATCCAGTTTTGGACCCGGATTCAGAACTAAACTTCAGGAAATCTTCACTTAGGCATTTATGGATTTTGACATTTTTTTGCAAAACTAAATCATTGCAATGTCCCTTTAAGCTGTGGTTATGTCATGGTTAAGATTAGGGTAAAATTGGTCATTTTTTCCCTGTAAAAACACAAAAAACACAATTTAAGTCCATGATGTGGACATTTTTTTGTGCATAAAACACCAACCATGATGTATTTTGGTAACGTCTTGGAAGATCAAACCAGAGTGATACGGCATAAAAATGTGCCGTGTAATTTCTCCTCTGTAAAATATACAGTATGCACGAAGAAAATTAGATCAGATATGTCTTTATTGTTCCAAAGCCGGTGGTTTCAGACATGCCGCTGCTGGTCCAGTTGTTGGTGTAATCTTGTAATCTTTGGAAGTTTACTGTCATACAGGCGCTTTGTCAACAAATGAAGAGTGTCCCGGCCTCACCTCGCGGGCCGTACTCAAGATAAATAGTGCCAGCCGCCTCGTACAGCAGATCGGGTAAAGTAGAAGCATTACAAGTCAATGACACACACTTTCTTTTGGGACAAAGATGACTGGACTCCTACAATGCTTTGCTGGGAAACCCAACACTGTCCGACTATATATAGCGGGGCTTTTCACACTGTGTGCATGACTGCTCGTGTCAAGTCACATGATTCAAGATATATGGGGTGGACGGACACACACGCATACACACACACGCACGCACGCACACACACACACACTCTCCTTCTCTCTTCACTCCCATACAGAAGCACACACACACACACACACACACACACGCTGAGGCTGGATCCTGAGGCTGAGGGCGTGGAGGTGGTGAGGGAATGCAAGGTTTATTGAGTTGGCTCTGACGTGTTGCTTCCCCGTGACCTGACTCCCATTTGCTCTGTCTCCCTGACCGTCTCGCCCTCTGTCTCTCAGTCTTAACCGCATGCTAATCAGCTTTCTGTGCTCTCTTGTTTGATCTCTGACGGCCTGTTTTTCCAATGCCTCCTGCTGAATAGATAATCATTGTGTAAGAAGGCCACTATCAACTACTTCTCTGTGCCTTCCCCCGATCATCCCCCGACCCTCAAATTGAATGCCTGCCGCTGTAGGCAACGCAACTCTGTTGAAATGCAAGGAACGGAAAGAAGTGAGCCGTCAAGTGCCATTTTAATTTGTTCAGAATCTGTTATTAGGTGGAATTACACAATACAAAGCGGAAGGTAAAATGCTAAACTCAAAGCGACGGCCGGAGCAGGGTCTTAGCAAGGAAATTGGTGACCAAGTAAAGGAAACATGTGACCGAATAGTTAGGTAGTAACAGCTCTCGTGTCGCAGTCAGGTTGAATGTATTGTTGAGTCTCCTATTGTCAGACACATAGAGTCACTCTCCAGATGTTTTATCACATGTTAGAGCAGGAGTGACTCAGTGTTTTTCTGTCGTTCATCTAACGGAACATCTGACACCCCTCGGGAGCTACTGCTGTCAGTAAATATTTGTCCAACCAGGCGTTTTTAATCAGTTTGGTTCCAGGATATTAGAGGTGAAAAAAAAAAACAAAAAACAAAAAGCAAATATTACATTATTACATTTCATTACATTAATGTGCTGGCTCACCTTTGTAAGGTGTTCAAATTATAAATATTACTAATAGAATTTTCCATTTTCCCTGCAGTGTTTGATTTAATATTTTCCCATACAGGTGCTTTTTACCTGTAGTGGAGTGTGTGTTCGAGTGTGTCTGCAGCTGCCTGTCACTCACACAAACTATGTGACCGCTGTGTAAACTCAGCAATATCACAGCCGCTCCGTTTTTATCATTCCAAGCTGATCATGTTTTTCTCCTGCTAAAGACCGGAGTTAAGGTAAAGGAACCCCCCCTCTCCCACCAAAAATAAAAAAAGGAATATTATATTTGTGCAAAGAATTTGACACCAGCCAAATATTAGATATAATATGATTTGGTCCGTTTATTTTTCCAAAGCCTTTATCCATATATCATGGACTTCATCGGCTAATGGAATTATCGTGTTTGTCGTGGAATTTCTTTTTTAGTATTTCTTGTACTCATCACGTGACCCAAACAAAGATATATACTGTATGTATATGACCAAAATATAAAAACCCTAAAATAGTCCTTTCACGTGAAAAAATATTATTTAGCCAAAACGCAGGTTGTCAAAAATGAACCTTTGACTTCATACATGTTAAATTGAATACTATAAATCCAGAACTTGTCAAATTACCTTTGTCCCTAAAAGTTGCTTAAATTCATGGGATTTCTGTGGTTGTTAAACACCATTCATTTTAAATATATGTGTCAGAATCATGTCATCATGACATCTACAATTAAGATGTGTTATAGAATGCTTCACTGTAGGTATATTTTGATTATAATTGTTGCTGCAAGCCCCTTATATTCAATAAAATAAATAATACTACTTTTATAGTCACTGGCATGTAATGAGGTGACAGCAGCTGAAGGTAAAGCCAGTCAGTCACTAGTTGCAGGTTTATCAGTTTGATTTCCTCTAAAAACCAAAAAACTGAACCGTCTACTTTTATTGCTAAGTAGATCTGTTCATAGGTGAAAAAGAGGGAAGGTAAAGTGTTTTGTAATCACTCTCAGAATAAAGACTCTATATATACACACAGTCAGATATCATGAATTCATTCATTTTACTTAACATAAAAAACCCTTGCACCAACTTGATTGTAGATATACAGATGAAAATGTTCAAGTTAACAGTTACATAGACAAACATTTTTTTTGATCAGTACACAATAACTTTACAATGATTTTGTCAAATAAATTTTGTTCAGTGCCCAGAGACCTCCTTATAATAAAATGCTATTAACACTTATTTAACAAGTAAACCACCACACAGGTGCTCTTTCACCTGTCGTCCACAGTCCCTGTGAGTGTCCCTGCGTCCACCTGTCAGCTACAGAAACGCCGCCGCGTGAGCGTTATTTGATCCCGGCAACAACATCAGGGCTGCTCAGGTTGACTCGCTCAACCCCCCCCCTCAGACGTTTCTCTGCCTGCCGCCTGTTCCTGGCGTCGAAGGCCCAGCGGAGTGCGTCTCAGCTCGCCGCCGGCGGTAAAGTAGGGGAGAGGCCTCGGCCTGGATCAACTGTATCAGTCGTTATTTTCTGCACAGTAAAGGCCAGTTCTTCTTGGTTGGGGTGGGGGTGGGAGGGGTCACCATGATAGGCCTCACGTCCTAATGGCTTAGAGGTGTGCTTCTCCCCTGTAGATGGGCGGGTTTGGCGGGTATGGGGGGCTTAGCGGAGGCAGGTGCTTTGTTCTGGGGCCCGTCTGCAAAGGCTTTCCTCAGCTGCGCCACGCGACCCCCGTGGTCCGGCCCCCTCTCCTCGGAGCAAACGACCCCTGCAGCAGACAGAAAAAAAAAAAAAAAGAAGTGAAGTCAATTCTTGAAAATCCTGCTGATATCCCATAGATTTGGATGACAGAGTCCATCGATAACTGAACGACAAGCTAATGTTTGCACAGCGTGATAAATGACGTATGCCAGTAACAGCACGAGCATGGGATATGCACGGAAGAATGTGGCTCGATCACACGTTACAGGAACAGTTCGGGCCACACGGGGCAGTGGAACAAACTCCTAACACAACACTGACGTGTCACTTTATGAAGCTGATAAAGCGGACATGTTTGTAAACCCTGCTCACACATCCAGCAGCACGGGGAGCTGTAAGCATTGTGTTTCCGACGACCTGATGGATGTTAATCCAATATTCACTTTAGTCGTGTTTCAGTCTCCTGAGGGAAATAATCTGGCTCTTCGGGAACAAATGCTCCACTATGATCTGAGCGATATAATCCATACAACCAATTTAAAGTTCACCCCAACCTGCATTTCCAGTGTATATTCATAATGTTTAATTCTATCAGAGAGGACTATAATTGTACTAGTGGTTAAAGTTGCTCTGGGTAGAAGACAAATGTTAATTTTGTATATTTTTAGTTGGTAAATGTGGTTTACTAAGTGAATAACATAAGCAAGGATGTGATCTAAAAGATAAAAAAGGCCTTTTGTTAGTTTCAGGTGAACTTTAGAGATGATACAACAACCCATAAAGTTGAAAGCTACAGGGGGTTGTATAGAGCTTGGTGAAAATTCTTTGTTGGCTCATCACTACAAGCCACCTCTTTCACATAATACAGTCACATGATCCTTTGTTAACATCAACACGTTGATTGGAACAGCTTTAGGAAAGCTTCTTCTACGAGTTCCACCATACAGTAGTTACTAGCTGAGCAGAAAATTAGAAATACAATAACTCTGTTTCACTAGATTACTAGAGTATTAATGTATAACGTAACAGTAGTCTTAAAAATCCATGAATAAAAATACATCTTGTTTTTTTCTCATTCAAATTTTTTTTTCACAATAACTTAACAAAACATTTTCAAATAAGACAGATGTCACAAATAAATTGTCATCCTAAATATCCTTATAACAAAAATAAAATGTAACATTGAAATATACAGACATACAGATACAGAAATTGCAACACACACACACACACACACATACACACACACACACACACATGGTCACTTTTTTTTTACTCTTTATTGTCTTTTTTCTTCAAAGAATAATTACTCTGTATACTGCAGTGCCACACACATACACACACACACACACACACACACACACATATATATATATATATATATATATATATATATATATAAACCTGTTTTCATGGAATAAAAAAAACATAAATCAGGTCTCCCTCTTTCCTCCCCTCATGTTTCTCACCTCTGTTCCGTGGGCCGGCCCTCTCTGCGTCTGACAGCTGGGCTTTGAGTGGCGGCTGGTTGCCATGGCTACTAAAATGGGGCCTGTAGAGAGCAGGAGCCCAGTCGGCGAGGTTGTCCGAGCTGCCGCCTGACTCACAGTCGCTGTCCTCGGTGGGGTCTCTCAGGTCGTCCGTCTCCCCCTCGGACGACTGGTCGGTCGGGGAGGCTGTGTCATCCTGTGTGAGGCACGGTGGGATGATAAGAGGCTGGACCACATATACATAGAGGGACACAGCATCCTGACTTTTAAAAACCCACGTGCGCACACAGGAACTCACGCTAACATCTGCGAGGGGCAGCTGGATGTCTTCTTTAAAGCCGAGCTGCTGGGCCTCTCTTCCTGGCAGCAAGTCCACTGTCTGGATGCCATTCATATTATCACTGTGGAGTCTGGAAAACAAAGACGTCCATTTTTAGTCCGTAGACAGTCGTCCTAACCTTTGAATCGAGCCTCCAGTTAGTCATTTGGCAAATAACTTCTCTAATCAAATTGGGATGAGGAGACGGCTAGCTGACTGAAACACTTTAGTTCACTGCTCATCTTATCAAAGATAATCAGAGTTATGTAATGTGTCGCAGCGACTAAGGACTTCATTACTGGGAAAACTAAGCTCAAATTAGCCCATAATGAATTTTATTTCCATATTTTGATGTCCCGCCATTTTGTTGGATAAGTGGTAACATTTTTTTCTTTCTATTGTGTTTTTAACACTAATTTCTTAAAACATAACCACATTCTGCTCCACTCAAACTGCTGCCGCTGAACAAAGTGGCCGTGTTGCTTCGGCTCTGCCTTTATTCTCCCTGATCACATTTAAACCGGTCAATTAGTGACAGTGTGACATTTACAAAAAAAAAAAAGCCCACAAAAGAGTCCTTTCTTGTGTGCGTCTACCTGCGGTTGATGAGGCCCTGGAGGAGTTTGGAGGACCTGAACTCGTCCACCTCCCCGATCACGATGACGCTCACGTCTCCGTCCTGACCCAGCAGCCATCTCACGTGCTTTCTGGCGACTGGGAACAAAAGGGAAAAGGAGAGGAAAGTCAAAAAGTGGACATATCTCTTCTCATCTTCATGTGTGTGGTGGAGGCGGCGGCCTCGTGGGTAGTTGTTCTGGCTTCTATCCAGAAGGTGGTGCTGTGGTATAAGTTTAAAGTCTGCAGAGCCTCACGTGAAGGCCAAAGGACCTCATCCTGTCTCTCAAACACTGAGCTTTTGACTTTACATTTGCAGTATCTTTGTTTCTTTCGTCTTTGGAGGAAACAGTAAATACCGGTTACCGTCTTCTTATCCTTGTGTAAACAGAGCTTCCTGAAAATGACCTGACCTCATTTACAACTCTCTTTAAAGGTTTCAGATTTTGGGAAACAGCCCACATGATGCCAGTGTTCTGCTTTGTTATACATGACTGCATTGACTTGAGTTTAGCAGGAAATCCATTTTATTTCCTCCAATTTACCAATGTACTGTATATTGGTGCAGTTGTATCTATTACACATTAATAAATGTATTAATAATGGAATGACTAATGTGTTTTTTTCATAGGTTATGTATAAACATGAATTTGTAATATATTGTTCCTTTTTCTTCCTGGGTATTTTTTAGCTCTTATCTCATGACAAGCAGAATAGGTGACAGGGGTTTTCCATTCAGGTGGAAACACCTCTGCTATTACATCACTGGCTGTGTCTCGAAAAAAGGATTCCTCAGAGACAATCGCCTGCTGACAACAAAGTGGAAAAATTTTCACATAACCAGATGACAATGGCGGCTCTGTTTCTGCTTGTATTCAGACGTCTTAGCCTGAGGTCCCCTGACCAGCCGCCACGGCCTGTCTGTGCTCACACCTTTATGTTCACACTCACTCACTCATAGATAGTGCTGACTCACTCAGAGCTGAGGTTTCTGTTTTTTTTTTGTTATTTTTTACGATAACCACACCCGCAACTTAACCAGAAATTCAGCACTTGGAAACCTTCATTCCATTGGAAGGTTAAATTGGTTATTTATTCAAAGGCCTGCATGCAGCCTACAGGTAAGGCCTGTTTTTCCTCCCGTCCTTTTATTACAGCGCGGACAGCAGAGAGTGAAACACGCCTAACTGGATTGCATGTTGTGTAAAGAAAAGAGACAACACACACTTGGTCGCCTCTCGGGTGACACGGCAGAGATTGGGTGGACGAGGACGGTAACTTAATATGTGGTTTAATGCGTGGTGACGCCCCAAACCGCAGGACTTACTCAATCCTATTCAGCTTTCAGCCGGTAGAACCAATCGACTGGTGGTGATGGAGGCTGTCTGATAGTCACACACGCACTCATGCAATACGCATAGAAACACACACAGTGGAGGTGATAGGGTCTCAGTGAGGCAAATAAATATCTAAAATGCAGGAAGGGTGGATTAAATGTGTATGAAAGACATAGAACAGAAGAGGAATGAACTAGTGGGAGCACAATGAAAAGACTATGTGAGGGGACATATTTCTTTGGGTGTAATCTAAGCTCATTCTTCAGATTGGTAACCTGAGAGTGGTAAAGCACAACCTGTGTATCTGTGTTTCATTACTCATGTGCACTCAGGGCTGAGATGAATTTCTGATCAACATCAACTCCTAATGAATGAGGCGCGGATGTAGAATTTGACTGAATGTGAAATATTTGCCACCTGTGATAAACTGTAGTTAACATCTGTGTGTTTTCCTTCATGCTTATTTAAAGGAACAGTGCTGAGGGGATATGTACGATATAGGAGTGTATGAGAAATACAATGAAAACTTTTTTAAAAATACATTATTATCATAGTAAACTGCTTGCATCATATCAATGATGCACAGGCAAACCACAGAAGCACATTTAGTAAACTCATCCCATCCAGACCGTAGGAAATCAATCCTGATGGTGGCCATCAAACTATACAACTCCTCCCTTTAAATGTGCAACAACCAGCTCAACCCGAATATTACATTCCATTTTATGCTTATATTTTATTGTCATACATAAGGGGTATGCACAGTTTTATGCATTTGGGTAATTTTTTGTCTTTTTGCAATTTGTAATTTTTGACTTATTCAATCTTTGTAAGTTTGAAATATATAAGTTGTAACTTTAAATTTACATTACTGGAGTGCTAATTCCCAGTCTTAACTCTTTGGCTGTCTACAATCGTCACTACAACACAGGTAGTGGACTATTATTCACACATTATTTGAATATAGGCCACATCCAGCAGCTGGTTAGCCCTTGACATAAATTAAAAACAAATACCGTAATGTTGTGATCTTTAGCAGAGATAAAAGGGTGGATTTTTGTTACTTTCAGACAGAGCCAGACAGTTTTCCCCTGTTTCCAGGCTTTATGCTGCATTAAACTAATCAGTTGCATGGTTTAGCCTTAAATTCAGATTTATCATTTTAAATGATCCACTTATATTAAATTATAAGGTTTAATTGTGACTGCACAGCGTCTATATTCAGAAACCAGTGCCTTTAACATAAGCCACCTGAACTGGTGTGAGTTTGTGATGTCACAACTAGACAGTCAGTGTCCATTCACTTAAATCAGCCAATCATGGAAGAGGTTCATTAATATTAATGAGACAGACACAACACAGCCTGTTCTTTCTAGAGCTCCAGAGAGAGTGTGAGATGATTTCTGCTGCTTAAACCTGTAAATATGTGTTAGTAAAGATATCAAAAGTTCAAAAAATATATGTACAATATGAGCCTTTTTACATTTTACACTTGAGGAGAAATGAATGCACTACAGCGTGTGTTTTCACAATACCTTTGTCAGTGGATCACTGTGTAAACGCTGTTGTTTACTGTATCTGTAGCAGTGACCTCATGTCACAGCTGTTTCCACATTTGCCAGAAACTTTGCCCCTTCCTGTACATTTTCTATTTCCTTCAGCGTCCCATGTTAGTGTGAGTGGCTGAGACATATATGTTGGTCCTGCTGGTGTCGGGGGTCTCTCACCTTTCTTGGGCCTGGCGTGGCTGTCGTCCCGCGCTTCCATCTCCTCCCTCTCCCTCCAGCGCCGTACCTGCTCCTCTCTCATCTTGAAGAAGAGGATCCGCTTCTGCTCCTCGCTCAGGGCCTCCAGCACCTCCGGCTCGACCCACATGTCCTCAAGGATTTTTGCCAGCATCCCGCCTCGGCTTCCCCGGTTACCAGACGCGTCCGGGTCGTGTTTCCCTTTTTCCCGCTCTGCCCGGAGTCAGGTTCCCTTTCCTTAGCAGAAGTCTGGGATCAGGTACGCCCGTGGCTGCTGGAGGTCACGGCGGTGTCCTTTGTCAAGTGTCTCTGGTGGTGAAGGTGCCCTGTGTCGGATCAACTGAGCTCTGAACGTGGCTGTTGTGGTTTTTAGAGAGAGAGAGAGAGAGGGAGAGAGAGAGAGAGGGGTTATATCTAGTGTTTTGTTCTCTTCCCTTCATTCAGTCCTGTTCTGGCTGGCAGAACACAATAGGCCCTAAGCAAATAAGCCACAATGCCAAATGCAGTGGTGTGTGTGTGTGTGTGTGTGTGTGTGTGTGTGTGTGTGTGTGTGTGTATGTGTGTGTGTGTGTGTGTGCGTTCTGGTGTGCGTGCGCCATGTTTACTCTACATACAGTAGGCAACGAGAATGCCACTGTGCTTTTCAAACACTGAAAGGCAAACAGGGGCAGGTTCAGTATGTCAAAACACAAACACACACACACTGACAGAGACACACACACACACACACACATGCAGGGTGGGGTGTTAATGACTGAGGGCTATCTGGGGGTAACAGACAGAGATAGAGAGAGAGAAAAAAAGCAATGGTTCACTTGAATTTCAGCACTAACAGTGTCTCTCACTCACGCACACACACACACACACACACACACACACACACACTCATTGACCTACATTCATTTCCTGGAGACTGATCCCAACCTTAACCTTTACCCTAACCTTAAGTCTTCACTCTTAAACTTAATAATGTGTCTAGGATTTTGTTTGAATGTATGGAGGCACATTAGGCAGGGGGGGTTTGTGGTGTGTGTGTGTGTGTGTGTGTTTGTGTGTGCGTGTGGGCGGGGGGGGGGGGGATTTATTGGTTGAATCCACCAATTTAGAAAGTAGAAATGAAAAATTATGCCAAGGATTCCCATAATGTGGTCTTCTGTTTGGTCAACAAACAGGAGGTGAGTCCCCACATCATGAGGAATACACACACACACACACACACACACACACACACACACACACACACACACACACACACACACACACACAACAATCTGACTTTTCTTAGCACCTTATCACCACACGTGACACTGATAGCCATCAAGGGTCTGCCAAGTTAGTGAGAAGTCGGCCAGGAAAATACTCAAGAGCAAAATCCCGGAAAACAACCTTCACGTTGACTTTGCGCAAACACGCCGCAGAAAAACAGCCAACACCTAGAAAAGGCTTTTGAAATATTTGAAATTGTGGGTTGCTGAGCAAGAGCCAATAGGAGTAGTGTCTGTGATAAGGATGGACCAGTCACTGAATGAGTGGGATATTACTGTAAAACTGACTGAGGTGTGTTCACAGTCAACGGTTTGAACCAAAGATTTATACGAAACCTTTCAAAAGACTTGAATGATTGTAGAGTACAATCATTATTTTCTGCCTTAAACAGCTGATTCAGGGCTTCATTGATAGAACATATTAAAACCAACATTTAAATACCACATGCAAAGCCTAAAAATACCTGACACTGTGTTATTTTTCTCTTTTTTAATATGAATTTGGATATTACACTTATTTGTACTATCTCCACTAGTTTCAATCACAGCCGTGATGTAAGAAATGTAGAAATGCAATTTTTAGTTCATTCAGTTTGTGCAAAAAATGTGTTTAAATAAGTAACAATTTGTAATAATTAGTAAATTACATTAGTAAATATAATTAAGACCAGTCCTGACTCCAATGCACTTACAAATTTATTTATAACAAATTATTACTTATTAAAACTATTTTTACTGCAACACTTGATGGAACTGGTGGGATTATATATAGATGTACCTGATAAATACAATCTGGCTGAATTGAATTTTTAACACCAGCCCTTCTAAGCTCACTAATAAACACGTTCACTGACATGATGTGAAGACAAGACTCCAGGAATTCTCCTTGTATTAAAATATTCCTTCAAAAATAAAAGGACCATGAAGGGAGCATCCTCCTTTAAATCCTTATTACAAGGATACCTACATTTAATTATGTGGTGGTATTAAGATCTCAGCAGCTCATAAATCCTTGCTCCTATAATCAGGAAGATCTGCAGCAAACAGCCTCTCGTTCCACTGTCTTTAATATAAGTCTTGAGCTTGTTTTAAGACCGCGTGGCCATTTAACTTTTGTCTTTCCAGTGAATAAATCACAATTATGAATATTATGAATATATAAATATGAATTAGTTTCCTCACTTGTCTCAGAACAAGCATCCATTCATTGATCCGATTGTTTGACCCACTGAATGCCACACTGAGACTCTCTTTCATCATCAGTGAATACAGTGAGTGTCTATGGAGTAAAGGACATTTCATTAATTCTTTTGTCATGCAGAAGTTGCGAAGCTCTCTGAGAATAGCTGTGATTATTCGAAACCGGGATTGACGGGAAGTTTCACCACCGAACAGATGACAGTGGCAAATTACTCACCACAATAAGCAAGAAGCCTGAGCAGCACTGAACACGCACCACAGCAGCACTGACCGCACACATTTGAACTTGGCCACAATAGAATTGTCCAAAATCAAGGCACAAACCTCTCTCAGCTCAACTCACAGAGAATAACGACCCTGCGCAGGCAACAACAAGGACCAGATTGAGCCTACGGCGGCGAGCGGATCAACATCCACACGCTCAACACTGTTATTCACATATACAGACAAAGCATCCAGCTCTGGCTCCGCTCCAACATGCAAATAGGTCCGGGGATTTGCTTCTGCCTCCGCTCACATGCAGAGAAAAGAAAGTAAGAAAGAAAGAAGGAAAGGGCAGGCAGAGGAGAGAGAGAGAGAGAGAGAGTGTGTGTGTGTGTGTGTGTGTGTCGCATACTGAGAGAAAGTTTGAAAAGTCTGAGGAAACACTGGCCGTTTCACAGAGACAGAGGCGAGTGTGAGAGATAAATGGAATCAGACGGGTCGTAGAAGGACAATCAGAGGAAGAAAGGAAGTAAAGAGGGAGCGGAGGAAGGAGAGCGGACTTACTCAGTGGTTGCCAGCCGGTAGCATCTCCAGTCTGAGTCTCAGCGCCGTGTGAGCATTGTGTGACAACATGTGTGTGTGTGTGTGTGTTTGTGTGGGGTCAGATCAGTCGTCAGCAGCGGTGGAATGCTCAGCTCAGCTCAGCCCTGCTGCCTTTGTACTGAACAGCAGTGGGATGGGCTGACATCAGAGTATTCATCTTTTTTTTCTCTCCTCCTTCCTCCTTCCTTTTTTCTCTTACATTCCTGTAAAGCTGCGAAGGAAGAAAATGACACCAGCAGATTACAACACAAGTGGATCTGCCACAAAATAAAACAATCCCGATCCGTTCCCCTTGTGACATTTAGCTACATGCAAGGCCGCAAGGACTTTAATTTCCCCTGACAAGCTGTGTAACATTCTCACATGTGGCCACATGGGAAATGTGGAAGCACAGACCAGGAAATGGGAGTCATTTTCAGACTTTTTTTTCCCTTCCCCTGTATTTACTCTTTTAATGTGTATCTGACTTTAGTTATTTATACCTCTTTCTATGCCTCACTTCCTTTAGGAAGTCCCGCCGGCTCTTTGTGAAACCAAATAATCACAACACCACATGTGCAGGAAGGAATCTGGATATTTATTCCACTGGATTTTGCTGTCAACAGGTTGTTGACACGCGTATTGTTTTTTTCGCCTCATGGTGTCACGTCTGATGAGTCCGGTTTGACAGTGCGAATGTCAGTTACGTGCTTCTGAGTAATTATGACTATTAATATCACACAAGTCTTTTCTGTGCGTGATGCAGCCGCTGTTGCCTCTCAGCAAGAAGGTCACAGGTTCAAGTCCTTGGTCTGGCACCTTTTCTGTTTGAAGTTTGCATATTCTTCCCGTGTCTATATGGGTTCTCTCTGGGTTCTCCGGGTTCCTCCCAAAGTCCGAAAACATGCTGAGGTTAATTGGAGACTCTAAATTGCCTATAGGTGTGTGTGAATGTTGTGTATGCCCATGACAAACTGGTGACCTGTCTGGGATTGACCCCGTGACCCTAATGAGGAATAAGCGGGTATAGAAAATGACTGTTTTCTCTTATAAGATGACGTCTAAATTTTCACTGACCTGTCGGGGCTATGCTGGCGTAACCAACGCAGGGTGTTTACAGTAAATGTTGCTGTAAATATTATTTTCTCCCCCTTCACCCTGTGTTTTGTGTTGGTTCAGTAATTACTTGATATTTAGTCAACATTCAACTTGACCATTTTTAAGGGTAAAGTGTTGTTTTTACATAGTCATCATGAGCTTTATTGTACAGTGTTAAGTTTATGGCAGTAGATGATTTTCTCCTGCAATGATTACGTCTTTGTATTAATTCAGCTATTAAAACAAAGAAATATATTTATATATGTATTGAGAATGAATTCACTACATTGTCTAAAATATAACCTCTGCTCAATACCTACGCTATGTATCTATCAAATGCATGTTTTGTTAAAAAACATTGCCCCAAATTTCAGTCTCACTGAGTGTAATGAACCTGTTTGGTTTCTACCAAAACCAGCGCTTCAGTGATACCAGACACGCGTTTGTTTGTCTCTCAGTTTATCACTGGTATCAGTGCAGAGAGCTCAAGGTCTGCACACAGACACGCGAACACGCTCGGCTCTATCCGTCTATTTCTGTGGGGATGGATATTTAATCAGCCCAGTCAGCCCCCGTTAATAAAATCAAACCTCAACAGCTCAATTTATTCCTCCAACCACAACTCTATCCTGACTTTAATGTCGCCGCTAAAAACAAGAAGCGGCTCTAACAGATTAAACCTTACCTTTTTTTCCCTGGAATAACCCACATTTTTAGTTAGTTAAACTGACGTCATGTTTCCTCATTCTCGCTCACACGTCTCCTTTTCCTCCTACATGCACATACATTCCTTTTTCTTCCCCCTCTTTCCTTTTAGGGTGAAGGTCAAGTCTGTGGGGGGGAAACGGGCCAGTGATATGCATTAGGCTGGGAGACACATCAATCATACACCAGCGTGAGACCTTCTGGGTCAGTTTAAGATCAGGGCGTCTCAGTGGCTCTGTGAATTTTTAATGTATCATGTTCTTCATCACGCACATGGTCCTAATCAACTAGAGGCCACAGCTTTTATTTCCTGCTGCAGGCGTTATTCAGCTATCTGGGAACACGTCATTTATTCTCGTGAGTCCACGTGGTTACCTTTATGTTTTTTCCTTGCCATGGCACACACTTCCCTGGTGGGAAAGTCCCATCAGTCTTTCACAATACATGTGAACACACGTGGAGAGATGCAGACATGTGGTCGTGTTCAAATTCTGCATGCAGAGCACCCTCTGCTGGAAGAAAAGGGAAAAGCAAGCAAATAATAATAATGAAGAGATAACTAATGTTGTTAGGCCCAGAAGAGCACTGAATAAAAACTGATTAGACAGTGGAAAATAAAAAATGTGGTCATAATACAGAAATATCTCAGCATATGTCCTTACCTGTTGATTCCTATTAAATTCAGAGCAATTTTACACAGAGTAGCATTCTTTTAAATGAGTAATTTGAATATATTTTTTGTATATATATATATTTTTGGAAACATATTGTGGCATTCTTAGGGCTCTAAAGAGACTTCTTATAGCTTTAACTAAATCTTGAAGTTCTGTGTTGGGGCTTTTTGTAAAGTCTATAATAAATGATCCCTTTGGTGTTGGCACCTTTTCCACACTGTAAGAAGTGTTAATCAATTTTAATTGTTTTTTTTTGTTGATAATATGCTAATATGGTGTAGATATAATCAACCTAAATGTTGGGGAGCAGAGTGAAGTGGGAATTAGGGTGAGTTTTAGGCCTTTATTTCTCTGGATCCCCCATAGAAGCTTAATCCTACCAATTTAGTAGCATTTGGCAGCATCCAGTGGAACAGACTTGGCAGAAATGGAATATAATATTCAGAAGTATGATTTAATTTGTGTGCGTTTCAATCAACTTGGAATCGTTAGATTTTCATTGCCTGAGATTAAGCTGTTTGGGGTGTGGGTCTCTCTGAGGCGTCAAACTCTGTTTATCCGAGCCACATCTGTGTTCCGGTTCTTGAGTTTAAGACATGTGCTCCACCACAGGTTCTCTTACACACTTGGGCTACTCAATTGGTTGCGATCTGCAATTGAAATACACCCTCTCTCTATAAATTTACTTTTGAGCGTTACCAAAAAATGCACAGGCTGAATCCCATGTCACTTCAATTGCATCCATGTTTCCATCACTCGTGTCTGGGCCGCGCCTGTCAAGAAGAGATTCGGGGAAAGCTATCAAACGAGAGTGAAACGTAGAAACGTTTTAAGGGACGCGGGGCGTTGTTTTTCCTCCATCGCGGGGCGTGAAGTGGCAGCAGATTGTGACGGCCGTCTGGCAGCTGTCAGAGCTGACTGACAGCTGCCAGACGCCTCTCTGCAGCCACAGTCACTTTAGACGGAGTTTGTCTCCACACCTGTGTCACTGTGCTGAAACTAATGAAGCTGCCAGAGCAGCGGTGTTGTCTCTCTGCAACACCTGCACATGAATAAAAACCTGCATTCCGCATTCACACCGTGTCCTGTGTCATTTCTACAGCCATGACCTGTTTGTATTATCCATCCATCCATCCATTGTCTATCCCGCTTATTCCCTTTCGGGGTCGCAGGGGTCTGCTGGAGCCTATCCCAGCGCGTTAAGGCGAGAGGCAGGGATACACCCCAGATGGTCGCCAGCCAATCGTGGGGCACACACACCATTCACACACCATTCACTCTCACACTCACACCTATGGGCAATTTAGAGTTTACCAATTAACCTGAGCATGTTTTTTGTATTGTGGGAGGAAACCGGAGTACCCGGTGAAAACCCACGCAGACACGGGGAGAACATGCAAACTCCACACAGAAAGGCCCCAGACCCAGGCCCAAGGCGGTCTTGAACCTGCGACCTTCTTGCTGTGAGGCAACAGTGCTACCCACCGCACCACCGTGTCGCCCCTGTTTGTATTATTTATTCATTATTTGCATTTGTATTTTTGTTGATATTCTGATTTAATCCATCATTTAATAACCCAGAATATGATCACGGATCTGAACATTGGACATTATTTATGAGGCAGAATATTTCAGGGAGAATGATGTCTCATATCACACCCGACATTAGGCACGATGACCTAAAAATGTGTTTGAAATGTGTTTTGTGCTTATAGACAGACACTCCCTGACTTTCATTTAGTGTTATAATAACAAATAATTACAGGTAAAAACAGTTAATGAAAAGAAAAATCTTTATAACACATTCATTACAAGAAGTTTATGAATTTATAAACAATATGTTTGGTTGTACTGTCGACCAGACCAACAGTTACCAGAGCTTTAAATAGATGCTGAATCAGACAGCAAATAGAATCTCAAAATTGAGAGTGATAGAGTTTATCCACTAATCTGTTTTCGCTCTGGTATGCAACTGCAGTGATGTTGTGAAATATCAGAGCAGAGCAGCAGCGTCCAAACAGTAACTGCTTTCCAATGATGGGACGTGTCGGGATGCCAACAAACTTGTGGGAAGCCTGCTCGCATGTTTCCTTGGTCATATCCTGAACATCTTCTGGTTAGAGCGAGGGCCGATGACTGAGATGCTTCTTGTCATCAACATTCCACATGACCTTTGAGCCCTGAAATCGAACATGCATCCTAAAACAGAAAGCAAGCTGCCAATAAGTTGTCACTCTCTGTTCAGGCCAAATCTACATAATCTATAGTGCTCCAACATACTAATTCATAATTACAACACAAAGACAAGAATTACACTTTTAGAGTATTTAAAATTTAACTTCCTATTATGTTTATGGGAGCCACGTTCAAAAAAATGATCAAGTAAAGGTTCCCATGGAAAAATATTCCAACATACACTCACCTCAGCCTCCCCATGTTTAATGCATAGACCCCACTAACATGTGGTCTGCCCTGTGAGTATGTGCATTAGCATAGATTCACATGAGAGATGTTTGTGGTTTAACAGCCCACGAATTAGTATTGCTTTAGTTCCCCAAGTAATTTAACTGGCAGAACAAGCCGTGCTGAAGAAATGACCCTTGGGTGTTCATAACCAGCAACTTATGTTGACTATTTTTTGCGTTGTTCGCATAATGAGTTTAAAAGAGATCTGGATTGTGATTCTGATAGAACATCTATCAGCCACATGCCCTGTTATTATCAGGCAGAAATATAAACATCCACTGTAGATGCTAAACTTGTCGTTCAGAACTTGTGTGCACAAATAAGTGTTCATTTCAAGTCCATGCCAGACAATTTCACACAATATATACAACGTATCTCTGTATTTCACGGTAAGCAGTTTTTGGCTGCATCACAGAACCAGACATTGTGTCTGTCTGTTACGGAGGGAGAGGAGAGCAAATGAAGCCATTGGTCTGCCGGGTCACATGGTGGTGGTGGTGTACTGCTGGATAATGCTCTTGTGCTTTTGTTCCTTCTCACCCCCACTCCAACGTGGTCGGCCTATGACTCTGATCTGATTTTACACCCTAGCAGTAGACCTACAGTAAAGTACGTTTCCGAAAACGCCGGCAGACAAACAGCAGCTGCAGCAACGTCCCAAATTATTTTTTGAGGCTCTTCCAGGCTCTTTGAGTGTTGTCAGCGTGATCACATCATGGATTGCATTCTGATATCTGAAAAAAGTCACTGCACTGGGGCTGTGTGACGCTCTGAACACAGAGGAGCATATGAACACAAACATGTGCGAACAAAGTTTGTGTAATTATTACAGTGCCTGCAGATGGAGACAAAAGTCCTGCACTGCAGCTTTAACCACTACACATATACTGTATATATATATATATATATATAGTCAAATTGTACTTTCTTTTTTTTTCTTTCCTCCACTCGTCACTTTTCTCTACACACACATCCTGCACCTTAAGTGTGCATTAGCTATGTATGTGTACATGTGTGTATGTGCGTGGATATGTATGTCCATATATATATGCAAATATGTAAATATGTGTGTATGTGTATGTATGTAGGTATGTACGTGCATGTATGTATGTATGTATATATGCTTTGCGTATGCATATTTTTTCGTCCATTCTTATGTCCATAATGCATACTGTGTATGCGGATCAACAAATTCTACGAAATTCTAAATTCTATTTTTTATAGCTTTTATTTTCTTTAGCTGTTATTTTCTTTCTTTTCTTTACTCTGTACGCTGCAGTAACAAACAAATTACCAATAAAGTCGTATCTTATCTTTTCTATTTCTTCTTGTCTTATGCACTTTGTGCAGTATTAGTTAAGGTCACATGTTTGTTTGTGATTAAAAAAAATGCAAATAATAAAATATACTATAATAATATAAAAATCTGTATAATGAGTACCTTTGTAACTTTTTACATTTTTCTAAAAATAGTTACTAATACCACGTTCACTTAATTAGCATTTAAAACATTCGTATTTAGAAATTTAGAAATATTATGGCATTTAAATGGTTTAGTGAGTTTTAATGAGTACATTCTCCACCACAGCTGAAAACACAGATACTACTACAATATAACAGATACCACACATTACTTATACTGGAACTAGATTAATGAGAGTGGTCAGTGTAAGTGCCCTAAATGCTATGTGGGCTGAGAGGAAGAGCAGAGCGGATCCTTTATCACTACAGATGAACCCTTACACTCCTTTGATCTGTTATCTATTAACTCATCTGCTAATAGAATAAAGAAGAATGAATGTACAAAATACAACATTTGAAAAGTAGCTGAGACCATCTTTCTGAAATGTTAAATGGTAAGTGAAGGGGAAAACATTTCTCTTTAACCTTTTTTTTTTTACTGTAAAAAGTGAGTTTGTGTTGGCTTTTTTTTAAAAAAACTAACAGGGGTAAGTGAGTTTGAGGTCTATTTCCTGTAAGCCAGTCCACATGCTTCTTTAGCCCAACTAATTTCCCTACACATACACGTTCATTGTATGCAATTCTCAGTGGTTCATATAAAATCGTATTTCAAAATAAGTTCGTAAAACAGTAGGAAAACACTCCGACTGAGGATAATGACACGTGAGACCCGTCTGTGTATCAATATGTTGTCATTCATAAAGTTTTCAGTACCTAGACCGTCATATTTCCATATTTACAACTTGGCACAGAGGGCTCAAGTGTGGCACTGTTGCCATGGTGACGGGTCTGTCTGTTGACCTGGCTGCCCAGCAGACTTGCAGTTGGCACACACACGCACGCATAAGCACACACACACACACACACACACACATACACAGCCTGGCACATTCTGTCTGCACGTTGGCAAGGTCGCCAGTGTTTTCCTTGTTTGTCAGCCTGGCTGTCTTTACCTCTCACACATTTATGTGAACGCAAATAAACACAGAACGGGTTTCTCAATAAACAACCGGGCAACTCTTCGACATGCCTGCACATTTTTCTAGACGAATCGATCATTTTCCTGTTTTCCCCCCTATCTGCTCTGCATAAATGCACATCTGCAGTGTGTGTTTCATTGCCTCTATCTTTCAGCTCAGTGTAAAGGACAAGTGGTCACAGGTGGAAGCTACTGCTGTTCATATAAAGACCCTCCCCCCTCGCTCTACTTGCCCCTGTCACGTGGAGGGATGTGTGTCATTGTAACCTGCTTTTTCATGCCTGTGGATGTAATGACCCAGATGAGAGCCACACATTTTACTCACTCACACACACACATTTGCTGACATGCTGTGTCCCCCTCCTCCTCAGTGGTAATGAATGCTGATGAGGTTGTCAAGGGAATCACTGGAGTCCGACACAAAGCCGTGCAGCAAAGTAATGATGTCCAAGCTAAAGGTAGGAGTGTTGTTTATTTTTTTTCCTGTACTGAATTCGTTACTTTCAAGGAAAACCAGAAGAAGATAAATGTTGTACAACAAAGCCATTGTATTACTGATGATGCCCCAGTGCTGACATGCCCCCCCTCAGTGTGGCAACAGAAAACCCAGTATTGTATTTTGAGTGGTGTCAAACCTATTTATCTTGAGACGTTGTTCATTTTTAGCACTGGTGACCCCATAACATCTGCAGGGTTTTCTTTAATGATGTGACACCCATCTACTTTTAGCATCAATGAAATAGTTTGACGTTTCGGTAAATATGCATATTTGCTTTCTTGCAGAAAATTAGATGAGGAGATGGAGACCATGCTAATGTCTGTGCATCATGGCTCTTTCCCCCCCTGCTACCAGTCTTTATTCTAAGCTGGGCTCTTCAACTCCTCCTCCTCCTCCTCCTCTATGCATCACACTATAACATCAGAGTGGTATCGAGCTTCTTATCTAGGCCAGAATGAAAAAAAAATCAAATTATTCCTTTAAGTGCAGCAACACAGTTGAGAATCAACTTGGTAAAAACAATTTCCCTCCAGTTTAAATATCCCTGCTACACATTGCTGTTACTACATAGTAGTATTTTTACATGCCTTCTATTATGAACATTGCAATATCTTCATCTTCCCTCCTGCAAAACAGGATATGGAAGTTGTTTATTTGATAAGGAGCTTCTCCTACAGCAACATATAAGAAGTTGTAAGATAAAAAACACTTCTTATATGTTGCTATGGGAGGTTTTGGTTCTAGAAACCCATGAAGCAACTCTTGTGTGATCCCCTTCAGCAGTGAATCTGCACCAGAGATCTACACACACACTTGAATTCAATATGAAGTAGCATAAATGTGCACATGCGTTTGTGATGTCTGATCAGAATCAAAGACCCTCACCATGTGCACACACATAGAGCAATGTGTGTGCACTGTGTGTGTGCCTGCAGTGCCTCTTTCCTGCTTGTGTGTGTGTGTGTGTGTGTGTGTGTGTGTGTGTGTGTGTGTGTGTGTGTGTGTGTGCACCCCAGCTGTCTCACAGAGCTCCCTGTTGTTTGGCCTGCTGCGGCAGACGGAGCCAGCCCTGTAAACTCCGTGGATCGATGCTCGTTTAGAGGATTTCTTCCTTTTAATTCCACCTCCGTCAGCAACACTGCACCCTCTCCTAGTGTGTGTATGCGTGTGTGTGCACACTCGGGTGCATGAATATGTGTTTTTATGGATGCACAGTTGCATGTCTATCTTCATATTGAGTTGTAGGTGTATATGCAGAGGAATGCTGCAGGAGGTCTTGGTGTGTGTGAACCATGGTGTGAACATACATTTGTGCACTCATGTTGCACACTTGCACGCTCTAAGAGGTAGGAGTTGTGCAGTGGAGGCTAAAGCCACACACATCAGTCTGTCTAGCACCTCCCCCTTGCTTTGATTACACTCACACTGCTATTACTGGAGCACACCAACATCAGCATATTGATTCATGCTCCCCACTACCTGCTTCCATTTGATATGCTCTTACACACACACACACACACACACACACACACACATGTGCGTCAATGCAAGCATGTTGACACACATACATATCTGACATCACAGACATTAACACACTTATGTGCACACACAGCAGACCACCCACCCCAACAAACCAAAATGCAAGCTGTTAGCTTTTCCCTTCACCAGTTCCCTCCCTCCCTCCCTCCCTCCCGATTCTCCTCCTCCTTCCTTCCCATTGTCACATCAGGGATTTCCAGCGTTCCCAACACGTTGCTGCCATCACGGCCCCGCAGATGTCACTTAGCTGCAGACACACCTCTTCATTTCTCCATCCATCCCTCAGCCTCACGGGACTCTGAGGAGGGACAGACCAGGGAGCATTGAGTGCATGAGGCTGTGTATCTATTTATGCGTGTGTGTGTGTGTGTATGGCTGCAGTAGGGGGAAGGGAGCGTGGCAAGTTAATGAATTAGTAATTGCGATTGACATTGCATCTGCAGTGGGTTTCCCCCAAACTATTTTCCGCAACACTCTCTGTCTCTCTCTGGTCATCTGCGCACCCTTTTTGTCATTTAAGAGCCTCCCCGCCCCTCTCCTCCGTCTCTCTCCTTGTATAACCCCCTCCCTCCCTCGCCCCCTACCTGTCTGGGCTGTGGGCCTCGCCTCTCTAACCTTCTCCTCCCCTTGCCTTCAAACACACACACACACACACACACACACACACACACACACACACACAAGGTTCTTTTGTCTGTCTACATCCTCAATATCGCTTCATACATATCTCACTCTTCTCCTTAATCCCATCTCTTTGCAGCCACTGCCTCCCCCTCCCTTTTTCTTCTGTCTTCTAATGTGCTATTGATCACAGGAGATCATTGGATTGGCAGACTGAGGTTTGTCACTCCGTGTGGGCGTCATATTAAAGCTCAGCGCTGCTCTGTGCTCTGCTCTTTGAAGGGTTCTGTTCAAGATCCCAGAAGAAAAACGCCATAAAATTGCTGGCAGCAGACGTTGCAGAGCCATATGTCTGATTTTACACTGCTGCTGTGCTTCTGTTTATGACCTTGCATTGCTCCAACAAGAAGGTACAGTGGAAACACTATGATATAAAGACAACGTGTTTGTTTTAACCACAGGTTTTACATAAGGGAGATAAGGGCGAGTAAAAAGCAGAGAGCAGGTTGAAAGAGAGGGAAATGTGTGGGTACGGATGTTTAAATGACCTCTACGCTTTGTCAAGGGCAGAGTGGACAGAAGATAATTTATAGTGGCTGCTGGCCGTCAGTAAGGCCAAGAACTGTAGCATTGCATTGTATCAACAGACAGACTGTCTCTGATACACGGGTGGAAATCAGACGCACTGAATCAATTCCTCGGCTTGACCGAGGCAAGTGGGCACAAACACATATGCTGCATGTACAGCCTATTAATAATAAATCACCTTTTTTTTTACCCCTTTTTCTGAAAGTGTCTGTTGACACAAAGCCTATTCATCTTTGTTTTCCAGCCCACATAAGTGATTGTCTTCATTTTTGCGGCGGGTTTAATTAGTAGCATTTCTCCTTTTTTGGGGGAAGGCTGCAATTACGGTCCCACAACAGAAGAAGGAGTGTCGATGACAGTCTTCGACGGAGTGACTTGCACCTTAAGAAGAGAGTAACTTACCGGAAGATCAGCAGAAAATACTGTAAACACCACAAGTAATGGCTGCCTTCAGCCTTGCAGAAGATGAGCATGTACCGATTAAACATGGATAGATGCATAGATGGTTGTAGGAAAACTCTATTTAGACGTTGCTATTGCTGCTATTGTGGTGCAATTGCTATGCAAGACCTATACAGGTCAATGTAATAAACAACAGATGACAACAAATGTAACACAAACATCTTAAACTTTATTTATAGACAGTGCATCGTGCCAAATACAGTTGTGACTGGCCAGGGATTATGTTGCTTATTCGGGGTTTATGTCTCAGTTGCACCTCCATACCTCATCTGTTTGGATATTTAACTGACGATCTATAAACACTATGGATATTGACTGTCTCATAGGTCGTGTTTTCCCCTTCGCGGACAACACATTCCTATCTAAACCAAACAAGTGCAGCATGACCAATGCTATGGCCCACAGGAATACGACAGCTGCAGGACTTTAGACCTTGGACAACATTATTTGACGGTCTGTAAATCATCAGCATGCACGCCGTACTTTTCTGGTCGATTTCCAGAACATTCCCCCCTCAAAAAAATCAAGAAACCTCTCATTCTTAATCCCCCTGAATAAATACGTGTATAGTTGAAAACCCATCCTTCAGAGACCGCCCTGGAACCCTCCCAGCGTCCTGTGGGTATCCCTGGACCTCAGTCTTGGACACAGCGTTACATCCCAGTTCTCCCTGCACTCAGAAAATATGTTTTTCTTCTCATTCCTCCAGTCGAATGTTTGAGTTTCTCTGCGCAGAATGATGTATGTGCAGGGTTTGACAGTTGACGGCTGTTTTTACATTTAGCTGCTTGAAAGTGGAAAGTATTTTTTTTTTCTTTTTCCCTCTGTGCTCATTGGAAAATGAAAATACAACTGGCTAATCAGAAAGCCAATCCTGGCCCAATATTCAACTTACACAACCCAGGCTGGACTTTACACTGTAAAGCAGACTAGTGTGTCCTGCAGCAAGTCATCTTATACTCGCATATTTTTAGATTCTGGATTCCTATTAAGATAATCCATTTTTTTTTTTATTTATAGAGAAAAAACACATCAGACCTAAATTATAATTCAAAGTAGATGAGAGTAGATGAGATCTAAAAACCTGACTGGAGGGCATCTTTAAAGTGATTTGATCACATCAGCCATGGACTTGTGTCAATAACCTGCTAATCTCCACTGCCGTGTCTGATATCAACAGGCCCTGGAGACGCGGGGCTCATACACACGGTGCTCTCCAGCGGTCCGAGGAGCGGAATTACAATTTCTCAGCTGCCATTCACACACACATAGACACACACACACACACACACATAGACACAACGCGCGCGCGCGCTCCACGGAGAAGAGGAGGAGGAGGAGGAGGAGACGGGGAGGACGCCCCCGTGCATCCATCCATTCATCAGTCCGCTCACTGGTCGCTCTCCGCCGCCTGCAGCCTGCGCGGAGCGGCGACGGAGCTTCGATACGCGTCGAGCCGCGGTCGCCCGCTCGGTGTGAAGGCGCATTTACCGGAGCAGAGAGAGAGAGAGAGAGGGGAGGGGGGAGCAGAGAGGAGGGGGGAGGAGAAACATAAAAAAAAAAAAAAAGCAGCCCGTCTGTCAGCGGTACTCCCCCCGGTGTGGATGTACACAGAGACGAGAAGGGGAGAGAGGAGGAGGACCACCGCCGCTGCTGCCGCCACTGCCGCCGCCGCTTAACTCTCCTGCCACCCCCCCCTCCTCTCCGGCTGTGACTGGACGTTTCTACCGGTGAGTGGAGGCGTTCGAACACGTTTAAAGAGTTCCCCCGTCTGTATAAATACGCGTCTGTGTGTGCTATATCACGCTGTGTTAGCTAGTTGACCCGAGGCTGTTTTGGCGCCGCGAGGTTTTTCCTGTTTTTTTTTTTTTGCTGCGGGACGAGCGGGGTTCGTTCGGGCCCGACTCGGGCGGAGGGAGACGTGTGCACCGTGCGGGCCGTGGGACTGGACGGGAGGTGCGTTTCTCTCCTCTCTCCCCCCTCCCCACTAGAGGAGGAGGAGGAGAAGGAGGAGAAAAAGCGTTTCATTTCCGCTCTTAAGAGGACAAGTCGGTCTTGAAACGCGACCAAGGTCTATTTTGGAGGAAGAGAAAGACACCGGCCTCAATTGAGCTTGAAACCGTGTCTCCCAGCCATCCTGTTGTCATGGTTACTGGCTGGTGGAGGCTGGGAGAACATGGCTGTCTCTCTCTCTCTCTCTCTCTCTCTCTCTCTCTCTCTCTCACACACTCACTCTCTCTCTTTTCACACACATACTCACACACACACTGAGGGAGAGAGACAATAAGCCTGTTTGCTTATGTCTTTTTTTTTTTTTTTTAAGTGTATTGCCAGACACTTTGGATAAAGCAGCAGGCCGCACACAGCAGCCCCGTTATCGGTTTTTTAAGGGGTAGCCTGTGCACATTCAGAGGCGGAATAAAGTGAGAGCAGCCGGAGAGCGCCGCGAAGTCACCAGAGATAAGCAGCGCAGACAGAAGCCGAGCGCCTACATAGAGGAGAAATAAAGAGGTCGTTGACAGTGTGAGACAGACCCGCTGGGCTGTAGCACTATCTGCTCCTCCAGGATGTGGGTGGCTGCTTTAAAACAGGTGTTTGATAGCAGCTTATTGCTCATCCCGAAAGCAAAGTTGCTATTATCTTAATTATAGACATTTACATGTCTAGTCTAGATCCATTGTAATCCCCCCCCCCCCAATCCCTGACACAATTGTGGGCTCTCCCAGGCAAGTGTAGCTTTCTCCCCAACGTATTTATCCTGAACTCAAGGTGTCAGACATCCAGACATACCAGCAGCAGCTCCAGACCAAACTGTTTATCTCCTCCTACTCCCTCCTATTGTCTTTCTCCTATTGTAATCCCTTCTAATGACTTTATTGGCACAAATGATCAAGGCCAAAACGCCCTGACCACGAAAAAGCTGAGGAAAAAATGCCTTTTCGAAACATGCTGATGAAATGAATATTTACTTTGTTTATTAACATAGAAATCCCCAAAATTAAAACCATGTGCATTTCTTTTTTTTTGCAAATCATCCAGAATCCAGTAATGTCATGTTGCCTGGCTCGGTGCATGAAAGAGATTATTTGCATGACAAAATGGATGTGCCTTGGGGGAATTACCCCCCCAAAAGAAGATAAATTGCACACATTACTGCGGGTGTGTATTTAGACATGAGCCTTTAAGAGTGACAGAACGCGAGCGGGTGCTTGACCTTGACGACACAGAAGTGACATATCGGGGCGATTTGGGGGAGCGAGGGCTGACTGTTCCGCTCTGCTGGGCTGGTGTGGCCGGTTTGGAGGATCCGTGGCCGTGTCTGGTGTGACTCGCAGGGCCGGCTGTAGGAAACACCCCTGGACCACTTCCAGCTCTGTATTCTCCTGCTTTCCTGTCTCAGGCCCACAACCAGGAAATGATTCTTTTCCCTGTTTGTCTGCATCTGTGCCTGTAACACAACAGCATTTTTAAAAGGTGACTGTATATGAGTGAGTGTATATGTGCACTGTGCGTGTGTGTGTGTGTGTGTGGGCGCGCTGCAGTGCCATTGCTGCATCCAGCCTGCATATTATGATCAGGGTCAGTGGGTCATTTATAGTATGAGACTGCAGTGTTATTCTGAGCTTGTCTCTTTGAAACACAGTGGCAGAGAGGATCGATATACTTTCATCTGGAAGGCTTTCCATCAGCATCCTCACATTCATAGGTGATTATCATCCATTCAGCTGGTTGCCTCATGTATTAATTTTGACTAATTAGCTCTTTATAGATCTATTTATAAAGATGCCCTTAAGGTCTAGTTTTCAAACTATGATCTTTGTTGTATTTCTTCTCTCTCTCCTGCTTTTCTCTGCTGTCAGTTTCCCAATATAGAGCTAAAAAAACGGCAAAGCTGCAAAACAATAAACAAAACAATACTGATTATTTCACATTAGAGGATGCCTCTCTTTGTAATGCACTGTGCTGTTTCCTTAGCTCTACGTGGACTATGTTTTATTTTACGCCGTAATAATTTCGGTTTTGGAAGATGGAAGAATTTAATCACAAATGTCAACGGCTGCAGCGAAGCGGTTGTCCCTGACACCACTTGTCAATATTGTGGCGCTGCCTCACGGGAAGAAGCCTGGCGACACGCAGCTCAAACAAAAGAGCAGCACGGATGTTTCAAAAGAAGGAAGACAGTACTATAAGTTAAAAACTATCAATCAGATGCTTGTTGCTGCAATGAAGTTCAACAGCATCTGCAGGAAATTTTCTTATAGGAATGCTGATAGATAGATAGATAGATAGACAGACAGACAGACAGACAGACAGACAGACAGATAGATAGATAGATAGACAGACAGACAGACAGACAGACAGACAGACAGACAGACAGATAGATAGATAGACAGACAGACAGACAGACAGACAGACAGACAGACAGACAGACAGACAGACAGACAGACAGACAGACAGACAGACAGACAGACAGACAGATAGATAGATAGATAGATAGATAGATAGATAGATAGATAGATAGATAGATAGACAGACAGACAGATAGATAGATAGAGATTAAAGATTAAGGAGATTAAGGCTTTATAAAGATGAATGTGAGTTTGGCTGTGATTTAATCAGTCAATTTTGCTATACTGCAAGCTGAATCATATTATGTCAGGAAAAAAAACGCCACGGGATTTTTCTTTGCCGAATGTGCGCCTCTGTGATTCGTTAAATCATCTGAAAGTCCCGGGTAATCCGCTCCATTTCATTACATCCAGACAGTACCATCAGCTTATGGAGCAGTGGGTCTATAAGTGCCTTGCTTAAAGGCAGTTCTTAATATGATTAAATGTGTCACAAAATCCCTGCTGATTTTACACATCGTGTTTACAAGTTTCGGTGAGTATTACTCAGCTTGTGAAAGCGGTGAAAATAACCTTGATGACGTCATCATTGGGCCCCACATAATTAACAGAAAGATTGTGTTTAGGCTTGGGACATTTTTGAATATTGCGATTTTTCTGCCATATGCATTTTTTTTCACTATACTGAACAGCTTTTGTTTTTTACAGTTTGCCCAGTTGTGAGTTTTAAGCTGCATCTCTGCTTTGCTTAGCCCACAATGTACCCTGGTAATATAAAACTTTATGGAGAAGCAGTGTTCATTTTTTTATGCTCCACATAGCTGGAACAAACTCCAAGAAAACTGCAGGTCTGTCGCAACTCTTGGTTCTTTTCAATCACGGCCAGAGAGAAAAAACAACTAAAAGATAAAATCCAACAATGCAGTTATATTAATGTTGTTGACGCTTTTTTCCCCCAGGTGCGGGTGTTTCTAGGTCTTCCTCGCTCTCTCCTGCCTCGCTGCTTCCATGTGAGACCGCGTTGTTGTGTAACTGATTTGCTCTCGCCTATTCGGTTCCATTTTCTTGTCCTGATTTGGATTTCTATTGTTCTTGCTTGGTGCGTTCCCATAGGTTGGCATTTGAGATGGTGTTGGGCCAGTGGATTGCTAGGAGGCATCTGAGGCAGCGGTGAAGGAATGTCTGTTGTTTGTTGAGTATGTTATCTTCCAGCTTCTGTTAAGTGTATTTGACATCGGAGCTGGAGATTTGTAGTTGGGTCTTGAGTGATGTGTTGTTTGTTATCGGATTTAATTTAAGATACTAAAATGTTGTTCTTTGCTTTCCTAATTCTGGCTTCTGACATCACTGAATTTTCCTCCATTCAAAATAATTATACTCCAGAAGTATGTGAAATGTTTTATGCCCAAGTGAAGCAGCAGTTGTTTCTAGAGGAAAGGATCAGAATAAGAATACTGGTCGAAACACCTCAAAAGCCTTTGATAAGCATTGTTCATGAATCTCCTGTTAGATGCTCCTAATAATGCTGATGAAGTTTGGTGGGATGCCATAGTGCGTCATCCGTTTCCACAGCATCTGGCCGACCCACACTGTTGAAAGCCTTTTTAAAATCTATGAAACAGATGACAGGGAGGTTCCATTTGACGGATTGCTCCTACTATAGAGCGCTGCAACAATAGGATCTGGAATAACTTGATTACTATAAAGTTTAATCCAGATTACAGCACAGTAAGCGCACTGTGTTTCCTCTCATTGATGTAATAACATGTTTTCAATGTTTCATTTATTTTTTATAAATGTTACTGTTGTTGCTATTGTTATTTTAATTTCAAAATTCAGTAATAGTGCTTATTTACAGTGTGTAATCTAGCTACTCTTGGTTCTCTCAACCATCTGGTTTTGTCAGCACACAGTGTGAAACATAGTGTGCTCTCTGCACTGTAATATGGATTAAACTTTATTTTTCCCAAGGAACTGTTGCGGCCCTTTTTGTAGTTTCACAAGGACAAACAGTCAGGATATATCGGTCTCTGCTGCTTTGAAGCTGGTCATTCTTCTAGTAAATCTGTCTCTTGAACTTCATGGACGTGTCATACTAAATCACTGAAGTGCTCCTTTAATAATCTGCCACATGAAGGTTACTTTTTTAACTGTAGTTCATAGTTAAAAAGTTAACAGCAATTTTCCTAATAAATAAATCTGGAGTTTGAACTTGAGAAGGTATTTATTAACTTTAGCACTATCTCCATGCTGTGGAGACTTGTTTTATTCAAACCCGCATGTTTATCACTGGAGACTCCCAGTGGACTGTGGTGGCTCCATGTCTCAGGTATCGATAAATTACGCCACGGTCCGTCAATGTGTGCGCGTTGTTGTGTGTGAGCTTGTGTTCGTGGGATGGGAATAGAGTCAGGCAGATCAAGAGAGAACGAGCCACACAAGACAGCCTTTTATCTATCGTCACCCTTGCTGGAGTGGAGGCTTAAATATCTGGTTTGTGTGTGTTTTTTGTGGTGTTCAGGTGATTGGCAGATGCTCAGATTGCAATTAATGGAAATTGATAAGGCTTAAGAGTCCCACTGTTGAAAGTAGAATGCAATAAGTCTCCCCTGATAGCTATTGTATACACACAAAGACACCCCCCCTACACACACACACACATATACACACACACACACACACACACACACACACACAGACACATCCTCTTTCTCTATCATCGGCTGTGTTTTCTCTATCCATCCATGTGGGCTGTCTGAGCACAGCTGCTCTCTCTCCCCCCTCATAGCAGCACATTTTCTCAGTGCTGTTCACTTCCACAGTCATCTCCTTCTGCTGGCTAAGACTGATTTACCTCAATTACTGCAAAAATGAGAGGCTGGGACGGAGGAAAGGGGCGAGTGACTGAGAGTTAGACTGTGAGATAGCAGAAAACATAATGTGGAACAGATGAAGGAGGGAGAGTGGGAAACAGGACACTGGAGACAGAGAGAGAGAGAGAATTCACACTTTCCATGTCTGGTTTCATAACTGTTCACTGTTTCCATTTGTGGAGATATGTCAATGTTTTGGTGTGTGTGCGTGTGTGTGTGTGCGCACGCACACTTTTGACAGCATGATAATATGTGCAAATTCCTGTTTGTGTAATCGCATAAATGGATGCAAATTGCGCTTGTCTGCATATGGCTAATACACGTGCATGAAGACGAGCTCCAATAGACCGAGCAGGAAATGTGTTTTTTTTTTTTTGGGTTATTTGAGCTTGTTGTAATTATTTGCAGTTGCTAATCCATGAATGAGTCATGAAAATATTTCAGATTTATATTACAGTTTTTAGCGCCTTTTTTTCAGCCACATTGAGTTAATACTGTAAATCATGTGCGATCTGTGACTATAAAGTGCCATGTGATTGATATTTCTGCAGATTTAATACACTGAAGCAGCTCAGTGACTAATGGATAATGAACCGTGCTCTTTCTTGCCAAAAAAGAAAAGAATGAGTCGGGCCAATTGCTGATCATGTATTCAGAAAGAATTTGCTGGGGAATCAGTCAGACTGTCCTTTGAGATCACTGCACACAGCGTGAGAAGTATTAGAAGACGCCAGCATGGCCTGCCCAAATCTTTATTGTAAAAAAAAAAATGGAATGCTGTGTTTTCAAAACTTTGTGACAGGCTTTCAGTTTTCAAGTCAAGGTGAGGACTTATTTTTTGGATTGAGAACATGTCCATTTAGGTATCAAGGTGAACTCAAAAGAAAGAAAAGGTCTGCTATAATTGGGAGACATACTTGAAACAAGTGAGCAATTTGCATGACTTTTTAGGTCTCTACATTAATTTGCATCCTCTTTTCGCAGCTCAGATGAAACACTTTGTGAGCCTGTGGTGTCCTCGTGCTCAGGGGCCAAGCCAAAGCACTTGAAACACCACAGATACAGATTTGGCTCACAGAACCTGCCACAAATCTTTCCTTTCTACCGGGGTTTCTTCTTTTTCCGCCAACACGGCCCGATATCAAAATAAGGCAGAAATGCATGAAATGTCCCCCTGAGAAACCACAGAGGTTTGTTGGCAGGATTCAGTATGTTAATTTCAGTCTAACTAGCCTGCTACCTGCATCTGCATGCCATCAAAAAACGCTTTGAATCCTGGTAAATATTTTACTGCAGTTTGTGCTTGAAGTCCCCTGCTGCAGATGATTCAGCAGAGTGTGTCTGAAGAATGCATTTGTATTGGGCCCAAATGGCTGCTTCCTGCCTGTTCCCAGGATACAAATAATCAAGCAACGCCAGGTTTGGGTGTACTGAAATGTTCATGATTATTTTTGGTAATTGCATTTCAGCGTCATGAAATGAACTGCAATAATAACTACACAAATACCTGATTGCTTGATTATTGAATAAAGAATTGTAATGTTTTCCATTATCAAGTTATAAAACAGCTTCTGACATTGGACCATTATCCTGGACACATCACACACAGGCCAGTTGTGAAAAGGAAACTATGTCACAATAGAGCAATGTATTCCAAAAAGAGTTAAATTCTATGATGATATTATTGCTTCACAAAATTCCGATGTCCATACTGCAGTTTATTAATCAGCAAATCGTTGCATCACTAATACAAATTCTTACACAATTAAAAAACAAACTAACAAACTAAAAAAGAGGAACAATGTTTTACCCTCACAATCCTCTATTTTTCCAGAAAACAGTAACGCATCAACATCCAGCCTTAATTTACGCATAACTGGCTCCTGAGCTGTAATTAGGAGCTGCTCATTAGCATTTGCCCTTGAGCCACAGAAAATGCTAGAAGAGGACCTCCAAGGTCTCGGCTGCTCAGCCAACAGCGCGAGTGAGAGTAAGAGTAGACTATTAGACACATGTTCAGAACCTCAGTTATTATGATGCAGTTTGCACAGTGCACAGAGCAGAGATGGAAACAGCTAGTTAGCTATTCAGCTGTGAAATCCCCACATAGACCGAGAGCGGATGAGCTTCTGGGATCATTTTGACAGGAATCAGTTGGGCTTTATTAAGTAAATCTCTCTCTCTCTCTCTCTGCCGCCTGTATCCATCTGCTTTCTACTTGTTCTACCTTTTTTTCTGCCCTCCTTTCAGAGCTGTTTTGGGATTTTATGGTGCAGAGGACAAAGTGTTCCAGACACATGCATCGCTCTCGCTCGCTCCCCCTGTAACACACACACATACACACCTAAATGCGTACTGTAATATATGTATACACAGCTGTTCCTTTGTTGAAGGTGACCTCTGTGTTTAGCAATTAGGATTAGAAATAATCTACGGATTGTAGCTATTGTACTCTGATGCCACCTTCTCCTCCACATCACTCTCTCGCTGTATCTGATTTTCTCCTCTTTTCTGGCTCTCTGCTTCTCTGCAGGCGGTCCTCCCTGGTTACTGATCTGAAGCTCCTGGTCCTCCTCACGGAGCACCATGACCCAGGAGGGGCAGGCTCTGCCCTCTCCCACCCCGCCAGAGAGCCCGGTGGAGCCCAGCGCAGCCGCTGCCTCCACTGCCGAAACCCACAACCGGGCAGAGCAGGACAAGCCGGGGGCCGGGGCGAAGGACGAGATCGAGGAGGGGAAACAGCAAACGGAGATCAGAGAGGGCGAGGAGGAGGCACAGGGGGATGTAGAGGGGAGGGCGCAAATAAACGATGAAGGAGGTGAGAGCGAGTTGAAAGAGAAGGTAGAAAGCAGCACCGATGAGGATCAGCAGACAGGCAGTTGGAGGCAGGGAGACGGGGAAGAGGAGGTATGCAGAAGTGCAGAAGTAAGCTCAACAGGGGAGGAGGAAACACACACAGCGGAGGACATGAAAGAAGAAGAGGAGGTGAAAGAGAATGAAAAGATGCATCTTTGCACGGAGGAAGAGGCGCCTCATCCGCAACAAGCTGGGCGGTTAGTTCGCAGATTCATCGCTCTGACAGGATGTAATGTTGCTGTTCGTGACAACATCTTGTGACTACACCTTTTTACCTTTAGGCAATAAAGTATGACATGAAAGGTGATGGCTCCATTACCCCTTAGATCCCCCAACAGGCCAACTTTCACTTCATCTTGTTTATTGGGTGAATATTACACAAAAAGTATCTGTTTTGGGAGAGCATCCAGCACATACGCTGTTTTTTTCCCCAGATTGTTTGCCCAGTGCGGTTGTTTGGCACATAATTAGCTTAATGCATTTTACAAAATGAATAGGAAAAAAAGCCTCAACTAAATGAGCTGAAAGGAAAACAAGCAGAGAGTAAAAATTGTCTTTTATTTATTTATTTTTTTTGGGGAAGTGGACCCAGTGGAGCTAGTTTTTTTAAGTGTCTCCCAAAACCAGATGAAGGTGGATATGAAACAGTAGATGTGAAATTACCTGATAGATCATTGGATTGCATCATATTCCGCCATCTTACCTGGGTGTTGTTTACAGTTTACACCCATAGACAAACTATGTTTGTCGGCTGTGCTGCTCAGTTGTTTTATTAAAGAACCAAATTACCGGGGTCACTAGAGTAGGTGAGATACTCTTGTATTTATTTTTTGTTCATTCTAAACAGGCACATTTATCTTATGCCATTATGTTGTATGCATAAACTGGACCCAGGTAAGATAAGTAGAATATAACTCCATCCCAAACTATCTATCTATCTATTGTTCTATGTCATTGGAGGTCGGTAGAGTTGAAAAGTACAAAATGTGTCTGGTATCAACATATGAATCTCTATTTGTTATTTTTTATTTTTGAGTAAATTCAGCAAACACAGAGCATTATACTAGATGTATGTAGTATTGTACATTCTCTTAAATAAAATGAATGAAACAGTGGAGGATTGAAACATGACGGTGTTGTGCTTCCAGATATTCACAAAGTAGCAAATTAGACAGTTTCTTGTTTCATCTTCGGCTGTATGTGTCTACTGCTGTATGTTTTTTCACACTTTTCCTGTCCTTTCCTGTCTTTTCTCCATGTTGATATAGACTGGCGAATGGTATAGGTGGAAATGAAGACGATGATGAAGCCGGTGAGGAGGATGAGGGAGGGGACGAGGGGGCCACGCAAACGCACTTGGACACTTTCAGCTCTAACTTCGAGACTACTGTAGAAGAGGCGGACACAGAGGTGGAGGAAGAGGAGGACGAGGGTGTCCAGAGAGAAGGCGACGGAAGAGAAAACCAGGACAGTTTCAGCTCGGCGTTCGAGCAGATCGTCGAGCAGGTTGACGCGCAGGAGGACGAAGATGAGGAGGAGGACAGGGAGCTGGAGGAGGGGGAGAAGGGCAGGGTGGACAACAAAGACGGCTTCAGCTCCACGTTCGAGCGCATCGTGGAGTCGGCCCTGCTGAGGGGCGGCACCTGCTACAGCAGTCTGGACTCTCTGGATGTGCTGTCGCTCACGGACGAGACCGACAGCTGCGTCAGCTTCGAGGCGCCACTGACGCCGCTCATCCAACAGAGGGCGCTGTTACAGGGCCCTGAGCCTCTGGAGCTGGAACTGGCGACTGTTGAGGAGCAAGAAGGGGCTGAGGCTGGACCGGACGCCCCGGGCGGGGACCTGGAGCATGGAGCCGGGGCTGTGGCCGGTGTAGGAGGGAGCCCGCTGAGGACCACCATCCCAGGGAGCAGGTCGGAGTTTGTGCTGAGCCAGCCTGGACGCTGGGCCATCCCTAATGGATACCACAGAGACTCCCAGGGAGCCACGGAGGCTTGTGGAGCCATGCTCAACTCTGTCAGGTGAGGAGGAGGCCTGGTTTTGATTTTTGAATCCATTATGTCTGGTCTGTCATTCATTATTTCCTGATCTGATCTCTTAGCGGGAGAACCTTTTTTAATAGTATTCTAAAAATCAATACAGGGTGTCTTTATCTTTTAGTATACCTGTGAACATTTTGCAGCTGGAACCTGTTGAGATCAAAACTACATAAATTGTCCTAGGACACATTATGAGTTTGGTCTGAATAAACAGTAGGGTAATAGAAGCGTAACTTCCATCCATCCATTTTCTATCCCGCTTATTCCCTTTCGGGGTCGCAGGGGTCTGCTGGAGCCTATCCCAGCGCATTTTATGGCGAGAGGCAGGGGGATACACCCCAGATGGTCGCCAGCCAATCGTGGGGCACACACACCATTCACACACCATTCACACACACACTCACACCTATGGGCAATTTAGATTTGCCAATTAACCTGAGCATGTTTTTGGACTGTGGGAGGAAGCCGGAGTACCCGGTGAAAACCCACGCAGACACGGGGAGAACATGCAAACTCCACACAGAAAGGTCCCAGACCCAGGCCCCAAGGCGGGTCTTGAACCTGCGACCTTCTTGCTGTGAGGCAACAGTGCTACCCACTGCTCCACCGTGTCGCCCAGAAGCGTAACTTATCTTCTGTTATTATGTTTCATATACAAACAGATGACATGAATCATAGTGAATCATGTTTTATTATTAGTGACCTATTTTATCAAGACAGTATGAAAGGGCATTCTTTTAAATACTTCAAACTGAATAGAACCATTATAAAATGCTATAAAAGCTCAGCCCAGCAATTGTGTGGATAGCATGCTGTGATCTTGGAGTGTAATGAATATACAGTGACCTTGACTTTACCAGCAGGTGGCGTGAGCCTGGTGAAGTGCAGCTGTGAGCCCTTGAGAGGGTGCAGGGTAGATGGTTAGGGTTGAAGATGGAGAGACTGGTTTGTGTAAAGGAGATATTTAATTCTTACACGCACACTGAGATGACAAATACTTTGCCAGTCTAACCAACCAATCAACCATCCAGCTAATGAACCGACCAATATAAAGCACATCGAAATTTGTCTTCCTTCAAATCTCTGAAAAAGACGAGAAGAGGAATTATTTTACAATGCTGGATAAATTTGTGCACTTCAGCATGAACGCTTTATTCACAAAATAGAATTAAACAGCAAAAGCAAAGTTGAAATAGTAGAAGAGCTTTTTCCATTTTATAGAGTTGGTTGGACTGTTTCAGCAGATTTTGTTGCCTTTGAAATTAAAAACCCTGTCACCGTTGGTAGTAACTGAGAGCGTGTCAAAGCAGACCTGAAACTCGTGGCTGGATGCATGCATGATAGTATACAGACTTTGTAGGAACGGTGTCGTGGTCTCATATGGGAGATTAACGCTTTAATTATATGCACCAGTATGGAAATAAGGTACAAGGTGATTGTCAGTGTAATTAATCACTGAGGTGAGCTGAACAGCAGCTCAAAAGAAGCCGTCTGATATTTACGACATGCTGTGATTGCTGAGATTTTACACATTATTACTAACTCATCCACTCAGGCCAATAGAGCCTAAGGAACTGTGGGCAACAGTTGACACCACTTCCTTACTTTTAATTACCTTAATAGCATGTAAGAGGGTTGAGGGGGACCGAGGAGAGCCACTGAAGGGGGAGGTGGTAACAGGAACCATATGGGAAAACCATGTAACCTGAACTAATGGCTATAGGCATGTCTGGGTCGCCAGTATACAATCCCTGTGGCTTGTTCTCCAGCACCGACCCCCTTCCACAGTCTCTACAGTTACAAACCAACTGGAATGTCAAATACACGCACAGACCTCCGAAATGATCGACTCAGCTAACGGCTGGGATTTGTTCTCAGACTGTCCGGGTGCTTCCACATCTCAGTATGAGTTATAGGATGAACTACAGATTTTGGATCTCTCTCTCTCTCTCCCTCTTTCCCTCTCTCTCTCTTGCTCATTCTCTCTCCCTCCCCTCCAACTACAGATGTTGTCCTTTAAGCACGGACTTGCTTCCTGACCACCAGCGCCAAGCTGAATGAGCTATTGTTTATGCCATGACATCATCGTCTTCAGCTTTCCTCTACCCAGCAGGGTCTTAGTGTGTGTGTGTGTGTGTGTGTGTGTGTGTGTGTGTGTGTGTGTGTAAGTGAGCGATTATTGCTCTTCTATGCTAGCCAGCTTGCCAGGCTTTTGAGCACTTAAATCTAGAGTGGATACATCTGCTAGTGGGTTTTAAAGGGATAGTTTACTTTTTAAAGGCACTCACAGTATCTAATTTGTCATCTTGAGTTCCTTGATGTCCATTCAACTTTAGCTTTTGAGGTAAATTAAAGGGAGATGTGTTGCAAGCCTTACAGTAGCAATTCTAATGCAAGTCAATGGAGGTAAAAGCAGTTATCGCTGCACAGCCATAACTTTGTTTCGCTCTAACATTCTCTTATCATCCTCTTAAGGGAGTATGCATCATTTTAAAGAGACATGCTATTCAGCCCACAGCCCAATTCATTTTAAAGGAGCTTGTAGTAGAATGACTAAAATGGTATTTGTATATTCTATAACCACGCTTGATAAAGATCATTGTTATAAACAATGCTGTGTTAGATTGTTTTTACTGTGAGCTATCAGTACAGTGTGCAGATATTTCATCTGATGGTTGCCAAAAACTTCTGTTCGTGAAACAACTTAGCACTGGTGTGTTTGATTGACTGCATTTGTAAAGTAACTGTGGGTCAAAGCAAATACTCATTATTACCTACCTACTGTTTTTTTTTTACATTCTGATAGACATACGTTAGCCTGTTTATTTGACTGTTTTTTTCCCTCATTCACTCTGTCATTCCAACTCTTTGTCTGCCCCAGCTCCTGTCTGTGTTCATTTCTCCACTTCATCCATCTTATCTCACTTTATCTCACCTCCCATTGATCCCCTGCGATGCTCCTCGTTTTTTCTTTGCATCACCTCCTCTTCTATTACCCCTACAGTGATGTCTCGCTGCCGCTTCTTATCTTTCTTCCCTCTCTTCTCCCCCGCCTCCATTCTCCCCGGCGGGAAGCCACAGAATTGGCACAGTTCTGCATTTTGGCACCTCGGGGCGCCATGGACAACTAGTCTTTGTCACTGCAGGACAGAGCAGCTGCAAAGCAGCGGATAAACATGGCGGTTAGTCATCAGTCAGTCAATGTAGCGGACACTTTGTTGTTTTATGGGTCAGTCAGTCAGTTCTGCTGTCATGCAGAATTCAAAAATTATTTTTATTTAACTTTTTATTTCGCTTGTTGGTTTTGGTTGGCTGTTACCTTGGACAGCCATTTCTTACAGATAATTGACACCTTCTTTGGACTCTGGCAGATTACCTGCAAAGCAGCGTATGCGACTGGCAGTGGTATGTCTTTTCAGGAAATTATTGGAAAGAGGTGTCAAACAGTTGGTTCACCATATGTGTCTAAAAATACTGCAGAAACTTAGTGTTAATGAGTCATAAACCAGTTCCTTACTATAATGTTATTTTAAAATGTATTACAGTTTGCCATATAAACAGTCTGCATGCAATGCATTAATGAAAAGAAACACCTTTGACTTATAATGATTTACATTGATTCATAATTGTGAAATTAATTCAGATGGCTTCAGTACTAAATTTTGTCCAAAATTCAGCTTCAACTCTCAGATCCGTCAGCTTTGAGAGCTCCCAGAGTGGAGAGGAGAAACTAATCTTACCTCAGCCAAACTTTCCCTGTAGAGCCTCCTCCTGCTACTCCCGATTATTTTTCTTTCAGTAGATGAAGGAAGTTAAGTAGACAGCTGGCTACTGGCTACAGGGATACACAAAACACCAGCTAATATTACAGATGTTGTAGACAGGCCATCCAACACATGGAAATAAGATGTGAAGGGTACTTAGAAACAGCCAGTGATGCTGCAGTGCCAGTGACTTAGTCAGCAAAGTGGCTTGTTAGTTTTCAGCACATCATGCAGTTTATTTCCCAGTTAGTTGGCAGTGTGTATTTTAGATTAGGCCGTCAATCACGTTGTCACATGATTAGTTAAGTCAGTCAGTGTGTTAATTTACATGAGTTCCGGCCCTCTGTGCCCTCTGGGAATCATCACTGAGGTTGAAGCTTAACCTTAATCCATAGAGGCCACTAAAACCGCCACAAAATCACACCCTGTCAGTCTGTCTGTTTGTCTGTCTGTATAGCAGCTTACTACTGTACGCAGCCAGCTGGATTTACATGATGGAGTCACCCAGTTAAATGCTTATACGATAATGTGACATGTTGTGTAATATCCATCCAAGCACACAAACAAGCACAGACACATACAGACACACACACTCCGTGAAATTCTTTACATAAAAGAGACACGTGGTCATGCATACACCATTAGACTATAAACCATTATGCATAGAAACGCATCAAGGCACAAACCAATATACACAATATACAAGTATAGCATCGGAGGTATGTATGTATGTTTCATGCACGTGTTTAGCTCATCGTGTACATGCATGTAACTATCCCCTTTTTTTGCACATTTGCATGCATGCGTGTGCTTCTCTGTGTGCAGCCGTGGCGGAGGGAACATGCTGTGAGTTCCTCCCCCGAGCTTGCGAGCCTACCACAACTAAGCCCAAGCAGAGCAGATAAAAGCCCGGCGCGGTTGTTTCCATATCAGAGAAACAGCTTTGCCTTGTGGACTAATCTCTTTCATATACACTGTTGAGTGCAGAAACCCCACACACAAAAGGGACACCGGCCAGCAGCATGCATGCGTAAACAAAAATGTGCACAATGGCAGCACATCCCAGCGTGCACTCAGTGACACGGATATGGGAGCTCCTCGTATCTGTCCTTCACACTCTCAATCTACCTCTCCCTCTTGCTCTGTTTCTCACTTACACAAACATTAATCTTTCAGGGCGTCACTTTTGGGATAAAACCCTAAACGTGGTTGTATGGCACTGCTGAAACATGCCACAGATTATCCCTTCACGCACACATAGAATTTCTCTTTTTTCGCGCTCTCACCACACTAACTGAATCGTTCCAGCACCGACAGATTTATCCATATTTATAGCCCGACTCTATGTTTTATGACACATCCCACAGTCTTACTGTACCAGTGGCTGCTTTTGGCTGAACAAGAATTTCCTAGCACAGGCTTCTCTGAAGCGTCAACACTTCCTATATGTGTTGAGTGGAAACCAGACTAACAACTGTTGAGGGCTGCCTTTTTTTCGGCATATTTTCTGTTCTGTGGTTCGAATCTGTAGCTAGTTTTAAGGCAGAAGTTTTCTCTTGTTGTCAAATAAATTTCAGCATTCTACCAAACACAAACCCACACCTGACCACAATTAGTCTCACCCAGCCGAAAGAGGTCACCATTGTCCATTGTTCGTCATTAAGTAAGTGTCTTGCCTGCGTTTGTGTGTGTGTTTTTACAAGAGAGAGAAACAAACCATTTTACAATATTGTTACTAGTGCTGTGAAGTAACAGATTGCATTAATTTAGATTATTGTTATCTGGTTAAAAGTAGTATTCCTTAGTAAAACAGTATTCACCTCTATGGCTGAATTCCATTAAGATGCTGAGGTACAGGTCCTAATATTGTCCTTTATTATTGTCCTATTGTGCAGGTACACAACTTAAAATCAGATTGTCAGTGAAAGCTCAGAGAATCATTAGATGAACATAGAAAACAAGCTTCTGGTGTCAAACTGCACGAACATCATATTGCATAGTGAAGGTCAGACATCTGAATCAGATTCTGAACCTTTTGTTACCTAAGGCCCACTTTGATTGTTACAACAGTGAGGTTCCCTTTAGATTTGGAGTGACCCAATAACCTAATTATAAGATCTAATATTATCGATGACCTAATAATAGACTCCTGTGTCATGTGTAATAAACTCCTGTGTCATGTGAGACACTACTGAGGAATCTGCAGAACTCTATAAGTTAGGATGGAACAGTGAAAGAATAAAGTGACACCTGTCCACAACACATCCATCCACTGCAGACACTTCACCATCACTCACTGTCCTTACAGAACCACGCTCTCTCTTTCTCTCTCCCTATTTTAGGAGAATGCACCTGATCTAAACATCGTATAATAAATACACATTGCATTGAGCAAGTGAAGACAGTGTGAGGGCTTCCCTTCTCCTCAGTATGTGGTTGTTCCACCAAAGCACCTGTCACAGATACTATGCAGCAGTATCCGATGATCTCATATCTTTTTGTTGAAAAACAAATCAAAGAGGACAACAAGACCTGATTTTACTTTTCACGTTTTCAAAGGAAGAAGACTGCCCCCCGTCCTAAACTGTATACCCATGCCTCATTAGGAATTACTACCCCTGTGACCTTTTCCAGTACAGTAAAATCACCAGTGTTAATAACACTTAACACTTAAAGAGTTTAAAAACACTAGTAATGTTAACATTAACTCTTCAAGTGTTATCTTAACACTTGTGATTTTACTGTGTAGGTTATACAGTTCTACTGATTAAGTACTAAAGAGGGACGTTTGTTTTTCCAGATCACATTAGTGTTAGATGATGGCTGACAGTGTTTGGAGCACTGTGATTTTCATCGCTGTGTTTTGCTGTGATTCCTGGTTGCTAGTTTCTCTCTTTTTCTCTAAATGCGAAGTTAATGACATAATCACATTTTAACCTTTTACATTATGGATATATGTAAATATTGATTATGATATTGATTAACTGTCATGTTTGGCATTTATATGCTGAGCTTTTCGGTGTCTAAGACTCACCCAGATAAATCGTGAATGTACAACCTGCTCATCTGTTTTTTGACTCACACTTTGGCATTATGGCAGTATGTGCTGTTTATGGGAAGGACTCTTCTAATAAGCTGTGTGTGTTACTGAGGGGTATTTTTCTCCTGCTGAAAACTGCCGTGACAAGATCACATCTGCACTGCAATGGGTTTAGAAAAAACTGATGTCTGTGAACAATCCAATGGTGTGTAAATAACAAAGGTTACCCATGAGTCATGGCTGTAAAAAAAGAAAAAAAAGTATTTTCGACCTGCAGACTGATTTTTGTGTCTAATAGTCATCTGCTAACCTCGGTGTAAACCAGGTAATGGTGGCTCTTTTCATGCTGGTCAGTACAAGTACCAGTCAAACATCCACCAGGGATTTTGTCTATATTCCTATTTTCCATCCCATTACCCAAATGTTGCACTTTTGACCTTACGGATGCCCGTCTGTTGTCTGCTTCTTCTATTGTTCTTCTTCCCCACCAAATTAGAAAGAGGAAGGAGGGATTCGGATAGTGAGGACAGCATGCAGGGATGTGTCAGTGTCTCATAAAAACCTGCATGCTCACAGCTCACCATACATTATTTACAGTAAACAAATACTAGTCTGGTGGTCATACTACTTAGAAAGGTACATTTTCATTGCTCTTTAAGGAAGAAACGTCTTTCCCTATTAACTAATAATGAAACATATCTCATGTAGTGTCCTTGTTTTACATTTTTTAAGACCAAATCAGCTGTAAACTTTTTGCAAAAGAGGGTTCACCAATTATTTGGCTTTCCTGTGCCTTGCCTTGAAGGGATACACTGGGATAATATACAGAAATAACCACTGAACGGTGCTCACAGGCTGGAAATTTGGGCTTTGGGGGAACTTCAAGAGTCCAAAAATACAGGACGTCCCTTCTGATATTGAACTGATCTGCTGGCTCGGAGCCCTCCACTTTAATGCAGAGGAAGTCGTGTTGGCCGGGAAACATAGAGCCATTGTGAAGCCACCACTAGGAACAGCCAATTCATCAGGAAAAGTCTCTCCAGTCGCCGAGGCTCCGCCCCCAACATCCTCTCCTCTGTGGAGCGCTCAGACAGCCAAGAAACTTCAAGGAAAAAAAAAACAAAAAAAAAACGCCACACATTCACAGCCTGTTGCCGCCGCTGGAATAATGCGACGGGGCTAATTGATCGTCTCGCGGGCCGTAATTTAGGATATATGAGCCGACTTCCGCTTCTAGGGTCAATGAGGAATTGGCTCGAGGTGGAATAACAGACCGGGCCGATGCGGATCGCGGCGACCAGCGGATGATGAGGCGGTCGGACGGGTCGTGCGCCTTTAACCGCTGAATTCCCGAGCTCCCAGCGACGATGTGGAAGGAGGAATACGATGTTCACTTCGACTTTCTGCTGCATCTTCTGTAAGTTCACGGGTCCCCCCCCCCCACAGACCCGCGCGGCGTGGACGCCTTCACGCGAGAAACGGGGTGGGAGCGTTAACATTATGCTGCGTGGCAAAATGGAAATAGTGAGGCGGCTGGACTGTGTCTTTCACTGAGGAGAAATCACGGTGCCGCTCATATCATAGCCCCACGGGGGCCAGTTTAACCCGTGGTTTTGCTGTTTTATCGTGTTCCTATGGAGATCACCGCGACTGTCAGCCCATATAACGAGGTTATAGAGAATCAACTAACATTTAATAATAATTCAAATAGAATAATAAAAAGAGACAGCCAGTGCTGTCACTTTAACATAACAATAATACTTAGCTAAATGTACTTAAAGCATCAAAAGTAATAATACTTATTATACAGACTACTTTACTAAATACCTGTGAGGGCATTCTAAATGTCTTACTTTATGAATATATAAAACATTGAGATATTTTATGTAGATTAGTAGTAATAGTAGTCCATCAAATTATTTGGCACGTTACGCACAAAGTGCTTAGCCATTTTATAAAAGGCAAAGAATAGAATAAAGATAATAGAATAATAAAGTATTTTTATGTCAAATTTTCATTTGAAAAGTAATTACAGCTGTCAGATAAAGTTGTGTAGAGTGTACAATTACGTTAGTTAAGTACAACTACCTCAAAACTCATAGTGCTTGAGTAATTGTAGTAAGTTACTTTCCACCGCCAGTTGTTTTTTATTTGTCTGACAAGATACTAAGATATAAAATGAGGATTTTAAGTAAACTTCAATTCCTCCAGACTTACTTTCATGATTTCCTTGTACTTTGAAACGTGAACTCTGATTTCTTTCAAAATCAATAGCTTGAGTCATCACGGCCTCACAGCTGAGGACCCGCCACGGTAAAAAAATACCTAAAAACAACAAAAGGTGTAGTAATCTGCTAAATGGATGTAAATCAGTGTTGGTTTTCATGGGTATTTTAGAGTAATTACTTCATTGCAACAGTGTTTTTTTTTGCACAGAGATCTACAAGTCCCAGCAGATAAAACACCAACACCGTTTTTTCCCTCTGTGTGTTCTTCCTGTTTGCCCCTCTTTCATTTTAATGTTTGGTTAGCTGAAACCATACATGAAAATGAAAGAAAATTTAGAGTATTTCATAATCCTATAATTGTTGATTACCTTCATAGAGGATACCACTAATACCCTTCCCTGCCCACACACACACCCCCACCCACACACACACACACACACACACACACACACACACACACACACACACACACACACACACACACACACACACAAATACACACACCTTGCCTGCAAACACACCTTGTAGGTGCAGGTACTGTGGTACACAACCAAAAAGATTAAGATATGAGTCACTAGCATGCACCATCATGCTCTTTATTTCTCACACACAAACAAATACACACACACACACACACACACACACACACAGACACACACACACATATGCAGAGTAGCAGTCACAGTAGCTGAATTTGTTAGGTCTGGGCCCTGAGGATACAGAATTGCGCCTTTTTAGACAAATAGGTTTACTGTTTGCGTCTTGGCCCGGAGTGGTGCCAAATATCTTGGCACAAAGGGCCAGCAATGGATCTCTGCTTCTTTGTATTGTCTCTCTCACTCCTATTCTGTGTTTTGCGTGTATTGGTTCTATTAAAATTTTTTTTTTAAATCTTACGGCAAAACCTCAGGGCCGGGTGTCATTCCAGCAGCATGACTGATATGAGCTGTGAATGATTTATGAGCTCTCTCTGAGTATGGTCAAATATTATGATCAGACAAGCAAAAGCAATTCCACTGAAAACACCCGGCTAAATATTGTATTGATCCATGACAGTCCCATTTCATTGTATGTGAATCTATTTGTATGTATTGGGTGTGGGTGGGGTGGGGGTCAAGTATTTAATATGCATATACAGTAGATACATCCATTTTTCAATATGTAAGCACATTGTCGACTTGGGCCTTGAGGGAGATCTGGAGGTGTTCCCACGATTCTCTGGGATGACCCAGTGAACAGGGTCCGATCGGAGCTATTTTCCTCACTAAACGTGTCCAGAACAACTCCAATATGACCCGTACAGGAAGCGTCTCCATCAGGTCCCCAAACCACCTCAATCGGATCCCAAAAAAAAACTGCCCTCGGTTGATTTCAATCCTCCCGGATATACAGGCGACCCACCCCGTCCCTAAGGGCGAGTGCGGACACCCTGCGAAACTAAACGAATTTCAACCGATAACATCTGCTGTCTAATTCTGGGCGGTGATTCTCTACCACAATTAGGCGGGAGAGTTTGCTCGCCTCACCTCGTAGTGGCGGATGGGTTGATGCGTCCTTATTAGTTTAGTATAGTGTAGTATGTCTGCTATGCGAGACTAATGTAACCTTGTGACCCTGGGAGCTGTGTTGTTGACGCCATTAGCTCCTCGTCGAGCCTCCTAAAGGACGTAATGAATCAGTCAGGACAGGAGAGCGTAACCTTCCCTGGAGCTGGAGCCAGTGTCAGCCACTGCAGCATGTGTGAGCAGGGGTGCGACCCCTGGGTGTGGAAACCGTTTGTTGTTCCTCTGTTTATCTGTACTTTCATCTGTCCTTGCATCAGATCGGCACTTGATGATTTCAGCCTGTGTCCCGCAGCGAAGCTGTGATAGGCCGTCTCTCCTACGACTTCTTCTTGTTACCCCAGCACAGGATACTTGGCTTCCGCTGTATCCATGGTAACCACTAAATCCCTTACGACAACAGTGCATAATGTATTGAATTTGTGAGGGTAATGCAATTGGGCTGATGCTATTTAGCCTGATGGAGGTGAATGTGCTCTTTCTCTGGAGAAATGGCACAGCATGGAGACAGTGTGGTGTTTTGTGTTGATTTGCTAATAAATACTTAAAAATGTGCAGTTCATATTACTTAATGTTGTGCTATTTTGCGTGTGTGTGAGATTTATGTCTAGCAGTTGGGTGCAATGAATGTGTCTTGTGATACTGTGAATAAGATGTGCAGGACATTCTTTCATTAGAAATGTCAATAAAGTTTTAAAAAGAGGCATAACAAATCCAATCTGAAACGAATCATCAGGACTGTCGTGGTCTCATTTGTTAAGTCTTTCACATATTTTTTTCTTCCTGAGTTTGACCTGGGGTTTAAGCAGTTGAGTATTCCGTTATTGATTCTGCAAACATTATTCTTACTCAATAACATTACAAGTGGCTTGACATTCTTTCCGCCGGTGTTAAAAGGGCCCTGTAAATAACTAAAGATGGCAGTGAAAAATTAAATCTAGTGGAGAGGAAAAGATTCTGATTGAAAAGTTAGTTTTATAACGATCACTATCATTTATATTGCAGTGTATTTGAACAAGGTGCTTCACTTTGGAGTGCCGTGTTTCAGGAACATCTGTCATTCATGCAGCCTATGAAATTCAGTGCTGAGCAACTAAGCTTGTGCGTGTTCTTTCTTGTGTATCAACAGAATTTATTTAGTCTTAACTACTCCTGCAGGGCTTGCTGAATGCATTCGGTACTCAGAAGAAATGCCCTGCGTCATAGTCACACAGTTACACCCATTCACAGCTGGGATAGACAGCGCAATAATAGACAATGAGCATGAGATGGACAGTTTGCTAGTTGAGCTGGAAGTTGAGTGTTATTGATGGGACTTGTTGAGGCCAGAGTCAGCGTTATTCACTACTGCTTCGGGATCTTTAAAACTAATTAAACTATTCTAACTTATAGACTTCACTTGCCTAAAAATGGAAGGGGTAAAAAAATAAAACAGAGGTATTATTCCAGTACTTTCGTTCATCTTGATGATCTTAGATGCATAGAGCTATACATTAAAAGTTGTGGCAGGTGAAATCTTCTTCAGCTCTTTAATCAGCCTCCAGAGCCACTGCAATAAAGTAGGACATTCACTACATTCTTAAAAGACTGGGAAACTGGGTCAACATCATAACAAATCATTTAGACATCATTTGACGTTTGTTTGTGTGAATGTGAGCATGTGTTTATGTAATTGAGTTTTATACTCGGCGGCTCAGTTTTTCCCCCATCTTGTTTTAAGTGAGTAGGCGGGCGGCGACAGACATGTGTTCCATTCATTAACCTGGGCACCTGCCTGCGTGCGTCTGTCTGTTTTTTGTTCTCTTCCCCCAGCGATGCCAACCTCACAGACGTGCTGTCTGACTCGGAGGAGTGTGATTTGGGCAGTCTGGAGCGCTTGGAGCGCGGCAGCACCGACACCCTGGCCAATGGCTGTCGAGCCGACTGTGAGGCCGCCAAGAGGCTGGCCAAGCGTCTCTATCACCTCGAGGGCTTCAAGCGCTGTGATGTGGCCAGACACCTGGGCAAGAAGTGAGAACACACACACACACACATGCACAGTAACACATCCTGACTGATGGACTGATAAATCACCAGAAACTGGGGAGGCAGCATGTTTACATAGCTACGTGCCCTGTATTTTATTATACATGACATGATGACATAATAATTATACATTATCACATGATGTGCACACTGCTGCACGTTATTCTTCACATCAGCTCGAGGTTACTCCAAGCTACACTCAAATATTAACAGAAAGCTATTGGAGGGAGGGTTCTCCAATACAGTGGCACGAAGACAACGTTTATATAAGACATTCATTCCTCTTCAGTGCCACGTTGATGTGCTGATGCTCCCATCTCTGTCTCCCTGCAGTAACGAATTCAGCCAGCTGGTGGCATCAGAGTACCTGAGTTTCTTTGATTTCTCCGGCCTGTCGCTGGATCGAGCCCTGAGGTAAATGCAAAGTCAGCACCGGGAGGCGATGCTCATGTGCATCTGCGCGTGCATACATTCCTCACGCTTTCTTTCTCCATAAGACATTGGATTTGCGCTAATCAAGCTGTCGTGTTGAGTGCAGCGTGGTGAGGCTGACAGCCGCCGAGCGCGTCACTGCCTTGTACCTGACATGTTGTTGTTTCAAACTGCTGCCTACAGCCTCCAGTCCTCCGCTAAGAGGGCCTCATGTGCACACAAGACTGGTCCGTAATATGAATAATGTTGATAAAAAGGGAACGTGTAACTTGCAGTTCACAGTGTCTGGAAGAAACAGACTGTTTCAGCATAATGTGCACATCTTTATTTAAAGTTACAATAAAGTTACAGTGGGATTTATGTGAACCTTGATAATTTTAAGGTATGGTTTCAAAATAAAATCAATTTATCAGTAGTTAAAAAATGCGCCCACTTCTGCAAGTCTGGCCTGAACTATACTAGTATATGCAGGAACACATGCCAAGGTTAAAAAATAAATTAATAAATAATAAGCTTGTCTATGATTCACAGAGTCAAATGTTTCATATTTCCATCAAAGCTGTCAGCTGCATTCCCACACAAATTCTATTAACTGCCAGGAGTGATTTAATCATATTTTTTCAGAGACGTGTCTCTAGGAATCATTTGACCTCCTCCCGTTGACCTTGCGGTGTCATTTATCGGTGACAGGAACTTCTTAAAAGCGTTCCCACTCATGGGGGAGACTCAAGAGAGGGAGAGGATCCTCGTGCATTTCTCCAGACGCTTCTGCCACTGCAACCCGCGAACGCCCACCTCTGAAGGTCAGAGCCATGAAGATGATGATGATGCTGAACACGATGGTAATGAGGAACTGAAATGTACAGAAAACACACGCACAATGCAGTATCTGAACATGTTTGGCCATGCTAAATACAGCCTATTTAAGTATTGCGTAAACCTTAAAATCTGATGTCATAAGTGTAAATACAGAAAAATGTCAGGTTACAGCAGCAGGTTATTTTTTTTAGCATGTAGGCATCAGTTTTTCTTTTTTGAACAATGAGGGAATGTGCATGCACGTGTGTGGAGGAGGGCTGTGACACTTCATTGACCTCAACCTGGTGTATTGTCCCATTGCAGATGGAGCCCACACATTAACCTGCGCCCTCATGCTGCTCAACACGGATCTACACGGACATGTATGTACTCTCTGTCACACGGGTCTGCTGGAGCCCTCTAATCCTATTGCAGACATGGGAAAACAAACCATGAACACAGGCATTTGTCAGCAATGGCACGTCTCCATTATTTACAATCGGCAGTATTTCCTATCTTTTCCTAGTCTCTCTCTGTCTACCATTCTCTCTGTCTCTCACTCTCTCTCTCTCTCTCTCTCTCTCTCCTCTCCCCGGCCTACTTTCTGACCTGTTTCTCTCTCTCGCCTCTCCTCGAATAGTCTCATCTGTTCAGTTTTAAACTGGAGCACTGTAGTCTGGGTCACATAACACCAACAGTATCCGAGGTTGTGTGCTTTTTTTTCCCCCCTTTCCTCAACTCAACCCGAATCCCTGCTAAAAAACACTCATAGTGAATATCCCTCCTCTGACTAATAATCTTTCTCTCTTTTCAATTCCCTTTCCTCCCATGCAAAATCCTTCCCCCTGTTAACCACATCTGGTCCCCCGGTCTCTCTCCCTGCCCATGCAGGTGGTAAGTGTACTTCTAGTACTAACATGAGCTCCCTGTCAACATCTGCTTCTTCCTTTGTCAGCTGAGGACAACATTGGGGTCAAAAAGTCACTTTAGATTCCTTATAAAAAATAACGTAGTTTTTATTCAGTATCACACAGTTTGGCTGCTGGAATATTGTTTACTAAATAATGGCCTGATTATTCTGGGCAGCATTTATTCTATTTCACTGGTTTTGGCAGTGATAAATATCTACTTATCTAAATCATAGCGCAAATGGAAAAAAGTGAATATCAGATTTATTTTAGGGTTGGCTATACAATTCCTTCTTTTAAGAAGTTTAACTTAATAACCTTGCATGGCAGTGTACGGTCATTTATAAACTAGTGAATTACACCACATTACCTTTTATTTGTGATGAGGAAACTTGATTGTGTAATCTACAATCTGTAAGATGATGCTTGTATAAAGTTGTCCTAGCTCTACAATTCTGCAGCATTACATTGCCACCCAGTGGCCGGTGGACACAACTTACCCAGGTTGGAGCAAATAAAAAGGGTCACAAAATCAATTTTTTTTTTTAACAATTCAGCTTGTATTGATACTGAGCGGAGCAAGATTCACAAATTTTGAATCCTTTTAAATGAATAAATGCTAAATATGTTCCAAAGGTAACATTTTCTGTTAAACTTGAGTTGAATGTGTTGTTTTTTTCTCCTGTGTGTGTTGGTTTGTTTTCGTCTCCTCAGAACATTGGGAAAAAGATGTCTTGCCAACAATTTATCAGTAACCTCGATGGACTCAACAATGGTGACGATTTCCCCAAAGACTTATTAAAGGTACAGGTCTGCTCCCGAGATCGTAAATTCAGAATGGAGTTTTGTTCTTAACATTTCAACCCTGCAGCCGACTTAAAATACCTTGAAAGCGATCTTCACATTTTTCTTTTTACTGCCTTGCCCACACAGGTCTTGTATAACTCAATCAAGAATGAGAAGCTTGAGTGGGCAGTGTGAGTACGAGTTTTGTGTTGGTCAATTGAAAAAGTATTTGTGGTATGTACATTTTTTTTGACGTAAGTGCACTTGAATACAAGCTGCTCAGGTTCATCTGAATGGATGTGTGTGTCTGTGTGTGTGTGTGCAGTGAGGAGGAGGAGCTGAGGAAAAGTCTGTCGGAGCTGGTGGAGGAGCAGTGTGAGGGCGGGAGCAAACGTGTTGCCAGGGTAACGGACGGCAGTAACCCTTTCATCGCCATCCCCATCCTCCTCAATGCCGTCACCTACAAACACGGAGTGCTGAACCGCAAAAGCCACGCCGACATGGACGGCAAACGCAGTGAGTGACGTGTGCACAAACTCTCACGTGTGTTTAGTTTGACTGAAGTTGACAGAATTCTTTATCAGCCACTGAAACCCATGAATAAACGTGTACATGTATGTGTTTCTCTCTTTTTCCCAGCACCTAGGGGGCGCCGCGGCTGGAAGAAGTTCTATGCGGTTCTGAAGGGGATGATCTTGTATCTCCAGAAGGTACCGCATCCCCCCCTCTGCTCCGTTGCCATAGTAACACACATCCACCACAGCTGTCACTGCGGTGGTGGATGCTGCTAGCTGCTCTACTCTGCGTGTGTGCGCTCGTGCGTGTGTTCACTTGGGTGTGTGTGGTGTGGTGTGGTGTGTGTGTGTGTGTGTGTGTGTGTGTGTGTGTGTGTGTGTGCACGAACAATAGTGAGATAGAGAGAGCAATAAGAGAGGAAATGATGCCTGGCCACTGTGGTGCGTATGTGTCCCCCCCTGCTGGAGGGATGCTGTACTGACCACATGTAAAGCTAAATGTTAAGTCTGAATGAAATGCATTTACTCCTATTGCTGTCATAAGTAACATTATATGATCACTTGATGATGTTATTACGGAGTTATGTTGTTTTATGTGTAATATATCAATAAATCAGAGCTGTACCTCGGGGTGAAGCTGCCCTTGAAAGTTCACCTGATTTAACTGAAATATCTTTACTTTCATGGGCTCTAAAACATATGACTTATAATTTGAATTCCTCTGTCTTCTCTCACCCAGGACGAGTACAAGCCGGACGCCGACATTTCAGAGGTGGACCTGAAGAATGCAGTGCGGATCCACCACGCTTTAGCCACTCGTGCCACCGATTACAGCAAAAGAGCCAACGTCCTGAAGCTCAAAACCTCCGACTGGAGAGTTTTTCTGCTGCAGGCCCCGTGAGTCGACGTAGTCAATTTTGTATGACACTCAGGGGGGAAAGATTACACTCAGCGTCAGTCACAACAGTGGAATTTGTCCTTTTTTTGCTTCCACATATTCTTTCAGACTAGTGGAAAAAAGCGTTCAAAAGCCACATTTAGGTGTTCAGTTTATGACACTTTGTCCATACATCTGTACTTTTTTTTTCTGGACAAATAATAGTAAAGTAAGTGTAACACTTTCTGCTACATCTTTATAAATAAAGATTGATTGATTGAAAAAACTTAATAAATGTTATATTATCCTTTGTTTGAGCAAGCAAAGGTACAAAGAAGAGTTTAAAGCTAAAATCTTAATTCAGAATCTGGTGATGTTTTCTGCAGTTTATTTTCTCATTCTATGCCAGACATTGTCACTCCCATATACTTTTATTAATCCCAAAAAGGGAACTTCACCATTTATTACCAAATTCACCCTTTTTTCATTTCTGGAATTTGTCAGCCCAACAGTCTTGAACTTGGGTCCCAAACAAGACATGTCAGCTATTAAATCAGAGCGTAAAGATGATAAACTGTTTTTATATTGAATTGAAGTATGTCTTTTTGGACTTATTGAACTTTCAACTCTCTCTCCAGGAGTGAGGAGGAGATGATGTCTTGGATCTTTCGGATAAACCTGGTCGCGGCACTGTTCTCTGCCCCGGCCTTTCCGGCTGCCATTGGCTCCATGAAGAAATTCTGTCGGCCCATTCTGCCGTCCTCATCCACCAGACTCAAGCAGGTATACACACACACACACACACACACACACACACACTTGAAAAACAATACCAATAATACCTACTTGTGGTTGAAAATCCTGCAGCTTCCACAATTCTTTCTCATTTAAAACCAATGTACAAAGTTTAAAGTTCATTACATTTTTACGTATATTGTCTGTCTGTCTGGGCTGTGATTGGTGCAGGAGGAGCAGCTGCTAAGTCATGAGAGCAAGCTGAAGCAGATGAGCCTGGAGCTGGAGGAGCACCGGAAAAATCTGCCCACATCTGACCCCAAGAGCCGCGACTGGGAGGAGTACCGCCTCAAAGAGCACTACCTCACGTACGAGGTACGATGTTTGTTATCGACAATCAGGACAGAGGGCCTCTTTGGAATTTTTTTTTTTTTTTTATTAAAAACATATGAAACTGGAAGGTGATGAGTTGGTGTTTTGCAGCCTTAAAAAACACGTTTTTAAGGGTCTTAAACAGTCAGTTCTTACATTGATGTGTGAGCGCAGGAAAAACCTGCTATGCCTTTTTTTACGCAGGGATCCCACTATAATGGTGCAAAGAAGACTCCCCGTTGTTCTGCCTTCTGCCACGGTCTATCTTTATGTGTGTGACTTTTAGACGGCATGCTGGCACTCCGGAATCAGAAACACGACCTGTGGTGCAGCAGCGTCGGCATCTGTTGTCACTAGTTGGCTAAATCAGCAGATATTTTTTTTTTTCCATTTGTAACCCCTCCACTCATCTCGTCTACCTGTGAATTACTTTTTACTCTGCTTGAAGATTGAAGATCACCTGTTAACAACATATTGGCTAATACAAGTAAACAGACATGCTGCTAGTGGACAGTAAGCAGCTATGCGGTCATATATAATAGATTGAATGGGATGTTACTACTGCTAAATGCTCTGATGGTGAAGCTCCACATTCAGGACTGGTGTTGTGTATCAGATGTGTGTATAGGGAGGGGAAAAACGAAAAGAACATTTGTAGGATCAATTGAAGACAAGTGGGTCACACACATGTCGTCAAAACATCTTTTTGCACAGACAACACATGTGTATACCAATAGGACTACCTCCTTTCACGGACTACTGGCAGAATAACTGACCTTCCATTCTGCTTTTTTACCTATTACATCAAGGGTCTCCAACACTGGTCCTGAAGAGCATTTTGTTGTCTGAACAACAATCTGTACCCGCAGCAGCTTTCCAGGACCAGGGGTGGAGACCCCTGTTTTAGTCCAAACGGCTCAGTTAATATATGTATGTTAATAAAGTTACAGTAATTAATTACACTAGTTGTCAAAAGAAGATCACATTGCCTTAACATGGTTATAGAGATATTCAAAGTTAAATCTATGGGGAATTTTACTCAACATTACAACAGCTTAGGTTAACTGGTTAGACTGGAGACCTGTGGGTATAAGTGTGTGAGTGAATAGTGTGTGTGCCCCATGGCAACTTGCCTGGGGTGTATCACTGCCTCTCTGCCGAAGTATGCTGGGATTGGCTCCAGCCGACCCCCAATATTTCAGGAATAAGGAATATTGAGGGAGGAGCCTTTTTCCAAGCTTTGCCTGAGGTCCACAGTCTAAGACTGTGAAAAATAGATTTAAACATTTTCAGGCTATTGCTCTGAGTTCTTCTTCTTTGTTTCTCGATGCCTTTAACACAACCATCTCTCCCTCTCTTTCTTCTCTTTTTTCTCTTCTCTGTGAGCAGAAGACTCGGTATGAGACATACATCAGCCTCCTGCAGGCCAAAATCCGCGCGGAGACGGACGACCTTGAGAAGATCGAGGCCAGCGTGATGGGTGGCCTTATCATGGAGGGGAGCCTGGCCGGCCGCGAGTGCCTCCTCCGCAAGACGCAGTCCTCCCCGTCCATCAGTCAGGCTCACAGCGGGTCGAACGGGAGGGCCGTCGGAAACACTGCCCCCGGACAGAGGAGCTGAGTGGTGGCGGTGAGGGGAGGAGGAGGAGGAGGACCACAACCCACAGAACAACATCCCTCGAAGCCAAACTAGCATAATCCCACAACGTGTTTCTGTTAAGTTATTTTTTTGTGCTCTGGACTATTCCTGTTGTACTCAGAGTATAAAAAAACAAAAAAAAAAAGGGCAGCAACGGGAGAAACGTGCATCTCTATCCTTTCCAGAATTTATCAACCCCAGTGGTAATTTTCTGTCCTTGAGCAATAGACGACAAAGATAAAGAGCTCACTTTCGACACCGAGCGACTGACTTACCCTGCCAAACCTCAGTTCTCTGAACTTTTAGTATTGCACATTTGAAAATGATCATAACTGTGATCACTATTTATAACATTATCATCAGTATTATTTTGCAGATGTCTTCGGTTTAATTGTGTTTTTAGTTTTTGAGCAGAACTTTGAATAATTTATATAGGTGATAGTTTAGGGCCAAACAGAGAACAAAGAAATAGAAACACAGGAGCCCTGACATGAGTAAGACTCTGAAAGATCCAGACCAGATTCTTTACCTCTGTCAGCACTCATGTTCAACAGATCTGGTTTCCTCTCTGTCCTGCCCCCACCAGGAAGGCATAGAGATGGAGATAGTGGACATGGTACTACTGTAGCATTTTGCCCCCCCACGCACACACATACACACACACATACCTTTACACACCCAGCCGCGTACAGGCACGTGTATGGACCTACAGGATTGGTCGTGTGCGGCCATATCTACATATCTGTCACAGAGTCACAGAAAAACTCTCCCAAAACAAACTCAAATGGAACTTCTCAGAAGGACAAAGGTCCTTCCCATGTATAGCATATTTATTTATTTATTTAATTCTGCAAACATTTATTCACAGCAAGAAAAGGGTTTACATGGAGTGTGCTTGACAGTCCTACAGTTACAAATGTGTACAGGAGCGGCTCGGTGGAGACACGGTTTTTAACGGCTGCAGGTTGAGTGCCTTACTCAAGGGCACCTCGACACAAGCAAGTGTGAGTTGTCACTTGTCAAATTTTCCCCAACAGGTGAAAGAAGGACTTGAATCAGAGAGATGACAAGTCTCTTTCTGTGAATTTTTTTTTATTTTAATTTTTTTTTAATTTCATGATGCCGCAAATCCTAAATTTAACCCTTACGCCATAGGGTGTTGAGGATTTTAGTTTTCCTTTCAATCATTTTTTGACGTTATGCTATAGCCACGATATTTGGCAAAGGTTTGTATTTTTAGTCATACTTTTGAAGTCCAACCACAGTTCCTAATAAGTCTATAATATACAGTGTAGAAACAAATTTGGACCATTAGCACCTTAGAGCCCTTTTTGGTCCCATTGACACCACATTTCCTGGTCCTACAGCTGCTGCAGCATACAATCACAAGTTCTATTTTCTAAGGCTTTCGAACTTAATATCTGGCTTCAAAATTGTAGTTTTTACTACCTTCAAGCGAATTGAGCCATTTTCTCTCTCTCTTTTTTTTTCTTTTTAACCCTTTGAGCCAAACACATGGTATTTTTCTGGTTTCCACTAGAGGCTGTAATCCTCTATTATGGATACGGCAGCCAAGTGCATTACAGCTTCAGTGAGTTTTATGTGTAGGTATGGATGTCTGTGTGTGTGTGTGTGTGTGTGTGTGTGTGTGTGTGTCTGTCTGTCTGTGTGTCTGTCTTTGTATGTGAAGTCAAAATACACACACTAAAGTCTTTATGGAGAAAAATGGCCCAATATAAACCAATAAAACTGCTCTTTGGCAATTTTTGAATGGGGACCATTTGTGGCCCTATGGCGTTGAGCGGATGATTTTTAAAGTGAGGCACAAGGGATAATTTGATTTTAAAATGTCCAAGGAGATATCAGTATGTGACTGAATGAAGGCGCCGTGCCATGTTCTGCTTTATCCCCCCTTACTTCATATGTCATAAGAAGTCGGAAGCTGTATGCAACAGGAAGAAGTGAATATAGCAGGGTAATGTTTTGTATGAAGATTTCCAATGTTTCAAAGTGCTATTGGTCATGTTTGATGTTGAGAAACAGTCCCAAGGTCTTTTGCTGAGTAAGTCTGCCAGTAAGGCTTGGATCTCTTAAAAACATCTTCTGCACAATGGTAGCCACCAACCTTGTAACAAAAGACGTTTACCTCTTAAAAATTGAAAATATACCCAATCTTTGCTCTTTCTGACACATTACATGGACCTATTCTAGCTTGTTTCTCATATGGATGTATTCCTACCACTGCCATTATTCCCAACAGATGAAGATGTTTTTGGGAAAGCAGGCCCTGGCCTATCTTGAACAGAGACGGGTTGATTGGAGAGTGTAGCAGCAGGACTGCTCCAGCTCAGAGTGCTGAAGTCGAGAGAACTGTCTGATACTGGATGGTGAGGGGAACAGCATAAAAACAAGTCCACCAGCGGAGTAGCCATCAAAACATCCTCCACGTAGATGAGGATGAGCAGGAGGAAAGACTCGTTTTCTAAGAAGAGGTTGGCCTTCTAAGTAAGACGGTTTCTGCCTCCCTAGAACAGGCAAAACGAACATCCAGCACCTAATAAAAAAACACATTAGGCCTGCTTTTGCTTGGAAGGATGATTTGTGTAATGGGGATGTAGTGCGATGGGTGGTAGTACTGCTGTTTGTGAGCACCTTAATTGATTCCAACCCACCTAAACACACACTTTTCCTCTTTCTATGTAAAACGTTTTGCTTATGACACAACTGTAGATCCGTGAGCGTAGTGGCCCCCTCACTCAGCCTCAGTGTGGCACAGAAGCATGTCGACACCACTAGAGCTGTGGGCATCTACCGTGAGAACCACCATATCTGTGACTCTGGACACCGCTTCTGCTTGCTTTATATATCATATGAATTGCGACTGATGGGATCTGAGATCCTTTTGGGACGTGGCTGGAAACCTGGAATCGCAGCTGGTATCCTGGACTCGGATCCTTGTACAGACCAAAATGCTGAAATGGAGCTGAAGTTTTCAGAGAGGAAGTACCATTTTATATGAAGCTGTATTGTTAGGATAAATAACTGCTTTCTTACAGGGAGACTTCCCCTTATAGTCACTTTGGCTGTTGTGCTAACCATTGTTTCCCAATGTTCTAGGGTAGGCCTGTGCTGTAATATAGGATTGTGACAAAACATATTTGTTGATTGTTATGTTTTATTTAATGAAAAAAAAAACGACAACTTCGGCACTTTGATGTCAGCATTGGATCTGTCTTTTTGTTTTGTTTTGTTTGTATATTTGAACTGTTTTTTGACAGGATGCTCATACTATGTAAAGGACATATTTACTGAATATTTAGTCTGTGCTTCATAAAGTAAGCTTTTATACAGATGCTTGTAGTTGTCATTTCTTAATATTTTTTAAATCTTCACCGAACAGATGTGCAGCAGTGTGCTAATATTCACTGATATGCAGATATCACTTTTAAATCACAAAGTGGAAGGAAGCAGCATAAGGAAACATTTATTATACAATATTTCCACGAACAGGAAAGCTATGATGTTTTAAGCATGAGCCCCTTTTGTAAATTTTGCAGTGACATTCCACCAAACACACCTGGCACATGTGTCAAACATTCTTCACTGCCCTGTTCATTTTTACTACTTAGGGCATTGAATATAAACTTTCACTGCACCACCATGCCAACCCTCTGGTGCCCTGCAGTATTCCCCCTGCATCAGCAAACATGTTGAAGAATCAGCTACAGAATCTGAAATTCCGACATGGACTGACTACTGATTTATCTGACCATCATGAAATTGGCAGCTTGTGGGTTATCATGCCTGTATATAGACTGATGATTTAGGCAAGAATTGACCAATAGAGGCATATTCGCAACAAATCCAAAAACATGGAACAGCTTTAGTGACAGATAACTGAGATCACTTCTCAGCTTATGTAGTTTTCCAAGTGCACATGATTAAAAAAAATACATTCATTTTTTAGCATGATCACTGCTTCCGTCTCTCCTTCTGGCCCAGTTGTATGTTTAATGATTGTGTCTGATATCTACTGTGGCTGGGGCTTTCCGACAGACCTGGAGCACTCTGTAGCATGTTGATAAGATATAGCTATATATTTAAGTAAAATATATAACCTTATAACATTTTATCAAATGACTATCATGTTCAACTGTTAGAGAAAAACATTTTGGTATATCCCAGGACATAATAAGTCAACAAAAAAAAGTAAATCAATGTATTTGTGCCAATTTAAGGCCATATATTTGTAAATCCTCTCCCTGCCAATAAACAAGGACATATTTAATATTTGTTGCTAACATTCATTTGTTAAAAGCTCTATTTGTGTACTATAAAATGCTTTCCACTCTGATAATTATTCACCCTGGGCTTTATTGTGACTTGATCCACATTTCACACAAAATATGCAGTAATTTATCTTGGGGACATGCAGAACTGTGCTGCACTGTAGAAGTGGATGTTAACAGGTCACAACATGTTCTTTTTCTTTTCACAGGTTGCAAGATGCATCTCTTGGTTGCACTGGGATGCATCATCAGTGATGCTCCTGGGTTCATAGGGTTTTCAGGTCCCCCAGGTGACCCACCTGGGTTGTTCAAGTCCTGGCATGCATCCCAGTAGAGTGACGTGGCGCACAGAATGCTCCAGCTAGTGGGCGTTGCTGAGAGGAACAGCTGTTACTAGCTATTCCTCCACTAATGCTTTGCAGATTCAATACATACCTGTCCAGAAAAGGCCCATTTCACAAATACTTAACATGCAATCTATCTGTAAACGCATCAATTTGTATGCTCCCTAAATGCTTTACATGCAGGCTATGAGCTGAATTTGATTGGGTGAAGAGCAGTGCCTGTTCAGAATATCCTGCACGTTTTTATTGTGACAGGGGAGGTAATAGTAGAGCTTAAGGTGCAGACATACCTGTAAAGAAACCCTAGCTGAAAATAAAATTAACAAATAAAACATTATCATATTATAAAATATTATGAGCTAGCTCATTGCTGCCGGCTTGCAAAACTCAACTCACACTATCAAACTGTTAAACTAGGGAGGTGTGGTCAAATATAGATCAAGATTATGTTACTGCATTGCCTTTTTGTCATCTCAAATGTTTCAGACACATATTTTAGCATGCTGCCTATTTCTAAAATGAAGAAAGACGAAAGAAGGAAGGAAAGCGAAATCTGTTGACACTGCAACACCATGTCACCCACAAGACAACTTGTTCAGTGTCATGTCTGTGATTTTCCTGACCTGTTGTACAGGCTCGAAAAGCTGCCCTAAAAAAAAACACTTGATCAAAATTATCACGTTTGTTATTCTTAAAACCTCTGAAATTACATTGAGGTCACACTTGTTACTCAATACTGCAGTTACTTGGATCCCCAGCATTGCACCTGCCAAAAGTGAGGTGGACCGGATGAATGAGATATGCAAAGGACAATCACCCCAAATGGAAGCTCCTTGCTTCATTGTTAAATGAGAGATGATCTTTTAGTCTTTTCAAAGTCCAAAGTTCAAAGTCAATTTTATTGTCAATTTCTTTACATGTACTTGACATACAAAGGAATCGAAATTTCGTTTCTCACTATCCTATGCATTTACATGTACAACAACATCAAAGTGCAGGTGCGCAAGACGAGACAATCCTAAGCTACGGTACAGCAACAACGGTAAAGTGCTAAACTAAAACTAGAAACAAACATGTATGACAGGACAAGACATGAGTACCCCAAGACAAGACATAAGTAGTATAGTGGAAGGACAAGTTCAACAAGATAAAACAAAACAAAACAGTACTGATTGTCCCAGTTATGTGCATTATGAGGTAGTTGTTGTAATGTAATGACTAGTGCAATAACAATATATATGAATATAAATATACAAGCATGGACATCAGGGTGGTATCTATGGACAACAGGATGGTAAGTGAAAGGTCTTTTCACTTACCATTGAAGCTGATTGGATACAAAAAGTACTGTGAGTTAAGCAGTGCTTTTTTGGGCCTTGTCTGGTTTTAAGCAGGAAAGAAAAATAGTGACCTGGTCAAGAACCCATACTACAGCTACACAGTGTTTTAAAATATGATTTTGAAAATATTTGAGAAGGAAAATAGTGTAGGTCTCAACACCGGACCTATGAGAGCTGTTATGCTGATACAGACATTGCAATGGGTCTAGAAAATTTATTATTGAAAAGTAGTTTTCCAATCCTGGACATCATTTGGACTGTGGGGAACCAATCAATAATGTCTTCTGCGGTCTGGTGCTCCTTCCTATAGATACCACCCAGATGTCCATAGATACCACCCCAATGTCCATAGATACCACCCTGATGTCCATAGATACCACCCTGCAGTCCATAGATACCATCCTGTTGTCCATAGATACCACCCCGATGTCCGTAGATACCACCCTGATGTCCATAGATACCACCCTGATGTCCATAGATACCATCCCGATGTCTATAGATACCAACTTGACCTAGTCCATCCAGTTGGCCTTGCAGTCTGGTGCTCCTGTCCATAGATACCACCCTGATGTCCATAGATACCATCCTGATGTCCATTTATACCTGAACAAGTCCATCTAACCTGCCATCTCTCTTTCCTGTCAGACAATAAGGGTAGAGTGGAGTGGAGTGACAAAACGTAATATTTGAGTCTAGAGAGTGACTAGAAAATAGTAACATTGATATTTGATCAGCACTGTCTCTTTTGACAGTTTCGTCTGTTTTGTAGGCCAGGTGTGTTGTGCCGAACAAACTGGCTTACATAAAGTTAAGGTCAAGTCCTGTTTATGCGAGTACAGATACAGCAAAGAGTTCATCATGCACTATGTGCGCACATTTTCTGCTCTCCTTAAAATGTCTTGACATATATCATCACATCCAATCTGTGCACCACTTGAGTGCCCTGAAAAGCCCCATAGGCCCATTTCCCCATAGATCACATGCAGTTAAAAATAATTTTAAAATATGTAGGATATAGAAAGTACCTGTGGAATATTACAAGGTGTGGTTAGTTAACTAAAAAATATATACAGGAAGTCCCCTTCTTTTCTTTTCCTCTTTTTGCTTTTCCTTTAATTATGTCTTATTGACTTTGATGTGATCACTCCTCTCTTTGCTTTTTGTCATTCTTGTAATTTCTAAAAGCAGGATGTCTTGAAAAGATGGGTTTAATGCCATGCCTCTGCCAGCTGCAACTCCCTGGCAGCACTCAACTTTTTGCTGCGCGGACCTCAATGCCAGATGCTGCCATGTCTTTTTACTGCGATGCTTCTCTTGTTCATGTCACCACAATTTTTTTCCGTGAGGTTGTAAGATGTTGGTGGAGTCGTAGTTTATGCTGCTTGGCAAGGCCAAGTCACCTCTGCAGATACTATTGCTTTATGCTTGTCCATTTTTTTCAGCTATTTTTCTATTTAGTTTTGTTCTTGGTCTTGTTTCAAAGGCCCATAGTTGTAATCAAATTTGGTCTACTTTTTTATTTAGTCACATTTTGGTCGCCGAAAGGTCCTGGCATTTTCATCTTTAATTAGACAATAGTTTTTTTTTAATCTTTTATAGCAGGTTGATAGTAATTTTAATCAAAATCATCATAGATTCAATTCTTTTTCTCAAGAATTATCTTCTATTATGTCATTACTACCTGATGGAGTAGCTTCACATATTGTATGATTAGGAATGCTACATTTTTAAAGGTGCCTGTTATCATATTCACAATACATCAATGCTGCTGGCATTATATTTAAAGTAAAATAGCTAACTTGCTAACAACAAAGATCGCACATATTTTTATTTTTTAAGCAGGCAGGTAAATCTATATATTGACCCAAATGCAGCTATGACATATAAAATGCATTTTATCAGTGTGTTTAACACATGAAATGACTTTTGATTGGCAGCAGGTTTTACCAGAGATGCACTTGTCACGTCGCCACACACACACACACACACAAATTTGCAACAACAGGCATAATGGTCAATTTAGGGTCAATTCGGTTTGTTGCATATTTGCGACAGCAGGCGTTAAAGGGTTAACTTGCAAGCTACAATTATCAATAAAAGTTTGTTCATATTGTGAAAGCTTAGCTGTTTTTTTTTGGTTGACTGCCCCTTTCTCCTTGGGACTGAATGGTGAATGAATGTAGATTTTGAGAGATTTTCCCAATTTAATATTTGATTTGATTTTTCCTGGCTCATTAATAAAAATGTGCCCATTTTCATGGTCCAAAAAAGCACGTAGTTAGACCTCTTGCAGCAATGCAGTCTGCCTTTTCACACACTCTGTGAAAATCCCTGTTTACCCCTCCCCTCCCTGCTGACACGCCCACTCTGTTGTGATTGGTCTAGTGCTGTCGGAAATGTCCCGCCCCTCAGAGAGCTGAGGTCGGTCGGAGGAACAGAAGTTAAGTACACTCACTTTTTACCTCCCTTGGTATATCATCTTTGGATTGTCTCCAACTGGTCCAAAAAGCTGCTGCTAGGATTCTAACCAAGTTTTAAAAAAAAAGCCATGTCATATCACGCTAATCTTAGTCTCCCTGCACTGGCTTTCTTTGTCCGTCAGGATCTATTTCAGCAGCTCACATACGGAGCTCTGCGTGGCCAAGCGCCTGCGTATATATGTGACCTTCTTCACTCCTATGTGAAGAGCCGGTCCTCCGATCAGGGCCTCCAGGGTGTGCCCCGGACTACTAAGGTGACAGAGCCTTCGAGGCTTTGGAACGTGCTCCCCCAGGATTAACAAGCCACTGTTTCTGTGGATATTTTGGGGGGAAGCTACAGACTCACCTGTTCAACAGGCTTTTGGTTCATCCTAATTGGTTGCAGTTGCGCCTTTTAAATGTTGTTTGTATCATGACTGGGGCGACACGGTGGTGCGGTGGGTAGCACTGTTGCCTCACAGCAAGAAGGTCGCAGGTTCAAGACCGCCTTGGGCCTGGGTCTGGGGCCTTTCTGTGTGGAGTTTGCATGTTCTCCCCGTGTCTGCGTGGGTTTTCACCGGGTACTCCGGTTTCCTCCCACAATACAAAAAACATGCTCAGGTTAATTGGTAAACTCTAAATTGCCCATAGGTGTGAGTGTGAGAGTGAATGGTGTGTGAATGGTGTGTGTGCCCCACGATTGGCTGGCGACCATCTGGGGTGTATCCCTGCCTCTCGCCTTAACGCGCTGGGATAGGCTCCAGCAGACCCCTGCGACCCCGAAAGGGAATAAGCGGGATAGAAAATGGATGGATGGATGGATGTATCATGACTGTATTTACTTTATCCATGTGAAGCATTTTGTGTCTCCTTGGTCTAAAAAGTGCAGTAAAAAAAATTCCTAGTTACTCACTGTGACTGCCAGAGTGAGTCAGTGTTCTAAAAAGACTAAAAAGTGTGTAATCCTTAGCCGGGTTTGAACTGCTCATAGGAAGTTTGTTATTATGACTATTACTCATATTATTATCACTGATACTAATATCTGTCTCATATAAGCACAATTCTTTTAACCAAATATAACTGTATATTCACATAAACCCATATAAGACCAAAGAAAATAAAAGATGAGAGAGCCCACATTTTCAATACTTCACATCTCTGTATATAGAATTTTATATGTCATTCACACCTTAAATGAACAGTTTCCATTTTTTTTGCATTAAAGCAGCAGTACTGGGAGGCCATTTAATCAGCCTGTTGCAAACAGACATGTTTTAAACAGGCTCTGCACTACATTTATAAAAGAGAGCTAAAACATCTATCTACTTTAACCTTTAAATAGTGATGACTTTCCAAGACAGGCCTGAAATTATTTTTGTTATTATTAAAAAATGTTATAATTTAGCTTATTTTAAACAAGTATCTATGCATTTGAGTCCACTTCCACATTTAAATTAATATTTAAAAGCAAGTGGTTGAATAGATTTAAAAAAAATATGGTGTCGCTGAACATCATTTCAAAAAATTATATGCTAACAGGCTCCTGAAACTAAGTGTGTGAACCACAGGGATACCCACAAAGGTAAGATTTATATTATATTTGTGTTCTATGTTTTGATAAGTTTACATAAACCTTTTTTTTTTTGTTAACACTAACAATGGCTCAGGTACATTCAAATGTCCAAGTAACTTCAAATGTTGTGCCTAAGATTTTTTGCTTTCAAATTAAAGGCCTATAAGAGCTGTAATTCTGCTTTAAAAGTGCAGTGTGTAGTTTTTGGCGGCATCTAGTGGCGAGGCTGCAAATTGCAACTAGTTGAGTAACGCAAGCAACTAGGGTAGCAGTTAAAATGCAAAATAAATATAAATAAATAAAAATAATAAATAAATAAAATAACCATATCTGTAAAGCATAATTTTATAATATTATCAGGACACAGCTTTGAAAGCTGGACTGTTCAAGACTGGACTTGAATGAATAACAGGCCAAACATGGACCATAGACTGCAAATAACCCCCTGGCTTGAATGTGGTTAAAATAATTACATCGTGCTGCTCTTCTAGACCTTCAAATGTTATCAAACTGAATCGATTACTTGCTGATAATGAAATGAGTGATTTAACGTGAGGGTGTGATAATCCAAAAACGTGGTCACCTTTTTTTTACAGCTGCTCCTTTGCCTGTGATAATGGATGAGGTTAAAAAACTGTCTGGACATACAGTAGTAGTGACACCATTGTACATTGTACCACAGTTCCTCCACTAGTTTGCTTAAGTTTGTCCTTTCTGAGCTACTGTAGAAACATCGCAGGCTTGGTGGAGGGCCCTGCATGTCGATAAAAAACATGCACTCTGAGGTAAAAGCAACAAATATTATTGTTGAATTATATACTAATTAATACATGTGAATATTATATTCAATTTCTTTTTTCTTTCATCTAGCAGCCATACAATAATAATAATAAACAATAATTAGGGTCACTTCAAGTGTAGCAGTTTGACCTGAAAGGATCAATAATTAGTATTAAATTAGTTAAATTAATTTAAATTAAAATAGTATTAGTATTAGTTTATTAGTATGTACACATTGTAAAGGGTTATTGCCTACAGGGTGTCCTCCAAAAAAAAAGCTACTGTATTAAAAACCCAAATTGTTCCTCACATCACTGCCACAAACTTTGTGGCTTTATAGGTTTGTTTTTGGTAGCTGAGAATATAATATGAGGCACCATGTTTCAGTTTTATTGCTTTTCCGTGCACTGACTTGTTGCCTTTTGCAGCCTGAAAAATCCCCACCTGGCTGATGATAGTTAATACTGTCAACAGTGTGTCATCTTTCATATCGTGGCAACAAGCTGACCTACTATTTCCATGTGGAAGTCAAAAGCAGCTATGTGGAGCACTGAAACAATCTTTTTTATGACCCCACTGTACTGACCCTCTAATGTTTGTGCATTCTCTATTTATTAACACAGGACAGCTGACAGGGGGTACCTCCTCTACAGCTCTACATGATTCCAAGGATTTAGCTAAGTTAATCACATTTAAAAAAAATATGCATTTAAAAAATATATTGCCTTTAATTAATATAATTTATCCTGTATTTAATGTGTAAATTTATATATATAAAAATATGTCTATATACCAGATTTGAATACACTTTTTGATAACTGAAATAAAAACTAGTTTACAAAACTAACTGAAATAATACAGAACATGTCCCTAATCTACCGCTATTTATTTCATACATAAGCCTATTATTTTGCATGGATAGGAAACCTTTTTTCCATCTTCTGTGCCAGTTTTAGCACAGTAGCTGAAACCAATCTTATACTATCTTATACCAGCAAACCTGCTTTAAAATCAAATAAAAACTGATCTGAAATTTAAAAAAAATCCAAAACAATTATAACCTTGGTCTCGATATAGTACTTTAATGTTTTCCTATCCAATAACTGCTGTATAGAGACAGTTGTGCAGAGACAGGGACATGTGGAATGACTTTTTATTGCGGCGATTAGTCATTTTTCAGACAACAAGGCTCCCCCAACATTAAAACAAACAGCAATGTACAAAACAGCACACCTTTTTTTGCCATCAACAGAAATTTAATAAGGTAGTGAGAGTACATAACAGAAAGTAATGAAGTGTAAGGACGCGAGTTGTGATGATGTTGAGATGTATAGGATGAGCTTGATGTCAAAGCCAAAGTAAGCACCATCGTCATGTAGTCAGGAAAAGGCGGTATTTCAGTAAGAAATAGTCTAGAAGGGGTGAGGAGAGGTTAAACATGATACAAGAGGGTTGTTATCACAGTTTTCAGACATTTTTACCAACTAAAAAAAAGAACAATATCGGTGTAGCACTACTTTATCATGCAATTTACTTTAGTAAACCTTCTGACACACAGACAAAATATACTTCAATAAGTAGAACTCAATACATCTCTGTCCAGCAATAGTCACAAAGCCTGTAATTTATACTCTTTGAATGTGAGATCCCTATCAAAAATAATATGCAGATTTTTATCTTTCTTAATATATCTAAAGTGCAAGTATTTATCCATTTTTATTCAATGCTTTCTGTAAGTATAAAATACAAAGGAAAAAAAAACAGCAATATGTTTTTCCTGTTTACATGTTATATTTTTCTGAAAGGAGAAGCATCATATATAACAAACCATATATATATATATATATATATACACACACACGCCACAGATAAAATATTTTTGAAAGATACAACATATTATCTCATATGGGGATGGTAAAGGGATTTAGACCAAACGGTGACATGGGATATGTTCATTGTGCATTGACCCCACCCCTTTAAAATCCAGGATCCATTTCCCAACATCTTCAAAACATTTGAAAGAACGTCTTTTATAACTATACACAACAGTAGCCTATACAGTCTGCAGACATGAAGGACCCTACTACTCGGTGCGTGTGCAAACAGAAGACGTGCTGAATGAGCTCCTCTGTCAGTGGTTTGTGATGAGTCATATAGTGCTTGGCTTTAACCAGAGGCTGCGATTGGCTGTGGGTTGATTAACTAGGAACTCTGAATGGCCAATGAAAGACTACAACACTAAAAACCAGAAGCGGAGCGGATTTGGTTGTCTCGGAACACCTTGTGGAAGTTCAGTCCGTCTCTTATGTCAGTACGTGTGCAGGTTTTTGAGTTAGTAGCCGCCACCCACTTTTCGTTAGTGGAAGCTTTGCCGTTTGAAGTCATGCACGTGTGGCTGTTTCAATGCAGTCAGAAAACACAAACTGTCTCGCTGTTCGAACAAGCAGACTGAGCCACATAACAGCTGAAGCCATCATAGCAATCCCGCTGTGAGTTTCATGCAAGTAGCTACTGCTGCACTTATAAATGATTTTTTTCTTCTGTTTCCGTCGGTTTAAAACATGTAAGTAATGGTCCAGGTCGCCTGTTGGAGCAACGGATATAGAGCTCTTTGAAAAGTTGAACACCGTGGTAATAGCAGACTAAAAGCAGGATATCAGTTTGACCGGGGATTGATACGACGGCTACGGCTGCACGACAAACCATTATCCCGTCAACGCTGACGGGCCCAGCGAGCTGTCGCCATCAGAGCCACCGAGAACAGCACACAGCTTGACCACCGGCGTGTTGCGGGAAAACAAGACGAGAAAACACCCGCCTACCATTTTGCATTTGAGTCCCAGAAATGGAATGACCCCCGTAACGTGGGCACAACATGGCTGCAAGGTCATTCCAGCTTTTTTTTTTTTGATGCTGTGACACTGGGTAAACTCCCATGATCTAACGAACCAAGATGTGACCAAACTGTTCTCAGCAAAAAAACAAAAAGCAAAAAACAAAAAAAAAAAAACAGAAAAAAGACCAGTGCCCCCTTTCTCTCTTAACTGAGCTTGGACTACAGACACACCTAACCCAGTAGCACCTGGCGATTACAGTCTGTAACAAAACAAGACAATGCGTCTTTTTGAAGTGTGCGTTTTCACAGAAGTGAGGCATTCACAAGGTGAACCCGATGAGCAAGTTCAGGCTTTCCTTATATTTGGCCGTTAGAGAAAGAGAGAAAGGAAGTGTTGTGTTTCCAGTCTTCATGTAGCAAGAGCCTCCTGGAGGCCTAAATTCAATCAAGCTAGGAACACTTTGGGGAATAAATGCTGTATCACAAAAGAGAGTCCAGACGCCTGTTGAACTCGGGTTGACCCTCGCATGTGCTTCGGCGGGCACATAGTCGCAGGTGGCTCGTGTGAATGTTTCAATGGAAATAGGCTTTTTTTTATAATTCACAGGGAAGAGTGAGGAAATAATGGTCATCTCTGCAAGAGGGGAAAGAGATTTCCTGTTCTTCTCCACACCAGAGACAGGAGAC